>JAWRVZ010000160.1:0-692500 GCA_037043235.1 Rhodeus uyekii
CCCGGGTGTGCTCGTTGTACCACGGTGTTGGACTATTTTCTTTAATCTTCTTTAAGCGCAACGGAGCAACAGTGTCTAAAGTGCTGGAAAAGAGAGAGTTAATAGTGTCTGTTGCAACATCAAGTTCTTCTAGGCTATCTGGGATGTTAAGTAGATCAAACTGATCAGGAAGATTATTTATAAAGCTATCTTTTGTGTTAGGAGTGATAGTTCTACTATATTTATAACAGGGAGTTAGTTTTTCGACTTTGGCTAAAGGTAGTCTACACGCAACTAAGTAATGATCTGAGATGTCATCGCTCTGCTGTAGAATTTGAACAGTATCAACATTGATCCCATGCGACAATATTAGATGTAAAGTATGATTATGAGAATGAGTGGGTCCTGATACATGTTGTGTAACTCCAATAGAGTTTAAGATGTCTCTAAATGCCAATCCCAATGCGTCTTTTTCATTATCTACATGGATATTAAAATCACCGACAATTATGACTTTATCTGCAGACATTACTAGTTCTGAGAGAAAATCAGCAAATTCTTTGATAAAGTCTGTATGGTGCCCTGGTGGCCTGTATAGAATAGCCAGCACAAAAGTTAAACAGGAATTATTACTTGCACTAGATAATTTTACATTAAGGACCATCGCTTCAAAAGAATTATATTTCAAATTAGACCTTTGAGCAGTACTGATCGTGTTACTATAAATTACAGCAACACCTCCTCCTTTACCTTTCAGACGAGGCTCATGTTTATAATAGTAATCTTGAGGGGTGGACTCATTTAAAGTGATATAATCGTCTGGTTTTAGCCAGGTTTCTGTCAAACACAGCACATCTAGTTTATGATCTGTAATTATATCATTTACAATAAGTGCTTTTGAGGAAAGGGATCGTATATTCAGCAACCCAAGCTTTATCATTTGTTCATTTGTGTTATAACCGTTCTTAGTTGTTTGTAAATCAATTAAATTTTTACCCTTAAACGGTTTTGAGAGTTTTTTGTATTTGCTAATTCGTGGAACAGACACAGTCTCTATAGGATATCTAGGAGAAAGAGTTTCTATGTGTTGTAATTTGACCTCTGTGACGTGAGACAGCTGTATTTGCTAATTCGTGGAACAGACACAGTCTCTATAGGATATCTAGGAGAAAGAGTTTCTATGTGTTGTAATTTATCTGACCTCTGTGACGTGAGACAGCTAGCAGACGGTCGGTTTAGCCAGTTTGTCTGCTTCCTGACCTGGACCCCAGTTAGTCAAGGTTTAGCTCTAAGACTATATGCCAAATTACTAGAGAGAAGAACATAGGGACGCAGAATAACATAGGGTTTATAGACAATTGGAAAAGGTGGGATGAATACCATCTCTTTTCAACAGGTCAGGTCTGCCCCAAAAACTTTTCCAATTGTCTATAAACCCTATGTTATTCTGCGGGCACCACTTAGACATCCAGCCATTGAGTGAGGATAATCTGCTAAGCATCTCATCACTCCTGCGCATAGGGAGAGGTCCAGAGCAAATTATTACAGTGCCTGACATCGTACTTGCGAGTTCACACACCTCTTTAATATTAGTTTTAGTGATCTTTTAAATTTGCTTAGTCCGACTGGCGAAGTCGGACATCATTAGCGCCGACGTGAATAACAATCTTAGAATATTTACGATTAGCCTTAGCCAGCACTTTTAAATTTGCTTTGACGTCAGGCGCTCTGGTAAAATAAAAAGCAGTTGAATTTTTCCATTTTATCCTTTAATATTATTGAGGTGTACCAACTGACGGGGTTCCCTACATGGTTAGCGGCATTAGTTTAGCGTTTATTTTGCTTAACCTGAAAAGGGGGATTGGTTTGAGGTAGGGAAAAATTATGGTACTGAAATTTTAAACATGTGACAGTGCTGGTAGAACTGGGTGTATTTGATAGCCGCTGATAAACTCATGCTTTCAAATGCGTTCGTGTGTATCTGTGTAAGCAGAGCACCAAAGGTTTCTATTTACAACCTGTTTTTAAAGCGTTGGTCATTGTAGCCAATCACAAACAAGTCTGTTGAGTGTATACGTTTGTCAGAATTCTCTCGACACTTCTCAAAGCACATTTACACCCATTATTACTAGGTGTAAATGTGAAAAAAGAGATTCGTTGTTCAGTGTAAATGGCTCTTTTTTTAATCGGGAGTGTTTTTGCAGGAGTGTTGATCTCGGTGAGCAGGCGCTGAACACTGATTTTCTGTTTATAACCCTTATGCAATTTGAATAAAAGTTTTGTTTTTCATGCTGCTCGGTACACTGATTTTCTGGATTTACAACTGCAGTGATTGACGGTGATAATGATTGACAATCTGATACTGTATGTCTAAATAGATGTTAATGTAATAGACCAGCCATTTGTTCTCTGTAATGTTTCTTTTTATAAACAATGTTTACTTCTAAATATTTTAAGGCTACATGCTGTTTAAATGGATTATTTATTTATAACTATTATCAGAAATAATAAACTCCATTTAAAATTAATTTTATTTTCAAATATTTAAATAAAAAAACTAAATTAGTCCCAATAGTTTTTGCTATGATACAAAAATTGGTACAGAGAACTTGAAATTCTTCTGCCGTTAAACACTAGTTCAAGGATTGATTAAAAATATTTAGCTAAATTAATCCATATTAAATCAAATCTAATCAGAATTGAATCAGGAGCTTGTGTCCAGCCTTTTCATTAGTCGAAAGTGGATTCTTAGGCTCTTGTTGTAGTTATTGCCAAAAGCACAATATATACTTGTAAGTTAATTTGGTTAATTTGTCTGTTAAGAACATTAGACGCGTAAATGCATGCTGATTGAATCTCCTTTTTACTTTTCTCCAGTTGTTTGATTGGTCAAAGATTGACGGTGCTTCTAAAGACCGGCTGTTGACATTCTACCGACTGGCAGACCGCATCGCAGCCAAACTCAAAGGACTGTTTGTGTTGTTTGCTGGGCAGCTGGTCAAACCCTTTTCTGATCTGCTGCAGCAGCTCAACCTTTCCCACACAGGTAGTCTGCTCGAATACACCGGCAGTGCTTCACCATTAAACCATCTTTGAGCTGTGGAGTAAAATGATTTCCATTTTTGAGATGCAATACAACAATTTTTTTCAATGATCTAATTTACTTTGACCTCCACCCCTTCTGTCCATAGACAAAGCCTTCTTTGATTCAGATGATGAAGATGATGACGATAATGTGACGAAGAGCAGCCTGCTGCTGCAGTATGTGTTGGACTGCCTCCACAAGATCTTCCTCTATGACACACAGCACTTCCTCAGTAAGGAAAGGGCGGATGCTCTGCTGGTCCCCCTGGTGGATCAGGTCAGTATAGCATGACAGTTGAATGTGTCAAAAATGTAGTACGGTAGTTTTTTCATGGTTGTGTCACCAAGCATTTCTCAACTCTGTTTTTGGAGGCACAACAAAAAGTACACATTTCAGATGTCTCCTTTATCAAACACGTCTGATTTAGCTCATTAGTAGAGATGCCAAGTCTTGTCAAGGTCAACCAAAACATGTACGTGTAAGGACTGTGGTTGTAACCAACATGAGGTGTCATGATTCAAAGATGCATATAGTTATTTGTTACAATATTTTCAACTTGGAAAAACTTGAATCAGATAATGACAATAATCAAATTATTTTGTTTTGTTATGAAGGTTGTTCCTGTTGTTGTGGTGCCTAATGAGTTTGTTGTTATGTGTGTCTGAAGTTGGAGAACGTGCTAGGAGGAGATGAGATCTACAAGACCCACATTACCAACCATTTGGTGCCTTGTATCGCCCAGTTTGCTGTTGCCATGGGAGATGACTCGCTGTGGAAAGTTCTCAATTATCAGATTCTGCTTAAGATGCGTCACAGTTCACCCAAGGTATACAGATACAGTGCTCTAGTGATTTAAATTTAAAGGGCACTAGAAAAACAATGCTGACACCGTTCAAGAAAGTTTTTTCAAACTATCTGTTAAATGAATACATGTAAAGAAGCTTCCAATGAATGTGCTCTGCTTTATAATGTGGTCTGACTCGTATTTCCTAAGTTCTTTTTAAATGCAGAAGTGAAAATAAATGTCCACGTTTGCATTTCTGCTCAGGTGCGTTTCTCTGCACTGGTCATGTTGTTGGAGTTGGCCAGCAAACTGAAGGAGAACTACATGTCTCTTCTGCCCGAGACCATCCCATTCCTGGCCGAGCTCATGGAGGGTAAGAACATTTGCCTTCATATTTAATCAAATGGCTCTTTAACTTGTAGAAAGTGTTACCGATTGTTATCTTTATTACTGCGTTGAGTTGAGTTTTAAATACACTGTGAAAATGACACGCGTCAGACACACTCATGTTACTTTAACAGTCAGGAATGCCTCATAATTGAGTTATACCTCCTCCTTGTTTTCCAGATGAATGTGAGGAAGTTGAGCACCAGGTGCAGAAGGTCATTCATGAAATGGAGACTGTCCTCGGCGAATCTCTGCAGAGCTACTTTTAATCCCACCCAGACTTCCTCGCCATCACGGTGCTTCTTACGCCCTCGGAGTGTGCATTCATTATTCTTATGTAATATTTACTGCTAGAACATGCGTCAGTCCACCGGTCTTTTTTACATGGTCATGGTCACATGCTTTTTCTAAGGTTATATAAAAACGACATGCATAATGTTTAAACTTGTGTCATTGATTGACTTTGTAATGTGCAAACTGATCATTCTCTGGTGTCTGAATATCTTAAAAAGATGCCTTTGGGAAATGTACATTTGTTTTTCATTATAAAACAAATGGGTTCAATGAAAGTTCAGGTGCAACGACATGCTTGCGTTAATAAGACAGTATTAATGGGTTACAGCAGTGGTATTCAAATGGCAGATTTAATCGCTGGATATAATTGC
Organism: Rhodeus uyekii; assembly: GCA_037043235.1. Taxonomy (NCBI): domain Eukaryota; kingdom Metazoa; phylum Chordata; class Actinopteri; order Cypriniformes; family Acheilognathidae; genus Rhodeus; species Rhodeus uyekii. The sequence goes on from JAWRVZ010000160.1 coordinate 4,901, forward strand.
CCTGTTTTACCGTTTCAAAATACATACTTTTGCTAAAATGCTGCCGAAAACGACAATGCTGCAAATAAAAGTGATTTTATCTGTCATACACATCACTGTTTAACTAAACCAGGTTTGCGACACGTTCATGTTCTGTTTGATGTGGGTGGTGTTCGTCAAGGTCACAGGTCATCAGCAATCATTTTGACCCTGTGACCTGTATAGAGTACTAATGGGTTTACCAGGTGAGTTTTTATTAATATAATATAAATGTCTCAAGTGAAGACAATGGTTTAAACCATCATTTTATTCAATCAAACAAATTAACAGGGTCATATATGAAGAAAGAGAAGCTGAAAACACCTAAAACTCATTAACATTACAGCAGATTCTAGGAAGCAGTTGTTTTTCTGGGGAAAGTGTAAGGAATAAAGTGTAAGGCCTCTCACAACAATACATTGAGAATGATGTTAAAACCGTGGTAAACAATTTCAAAACGGTGTGCTTCAGAAAAAACTAAAGTGGACTCCAACTAAGGCTCATGCAAGTATCCATCCTGGTTTCATGGTCAGTCGACTACAGTGAAAACCTATTCACAACGGTGTGACGAGGCCAAGAACACTAGCACTGTTAAACATGCGGGACAATAATAATGTTTGATATGTACTATAAAGCACAACATTCATGTGACAGTGAGCTTGTTTCACATTCTGTATATATTAATGAAATAGTTCAAATTTCCTGGAGAACAAATAAAATGTGTCGGGGTAGCCTATTTTTCAGTCCTTTAGGTTTGGTGAAATATGCAAATGTTCAAGAGGACAGTAACTTCATGCTGCATGGCTTTCTTACAATAGAACAAAATATTACGGCAAAGAGCACAATACAGTGGAGTCCACTTATCTCGACTCACGGTTAACTCGCCAACCCTGTTATGTCGACATTTTTTAAGTGGAACCACCAAACTCCCTATTTGTCTTAGTATTTTCTTATCGGTTATGTCGCCGAACCCTAATATCTCGAGCACAAAAGAGGGACAAATTCGCCACTTCACATGGTTATCTCATGACCTACCTAATTTACTGCGCATGCGCCGAGTTCCCGTTGCACATGGATCGCACGTGGATCTCCAGTGATGCTTCACTCGCAGCCGCAGAAAAACTTGTGGACAGTGTTGCCAACTTAGCACCTTTGTCGTATATTTTGCGAGTATTCAGACCACTCTAACGACACATTTTCAACGAAAGCGACTAGCAACAAATTGGAGACTTTTGAAGACTCTGAAGTGAAAGCACATATTGTTCTTACACTTCTTAACGAGCAGCGAGTGCTGCCGTGGGCACCAACCCCATCCCAAAGCACTCACAGGTGTGTGCACATAAAGCCCGCCTTCTCTGATTTGATTAGTTTTCTCAAATATTTTGACATTGACGAGCGGTTACCGTCCAATGAGTATGAGTAATGAGTTCTGACGTGAGTTCTGCTCAGCGCCGCTGCAGATTGAAGAACCCGGTTATTAAAAGACGGGACGAAGCCAAATTTGTTGAGAAAGCACATTAGACAGGCCAAACGCAAGAAAGTATGCAATCTAGTACAGCGTGATTACCTCACGAATATGTTATGACTGTTTACGCTGTGAGTGAAATTGTGTTTGCAATGTTGGAGAATATAAAGGTTTGTATGGAGAATGGAAGGTGTTTTTTACTGTATACTGGTAAATCTCTGCTGTTAGTTGGTGCACATATGCCTTTTGTTGTTAGCAAACATATAGAGTGTATGTACATTTTTATAGCATGCCGATCACTTCATCAAATAAATTGCCATATTGGCTGTTGGTTTTCTCGATCATCGGTTACCTCTACGCTTTTTTTGCAATCCTCGAGGCCGTCGGCATAACCGGATTCCACTGTATCTACTTTCTGGATCTATCCCATTGGTCAGATGAATACCTAAAACATCTGTGTCAATGTATTGGTGGAGACGGTCTAAAACAATCAGAAACGCACACTGTTCACTTAGTAAACATCTTGTCGTCTGTCGTGGAAATTCTTTTCCTAAATGTTTATCAATAAAGCACAAGTGAGATTAATAAGTGCATCCAGTTATATTTGATAAGCTTGCCTACTTCTAAGGATAAGGATTAATAAGTACATAAGAAATCTAATTTCCATCACACGTCTGTGGTTTATTTCTTGAAAGTCGTTTAGAGATACATTCAGGGATTACAGCGCATCTACGACTATGACATCCTCCATGTGCAATGTGTAACTTTAAGTGTAATAGACATGATTTAAGTGTAGTAGTTGTGTGGAACAGAAAAAACAGCAAGACTCACTTTTCATACTGGGGCATTGTGTCTTGTGATCCCACATTGTAGACAGACCAGAAAGATGACCTAAAAGAATGTCACCGTTTTAGTTTAGTTTCTCATGTAGAAGGATTGTCATTCAATTCTATTTGTGCTGTGTTTGTTCATTTTTTTTATTCATTCACCACATTCAGAAAGCAGTCTATAGGAAAGAACAAAAGAAACCAATTGCAAACAGCATCATCAAATAGTGAGAGGAAAAAAAGTTATTTTCAAATCAACTCAAACTTCCACAAAAGATCAGAAGGTAGGACTTCTGTCTCTTTTCCTACATGCCATCCATTGTTTCATAGTAAATCGACCTCTTGAGTTTACATTTGTGCAAATGTAATTCCTATATAAATATTATGTTTGAAAGTTATTCAAAGCCTTTACAAGGGTGTGGAACTTTGCGTTGCAACCGTGTGACATTGTTTCTCTGACAAATCTGGCACAAGTGCAAATGTGTACAAAGTGTTTTAGCACATTTGTAGATGATTATTCCAACTGATGTAAATTACGCCAGAGCTGTAGCTTTTTTGTGTTCTGTACTCAAAAGAGAGATTAGTCATATGTTTTTTTTTTAAATGAAAGGTCTGTGTTCATCAAACAGCCCAACAAACATCTAGTGGAGTAATGAAACCATAATTTTGTAAAATCACGTTAACAAACTTACAAATTCCTCATATATGTATTTTTCTATATTGCAAATGCATTATTAATGGGGGTTTTATTGTATTTTTTTAGTGGGTTTCTAATTTGTGTCCTTGAATTTACATGGTGCTTTGTAAACATCATTTTGTACTTTTTTCTGCGAGGGTTTGCTAGAGAGATTTTAGCACAACAACTATTTAGACAAACGCACGAAAGAAGGAAGATATGTAACTGTACATTATGCTGCTTTGATTAGACATTGCATTAGCTGTTTATTTGTGTCAAAGAAGACGATAATAGTTTAAACTTTAATGCATTAGCTGTTTATTTGTGTCAAAGAAGACGATAATAGTTTAAACATCCTTAGCTTATACAGCTCTTTAATTTTGTACTGGGTGGTGGTTGAGGAGATTCCCCCCTAAAGCGCTTTGAGCTCTGGAAAAGCGCTATATAAATGTAACGTATTATTATTATTATTATGTTTAAGTGTTAGTTAAAAGAGTATTAGTAAAAGACTTTTTTTTTTTTTTTAAATAACATAACATAATGTTTTAAAATTACTTCCATAATATTTTAAATCTGAAAACATTTAAACTAACCTGTCTTGTTTTACTTTGAAGTAGCTAGTATTTAAAGTCAAATGCTTATTTTTTGTTTGTTTTGTTGCAACACGCATGCGCAAATACGCATACGCATAAACTACTTTAGTTGTACAGTAATACCTCGGTTTACGAGCGACTTGGTATACGAGTAAATCGGTTTACGAGCATGGAGGGTCGAATCGGTGAACGAGCATTGTATCGGTGTACGAGCAAATTTTTCTCTCACCCACTCGCATTTTTGTCCTAACGCTCAGCATCGTCATTTTGGGCATTTTTACTGGAAATATCCTAATGACAGCCTCTCATAACACAGTCACGCAGTTCCAACCCCTTTATCACCCCTTAAATCATTCATTCTCTCAGCCTCCCTCTGTTTGGCTGCATCATTCACCACAGTGATACTTTTAGAAGTGATAACATGAATTAATTGTGATCGCTAATGTTCACGTAGTGAAATATATATGTGGTTCATGAATTCATTTGTCATGAATTTCATTCAATTGTCTCCTAGTTCTGCCTGTCTGTGTGAGTGCCTGTCTGTGTGAGTGCCTGTCTGTGTGAGTGGGACACCTGATTGTCATATCATCTGCCTCATTTCTCTCCACGGTGGTCGCGCGCGCGTCTCCCTGAGCTCGCGGTGGTCGCGCGCGCGTCTCCCGTTCCACGACTTTCACTCTGGACTATCAATTTGTTTGTTTTCTGCACTATTATAATAAATTCACTCATTTGCACTTGAATCCAAGTTTTGTGTTTTCCTCCTCCCTCCTCTGTCTCTCATCTCCTTCATGCCAGCAGACGCTGCTCAAAGTGAGTTACAGTAAATTGTCAAGTATTTTTAGAGTTTAATTGTCAATTACTAATTAGTATTTATATGAGATCTTAATGTTTATAGTTTTAACTGTAATTAATAGGGTAAAACAAAAACAAAATATTTAAAATGGGCATTTATGGTGTACGAGCATTTTGGTTTACGAGCTCGCTCTTGGAACGAATTAAACTTGTAAACCGAGGTATTACTGTATCTGATTTTAGGACAAGCAGAAATCAACCCAACAACTGTGTTTGTTCACAAACGTATACGATAAACTTTCTGAAAACACACATACAGTAATAACACCTGATGTACTCGATACATCAGAAGAAGAATGGCTTCTACGCTGATATTGGTCTCTGTTTATTCCGAGGTTACCGTGGTCAGCTGGATCCGGGCCGTATCCAGATCAGATGAAGGACCTGGACACGAGCACAGCACTGCCCTGAAGGGTCTGCTGGAGACCGTGACTCTACTAGACCCTCCCCTGTGACGATCATGAACCCATCTCTAACCGGACCAAATTGGACTTCATATTGGACTTGAATTGTTGTATAATAATCATGTACGGTTTGGCTGTTGGCCAGAGGAGAACTGGTCCCCCGACTGAGCCTGGTTTCTCCCAAGGTTTTTTCTCCATTCTATTCTTCATTCGTTACGTCACCTGCCGGAGTTTTGTTTCCTTGCCGCTGTCGCCTATGGCTTGCTCAGTTGGGGAAACGTAACACTTAAAATTCATCAATTGTATTGATTCACCTGCTCTTTTGGGGCTTCTGTTCAGCCAAACAAACTTTGTTTCTATTTTTTTTTCCTGTAAAGCTGCTTTGAAACAATCTACATTGTAAAAAGTGCTATATAAATAAAGGTGACTTGACAATAAAGTTTTAAAACATAGGCTACTCAATAAACCACGATAGTATATAATATTAGTATAATAGTGGATAATGTTGAAACAGCACTCACTGCCCAGTTAACAATTGTTGGCTCCCAGAACATTGTAGAAACGTTCCCTTCTGGTTCCCAGAACAAGCATTTGAACATTTCCTATAGGTTAGCCAGGAAAGTTTTCTTTGCGTGAATAGAACGTTCTCTGTAGGTTACAAAAAAATCTTATTTGGTTAAGAAAATAACCAAACAGCAACCATATGGGAACGTTAAGAGAACTTTCTGTGTTCTGCTGCTAAAGAAAAGAAAAACAGAAATAATATCATTTTACTCATGCACAACACGCTATAAACGTTCATATGATAATTTAGTACAATAAGCATGTTTCAAGAAGCATGTTTCAAAAAATGATAAAAGTAACTCTGGATTACATTCACTTACAACCACTCTCCCGCGATGCTAACCTTCATATTAACCTCGGCTAACCGAGTAATGATGAAAAATATGATTATAATATACACACTCACAACGATGTAAGATGTAGACACTAAACATTTATAATTTATTGTGTCCCAGTCAGAATTGAAGTTGAAACTAAAAAGTATATACAGTAATACCTCGGTTTACGAGCGACTTGGTATACGAGCAAATCGGTGTACGAGCATGGAGGGTCGAATCGGTGTACGAGCATTTTATCGGTGTATGAGAAAAAATTTCCCTCACCATGCGCAGTTTTGCATCGAAAAGATCCCTTTATCACCCCTTAACTCGTTCATTCTCTCAGTGTCTCTCAGTATGGGTGCATCATTCACCACAGTGCATTATTTTATAAGTTGTTGTGAATATGATTACATGTGAATATGATGAAACTTTATTAATGGAGCATGTTACCAACACCACACATTGCATACTAATGAGAGTCACGTGTGTTCACAGTCCAACGCACCCAATGACGTTCTTAAAGGGCCATACACTTTTAGAGAACAGCATACTATAACAGTTATAACTCTGTACAGATCATATACATAAGTGATTTACAGTGGTTTTACCTCGTGTTGTTGCATTAATTGTGATCGCTATTCTTCACGTTGTAATATCGTTACAAATGTTGAAGGAACTAGTTAATCTGATGTGTTCAATAAGTGTTAAGTTAACAGTCTTGTCACTTTAAGAGGGCGGGGTTTCAGAGAGAGTTGAGTTCTGAGGGATTTGAGAGAGAGCTCTGAAGCAGAGATAGTTTTGATTCTTCTGTTATGTATGGCGTGGGTTGAGGCCAGAACTGCAATCCGATAGTTCTCAATAAAATCTCTGAATGAGAAGAAACCTGTCTGGTTATTAAAAGAAGCAACGCTACAATGTAGTGAAATATATAAGCAGTAACACCCCACCCCCCCTCCCCTCTCCCCTCTCCCCTCTCCCCTCTCCCCTCTCCCCTCTCCCCTCTCCCCTCTCCCCTCTCCTCTCGTCTCAATCATGCCAGCAGTGAAGAGGTAAAGTGCGTGTTACAGTAAATAGTTAATAATGACAGTTAAACTCTAAAAATACTTAATTAGTATTTATATGAGATCTTAATGGTTATAATTTTAAATGCAATTAATAGGTTAAAACCAAAAAAATATTTAAAATGGGCATTTATGGTCGTGTGGAACGAATCAAGTAATTTTTAGTGCGTTCTTATGGGGGAAGTTGTTTTGGTGTATGAGCATTTAGGTTTACGAGCTCGCTCTTGGAACGAATTAAACTCGTAAACCGAGGTATTACTGTATGCACAACATGAGTAGGCTAGCAAACACGCAAACCCCAATCAACCGACTAATGGGCAATAGACCAACGCTGACCAAACAGGTCTTTTTTCACTTTTATTTGATTCAGGTTTCTTTTTTTTTACAATAAACAAACAACAACATAAACCGGACACACAACAACACCAGTGTGGCGGAAAGTTACTTTGAAAAGTAATGCATTCAAAAATTCCGTTCCTCCCTATAAAAGTAACTAGAAAAAAAGTAATGCGTTACGTATATATATATATATATATATATATAAAATATATATATTTTGGCAAATGAAAAGGCCCTTTCAGGCCAAAATGTAAATGGAATGCACATTAATTTCTGTACAGTAGAGCTAAAATTAAAAAACGTTCAGCTCTGCTGCCATTCAAGATAGAAGAAGAACATTCTTCTTCTTCCCGTTACGCCTTTCTGGCGTGTGGGGCAGCAACGAAGTCGAAGTCAAAGAAGAAGAACATAACACTTACTAAATAAAATAAATAAATAAATCTAAAGTCTTGTTTGCTTATGGTTTAACTGAGCAAGTCAGCAGCAAGTACATATACATATGGTATATAAAGTGACATTAAATGCATAAAATTATTCGTTTTATTCAGATTTTTCATTTCACTGATTTTATTTATTTTGTGGAATTTTTTGTGCAAGTGAGATAATATGCTCACATTTATTACAATACCCATCACGTTCATACACAACGACTCCAGATTTAGTCTAATGAGGGCTTTCAGTCAGTTTAAGGGAACACAAAATGACATTAGAAAAATAATGTTACTCAATAATGTATACTGTATACTTTGTACATGTAAAAGTAATGTTTTACTTTACTAGTTCCTTTTAAAACGTAATCGGATTATGTAACAATAATCCTAAATTACCAATTAATTAATTAATTAATTAATTAATTTAGTTTTCCTCAGCATTAAACATGATACAATCTGTAATACCGCTTCGCCCAACTTACTCTCAGACTGCATGACACTCATATATCAAACATAAAAACATATTTGACAAAAGGGACTATGCAAAAAAAAGGGATTAGAGGTGTCCGTGTTAATACTATGACCAAGGATGTAGTGTTATAAATAACCGAATAACCTTCATGGCTGCTTGTTAGTGTGCAAATACTGTAACTAAATATTGGGTAGCGAGTGATTAAAGAAAATAAAAAATTAAAATTTATTCAGCATCAAGTTTTTTAAGATTAAATCTACAGAGGAATGTCAGTTTATCAGAGGTGTTGTAGCTAACTGTTTACCATCAACGATTTTTCATTAGATAACTGCTCTCAATTTGAAACACTCTTATAATGAAAAAACGATCTAATACACTAGTCTAGTCCGAATAATGTTTAAAAGTGATTAAATTGAAGATTGACTTAGATTGAAGTTTAAATGTTTAAAAACATTTTTTTAAAGTAAAAATATTTTTCAAATGTAATTTAAATCATAAACGTTAACTTACAGTTCTTAATATAAACATTGCACTTTTGCGCCAGAATAAATAGCCTATATATATTTTTTAACTAATGTAATTATCAATGTAATAATAAACGTTAATAACGGAAAATACTTTCATATTTTCATACACAAGTTGAGTTGATCCTTCATAGAAAAGTTCATATTTTCAAAATTGCTTCATTTGTAAACGAACCCCTTCGTATGCAAATTAGAGAAGCGAGTCATCTTAAATCAGGTCTTTCCCATTTACTTTCATCACCACAACAGGGGGGTGGAAGAAGGTTCGTAGAGATCCGCGCGGGCGGCCAAATGACCGAGTGACGTCACGCCCCCTATAATCTGCTTTGATTTCAGAGCCGCTTTACTCCAGACTGCTGTAGGATCTACTGGAACAGTGATGAAGCGCTTCAGAGGATTAAGAGCCGCGTTTCACGCATTCAGGAGAGACCTCCATCATCAGCACTGTGTGGGAATAATAGGTGCACCTTTCTCTAAAGGACAGGTGAGGTGTACATTCCAAAGAAACAAGTCTTTTTCATGCCATTCACACGTGAAAATGATATGCATGCATGTAAATCCACGCATGGTGCAGTGTGGTGCCGGTCTAGTGCTCATGTTATTGCCTGTTATTGCAGCGGAGGGATGGTGTGCAGAGAGGAGCAGATCTCATTCGAGATGCTGGATTGGTGCAGAACCTTAAAGGGCAAGGTACCACCACCTACACCTCCTGAAATTTACACTGCCTTTAAAATATGATTAAATATGCAGAGTAGCCTACTTATAGATGCATGGAATGTTTGTGCTTTGAAAAAAAAAGGTTTCATGGAATAAGCTTGTATTAGCCCTTAGATCTATTGGGACATTTAGCTTTTATAAAAGTGCCATAGAAAGAAAAAAACATTATTGTGTGCATCTTGAGACAAAATAATAGCACTGAGATATTTTAAGATGTGTTGGTGGAAGTTGGTTTCAGTTGAAACCGCTCAAATGCATTTTAGTCTGGGACTAGTTCAAGTCTAGTCTGTGAAAGCAGGGGAAAATGTGATTAAACTGATAATTTTTTTACATTTTGACCAGTTATAACTTCTAAAAAATCTAGGCTACTTGTATGCATTCTTATAAGCTTTAACCTAAATCATGATGTTCAAATAGTAACATTTTATTTGTTGACACCGTATCTAAAATGTATTTTAAGAAGTTAGGCTACATGCACATGTTATTCTGTTAAAAAAAGAGCTTTAAATGCTTCATTTTCTTCTTCTTCTGGATCTGTCTAGCTCTGTCATTGCACAAATGTTTTATTACTTTAAACAGTCAGCTGAAGTGACTGATGCCACGAACAGGGACAGTGGATTAGTGCTGCCATGTGCTGTCTTTATTTATTTACCTAAGAAGATGCAATCTCATAGGAGCGTTGCCCCACTCCCCTTACTCTGTGTACTGCAATATTGTGTTACTAAATAAGAGTGAAGCATGTATTTGCACATCTCAACTCAAATAAACCCAGTAATGTTTAATGCTATTACTCTCTAACTTGGGTTTATGGGAAACTTTACATTTCTAAACAGTCAAATCAGTGACAGGCTGTCTAAAATAAGTAATTTATTTTCATATTCATTTCAAGATTTTCACTTCATTCATTTAATAATTGAATAAGAACACTTTTGAAACTCCCCAAGTCAATATTGAATCTTCATTTTTGCTTTAACCTTTTTTTAACTGCCATTATTTTATAGAAAACACACACACAAGCTCTCTTTCTCTCTCTCTCTCTCTCACACACACACACACACACACACACACACACACACACAATTTTGAATATTAGTTGAAGATTACACAAGTAAACACAAAATGCCGTTTTTAAATGAAGGTTGTTATAAAGAAAGAACAAAATCCAAACCTACATTGCCCTGTCTGAAAAAAGTGTTTCCCCACATGTTAAAACATAACTTAAATGTGGTTTATCACACATGAGTTCCATTTCTCCAGCCACACCCAGGCCCGATTACTGCCACACCTTCTCAATCAAGAAATCACTTAAACAGGACCTGCCTGACAAAAATGAAGTAGACCAAAAGATCTTCAAAAGCTAGACATCATGCCAGAATCCAAAGATATTCAGGAACAATTGATGAGAAAGAAAGTAATTGAGATATATCAGTCTGGAAAAGCCATTTCTAAAGCGTTGGGACTCAAGTGAACCATAATGAGAGCCATTATCCACAATTGGTGAAAACATGGAATCTTGGAAACCATGGAAACATGGTGAACCTTTCCAGCAGTGGCCGGTCGACCAAAATTACACAGAGAGCGCAGCGACAACTCACCCAAGAGGTCACAAAGTCCCCACAACAACATCCAAAGAACTACAGACTTCACTTGCTTCAGTTAAGGTCAGTGTTCATGACTCCACCATAAGAAAGACTGGGCTGCATGGCAGAGTTCCAAGAGCAAAAAGAACATTAAGGCTTGTCTCATTTTTGCCATAAAATATCTTAATGATCCCCAAGACTTTTGGTAAAATACTTTGTGGACTGACAAGATAAAAGTTGAAATTCTTTCAAGGTGTGTGTCACTTTACATCTGACGTAAGAGTAAAACCGCATTTCAGGAAAAGAGCATCATACCAACAGTGAAATATGGTGGTGGTAGTGTGATGGTGTGGGGCTGTTTTGCTGCTTTAGGACCTGAAAGACATTGCTGTGAACAATGGAACAATAAAATCTGCTGTCTACCAAAAAAGAAGAATATCCGTCCATCTGGTCGTAAAATCAAGCTGAATTGAACTTGGGTTTTGCTGCAAGACAATTATTCAAAACACACCAGCAAGTCCACCTCCAAATGACTGAAGAAAAACAAAATGAAGACTTTGAAGTGAGCTAGTCAAAGTTGACCTGAATCCTATTGAGATGCTGTGGCATGACTTAAAAAATACATGAAAACCCTCCAATGTGGCTGAATTATAACAATTCTGCAAAGATAAGTGGGTCAAAAAGTTATTGCAAAAGCTTTATTGTAGTTGTTGCTGCTAAGGGTTGCCCAACCAGTTATTAGGTTTAGGGGGTAATCACTTTTTCACACATAGGGCCATGTAGGTTTGGATTTTGCTTTTTCTTCCATACACACACTCACACACACTGTATATGGTCCTAAATACAAGATTCATGAATTTGAATCGCATATATAATTTCCATCCATCAAGCTTATGAATCCCAATGATTATAACTGAATATTGCTTGTTCCAAAGATAGCCTTATTTTCACCATGTTCAAACTTTTTGAACTCAATAAAAATAATTGTTTTCAACAAATATATGCATAGATATTTTTATTTTTATTCAAAACAGTTTAAATAGATGTATTTTTAAAATATGATTGTTTAATAACAATATCAATATCAATGCATATAGATAAATTAAAAAACTATGCCCTGATTGTTTGTTTTATTTATTTATTACGGAAATCTTATCTCTATGGTTCATGCATGACTGACAGTGGATGGAATTTTTTGATGCAATTCATAAAAATAAAATAAAAACACACAAGGTCACTTTAATCAAATGGAAAAGAGTGGTCAGTAATTTTTTTATTTATTGTTCCATGTTAAGATACTAGAATCATACCAGTAATGTATAAATAACGACAGAATTTTCATCTTGTGGTGAACTGTTCTTTTTAAAAGCTACTTCATTTTAAGCCCTCTGTCTCTTTCCAGGTTGTGTAGTCAAGGATTATGGGAATCTAACGTTCGAAGAAGTTCCCAACGACGAGCCCATTGGCAGGCTGAAGTCTCCGAGAGCAGTCGGCCGAGCCAATGAGCTGCTCGCAGGAGCCGTGCAGAAAGTCAAAAGTGATGGCAACACCTGCGTGATGCTGGGAGGAGATCACAGGTGATTGTGTGCTTCCAGTTCTGTTAGATATAACATTTGGAAGCAGGAAATCGTTATTATGCATATTCTCAACAGTACGTTTGCTGCTTCTTACAGCTTGGCGATTGGTTCAATCTCTGGTCATGCCGCCTCAAGACATGAGTTGAGTGTTTTATGGGTGGACGCACATGCAGACATCAACACACCTTTGACCACGCCGACAGGAAACATTCACGGCCAACCGCTGTCTTACCTCATCCATGAACTGCACTCTAAGGTCTTTAATCATTTCAACACCTTGTGTAACAGTGTGTGTAATATGTTACAGTAAACTCCAACAGAGACGTTCAAATGTAACATCTTAACTTCCTGACCACAGCTGGTGTGCAGGTGTCAGCGTCTCTGCTTTTAGTACACTTATAACTAACTAACAAACACTAACAACTAACGTCATAGTAAAAGAAAAGAAAACACAATGTCGTTCAATCAGTAGAGCATTGGTGTTTGCAACGCCAAGGTCATGGGTTCGATTCCCAGGGAAAGCAAGAACTGATTAGAATATCAATTTGTTCCTTGAATGCACTGTAAGTCGCTTTGGATAAATGCATAAATGTAAAAGCTCCCTGAGGAAAGATGAGGCATTGGTGAATCTCATAAAAACGTGACCATATGTCATATTTTAAGAAAATGAACCCTCTTTGTTTCTTGAACCATAATGATTATTTTTCATTAGACTTTACTTTTATCTAAAGTTTAATACATTTTGCGGACACTTTTCTCCAAAGTGATTTACATTGCATTCAAGGAACTCATTGGCATCTTAATCAGTTCTTGCTTTCCCTGGGAAACGAACCCATGACCTTGATGCCACGCTCTACTGTTTGAGCTGCAGGAAATTTCTCCTTAAATTCTCATTAAATTTACTCATGATTCACATTACTCATTATCATTATTAAAACTTTTTATTCAATATTTATTAGTTTTATTAAAAGCAATACAACCGGTAGTGCCATCAGTACCTCACAATTGTAATATGTTGTTCTTTTTTCACATTTGCAGTAAATGAAAAAAGAAAAGAATTTATATATATATATATATATATATATATATATATATATATATATATATATATATATATTGCTTTATCCATAAAGAATTTATGTGGGAAATGCGATGGGAAAAAAAGTAAATTTGGGTTTCTAATTTTTCTCAGATTCCCATAATCGAAAGTTTTTCATGGTTAAAGCCTTGTGTAGCAGCTAAGGACATTGTCTACATTGGACTTCGAGATGTGGACCCAGAAGAACAGTCAGTTTGTAGATTCTATAATGTTATCAAAAGTGCAAAATAATACATTTTTTTGTAAAAGAGTGCATTATATCACTCTTTCAGTCCAACTCATACTTTACATTACAGCTATATCCTGAAGTACCTTGGAATCAAAACGTTTTCCATGACAGAAGTTGACCGACTTGGAATAGCAAAAGTTATGGAGCAGACATGTGATCACATGTTTTCAAAGTGAGTGTGTTACTTTGGGAATCTTTCCTGCTTTTTTGTATTTATTCAAAATGTCTATTCTTTTATCTCTGTTCAAAATTAATAGGAGAAAAATAAGAGAAAATATTTCTTTTGAAAACATTCCTGTTGTTTCTGGATCAGGGTGAAAAAACCAATCCACCTCAGTTTTGACATTGATGCATTGGACCCATCAGTGTCGCCTGCAACGGGCACACCTGTAGCGGGTGGACTGACCTATAGAGAGGGGATTTACATCACTGAGCACATTTGTCAAACAGGTGAGAACACCAGGGTATGGAAGTACAGGAGTGTTGGGGAAAGTTACTTTTAAGTGTAATATTTTACAATATTGCATTACGTTTACATCTACGCATTTGGCAGACGCTTTTCTCCAAAGTGACTTACATTGCATCCAAGACATACTTTGGCATTCTAATCAGTTCTTGCTTTCATTGGGGATCGAACCCATGACCTTGGTGTTACAAGCACCACACTCTACTGTGTCAGCAACATTACTCCCTAAAAAGTAATTAATTGTGTTACTTAGTTACTTTCAAAGGCCATTTCAAACCAAAAGTTTGAATAAATAAGCCTCAGATTGAAGGAAATGCAAATTCACGCCTGTACAGTAAAGAGGGTTATTCAAACAAAACTTTCAATTGTGCTGCTATTCTGGATTGCAAAAGAATAGGTTAAAAGACACTCTTACTGTCACGACTCATTTACAATGAAAATAAAACAAAGCACACACAAAAACTGCCAGAGGGGGAAAACCGTAACTGAACAGATATACTGGACTAACAAAAACAAAACAGGCAAACCGGTGGGACTCGGCAAGGAGCGATGAAACAGAGCCAGGGAACAAAGAAATGACAACATGTGACATATGACAACAAACACGAAGGAATTAAATAGGGATGAGCAGAAACAGCTGGGAACAATCAAGGATAACAAAGGGACAAGACAGGCGGGGTTACACCATGACAAGACATGAACACGCAGCCAATGCAGACGCGCATCGCCACGTGTTCACATGAAACATGACGAGACACACCAACTGTAAGTTAGTACACTCAACTGCGCGCGACACGAACCACATGAAAGCACGAAGATAAGAGAGCGTGCGACTCAAAGCCACGCATTCTCACATTGACACGACAAAAGGGCAATGTCAGAGCTCTGATCATTTTTTTTTTAAATGGATCAAATGTGGTTTAATTAAAGTCATTTTTGCTTATTAGTATGGTTGAATTGGATAATTAAGGTCAAAGACATTGGTTAAAGTGAGATTGGATACATGAAGTAATATATATTTCAAGTACCACCTCTATATATTAAGTAATACTTAAGTAAAATACATTTGTATTATTTAACATATTTTAAGCTTCACGCTAGTCAATTTACTGGTATTTCCATATTATGTATTCCGTGCTTAAAAGGAACGAGCGCAAAACTGATGTTTGCGCGCGCGTAAATTACATCCGCGAGCAGAAAACAGAGCTACACGTAAATACGGGTATCCGCGAGATCATTTTAATCACTCGCGCGCGAACATTCACTCGCTCTCAACTGCTGTTTTTGCCCCCATGAGCACCTTTATTTTTGTCAGTCTTGGGGCGGGGCTTGCTCTTGTAATAGTAACATAAAATTTTGATGCATCAAATCAAACATCAAACATCCTATTGGTTAGTTCCCTTTTTTCCAGAGGTCAGTTGTGATTGGACGCCTGTGATTCTCACTCTAGAGCTGAGGCAAATATACGATTCAGTCACATTGCATATTATGGTTTTTCTGTTGATTAAATTGTATTAATGTTGTTTTGTTGTAATTTCACGTGTCCCAGTCGAGTGATTTAAGATCAAACTATACTTTCTACAGGTTTTCTAGGATTTCCTATAAGTAAATGCACAGGTACGACCTTCACCCCGGCCCCTCTGTCAATTTTAAGAATCCAATGTGGCCCGCGAGACAAATAGTTTGCCCACCCCTGGTCTAGAACTACAATAACCATCATGTTTACACAGCGCACAAAACACCTCTGTAAGTTTTTTTTTTTTTTTTTAAATATATACGTTTAATAGAAATGCAGTAATTTTTTACCTGAAAAAGAATGACTGCTGTTTCTAAAACTAAAACCCAAACAAACCAACACCATAAAGTCCAGTCCTGGTTGTCTCGTCACTCCATCTTTGATTCTTCTGGAGATCCTCCGGCATACTTCTTTTGCCACATGCTGTTTTTCGTCTACTGTATAGTAGGACAGTATGCGATCTCGGATGCAGCCAACAAAAATAATGAGTAAAATAAGTGTTATTTTTAAATAATTATAATAAGTCTATAATTAATTATGAGCTTCATTATAGATATCAGCATCACCTATTGAAAAGCCACATGAAAACAGAGAATGTTTCAATTGCTTAGCATTTTCATTAGCATGATCATTCTTGATATTTTCCAATGTAATGTTTGGCCTGTTGACTTTCTTCTTGACTTTCCTCCAGGACTTCTCTCTGTAGTAGACATGGTGGAAGTGAACCCAAAGCAGGGCAAAACAGAGGATGAAATTACATCGACAGTAAACACTGCTGTGGATCTATTACTGGGCTGCTTCGGACGGGTCCGCGAGGGCTCTCATCAGCCAGATTTCAAAATACCAAATCCATAAATGACTCATTTTTGTTATTTTTGGTTTAATTTCTATTATATTTACTTACTGTTATCATTTAGACGATTACTCTGAATAAAAAAAAAAAATAATACACATTTATTTTATTCTTGTGTAAAAAAATTATAAAGATATATGCAAATTATACCACAGATTGAATGCAGAAAGTAAAAAGCTGTATTTAAAGTATGTTTGCTTCTTCCAAAAAATTAATTCAAAAAGTCATTGCTGCTAGCTAGATTAACAATGTTTAATGTAAGAACTAAAGCAAGTAAACAAATACTTAAGATCACTGTATCAAATTTGATATAAAAATTCCTCTAAATTGTGTTTAAATTATAAATGTGATGAATACTTTAATGAACAAAAATCTGTGCACTATCTACTAGATGTCTTCTGTTAAAAGTAAAATCGCTTTTACCGTTATTCTTTTGTGGTTCAGAATAAATCTAAGCTGTTTTTTTGCACTGAGTACGAGCTCCTTTTTCTCACTACTTCATACTATATGAGCCATAAAAGACTGATTTACTGAACTTTTTTTATCCAACATTAATAAACTGGTCTATGTTTTTAAACTGTTTCATATGTCAGGCTTTATAGGGTTAAAACACGTTTTTCACTCAATTCAAACAAGGGGTTCAAATTATATTTAATAATTTGTTTTATTGAACTTTTTTTTTTTCAATTACTATATGAATAGTGTCTCTCACACTGTCATCACTACAAAAAACACACAAAAAAACCCCACAGGTTTGACATTTTCTGACATTACAGATCTCCCATGCGTTTTGTTTATATCAATCGCGGCGGGTTTAATAATGACCACTGAAAGACGAGCGAGGTGTTGGAGTATTTTAAAGTAGGAGACAGAAAAGTGTTTTATAAACTGTAATGTCAAACTGACATATAATGATTCCAGTGGATCCGAGCGAAACCATATTAATCACAGACATGGAAATGTTTGGAGAGACGAGCCGAAAAAGCCAAATCATCATTTACTACAACTGTCCGTCACTGTGATCACGTTCAGCTGAAAGAAATATAGATATATACTTTATTTTTTACCGGTTTATTGAACTCATTGTCACGGGTTTCACCATGGAAACCGACACACACGCCTCTCACTACATAAAGCTGCAGCTGCAGTCTCCAGAAGGAATAAGCACGGCGTGAAAAAGTGACCTTATTTTTAACGGCATTACTTTTAGACTAGTGGGTTACAAAATTTTTGTTTAAACGACTAACAAATTAGTCTAAAAGCACATCCCTAGTGAATACAGTGCTATTCAGGTATTATTATAAAGGAGTGGAATACGTAAAATAAAGCAAAGAGATTCACTTTGGAAAAATCATTTTTATTAGACCATTACGATCATTCTATGAATGCTGTGAGCTTTCTGTCATGTATCACTTTGGTCTGCTGGAAGTCAGAATAAGTGTTGGAGTTATGCTGTCACTGCAGTGCTCTGATTGGATGCCATGGTACAGCTCAATGGCTAAAGGCCAGGTGTAATGGAGTGTTGTCAGGAATAGCTTCTTCCTTTGAAGCCATAGTGTGCAATGATTAAAGGCACTAACTGAGGTAACGTAATCCAGAGTCTGGTTCACACACACACACACACACACACACACAATCTTGGATTAAAAATAAATGTGACATGTCACACGTAGGCTGCTGCGGGCGCAGTGGACATGTACAGCAGGGAGGATGCTGTGTTTTCAGTCTGTTCAGAGTCCAGGAAGAGTGCACGAGGAAGACGGTTGAAGGCTTTGATTAATCTGTTTCTTTCAGGCCACAGGGTCTCCTGAACTCCTGACCTCTCTCGTGGATCCATTTATTTGACACTAACGGATAGGCAATGAGAGAATTAAATCGACATTAGATGGATTGTTCTTTGAATTAAAAAAAAAAATCTATTGTACCATCTCAAGCTACAAAATTGTTGATATACGTCAATATATTTATAACCATACCTACAGAAAAGTAGGTATTACAATTTAATAGTAACACAAAGTTTAAAAAGAGAAGACTTTTATTTGTGTTTCCTTGCACAGTGTTTTATTAATTTATGAAATAACACATTATTGTAAGAATGGGTAATTAAGATGGTAACAATCTTCAAAAGACTTAAAAGTATTTGCATTCTAACTAGCTGCTCAAGTGCATAAATTAATAAAAAGAAAATTTAATGCCGATGTTAACAAATTACAATGTAAGATTAAAACGATCCTAAAACAATAAAAATCAATAAAAAGAGAAAACTTTTATCTTCCCTTCTGAAAAGGATGATCAAGTCATTAAGAGTTTTTTTTTTACTTTATTTAAAGAATAATACAATATTTTAATTAGCGATAATTATGCATGGTGGACACATAACGCAACTACGATATCTTAAAATGTGCTTATTTGCTAATTTGAGAGTTTACAAACTCTCAACTTCTCAGAATGTAACAAACTATTTGCTTAAGTGCATAAATGATTAGAAAAAGATATGTAATGCTAGTAGACAGTAGACAATTTAAGATTGTGACAAACCTAACACAATAAGATTAAAACAAGTCATTAAAAAGAAAAAACTTGAAAAACATCATATTTGTCTTAACTTCCTGAAGGAAGTCATTAAAGAGCATTTATAGAATAGTAAATACCCCCCCCATTTATTTTATTAAGCGATAGTTATGATTGCAACAGGGTTGAAATACAATGCAACTTCTAGACTTTAAAAAGAGGGACTATGTCAACTAAATGTTGCTTATTTGCCAATACCACAGGAACAACATGAAGAACAGTAAAATTTTAAATTCATGCATGTTTATTATAGAGTTACTTTTTTAAATTACAGAATTATGATGTGATGCATTGTGATGATATGATGCATTTAGAGCATTAAAATCTGCTGATATCTATATACTGTATCTGAGACACTCACCCCACTTGTTTCCCACCAGTACCGGGCAAGCCGCATGTCTCGTGCTGTAATCTCCCTCTCCGCTGGGAAAGAGATTGTACCAGAATACAGCTGTACCCTAAACACAGACACAAAAATGTTAAGTGATAATTCTTAATAAAAAAAGTCAGTTGTGTCAAGATTCAGAATGTCTACTTGATAAAATCCAACATCCATGACATTTTTTGTTCCACTTAAGTGTACTTAAAAAAGAGAAGACTTTAATGACTGTTTAAGACGCTTCAGTAAAAATTGCACTTTGCCATTCAAATCAAAACTTTTAGTGTACATTTTAGATTATTATATTTAATAATCTTCTTGTGCTTTAAAGCACACCCATTTTGATGTGTTGACACATAGTAAAGAATTCCAAGTACCTGATTATAATTTTATAATTTAACTTCAGCATATAGTTTTATATACCATTTAAACGCACTTTACCACAAATTCAAATGAATTTAAAATGATAAAATTAATATATTTAAATAATGAAAATTTTTAATAGAAATGACAAAGTATATTTAAGTCACGTTTTGCCTTTTGTTTTGGTTTCAGATTTTCATAATGGCCTTTCAGTTACCCGTTTCCTGTGTTCCCTTGTTCACACTTTGTTCAAATAAATTTTTTTTTAATTTTAATTTAAATGGAGACAGACAATACAGTAGTGGCATGTGTGGAGGAGATTACGTAGATTACGCAAACACAATACGGAAGTGTAGTGTTTTTCCCCGTGTGGTGTAATGGATGGACTACATCAGTGGTGGGCAAACTACGGCCCGCGGGCCATATCCGGCGCGTTGGCCGTTTTAATCCGGCCCGCCGAACTTAAACCTCCTTCATTTCCCTGTAATGTCACTGTGCTGAAGCTTTGGTGGAGAGTAGGTGTGTGTTGTTGGCCCGCCCTCCCCGCGTTAACAATCGTGTTCATTACTGTACTCATTTGAAAAGTATGCTAATATGTACTTTTTCACAAGTGCAGGTAATACACAAATCATTTTAGCATTGAGTTTCTAAACAAACAAACAGCACCTTCATTGGCTTTACTGAAGCTCCAACTTCTGGAAAGACAGTGGCGCCCCCTGCTGCTACATCACTCATCTGAAACAAAGTGGATGTTTTACAAGGAATTTTATACCAGGGAAGAGCAGTAGGAGAACCAACCCTGACAGGACAGTCACTACAGCAGTAATCCATCAAATCCAACTCACATAGAAAAGCCAGGTTGCTATTCGATTCCCTGTACCCAGCTCTTTAAAAGCATCTGGTTCATCTTTCTGGTGGAAAAAGCATATTAAAATGATTTATATGGTGTATAACTTGCATAGTTTACTACGTTGTATACTTTGAGGGTAAGAAGCATAGTATTTACCCGTCCAAAGTCAAAGTGGGGCTCATATTGTCCTCCGACACCATAATTCGCCACCTAAAAAGAGTGACAATTATAAATTGAATGAAACACAACCAAAGTGTTCGTAGTTTCTTGCATTACAGGCCTCATGAACACAACCTGCAGTTCTTCTGCTGTTTTGACATCGAGGCCTGTGATGTCTTCTATGCGCTGATTTATGCGATCCACAACCGGATGCTCATAGGCCGCCAACCACGCGCTTAGAGAAAAGATAATTAATAACATATTGGTTTGGTATTCCTGCTGAAAACTATTTGCAACACCATAGCAATTTGTTTTGTTTTTTTTACATATAAAGAACCAAATATAAAGTAGGTTTTCCAGTGTAAAGCTGCAAGATTAGTGTTCAGTAAAGAAGTTATACAGTGTTTAGTATGTGATTGAAGTTTTAGTATTGTTAGTGTGCGGAATGCAGGTTAAAAACATTAGAATAAAACTAGATTTAGATTAGCATTGTCCACACAAAACTTATGGTTGCTTGTTTCCGCCATGAGATAAAAAGAAGTAAAAAAGGTACTTGCAAAATTATTCACAAATCTGACTTTTTTCTAAGAATTGTGCGATATAAACTTGGAATTCTAAAAAAGTCTGAATTGTGAGTTATATACCCTCACAACTGCAAGAAGAAAAGTCAGAATTGTGAAACAAAATGTCACAATTATTATCACATAATTATTTTGTATCTTTTACATTTTTGTAGCGGAAAAAAAGTTTCCAAAAAACAAACTGGCAACCACCACCAAGCATGTCAGTGGCCACCCTTCAAATTAATCTTATGAGAATATATAATATATTTATGAACTTGTGAGTTACTGACAGAAATTAGTGTTTCACACCAGTGTTTAGCTGATGTTTTGATGGCTAGGGTTACTCAAACACTTTAAATTATTTACATAAAAAATTCTCTATAATGAGGCACCCATGCAGTCCGTAGTCTCTTTTCATCAGATATGCAACTATCATGTGCAACTATTATGTGCTTTCCTAATTAAACTGTGAAAGCATCCCATGTTTTTTTTAAGGTGTTAGTTACGCATTACAAAATGTAACGATCAAAATGTACGGAAGAATTGCTTTTCGGATGCCATTGTTTAAAGATAAAATATCAAATTTTTGTGCAAAAAACCCTAAAATTAAATTTGAAATATTAAATATAACATATTAAAATAATATAAAGACATGTCATTATACCTGAAGTATAGAAGCTTGTTTCAGGCAAAAAATAAAAACATTTTATTTACACTTTATAACTCACAATTAAAATCTCACAATTCTGAGAAATGTATATATTTATAACTTTCAGAATTGAAAGTTATACGTGAGCAATTGCGAGAAATAAGGTAAGAATTGTGGGATATAAATGCACAACTGAGAACGTTTTATCTCACAATTCAGACTTTTTTTCTCAGAATTCGGAGATAAAACTCCCATTTACCTTTATTTTTATTCCATGGCCACACAAGCTTTCATAGGGAAGTGTGTCATTTCTATAGTTCCAGAGTAAATTAAACTCACTCACTAATTTACTCCCTCTCATATTGTAAAAAAAAAAAAAGGTGTCCCTCAGGTGTATGTCTGTGGGACACCTTTTTTTTCATACATTGAAAGTCAGCATCTAATATCACACTCACTCATCGAGATCAACTACATGGTGTTCAACAGATGACACAATACTGTTTTATAGACTGAGGGCCACAAAGAGGATTCTGATCAAAGAGAGAAAGGGGGAACAGACAGCTGTGAACTCTGCGCTTTATCTTTGACCCCTTACCTCTTGGAGACTCTGTACTGGGCGGTGGTGAGTTTGCCAGTTTGAGGGTCATGCACGGTGGCACGCCTGAGCTAAAGAGCCAGCACAGAGAAAAAGAGAGGAAATAGAAGAGAAAGGTGAAGGGTGCTGTTACTATATTCTGTGCTGACACACAGCTTATACTGAACTACACCAACTGTGGACTTGGACTGCATGGGTGGTTTATATGTAACCTGGTGTGGAGTTTCTGCGTTAGACCAACTGCTGTAGTTAAAACGTAAAGGACTATGGTGTTTACTGATTATGTACCTCTTGTGTGTGAAGAAGCAGTGGAAAAGTAACAATCCCAAGAACAGCAAAACAAACAGGGATATTCATTTAACATGCATGGTATAAACACAAACTTGTAGGATATGTGGCTGTGAAATGGTATATGATGTATTATGCCAATTTGTGTATTGTGAAAGCACTATGCTCACCAAGGCTGCATTTATTTAATCAAAATTCAGTAACAAGAGTAATATATGTGAAATATTACA
This sequence comes from Rhodeus uyekii, assembly GCA_037043235.1. NCBI lineage: Eukaryota > Metazoa > Chordata > Actinopteri > Cypriniformes > Acheilognathidae > Rhodeus > Rhodeus uyekii. Next base: position 28,131 of record JAWRVZ010000160.1, read on the forward strand.
ATTAAATTTTTTTTGATTTAAATACATTGGATATACAGTGGAGTTCACTTATCTCGAGTCACGGTTAACTCACCAATACTATTATGTCGATGTTTTGGAAGTGGAACCGCCAAACTCCCTATTTGTCTTAGTATTGTCTTGTGGGTTATGTCGATTCTGTTATGTTGCCGAATCCTAATATCTCGAGTAAAAACGAGGGTCATATACGCCACTTCACATGGTTATCTCGTGTCTGAGAGTTCACTGCGCATGCGCTGAGTTCAAGTTGCACATGGATCGCGGTCCTCGCGCAGCAGATTCCTCCCAGATGCAGGCAGAGCAGATGTTCACTCCTCCACATGCAAATGAATCGCGCGTGTCCGGCAAGCCGCCGCTGGCTGATTACGCAATGGCAGTACGAGATGTCAAATGTTCTTCATCTAAAAAAATAATTAAATCACTGCACAAATATAAATTGCTGCATTTGTTTGACTCACACAGCCTCAGTCACGTACTCTCGTCCACTGTGTGTGTGTGCGCCTGTCTGTGACAAAAGCTAACTAGCTGGCTTGCTTATCATGTCTCCGTCAAAACTGTACACCCAAAAAATACAGGAAGGAGTGGGAATCAAACCCTGAATTCCAAGGCTGGTTAAAGCCGTTTATTGGTGATAATACGCGCATACTTGTTAGACAGACAGAACAAGAAAGTATGCAATCTAGTACAGCCACACAACGCGCGCAAACGCACGCGCACACACACACACACACACACACACATCCCTGTATCTGGTTCTGATGTGAGCTCTGCTCAGCGCCGCTGCGGATTGAAGAACGGATTGAAGGTTATTAAAAGACGGGACGAAGCCGAATTTGTTGAGAAAGCACATTAGACAGGCAGAACACAAGAAAGTATGCAATCTAGTACAGCGTGATGACCTCACGAATATGTTGTGACTGCAAACACAATGATCGCTCACAGCGTAAACAATGTTGGAGAATATGATTAAAGGTTTGTATGGAGAATGGAAGGTGTTTTTATTGTATACTGGTAAATCTCTGCTGTTAGTTGGTGCACATTTGCCTTTTGTTGTTAGCAAACATATACAGTGTATGTACATTTTTATAGCATGCCGATCGCTTCATGAAATAAATCGCCATATTGGCTGTTGGTTATCTCGCTAAACGGTTATCTCAACGCTTTTTTCCAACCGCCACCGTATTTTAAAATGTAATTTGTTTCTCTGTTAACAAAGCTGTATTTTCAGCATCACTCTTCCAGTCTTCAGTATCACAATGTGCTGATTTATTGCTTAAATCAATATTGCTATAAAACAATAATCATTTTTCTTTAGCATCAAATCACGTGACACTACAGACTGGAGTTATGACAGCTTCGCCATCACAGGAATATATAACATTTTAAAACATAATCCAGTAGAAAACTTGTTTCAAATTATTATAATATTTCACAATATTACGGTTTATAGTTTTAAATAAATGTAGCCTTAAGTGAGCACAAGAAACTTCTTTCAAATTGAAAAAAAATCTTAATTCTTCCAAATGTTTGACTTACTTTGGTTGTGTTACTTGTTACAAACTTATATAATATACACATACATGTATGACTTTGGTCCACCGACCCATAATAAGCATGACTTATATCCCGTTTGTCTCGGCTCTTGTTAAAGTTGCTTTTCCAGCATGCAATAGGGGGAAGTGGAGTGTTGGCAGGTCTACAGGCCAACCAGAGCCTTACCTTTTACTGATGCGATAGTGGGCCGTCTCTAGGACACCAGTAATGGGGTTGGAGATAGTGGCTCGGCGCAGCTGTTGAGCCAACCGGCCAAGAGGACACAAGTTACACAGCAGCTGTAGTCTTACTGAACTGACTATATGAGCCCTTGATAACACTCTAGACCAGGGGTCGGGAACCTATGGCTCGCGAGCCATATATGGCTCTTTTGATGGCTGCATATGGCTCTTTTGACGCCGCCGCCCGTCGACAGATACTTCCGCGTTCGGAGGACAGGCAGATCGCGCCGCCGCAAGCGCGTTACTTCCGCGTTCGGAGGGCAGGCAGATCGCGCCGCCGCAAGCGCGTTACTTCCGCGTTCGGAGGACAGGCAGATCGCGCCGCCGCACCCGCGTTACTTCCGCGTTCGGAGGACAGGCAGATCGCGCCGCCGCACCCGCGTTACTTCCGCGTTCGGAGGACAGGCAGATCGCGCCGCCGCAAGCGCGTTACTTCCGCTCGCTTCGGACTATGGCTCTTCACAGCTTCATATTTAAAAAAAAAATGGGTATATGGCTCTCTCAGACAAAAAGGTTCCCGACCCCTGCTCTAGACTAATAACTTTAAATAGACCCGGAATAATGGCGGTCAGAGGTAACGATACTCTAAGGAGTGTTATCATAATAGAAATACTCAAAATATAGGTTTTATATGCTTATTTTAACAAAATTATACTCTTCAAAAAGATAATACCAAAGAAGTGAAAATGCCTGATCCATTATGTTTATGTGTACCCAACAGATACAATTGATAGGTGCAGTAAGTAAACTTTAGTTTTGCCTTACAGTTGTCTTTCATTTTATATTAGAACATACTAACATGGATGAAGCTTCACATAAAAGCAAAGGTTTTCGCTGCCCAGTGTAGAAGAGAAAAACTCCACAGACACATCTGTCATTGTTACTGAATATGTCAAACAACAGGAAGGTTACCAAGATAAAATAAGTAATGATGGGTTGTCATGTGATCTCATTAATGCAGCTATTTGTTAAACCACCATTGTGTAGAAAAAAAACGCTCATTAAACCTGATATGTTTTCATCTCATTTGAGAGGACATTGTTTTAAACACATTTCTCAAAAGTATTATTCATTTCTTTACAGATGAAACTTTTTTACAGTCAAAACAAAAATACACCTTTAAATAATTTCAGGGATGCATGTATATTTGGATATACCAGGAATGGTAAAAGTATATTTTTGTAATAGTTTACAATAAGGTCTCTTTGTTAATAGATAGATTTAAATTTAAAATAGATTTTATAAAATGTATTATTAAAGGGGTATTGAACTGAGATGCATAATTTAGAAATAAGAGGCAATTTCCTACCCTGATTTTAGCCCTCTGACTTGAACTCTCTGCTGTGAGACTTTTTCTTTTTTTTTTTTTTTTTTTCTGAGCTTGGTTTCAATAAAAGACTAACGAGGAAGTTTTGAGTTCTGAAACTTACAGTATAGTGACCTTTTACATGTCACAAGATCAAGAAAAATTGGATTTTTCTCAAATCATGACCTTTTAAATGTTAAAATTAGCATTAACTAAGTTAAATGAATGTTGTTCAAGTAAATTAACAAATGCAGCTAACTAATGTTAACAAATAAAACCTTACAGTGAAGTGTTGCCAGCATTTTTGCACACACACATTTTTACAGTTCATATTCTTGAACTTGTCGACTTGTCAGGGTTTTTTATTTCTTAACAATGCAATCTTGACCTGGAGTGACCATCACAGAAATGACTGAATATGGGGATGTACACGTTTTGGTGATTTTAATGTGTATAAAAGTTGAACTCACCCTCGGTTTAGCCAGTTCCTTGACCTTCTCCATTTCTTTTTCTGTTACAATGTCATGGTAACGAATGATACGTGGACGGTCCCATTCGTCCTCTTGTTTCACCGGGCCAAGTATGTAAAATGGATGTCTGTTACTGTTGTAGTAACGGCAGAACAAACGTCTCTGTCTGCGAGAAGTCTATAAGGATGAGATTATGCATATATTATGTATCTTTAATTTTTATATCTTGTGCATGAAAAAAAAATTGGTTAGTGTTTCAAGTTTTCACACAGCAGAAGTTTACCAAAAGCTGCATAGCAGTCGGTCAATCTGATTGGAGCACGTGGGAGTTGTAAAGAGATGTAATCAATGGTCCAATGACATACTGGTCCCACTTTATATTAAGTGTCTTTAAGTAGAGTATTTAAGTCTAAAAGTAGTTGAAGACACTTCATATAAAGTGAGTGTAACATATTAAATTACTGACATCAGCTATGCATCAGCATTTAGTTCTGAACGTGACGTTCCAGTGAATATTTATATCAATGTAGTAGTTACAGTATTTCAATAATCACCATTCTGAGTCCTTGTCCTCTACATAGCTGCTCATATTTCCTCTTCTCAGGGAGATATTCCTTATTTCCAACCTCCTTTTGTTGCTCTTTCTTACTCTCTTCCTTGGTGCTCTGCTCCTCCTCAGCCTTCTTCTGTTTGGCTAGCTGGTAGTCAAAATACTTCAGGTTCCCAAGTGCTCTCTGGTGCTCAGGATCTAGACAGCAGAGATAAATGCCATATTTAGTATTTTCTTACAATAGTGTTAATAAATATATATACGTATTTATATATATTTGGAAAACTGCTGAATATCGCAAATGGCTCAGAAATGATAGTTCAATTTCGCAGATCATGACATTTTCTGGTCTCCTTTCTTCACTGGCATGTAAAAATTATTCAAAAATATTGCATCACAGACCAAGTCCAGATTATTCCTGATACATCTGAAAACGTATATACTTTTTCTCTAGATTTTGGCCTTTCGTTTTCACAGAGACAGCATTTATGTTTGTTGAGCTTTTTGAAGACACTTTCCCAAGTAGATCAATTAAAAAATGCTGTTGTAGTGTGGACTATGTAAGCATGTTTCCAACATAGGAATAAAGAATAAAAAGGTAATTGCAAAATTCTTTCTCCACAGATTTGTGAGATACACAACACACAATTGTGAAAAATAAAGTCAGAGTTGCAAAATATAAACCCTCAACAACAAAAAAAAGAGAGAAATTAGTATATTTGTTTTTGTGTTTCTCTCACAATTCTGGGGGGGAGAGATCGGAATTGCAAATTGTAAACTTGTAATAGCAAGAAATAAAGTCAGAATTAGGAGATATAAAAAAGAGAAATGAATATATCTCCTAATTCTGACTTTGCTGTTCCGAGTTTACAACTTGCAATTCAGATTGTTTCTTCTTCTCAGGACTGTAAGATTTAAAGTCAAAATTGACCCAAAACAAGTCAGAACTTTGAGATACAGCGGTGTGAAAAAGAGTCCCAGCCTTCCAAAGATAACACAAGACAAAATACAGTTTTTAAATGAAGATTGTTATTATTAAGGGAAAACAAAATCCAAACCTACATTGCCCTGTGTGAAAAAAGTGTTTCCCCAAACATAATTTCTCCAGCCACACCCAGGCCTGATTACTGCCACACCTTCTCAATCAGGAAATCACTTAAACAGGACCTGCCTGGAAAAGTAAAGAAGACCAAAATATCTTCAAAAGCTAGACATCATGCCAAAATCCAAAGATATTCAGGAACAAGTGATGAGAAAGAAAGTAATGAGATCTATCAGGTCTGGAAAGGTTATAAAGCCATTTCTAAAGCTTTGGGACCCAAATGAACTATAATGAGAGGCATTATCCACAATTGGTGAAAACATGGAACAGCGGTGAACCTTCTCAGGAGTGGCCGGACAACCAAAATTACCCCAGGAGAACAGACGAATCACCCAAGAGGTCACAAAAGTCCCCACATCAACATCCAAAGAACTGCAGACTTCACTTGTCTTAGTTAAGGTCAGTGTTCATGACTCCACCATAAGAAAGAGACTGGGCAAAAACGGTCTGTATAGCAGAGCTCCAAGATGAAAACCACAACTGAGCAAAAAGAACATTAAGGCTTGTCTCATTTTTGCCATAAAACATTTTGATGATCCCAAGACTATTGGGAGAATACGCTGTGAACTTTTTGTTAGGTCTGTGTCACATTACATCTGGTGTAAAAGTAAAACCGCATTTCAGAAAATGAACATCATGCCAACCGAAAAATATGGTGGTGGTAGTGTGATGGTCTCAGCCTGTTTTGCTGCTTCAGGACCTGGAAGTCATGCTGTAATAAATTAGATCATGAATTCTGCTGTCTACCAAAAAAACTCAAACTTGGGTTCTGCAGCAGGACAACGATTCAAAACACACCAGCAAGTCCACCTCTGAAAGGCAGAAGAAAAACTAAATTAAGAGTTTGGAGTGGCCTGGTCAAAGTCCTGACCTGAATCCAATTTAGATGCTGTGGCATGACTTTAAAAAGGCAGTTCATGCTCGAAAAACCTCCTATGTGGCTGAATTACAACAATTCTGCAAAGACTCATTGCAAGTTATCGCAAACACTTGATAGCAGTTGTTGCTACTAAGGGTGGCCCAACCAGCTATTGGGTTTAGGGGACAAGCACTTTTTCACACAGGGCAATGTAGGTTTGGATTTTGTTTTCCCTTAATAATAACAACCTTCATTTAAAAACTGCATTTTGTGTTTACTTGTCTTATCTTTGACTAAGGTTTACATTTGTTTGATGATCTGAAACATTTAGGTGTGATAAAAATGCAAAAAAATAAGAAATTAGGAAGGGGGCAAACTCTTTTTCACGATAAGCGTGCAGTTAAAAACAGTAATTGCTTTTTTTTAAATCTCAATTATGAGTAAAAAGTCAGAACTGTCAAATAAAATGTCACACCCTGCAAGGTGATTTAAGTTTCAGAGCGGACGAGCAACTTCTGAAAAATTCATAAAGATCCTATTGAGAATGGAGTGTGCTGTAAAATGAAAATAGCATTTTCAAACATATCCAGATGAATGTGGACATATTCATAGTCTTTTAGAGCAGACTAACCCAAACTGAGCAGTCTCTTGGTATTTTCCAGAGCTCTCTCCAGCTCCCCCTGTTGATAGACTGAGTAGCTGAGGTAGTCCAGCACGGTCACAATGTCAATACTGGATTCTTCTCCTTCATCCAGTTGCTTGAGTGCCTGGGCCATCCATAGCTCTGTGTGGTAGTAGTCTGCATCAGAGTAGGCGATTTTTCCCAGCTCAAAACAGTCCTCTACTGTCAGGGTGCTTTTAAATGGCAAGCCTGTAGTTACACCTGCGAGAAAACATGCGTTAACGCATATATGAAGTATGTTTACGCTAAACATTTATTTTTATCTTTCATGTATTTCAGGCTCACCAGGCAGGTTTCCAGAAGAGATGGTCTGTGTGTCCAGTTGATAGGTGTCCTGCAGTCTGAGAAGAGCTTTGGCTGCACCATTCTGGTCTTCATCGTTAGGGAAATACTGACGCTGAATGGTCAGGTTGGAAATAAAACCTGAAAGAAAATGTGGTTATCTTTTCATAAGAAAAACACATACATATAACTGTATGTCTATATATGAAGAACAACTGCTAGGACATACTTCTCAATATTAAGGACACTTTTCTTTTTTCATCTTTCACACAGTTCTCTTTACTGACTTTTATCTTGGCACATCAATAATATCACATCAAATGTTTATTAAAACTAACAAAACACTTCATATACGTCCCAAATCATTCTTTCATCACACTACCAAAGGTTTTCAACCCACAAAAACGCTAAAAACTCATAAAACAATGACCTAAAAACACTAAAAACAGGCAACATTATACATTTTCTTTATAGATCAAGAATGACATTTTCTAGTGTCTAGAATTCACAGTAGTATATTTAACATGGTTTACATTAAAGTATAAATATTTCTATTATACACTTATATATTATTACATAATAATATTTCCCTAAGTTTCTTTTGTATAGATGGTAATAAAACTGAAAGACTAACATTTGTGTAGGTGTTCGGCTACATTGTTGTGTTGACAGCATTTCATTTTTTTAGATTTGGAATATATTTCTATATGGTATTATTGAAGAAATATGTAAAATTGCTCTTTTATTCAGTTTTGTATAATGTTAGGTTTTAAACTTAAGTGTATCATTTTGTAAAGAGTAAATACCCATGCAAACGGGTCTGTAGGTACATTGAGTTTCAGCAATAGTCGTGTCTGAGAAAAGAATACATGTACGGTAATTTGAAACTCATTGTTTGTGAGATTTGTGCCAAAGCAACAATAAACGATCAATGATCCACAGTTCAGCTCACATTGAATGCTCACTATGTAAAGCGTTTTGAAACAGTGACCCAAGTGTTGAGAAATGGTTAAATTAGAATGATACTAACCATCAGACATGTCCTTGAGCACTAGGTCTTCCACTTCACCCCACTCTGTGTTTAGTCTCTTCATGAGTTTAAAGGCATTGACAGGGTGACCCAAAAACCCCTCTGGGTCCTGTGTGGCTGTGGTTGTTAAAGCATCAAGCTTCTCTGCCCACCTGACAACACACACACACACACAGTGTCCGATTCAGAGTGGCTTCATTGTCACTTCAACTACATGCAGCTTATTCACTGTAAAACGAAACAACCTTCCTCCAGAACTGTGCATAAAAAATAACTATGAGACTAAACTAGACAGCACAAATTAAAAAACTAAATAAACATTAACCCCTGGTTTCGCAGACAACGTATCAATAATCTTATTGGCAAAAGCATCATGTAGTCTTTGCCACACATGTGCATTGACTGAATCGAAGTGAAAAATACTGTTTAGATTTTAGCTAAGAAGATAAGTTATATTAAGTTACATGTTTCATCACTATACGATCTGACACCCATATTTGTCAATACCTCCAAACATAGCACCAATATGATTATGATTTGATTCGCAGGCCTGCGGTTGATAAAAGGATAATACAATATTATGAATGTTTTTTATACAACCAGTTACATTTTATTTACTCACAAATACAACCTCAATAAAACAAGAATATTTCATTCAACTCTCTACTGAGACATGCACAAAAAAATACACTTTACTTTTTGAAATATAAGACAATAAATACTGAAAGAAAAAAATCAAGTTGCACATCTGATGACCGCTCATCATCTGAAGTGTGCAAATCTAGTATCCCCATATGGACACAGCAAATTGAGGTACTCCAGTTATTGAAAAAATACACTTATACAGTAAGATCAGTTAAAAAAATCGGTTAAATGTGTTAAAACTTAAATATTCAAAGACAATAAACTGTGTAGAACAGTCTACAGACATCTCGTGCAGATTTTTTTTACGCATTGCATTGATGCATCAATTCATACTGTGTATAATTACACACATAAATATTGTCCGATTTTATTGACATACATAATTGGAAAGTAATCTTAGCTAAATGTTTTGAAGGTTTCTGTCATGCTCCATTCATAAATCTATTATTGCCAATTCAATCTGATATGAGTTATGCTAATACAGTAATACCTTGAGATACGAGCGTCCTGACATACGAGTATTCCAGGATAATAGCAAGCCTTTGAGCAATTTTTTAGCTTTGAGATGCGAGATAATATTTGAGATACGAGCACGCTTACAGACGCCGATGCTAGTGGTGGAGAACTCGGAGAAGCCCATGCCGCCTCACTCCTTCACTTCACGTGTTCGTCGACTGAAATAAAAGCATTTACGTGAGCAAAAAGATTTAATGCATGCACGAGGGATTTAAATGAACTCGCGGGTTCCTGGTTTTTTCACGTGTACCGCTAGCGAATGTAATTTACGCGCGCGCAAACATCAGTTTTGCACTCGTTTCTTTTTGGCATGGATTCTTCTCCAACCGTTCCTCCGCACAAAACACCCAAAAGATTTATATTTCAAATGACATTTTAGTCTTACATGTAACCCATTTATTCAGTGCGCGTTGGCTGGCGCTGATCCAGAGACGGACGCGCTCAGTGCTGGTCATATATCAACTATTCAGTGTTTTCAACCACGTACCTTTACTGTAGGTTTCAGACGTTTAAATACTCATAAGTACTCACAAAGCAATGCATTTATAGTTTGAAAAATACACACTGATGTCTATAAAAGTGGAAATAACAATCCGTTCAATTACATATTGATTAGTTGTTTTATTCATATCAGATACACATTGCATAGGTAACTATAAAGTTCACTCTATTCTTCTCCCACTTCACCGGACACTTACTGTCATGTGTCTTGTGAGAAGTGACTGAATTTACGTGTTGATTAGATTCTCTGAACTGCTGAGCAAATTTTTTTTCTTTTATTTCTTATGGGAAACAATGATTTGAGATACGAGCAACTCGAGGTACGAGCTCCGTCCTGGAACGGATTATGCTCGTATCTCAAGGTATTACTGTATTTGTTATATGGCTCTTCTTGACACTGTTAATAGATATTACTCACAGTTTCACTTGCTCCAGTTTGCTTTCCTCTGCTTTGATGTAGTCTTTCAATGACGTCACCAGGTCTTTTTCTGTGAACAGCAGATCTGTCATGTGACCTGCATTTAACACAGATTAAACCAAGCATTGGTGATTAATAATGAATGACCAGTTTAGTTTTTCACTAAACCAATACAACTGGCTGGTCTTGAGGCATTTGTTGCCTGTTAGAACATGTAGAAACATTTCAAACAAAAATGTATAAAAAGTTGAAAAGGTTGCATACCAATAGAAGTGAAGAAATCATTGTGAGCAGAAGACGACTTCAGCAGAGAGATGAGAAAAATACAGCACACACTCCTAACTCCCATCTTTATCCTGTTCCACACACAGCCTAAAAGTGAGATTTACATTATAAACTGTTACATAGCTCTCTGAAATACTTGACTCTGATTGGTCAATCATGTCATTGAGTGGCACAATATTTTTAGCTTGCTAAACTGTATATTTGACTGTAGCAGGGTTATTATTGTTACCTAAAACAAACTAAAACTATTAAAAACATTTTTAAATAAAATGAAGCTGAAATAAAATCAAATATAAATATTACATGTAAAAATGAAAAATAGAAATGTTTCCTTTGCAACCAATTAAATGAAACCACAAATAATTAACTGAAAATAAATTAATAGTATTTAAAAAAGAACAAAACTAATCAAAACAACAAAAGCACATTACTAAACAATATTGCTAAAATGAAATAAAAAATAATAGGTTTTTTTCAAAATTTACAACATTTAAATAATGGCCAATACTTCGTCAACTCTTCTTACACCGTTGTTGTCTAAACCCGATACTGTCATGGTGAGGTTGCAATAAAATAAGAGACAAGAGACAGAGACAACCCCAGATGATCTCATTAACAAAAACAACAAGTTAAAGCACACAGACGCAACCGGATAATTTCCATAATGACCAACACAATCTAGCATCTGGTTTACAACGTGTTTCTTTGGGGTGGTAAATAATACACCGAATGCCAAAATGTTGACTAGCGCAAACCTTAATAAATCTCCTTCATGAAGGTACATTTTGGGTCAGAAAGGGAAACTCCTACAAATGCATATTCAATAAGAGAAAAGAGAAAGTGACAGAGCTGATGATAAAATGAGAATTGAAATTGGCTGATCTGAACTAATCCATTTTTTATTTCTCAACATCTGAGTATGGTATTTTACTCAACAAATACATTTCCATATGTAGCTCTCTAACAGAGGTCATTGTAGACCATTATCTATTGTGAAGGGTAATTTCCTTAAGGATGTTGTAGCTTTTTTCTGGAAGTTATTTTCGCGGAAGTACTGTATATACACCAAACTAGCTTAAGACATTACTTTAGCTATATTCATTAATAAATAAATGATAAATAATAAATGAATATAGCTAAAGTAATGTCTTTAGCTAGTCCCCTTGACATATCTCTTAAGCAAAGTAGTGAATGCTATGTGAGCAGTGGCATAACCATATTCATCCACACAGTCAAGCAGAGCCGAAGCACGACCAATGCAATCCACAAAATGCATGCAGGTTTGTTTTTAATCGCTATAGGGACAAAAACTACGTATTGCCCTGAATAAAAATGAAAATGTTTACCGGTAAATAAAAGCTAATTAACCACTTTAATAAAAACTATAATAGCATATAAATAATACTAAATAAACACTGGACTGTTGTCCATGGCAAAGGTTTTTCAATCTTACTCATTCTGTTTGGACAGGCGAATCAGCACGTATCATCGCTCTAGTTTAGACTGTAATGAAAGAGACGATTCAGAAATCCATTGCCGCTTATATATTCTTTTATTTTTCTTATTGTACCTATATCCTTTTCATATGTTCTTTTCCTTTTTTGAATGATTTGTAAAGAGTGATTTATAATCAAGTTAGGGATTTCTTTTAGTTAAATCCTTTCTTTACTTTTCTGTATTTTTCCATAGAGTAAAAATGATTTTTGTCTCACCAGATAAAACATGTTATCAGAATGTTTTGAGAGACTCTCTGTTGATATTTGGAGCCTGAGCCGAGTTCAGCCTTGGAGAAGCTGTTGTGTTTGTGTGTGTGTGTGTGTGTGTGTGTGTATATGGATTAACTGGCACCATAAGGAGACGGAATGACTTGTTGTTCTCGACAAGCCACGTCACAAACCCGTCAACCATGTGATCAACGAAGATATGCTTCAGACTGTCTGCTCTTGTGTGGAAAGCAAAACTTGTAATTTTTCTTTCTTTCTTAGCCAATCAGAATCATTTAACCGTCATCATTGATGTAGTTAGCACCCTCTGTTAGAGTACAATTGCTGTAACAATGTTATTGTATGTGGGGCGGCCTACGAACTCCTTGTGAGACCTGAAGCTTCTGCTGATGAAACTGCAAACTAAACTTCACTAAAATTTCTTCTATTGACGTGTAGTAGTGTAGGGTATCGTTTCAATTTCACTGATTGCAATTCAATTTTGATTCTGCAAACATTTAGAAATCAAATATATTTATTTTGTCTAATTGCAAAACGTTCTGTTGAAAAAAATCAGCAGCCTAAAGAACAACTAACTAATAAAAAGCTAGACTAACTAATACATTTCAAACATTATTAAAGACAAGTCAGTAACACAATAGGAACAAATAAGCAAATTAGCAATAGCACCAATAAATACAACTGAACTGAAATCAAATGTAAAATGACACTGCATGGTTTTCTTTTTATAAATAAAATATAGATTAATCCTTTTTTAAGTTATTCAGGCAAGTGATTTTCCTTTTGTTTTGTTCTTTGATTAACTATAGTGATTATTTTTGTGAGTTTTAGGCTGCTGTCATTTAAAGAGCCACACGGAATCAATATACTGCTACACAAGTTTCTTTCTCTGTGTGTATTTTCCTGTCCAAGCGCAAGAAGATGCAAAAGAGAACTCAATATCCGTGCACTATATGAGAGGCGGCTTTTTGTATGCAGACTCTCTGGATGTGCCCAGCACAGAAAACAGTGTGTGTGCTCCAATCTGAGTGCTCTTCCACGTCGTCTTGCCCTGGAATGGTTTAAAACTAAAATGAAACACGCACATAAATCTATAAGTGTAATCGTCATTTTTATTTTAAAAGAAGTATCCGATTCCTGACCTCAAGTATCCGGTTTGGGAAATAACTTTCAATTTCCAACCCATCCATAAGAATGTGTTGAAAACAACAAAAATCAGTGTGGCTTCATGAACTTGCATAATTATAATGTATAATTTTAGCCGGTTACATTTATTTTCAATGTTTCTCTCTGTCCTACAACTTTAAAAGTTTTTTAGCTAACAAAATATTTTATAAAAACGTTTGAAGAACCTTAAAAGAACATAAATATATAAAAAAAACATTTAAATATGAAAAATATAAAAAATTACATGGATAAAAATGTATTAATATTTTGGGCTGGAGCCACTGAAAAGTGTTTTTGTTGGCAGGGCAAATAAAAATCCAGGAGAAAAAAAATCTATTTCAGCAGTGAGGCGTACAAGAACTTGAGGCGCGACGAGTTGTTCTGTGCCAGACAGATTGTCCCCTCAAAACCCCGCTGGCACTGTAAAAGAGAAAGAGCTGCCAATTCAGTTAGCCTGTAACTTCACTGTATAAATAGGGCAGAACAACTGAGCAGATTGCACAATCTTCTTCCTTCCCATAATCATTCTGTTGCACTATTTTTTTATTTTTTTTTTAAAGCTGCTGCATTTTATTTTGGATTAAAATGCACGTTATCCATCTAAAACAACACGCAAGTTTAGAATTAGTGCATCCCAAATCAAGTGCGTTGGCATGCCAAAATAATCTTGCTTACAAAATATACATATAATATTGCATACAAACCTTCTGTAACAGAGGAGAGGAGGCAGTTCACTTTCTTTTTCACTTTTTTTAAGCAGAGATCAACCATAAGGATTTTTCCTACTTCAGATAAGCCAGTAGTTCAGGATTTGAATACCTTCCCAAATATGTGTGTGTTTATATCATTTTTCATCTATGATTTTGTTGATACTGATTTCACTGATTGATAACAACCCTTTAATGTCTTATTATTCTAATTCTATTCAGTGATATAATTTAAGAATTTGGCATGAAAGATGTCACAATAATTTTATATGGTTAGGAAACAGGAAACAGTTTAAGGGTAAAAAATGCCCTGTAATTTAATTTAAAGGAGCAGATTTCACAAATCTCGAGTTAAATACACTGGAGGAGGAAAAACGGATGAGAACATTGCTTCAGAAATTATATATTCATTCTGGACAACTGATTTGAGGGCATGTTGAATAATTTTGCACAAGGAATCTTGAGACAGATTACTTCAAAACCATTTTAGAGGAGATAATTATTGTGTTTGCTAAGCGATTATACTACATATAATTCATCCTATAACATCATGGCTAAGTTTTATACATAAAAACATCTTTCATATCAGTTTCAGTTTCTCCCTCCAAATGAATATGATCTCTATTCACTTTTGATACTGCAGCAGGTTATTTAAGAACAATTCATTGTGTTTTATTAGTAGGTTACACATACAATAGGCATCAGGTTGGGCTGAGCAGCTCGTTTTGTTCACATTCTCATTCTTTTCACCCGTTCAAAAAGCTCCAAGACAGAGAGCACAGAACTAGAAACGAACAGCTTTATCTGTCGGGTTGTGAGTGAATAAAAATATGGGCTTAAAAGACGGTCCGTTTAGAACTAAAAGTCCAAAAACAGCTGTTCCTCAACCATTATAACACATGTTTAAAAACTGACCATCGCTTGACCTAAACTTCACAACTTTCAAAAATCTGACCATTTGTTGGTCAGCTGCTAAAACAAGCACTAAAGGAATTTACACAGACCCGAAACCAGTAGCACACAAAACTGTTTTAGATTCCTCCTGTGAAAATGTGCTTTATCCTAATGCAAAAAGACAGGAATGTAAACAGAACATATGACTTAACTAAACTTTTGAGGAACTAGTATTAACTTGTAAAGAAGGCTTGCCTAAAATCCAGCCGTGAATACACAAAAAAAGCAATAGCCTGGGGTCACGAAAGGGAAGCTTACTGAACGTGGTCACTCGTAACAGAGGAGGAGGCCTTTTCCCAACTAAAATATTATTTTAAATATTGACATTTATTATTTATTAAATGTAAATATACATTATATATTTAAATTATATAAAATATATTACAATTAAATTAAATATAAAATCTATAAAATACATTTATAAAAATTATAAAATTAAATATTTATTTTTATATTTTTTTATTATTTATTAAATTAATCAATTTTGGAATTTAAAATATCTGTAACTTTAATTTCCCTTTTTATGGCGATTGGTAACACTTTACAATAAGGTTTTGTAAATTAGTAAACTACTTTATTCTACATGAATATTTTATTCTATAAACTACATGATTCTTCTGCAGCGTTTACTGATACATTAAAAACACTAAAGCCAAAAGATGTTTTTGTTGACATTAGTCAATGCACTTTGAACAATCATCTGGATTTACATTAAGCTTACATAAAAAAAAAAAGATGAAGACTAATAAAACTATATTAGTCACACACACAAAAATAGTTTGACTTTTAGGCCTTTTAGGGTCTGATTTTAAGGGTCAATCAGATAGAAATAGATTGTCAGTGTGCATAACATTATCATAAAGTACAATGATACCATGAAACAACAAGAGTCCTTTTCTGTAAGTGTACTTGGGCAAATAGAATAGTCTTCATAAAGGTTTCTACATTATTATAATAGGTCTGACTGTTATAATTTCCATGTTTTACAGTAATGTTTGTAAACTGATGGGGAATGAGTGCCACGTCCCGTCCTCTCCCCTCCCCTCCCCCCCCGCACAGTACAGGACCCAAACACTGTAACTTTAGTACACTAACTTCTCACTTCACTAAACTGAACTATTGCCTTCGCAAACTTTATTTCTACCTCTGCAAATGATCTTTGTCTGCCTTTATCACATTCACATTTGCAGAACATTTATGCAAAGGCTAACCTCTTATTATAACGCCAATGGATTATTTTGATATTGATCTAAATATCATGTTGTTGCTGTTTAAACAAATAAGTACATACTTGACTACATTATTACTGTTCATTTTGCAACCAGCGACTGGTTGTATAAGGTATGTCTCTTTACTGTCGGAGTGATGGTTGTGATTTTATGATCGCAGAGGTTTTTGAAAAAAGGGTTTTTCAGCAGCGGATCAAATGTCGCTGCAAAATTAACGAGAGATAGACAAATAGATGTAACAAATGTCTTGAGAACCGGCGTTTTGGACGCGAGAAATTGCAGTACACGGAACGGGAAAACTATGTAGGGAAATTTCTAGAGTGTATTGAGTCTGTGGTGTCTATCTATGATATTTGTATGTCATTTGTATTTGTATGTTTACTGAAGCGAGCATGTTTACTGAAGCAGAATAAGCAGGTCGACTTACTGTTACTCTCTGGAGTGAGTCGATAAAACAAAAGCGGAAAATGTTGTTTGGTTAGCTTCTTTCCCTCTCTCCCTCTTCTTCAGCGGTTAGTTCTCTATTCGTTCGCAGCTGAAATGAGAAAAGCGCTACAGAGAATAGAGGATTGCGCTGTAGCGCCATCTGCTGTTCATCAGAGCAACTACAGGCTCTGCATCAAACTGCTCTGAATATATAGGATGTTCAGTATTTTTTCCAATGTGGTATAAAACTATTTTATTGCATTACCTTTTATCCAAACGGAACACTACACTACTTAGGGCTGGTGGTTTTAGCTATGTTTAATAGGTGACATTAGGGGATAGATAGAAATAATTCACTCACCAATGCACTGTGAGTAAAGGAGACTGTTCTCCTTTAAGAAACACAGCGGGCGGATGGGAGAGTTTTTGAGGCGCTGATCTGACGCATGGAAATAAAAAGATGACCAGCTGGTGTCGTGCTGCAATCCTGCCTCGTGATTTTGATGGCTCAGAAAGTTGCAAGATATAATTTTGAGCATATTCATCTATCTATCTGTCTGTCAAACGTCAATGCACCGCAGCGACAGAATATGTCAGCAAACACGTTGGTCAGCCAAGTTTTGGCCACGAAAAACTAAACTATTTCAATGTCACTTGGCATTGCGGAGTCTGTGGCTACGTGCGTTGTAGTCGTATTTTGTTTCCTTTTTGTTTTTTAATACAGATGAACAGTCGAAAAATGGTATTTTAGAATACAAAACAGCGGGTGTGACAGCAGATGGACTGATTGCAGTGATTGGTTTCTAAAAATTGTACCCGTGAATTCTCCGTGAAATCGAATGTTTTTTGAAAAACCTTCCGTGAAATTGCGAATTTTTACCCGTGAATTTGGTTGGTCCCTAATCATCACCAGTAAACATTTGCTTAATAACAAAACCCATGCATGCGTCATCAAAAATAAAAAAATTAAAGTATTATAGAAAATATTATAGATTTATATTAAAAACTTACTAGTACATACAGATATATATATATACACGTACAATGGTGTAGAATTACTATATTGTTTTGACCACCTATATTGTATTTACAGAATACATTCCATGGTACTTTAAAGAATGCCATAATTTTACCCTGTTACACGTCCGAAAACGCAATATCGTCACAGTATTTAGCTTAACATGGCACTTTTATATATATATATATCTTTAGTTAGTGTAATCATAAAAGGATAACGTAGTCTCTGTGTAGTCAATCTACTACAACGACAGCAGGCACTGTTTCTACATTGACTCCACAGCTTTTTTGTATGCTCGGGTATCAAAAATACTACAGATTATGCAAAAGATTATACAAAAAATGTAAAGATTACACATAAACATTTACTCTATGGCCGCTCTTGATGACGTACATATTACGCGTCGTTTGCAGGAGTGAGAAACAACCACATTTGTCTATTTATATCAGTATATAGTTTAGGGTGGTATAAGTTGTGTACACGGAACGTTCCCTGAAACCACAAAGATTTAATACTAATAAAAAAAAAAGTTTTTGAATTAGTCGCGCTGTAATACGACGGTGTGTTTTGTTAAAAATATAAATGTGTTTTTGTGTCATTCGACTGGTTGTTAATTTTCACCAACATAATCACCGAAACTGACTTGAAGTAAATCGTGATACCGAAAAAAGAGCCTGTACGTTTGAAGAGCCACTTTACGTGTGTTACAAAGTTTCAAAGGCAACTTCTAACTCTTAAGCACTGCATGACTGTAGAACTCTAACACAGGCAGTATCTTGAGGACCTTTTAGACATGCTGAAGTCATTCAAGCTTCTCTTCACCTGTAACCTGGTGTTATCACGCTCCTGCTCTGGATATGTGTCTCGAATGAGGTCTGTCTTCTTTTAAAATCAACCATTTATCTATCAAATTAAAAATTGAATGTTGTTTGTTGGAGTACTGGAGTAAATATTATTACATTATTTGGTTGAATCTCACAAACCCGTCAAGAACACATCCATGTCATATTTCACATGATCAAAAGGAAAAATTGTTTTCCATAGCCCATAGAAAATGAAGATTATTTCTAAGAATTTGCAATGTGATATTTATACAATTGTTTTTTATTAAAAAAAAAAATTCCATGAGTTTACAATGCAAACAGTTCTAAAAACTTTTTTATTTTGTTGATTTCTTTTGGCCGCATTATCTATTTAACATAAACGTAAAAATGCATGAAATTGATTGGCATTAATTATAAAGTTTTATCTGTAATAATTCCCAGTGGAACATAAATTTAAATGTTTTTATTAAAGCTGAATTAATGCTTTCTGCCCCTCCATTGACACTTCAAAAAGAAAAAAGAAAAAGAGAGAGTTTGTTAACCTAATCCATATGAATTGAGCAGTTTAGTCCAAATTTTCTGAAGAGACACTATATTCACATATAAACATTGATCAGCGAACATAAACGGAAGCTCAACTAAAAATTCTTAACACGCAAAAACAAACATCATTGGTTCTTACTGAAGCTCAAACGGGCTGCGTAACACGAGAATTGGTTCTTGGAGATCAAGCAAACATGGTTGAGCTTCCGTTTACCATAACTGACGTGTGTTATGTTATGAGTGTGGATAAATTGTTATATGTGGATAAAAGTCTTTCTGTGGATTAAATCTGTTCATCATATAAAGTGATTGAGTCTCTTCAGAAAATTTGGACTAAACTGCTCAATTCATAAGGATTAGTTTTACAATCTCTTTATAAACTTTTTGAAGCATCAAAGTGGTAGTTGCGTAGCTGTTAATGGAGGGTCAGAAAGATCTCAGATTTCATTAAATAAATTCATTTGTGTTCTGAAGATGAACGGTCTTTCAGGTTTGTAACGACATGGGTGTGAGTAATTAATGTCAGGATTAAAACAATTTGGATGAACTATCTGCTTAACATCTTAATATAAAATATGATATTCATGTTTAGGTACCTTATGAGATTAAAAGAAGATGATGAGGCATGTCGAGAAGCACTGAAGTCTGGGAACGTTCTATTGTACCATAAGCTTTCTCCTTTACTGCAGAAGACCAACAGCGATGTTTACAAACTGGCAAATCTAAAAACCTCAGGTCTGAACAACACCACTTGAACACTTCCATAACATAAATTAGAAGATTTTGGTTTAAGTTTGTATGTTTGTATGCCAATTCCTCTAGATTTGGAATACACACTGGAGAAGATTGGAAAGGACAAACACTTTGTTAATGAATCTTTTCTTCTGGGATGTACTGATAAGGGTGAACCACAATTCTCCCTAGAAGTGGGTCAGTAAATACAGCCACTAGTATACAATAGTGTATATACACTATATAATATGAACATATTTTAAAGCTTTACATACTGCAACTGGAAATGTATGCATCAACAATTACATTTATGCATTTGGCAAGCAGCTTTATCAAAAAATGACTTGTGTTGCATTTTTTGACATAATAAATTACTTTAGATTTGCTATTTGAAATAGGAACGCTATAGGAATGGGAATGTGAGTGGTGTTTGATTGCTCCTGGAATTTCCATGACATTTGTACTGTAGGGGATTTACAGTAAAGACCCGAGGACCAGATATGCTGAATGAAGACCAGGAGTCAGAAGTGCAATAGAATAGAAGAATATTTCAATAGAAGAAATTTGAGTGAAGTTTAGTTTGCAGTTTCATCAGCAGAAGCTTCAGGTCTCACAAGGAGTTCGTAGGCCGCCCCACTTACAATAACATTGTTACAGCAATTATACTCTTAACAGAGGGTGCTAACTACATCAATGATGATAGTTAAATGATTCTGATTGGCTAAGAAAGAAAGAAAGAAAGAAAGATATAATATTCAACAATATTCATTCTTACTCTATGGAAAAATACAGAAAAGTAAAGAAAGGATTTAACTAAATGAAATCCCTAACTTGATTATAAATCACTCTTTACAAATCATTCAAATAAGAAAAAGGAAAAGAACATGAAAATAAGACAAAGTAAAGAATATGGTTACAAATAAGAAAAATAAAAGAATATATAAGCGGCAATGGATTTCCGAATCGTCTCTTTCATTAGTTCTTAGTTCCTTTTTCCCATAGGTTCTCATTATTATATTTCCATGTTTTCTGTGGTTATGCAAACCCTATACTGCACACTTTACATTACTGCGTACACTATATATATCTCTTCTCATGGAGATTTCCTCTCACTGTAGGTGATTTAGACCGCAGTGCATTGGAGAAGGAGTGTAGAGGTATGTTTGTGGACCTCAGGAAGGCTTTCCTCATGATAACTGGACCAGAGTCTGCTCTAGTGGCCAAAGTATGTACTTTTATTTTCTAAATGACCAATAATGGGACTGCATTGTAACCGCTTTGAAACATCATGTTGTTTTTTGCCAGATGATATTTAATTTCAGAAAACATGGGGTAAGTAAGCAGGTTTTGTTGTGGCAAATTACTAAGTTCTCTCGCTGGTTCAGTCGGAGAAAGAAGGCTAAGAGACGCAGTTTCCAAGTCCGCAGAAGAAAACTTTATTGCCGGCAAGAAAGTGAGATGATAGCTCTACATCTGAGTGAAGACCACTATGCATCTGATTTTGAGTCAAATACATCCCTTTATATGTTTTTCTCTTATCTCCCAATTGTCAGGGTTCTGTCATCTCAGTTTGGGTTTCTAGTGTTTTGGTTGACAGAGCTCTGACACTGCCCCTTTGCTGTGTCTTGTGATTGTGTAACCCCACCCATCTTGTTCCCTCGTTTCCCCTAATTGATCCCAGCTGTTTCTGCTCGTTACCTTTCCTCTTGTGTTCCCTATTTAATCCCAGTGTGTTTGCTGTCCTGTGTCGTGTCGTTGTCATTCTTGTCATTCCATGGCTCTATTCCTTGTGATCCTGATCTGTGGTCCCTGCCCTCCGGTTTGTTTGTGTTTTCGTTAGTGATGGCGAGATGAAGCCCCATGAAGCGTTTAACTAGGGATGTGCCAAACGAAGCTTCTGAAGCAGTGAAGCTTTTACATGAAACTGTGTCGGTGCTTCGAAGCTTTTGACACAGTGCTCTACTCTTTATTTGTATATTTAATAATTTTAATTGTATTGTGCAACTTTTTTGTGTGTGTGTATTCCTTACAAAACAACAAAAACATGCATATTGGTAAAAAATAATAATAATAATACACAATTAGATATGCATTTACCGTAGTATTTTCCGCACCATAAGGCAAAAGGATTATAATGCGGATTATAATAATGTTTCAATTATGGTTCTATTTCTGTACTGTAAAAATTATAATTATATATTATAAGGCGCATGCTAAAACATATGGTCTCCAAAAAAAAGGTAACGGAACCAAAACAGAGAGTTTGGTTGAACTTTACCGTTTAACAATACACTGTTTAACAAAACAAGTTATGTTTTAATCAATCCATTCAAATCCATCAAAGTCATAATTTTCTGTGTCTGAATTTTAAAGCTGGGCAATTTCGCGATCAAACATGCAGGTGTTGTGCCGAAATCTGACTCTCCCCTCGCGTGCATTCATTAATACGCGCTTCCTTGAGCATATTCGCTTATCGCTCAATATTTTCTACACAGCAAACAACCAAAGCGTGCAAACACCCACCCATCAGGTGAAAAAAATAATTAAATATGATTATATTTAATATAATTCATGCACAAGTAGAATGAGAGTAATATCATTTTTTTCTAATTTTCATGCAGCAGGAACACAATTTCAATGTGAAATCAACAGTTTTGCTGGTGCAATCCATCTGACATGTTATTTGCATCCTTTATACACATTATTTAATTTTCTATGTATTAATTTGTGTACTCAAACATCTGTGCACTATGGGACGGCTCAATCTTTGCGCTCTGTGAGTCCGTCGTGACGTGTTAGGGGTGTAACGAAGCTTCGTTCATACAGGTCACGTGACAGCCCCATTTCAAAGCAATGCTCCGAAACACTGATTCGAAGCACTAGTGTGTCGAAAACTCGAGACGTGTGTCGACACAGGGTGTCGTGCTACCCATCCCTACGTTTAACCTTTTCAGCCAAGTGGTTCACAAAAGGGTTCATTTCTCGAAGCCTCATTTACTCACAAAACCATCTAGTGGCCAAAGAGTATAAAACAATCAGATACATTACAGATGTGCCTGATGTGGTGTGTGATACACTGTGAATATATAATGTGTTTGTTCTTGTGGTATATAATGATTGTACTAACATAACTTTGTAATAAATGTATTGGCTTGAAATTTATGGGACTATCAACTATATCCAACTATTGTTGGATTGTCTGTTTTTTTTTATATTTGCTGGCGTTTTTTAACCAGGTCTCCCTGGAAGAAGAGATTATGATATCTCAATGGGATATTCCCGGATAAATAAAAGATAAATAAATAAATCAAATGTATGTAAATCAATTGTTTGGTCATAGGCAGACCTGAGAAAATTATAATTATAATAAGTGTCTGGGTTTAACTGGGCAGAAGACAGTGAATGTGCTTGTGTATCTTGGACTGTGATTTTTGGAAACAAGAAAAATAATGAAGAGGATATACCTAGAGTTTTTATACAAAAAAAATATTATTTTTCAACTGTTTTAGGGCTAAGACGATTTCTTTTCTTTTTTTGACAACTTCTCCTGCCTTTAAAAACACAATTTCACAAGGCACCGATGATGCTGGACAACATAAGAACGTTTGCACTAGACCAACTTTCTAAGCTTTCCCTAATACAGTCTAGTCTTATAATAATAATAATAGCAATATTATATATAATAATAACACTACTACTAATATAGGCTATACATATTATATATGTGTGTGTGTGTGTGTGTATAATTACATATTATACTTTATTGTAACGTTCGTTTTAATGTAAAAAATAATAATAAAATAACATTTCTAGTCAAAAAATAAAAACCTGCCAGTTGCATCAAAAACCAGCCCAAATTTTTATCAACCAGCCCAATATATATTTTCCACGGTCGGACGTGACCAAAAGGAGCCCAATCTGGCAACACAGCACAAGAGGCGCGAGGTTTTCAACCACCTTTATCCGGAAGCGATACTCAGAATGAAGCAATGACGTATTCAACAGAAACCGAGGCCTCGTTTGTCATCGTCACGTGATTTTCGCGGAAACGATACACGCCTCGAATCGGGGCTTCATCTGGAACACCCCTTTTTGCTCGACACCAGCTCCGGAGCCTTGCTTCAGATGTCCCATCACTATTTTTCGTTGAGTGTCTGTTATATTGTTAGTTAATGTTTTCCCCCTCGTGGGTAGTTTTCTTTTGTGTCCTGGTTTTGCATTTTTGTTATAATAAATATCCTTTTCACCCTGCACTTCAGTCAGTCGTTCGTTCGTTCACATGTTCGTTCCATGACACCAATGAATGTCCTATAGTAAATTCCAGTCCTCTTTTAATATATCTCCACCTTGACCACCTGCAACCATAAATTTCACTTAAATACATTCTAATTGTCTTGGGGGCATCACTTCTTTTTTCTTGCGCTTCAGAAGTTTTATTTTGAAGGCCGCTGACTATCTGTGCATCTGTTTTGGCCCTCTTCCTAGACCTGGTGCTGTCCATCAAATCATAGGTTCACATCATTTGCAGGATTTATGTCCTCACTAGCTCTACACTTGGGTTTTTGAATGACAGTTTTAATTACTTTAGTACATACCAGCTCTGCACTTAAATGTTTTGAATGACATATTAAGTGCTTCAATAAACACTAGTTCTACACTTACGTTTTGAATGACATATGAATTTCTCCAACAGTTTCAGGTTTAATCCCAGTGATCATTCATGAAATGACTTGATCTCACTCCCTCTATGTCACCATTACTACTTATAGTTGTTGTTAAACTCGATATTTACATTTTTGAAAGTGGTAACGGTGAATGGTGTTTGATTGTACAAATCTTACTGTCATGATGTTGCAAGTTAACCTGAAAATCTTTGTATAACATAATTGGTTTTGCTAAGTTGTTTATGTTTATTATTATTGTAAATGTCAGGTGCTTTGAGACATGAGGTAATTTAACGTGGTCTCTTGTAACACTTAGCAAATTCTGCTGTTTGTGTTCATGTGTTTTGAAGTAGGCATGGATTTGGTGACGCTCTGATGGGATCTTATGCTTTCAAATGATGCTAGCTTGTTTGTAACCATTGTATGTTGACCATCTCTAAGACATTATGCATATAAATACAGTTTAATTTGGTGTTTGTTTTAGGGCCAGGCTCTCCTTCGATGGCATCAGACCAATGGCTTTTGTAGTGCTACGGGGAAGCCGACTGTCAGGAACCAGTCAGGAAGTTTCAGAGTTTGTCACAGTAGTGGCGTCACCTACTACCCCAAAGTAAGAAAGTACTTTTCATGATGTCAGATAACAACACAACTACCACAATATGCACATACATGGCATCTGATAGAAAGGAGTGTCAGGTTTTTCAAATAATTTCTGTTTTGTCTCATTATTTTCAATGATACTGATTTGAGTTATATCGATCTGCTGTTCTACTCCTGAAAAGTACCACTTTATATTAAGTGTCCGTAGTCGTGTGGTAGTTAAGCATTAACACACCTATAGCTAATGATTAACTGAACATATAGTTGATATGTCCCAGGACGTATTGTTTATTTGGTTTTTTTTGCGTGCCTCTGGTCTCTCTCTCTGTATCCTTGTGTGCTCAATTTCTTGTTGCCACTCCTCCTATCACTCAACAGGTTTGTACCACCCAGAGGTGTGTAGTAACAAAGTACATTTACATTTACTTGAGTTTTGTTTTGGAAAATGTGTACGTTTAAGAGTAAATTTAAATAATGGAAATATCTGAAGCACTTCTCACTTGGAGTTATAACAGGACATTTTAGAACATCAAGAGCATTGGATACAGTGGCCTTGGACTTAAAAATAAATTAAAAGCAAATCAGCAAGTGTTTTCCAGCAATGAAGATCTTTATTAGTTGAACATATGCGAATGCTGTCCGTGAACGATTTCACAGGTACATTTAAATTTACTCATTTAGCAGACGCTTTTATCCAAAGCGACTTACAATTTGAGGAGTATAGAAGCTATTTGTCCAAAGGATACAAAAACACATAAGAGCGCTTACAATACAAAGTTTCAAACATTCTGAACACAAGTAGCTCAAGCATGGGGAAATAGAGAAAGGAAGAGGGTTTTGTGTGTGTGTGTGTGTGTCATGTTAGGTGCTCATGGAAGAGGTGCGTTTTTAATTGTCTTTTAAACTTCGACAGGTAATCTGCATTCCGGATGAGTGCAGGGAGGGCGTTCCACAAGCCGGGGGTGGTGAATGAAAATGTTCTTGTGATCGTTCTTTTTCCTCTCTGTGATGGAACCATGAGTCGTCGCTCGTTGATCGATCAAAGGTTTCTGGTCGGTGTGTAGAGTTGTACCAATGAATGGAAGGATGAAGGTGCTGAGTTTGTGTAAGTTCTGTATGCAAGAGTCAGTGCTTTGAATTTGATGCGTGCTGAGAGAGGGAGGCAGTGTAGTGAGATGAAGAGTGGAGTGACATGAGACCTTTTGGGTTGGTTGAAGACCAGACGAGCTGCTGCGTTCTGGATCAGTTGCAGGGGTTTGATTGCACTTGCAGGAACCCAACCAGAAGAGCGTTGCAGTAGTCCAGTCTGGAAATGACCATGGTCTGCACCAGAAGTTGCGTAGCTTGCTCAGTTAGGAATGGCCCGATCCTTCTGATGTTGTACAGTGCAAACCTGCACGATCGAGCCGTCTTTGTAATGTGATCCTTGAAGGTCAGCTGGTCCTCAAAGATCACTCCAAGATTTCTGGCAGACCTTGAAGGGATAATCGTGGTAGCACCGATCTGGATAGTGAAATCATGCTGTCGGGTTGAATTGGCAAGAAAGACTAGAAGCTCCGTCTTTGCCAGGTTGAGCTGCAGATGATGCTCTTTCATCCATGTCGAGATGTCCGCTAGGCAGCTTGTGATTCTCGCAGCCACCGTTGGATCATCTGGTTGAAATATGTAGAGCTGAGTGTCATCTGCTTAGCAGTGATAGAAGCTGTGTGCCTCTATGATGGGACCCAGTGATGTGGTGTACATGGAGAAGAGAAGTGGTCCAAGAACTGAGCCCTGTGGAACACCGGTGATCAGTTGACTTTCTTTGGAGACCTCCCCGCACCATGCCACCCTGAAGGACCTATCTGTGAGATTTCATTCCATACATACAATACATTTTACAACCGACCAGATTATTACTCTACACAACACCACTACTACAAAATATACCATTACACATTTTGTGGACATATACCTTAATTTATACATTAAATAAGCTACCATTGTTCACAGAGTATGACACCTGCCAAGCCGCGGTAAATTGTGGTTATTGCGCTTTAGGCGACCTGTTCGTCTTGAAAATGAATCCCTTTGCTTAGACACAGTTAGCCAGTTTACACACGCCTGCAGAAATATCCATTTGATTACATTTTGGAGAACAGATGAAAGAAAATCCTTCAATGTGCATTTTTGATCATTGTTTGTGTACAGATGATAGGTGCCATTTTGGACAGGGCCTTAGTAGACTGCCTGCTTAATATCTGTTAACACTTTATTTTGATGCTCCCAAAAGACATTCTACTGACTATAAGTAACTTTGCAAGTACATGTCAACTTATTCTACTAATGCTGTAATGAGAGTTAGCAGTCTAAATCAAAGTAATGTATAACCCAAAAAGGCATTTACTGGTCATTCAGTTAAACATTAATGATTGGCTTATTTCTTCTTATTTATCATTCAATAATACTTGATTTTGAGTACATCAAATCTTTGATAATATGCAATTAATATATGTTCAGTTAATTATTAATTACTGGTTTGTTATTGCTTAACTACCATGTAATTATAGACCCTTAAAATTGGTCCATAATTATATGGTAGTTAATAATAGAACAATAATAAATGGTTTCCAAACTTTCAGTTTAACTAATGAAATAAATGTACTTTTATCATTTTTCCTGTTGCTATTTAGTCATTATTTAAGGCTAATGTGTGTAATATAATTGTATGGCCACTTATTACAACCCAATCAATTCCTGGTTAATACAATTTCTCATTGATTATTCTTTTTCTGGAGTACAGTGAGTTGTAAGTGCTTCATGTTGTCTTTTAATTACAGTTCACAGTCACACCGAGAGCATTAGCATAGAGCTAATTGCATCAAGTTTGTCATTGATTTGCAGATGGCACCTGTAGTGATAGTGCTGGTGTCTGACGGGAGCAGATGTCTGCTGGCACGGCAGGCCATGTTTCCTCCAGGCATGTACAGCGCACTCTCTGGCTTCTGTGACATGGGTGAGTCACGTTTTATTACAAGCTGCTGTCCACACTATATCAGTTTGTGGGCTCTATTTTATCAAAACATTTTACAGGAGAGTCAGTGGAGGATGCCCTGCACAGAGAGGTGGCAGAAGAGGTGGGTCTGGAGGTGGAGAACCTACAGTACTCTGGATCACAGCACTGGCCATTCCCACAAAGCTCCTTTATGTTAGCCTGCCACGCAACTGTTAACCCAGACAAAACGCAGGTGAGACTTGGATGATGCCTTTAACTATGTAAATGTCATTGCAAAAAAAAAAAATTCTAAAGAAGGTTTCTTTATCCAGTTGTTTTTAAAAACTGAAAATAAATAAATAGTTCACCACCATTTCATATTGAACTTTTTTGTGATAGGTTTAAATAAATTGAATGTATATAATGTGTATATAGTAAAATGTGATGCGTAACACGAGAATGAACCGCATTGGTTCTTGAAGAAGCTCAAACATGCTGAATAACACGAGAGTGAACCTCATTGGTTCTTGAAGAAGCTCAAACGTGCTGAATAACACGAGAGTGAACCTCATTGGCTCTTGAAGAAGCTCAAACGTGCTGAATAACAAGAGAATGAACCTCATTGGTTCTTGAAGAAGCTCAAACGTGCTGAATAACAAGAGAGTGAACCTCATTGGTTCTTGAAGAAGCTCAAACGTGCTGAATAACACGAGAATGAACCTCATTGGCTCTTGAAGAAGCTCAAACGTGCTGAATAACAAGAGAATGAACCTCATTGGTTCTTGAAGAAGCTCAAACGTGCTGAATAACACGAGAATGAACCTCATTGGTTCTTGAAGAAGCTCAAACGTGCTGAATAACACGAGAGTGAACCTCATTGGCTCTTGAAGAAGCTCAAACGTGCTGAATAACACGAGAATGAACCTCATTGGTTCTTGAAGAAGCTCAAACGTGCTGAATAACACGAGAGTGAACCTCATTGGCTCTTGAAGAAGCTCAAACGTGCTGAATAACACGAGAGTGAACCTCATTGGTTCTTGAAGAAGCTCAAACGTGCTGAATAACACGAGAGTGAACCTCATTGGCTCTTGAAGAAGCTCAAACGTGCTGAATAACACGAGAGTGAACCTCATTGGTTCTTGAAGAAGCTCAAACGTGCTGAATAACACGAGAATGAACCTCATTGGGTCTCGCAAGCCAAGCAAACTTGCTTAAGCTTCTGTTTATCATAACTGACGTGTGAGTTCATCCGTATTTTTATATGTGAAAACAATCCTAAATGAATTAATGAGACAATCTTTTATTTTTTGCTGAATTATCCCTTTAACTGTGTTTATGTATAGATGAATATAGACATGGCAGAACTTGAGGATGCTCGCTGGTTCACATTTGAAGAAATAACAGAAGCACTACAGAAACCTCCACGTAACCCTAAAGGAAAGCCACCTGCATTCTGGGTCCCACCTTCTTTTGCCATAGCCAATCAGCTCATTCAGGAATGGGCCAATCAGCAACAACTATCAAGAAAATGACATGGACTGAAGTAACCATGAAAGAAAAACCTGAACAAAATGTATTTGCTGTGATATCCACTAGACATTGAAGTGGACTATTTGTGAATTAATCTTCTGTAATATTCAAAAGACCTTTAGTTTACTTGGGCTGGAAAAATTGTGATTAATTGAGAAGAGTTATAGAATGAAAATGAGAAGATAATTATCACTGAATAATGATTTCATGACATTAAATATATTTGTAAATGTTGAATGCTCACATCTACCTCAAAGAGTACTAATCAGTTATACGCATTTTGCAAAAAACGTTTGAATAAACTTGCTTTTTTAACTACTCTTATGATTTTTATTACAATAAAAAGAATGCAATGAAATAGTGACACTACATTTCTTAAATTTCACCATGAAATCGTCCCTAATAATGGTTGAATTCACAAAACAACATTTGGACCAAGAGTATTCACAATTGATCTCAAATTGTCTGTGTTTTTACACTGAGGGAAACATTCATCTGAGGACAATTTTAAATCAGAAAACACCTAAGATATAACTGCGATGTGTGTGTAAACGTTATCGTAAGAGCTGACACAAAGTTCATTTGGGAGAATTATATCAGAATGAATTGAGAATGAGTCACAAAGTCTGCTGCTTCAGTGTTTTCAGATATTTTTGTCAGATGTTTCTATTATCTACTGTAAGTATGGTAAGTGTAATTACAAGCATTTCATAAGTGTCAAAGACTTTTATGGACAATTAAATGTATACAAAGAGTCAATATTTGCAGTGTTGACAATTCTTTTTCAAGAGTTATGCTGTCAACGATGTTCTAGGTCACATCCTGACTGATAGCAGCCCATTCTTGCATTATCAAGGCTTGGAGTTTGTCAGAATTTGTGGGTTTTTATTTGTCCATCCGGATCTTGAGGATTGACCACAAGTTCTCAATGGGATTAAGGTCTGGGGAGTTTCCTGGCCACAGATCCAAAATGTCAATGTTTTGTTGGAATTTCAATGTTCATATGTGCCTTATGGCAAGATTGTCCATCATGGTGGAAAATGCATTATTCATCACAAAACTGTTCTTTGGATGGTTGGGAGAAGTCGCTCTCGGAGGATGTTTCTGTACCATTCTTTATTCGTGGCTGTGTTCTTAGGCATAACTGTGAGTGAGTTGAGAAGCAACCCCACATATCACACGTTGACACATGACTGATGGGACTGATAACACTTACCCTTTCTTCTCCGGACAACATTTTTTCTGGATACCCCAAACAATCTGAAAGTAGATTTATCAGAGAAAATAACGTCACCCCATCCTCAGCAGTCCAATCTCTATACCTTTAACAGATTATCAGTCTGTCCCTGATGTTTTTCCAGGAGAGAAGTGACTCCCCTTCTTAACACCAGGCAGGTCTTCACCTCACTGTGCGTTCAAATGCACACACATCTGCCCTCTGCCATTCCCAAGCAAGCTCTGTACTGGTGGTGCCCTGATCCCACAGCTGAATCAACTTTAGGAGACGGTCCTGGCACTTTCTTGGTCGCCCTGAACCTTCTTCACAACAATTGAACGTCTCTCCTTGAATTTGTTGATGATCTGCTAATTAGGTGATTTTGGTGCAATCGTACTAGCAGTAACATCCTTGACTGTGAATCCCTTTTTGTGCAAAGCAATGATGTCTGCACATATTGATGTTAATGCAGGGAACCATTGAAACATCGCCTCCTTGTTTGTGGTTGTTACTCTGAATGGTTCAACAGATATTTGATCTATACTGTAAATAAACTTCTTCACAAAACAAAAATTACTTCTTAAACCTATTTTAATTTCAACACCTGTGCTTATATACATGTAGTGATGTATGTGATGAAGTTGATGTAGTGATGGAGAATACATGAGTTTTACAATCTACAAGTTGAGTGTGAAGCAATGATTATACTCCGTTCAACCACACGGTGAGAAATAAGCGTAGTCAGTGGAGTTTGTTAAGGCCACTCTCTGTAGTCTTGATAACAGTCTTCAGCAGATGATTTAGGATGTTTTCATGATGATTCATGTGATGTTTAAAAGTCCTTCCTAAAAAGAAAGCAAAATAACATAAAAGACCCAAATCCACAACCACACATCAATACATACAGTTGAGCTGAAACTCAAAGAGTTCTCAACCAAGGACTTTAAATGAACAAGAGGAATGTGAGAGTTCAACCATGTGGTTTCTTTACACTAGTGATGTTACGTATGACACCGAAGCTTCGATGCGCGTATCGCTCATGTGACACAATTTGAAATGAAGCGCTGTATCGGGGTGTGTATTGGTTTCCCCGAGTCACGTGATCGATGACAAATGAAGCCTCACTTTCTGTCCAATCACGTGCGCGTTTCACTTTGCGTGTCAGAAGCTTCAAACCCCCAGATCTTCCTTAACAGTCCTTGTTGACTCAGTCTGATTGATGGTTTTGTGAGGAGAGTCAAGAGAGTTCGTATTGGTATAGACACACACACAATTATAGTACATGTATACAGTGTGATACATGTGTGATATCAAGTAAAATGGGGTTTTAATTATAAGTTTTTACAGACAGCGGCATGTGCGGAGAAGGGGGGGGGGGGGTGTATGGAGACACTTGATTCTGTATCGTACCTTGCACGAACACTACATAACTTAAATTAACATAACTTAGCTTACGTATTTCTTTTTAAACTTTTCTATTGTATATTATTGTTTTGATTTTTTTCCGATTTGTATTCGTTTGATCACTTTTCTTACCTTTTTTTCCCCTGACTACCCCCACTTTCACTTTCACTTGACGCAGACATTTTAACGAAATACCTGTCATGGGAAATCTGCTTCTCCTTTATCCACAACAACAGAAGCCTCTTCATCTCATAATTTATTTTCGAACATAACTTTGATATAATCGTCATGCACTTGGAAGGATTTACATTATTGATCACATCCTGCTGCTTTAGGATGATATCGTGGATGTACTGCGATCATAGGTGAGAGATAGATCTCTCACTCGGACACACGCTCATAATGATCCTATCACAGAATGTCCTTATTGTGTGTGTGTGTGTGTGAGAGAGAGAGAGAGAGAGAGAGAGAGAGAGAGAGAGAGAGTAAGCATACGTTAGATCTTATTGAATCATATAAATTCATATTATATTTTATTGTCACACTTTATGGGTAAATGTTTTTTTTCTGGATACATTAAACACAAACATATAAAGCTTTTATTTGTACACATAGCATTGAATCGATGGAGTGTGTTGTGATTGCTTCATCTGACAGAGCTTCTTTCACAGGCTTCTGCCTGCTTTATTTAAAATAAGCACCAGATGGCGCTGTTCATGACACTCGTGAAGCCTCGAATCTTTTCCCGAAACAGTCAGGGTGAAGCCTCAGTGCTTCATGAAGCCTCATTTCCACATCCCTACTTTACACCTGAGGAACTGACTTCTGTGGTGGCTGGGTTTATATCACAGATTACCTTAAGCTGCTCCTCTGTGGTTATCAAAGTGATCCCAAATACCTTCCACTACATCACATTAGGTTTGTTACACCATGGTTAACAGAGGAAGAACAATGATTTCAAGCTCTAGCCTCCTTTTAAAGCTTCCAGTCCGTTATTCTTACTCAATCAGCATGATAGCGATCTCCAGCCTTGTCCTCATTAACACTCTCACCTGTGTTAACAAGACAATCACTGACATGATCTCAGCTGGTACTTTTATGGCAGTGCAGTGGAAATGGTTTTTTCTTTTTTTTGGATTAAGTTCATTTTAATGACAAAAAGGGATTTGTAATTAATTAACTGATTATTTTTCATAACATTCTGGAGTAAATGCAAATTGCATCATAAAAAGCAAGGCACCAGACTTGGTGAAAATTAATATTTATGTCATTCTCAAAACCTTGGCTGTACTGTGGATTTACTGTAGTCTTAAAATGGCAATAACTAATAAAGTAAACGATTGTATGCAGTAAAACCATGTCAATTAAACTGGGAGAATATTTTAGAAAGACTGATACTATATTGTTTTTGAAGAGTTCCCCGCTTCTCCTGCACCCTTGTTGGCGCTGAAGCGCTAAATCCTGTACTCATTCCTTAGAAGAAGAATGGTAGTCAAGATGGACGCCGAGCTGTTGTTGTTTTTGGTTTCTGAGAACAAGGAATTATTTGATAAAAACCACGGCGAGTACAAAAACACTAAGCGGAAAGAAGTGCTCTGGCAAGGAATAGCAGATAAAATGGGGGTCGATGGTGAGTTGTATTTGTGTAGCTTGTTATGTAGTGTAACCGGCATCATCAATGGCTGTGTGTTTGTACAGTGGAAGAGGTGAAAGCTAAATGGAAAAATCTCAGAGACACATACACAAGGAAAAAGCGACTGGAGCAGGATGGAAGTCGGAGCGGACGGGCAGCTAAGAAAAAGAAGCAATGGAAATATATGCGAGTGATGGACTTTCTCGATCCCTCCACAGAACACAGAAGGTATTCGACTGTATTTTGTATGAAGCCAGTCTTGCACACACAGCAAGTCTCCCATTCGCTTCACTAACTGTTCAGCATTCAAAATCCAACTGACAGCTGTGACGTTCTTGTAACATTATGTACAGTCGTGCTATTGGTCCTTTCATTCTTAAAAGATTTGCATACTGGATTCTGATTGGTTCTTTCCTTTCTGTCTCATTTGCATATCAACTTGAAGTCTTTCAGGTTTCAAAAATGTAGTCTTTCAATGCATTTGTGTTAATGCGGTGTTTCTCAAACCTATCCTGCGGACCCCCAATAATTGCACATTTTGGATTTCTCCCTCATCAGACGCATCAAGGCGATTTGAAATCATCCCTATATCCTTAAATAGGGCATTATTTGAGGAGCCGTGCATTTTTGTGGTTTCTGAAACCATAGAGGATGTCTTTGAGTGGACCAATTCAATAATGAGTGTACAACTGATGTACCATAATGCAGTGGTTTTCAAACTTTTTGTGTGTGTGGACCACTATTTGTAATCAAAAAATGTTGCGGACCACCTCATAACACACATAATAAAATGTCTACACACAGTCTTACCTGAATTAATCCGCACCTCTAAATAGGCTTACTAGCACTACTGTAACTAGTCATCACATCAGTGTGCAACAGGTGTCAGGTTGGGTGAAGGGATGTGGCGAGGACTCAATGTTGCAGACGAGTGGGGATTTTATTGTTACAAAAATGAAAAATAAAGCAGAACAAAAACCACCCCGAGGGGGAAAACAGGACTAGAACATGAACATGAACTGGACTAGAAACTTGACTTGACAGAACTTGACAAGAGACAGGACCACACAACCATAAACGACAAGAAACCAGCACAAGACAACTGACACGGATGGATTAAGTACACACATGAGGAACGGTAATTGAATGGGACACAGCTGGGAACAAATCAAACTAAAGCAGGGAAACCAGGTGGGAGGGTTACACATTGATGAGACAAACACATAGCCAATGCGAATCGCCGCATGTTCACATTAAACAAAGACGCATCACAAAAACACAACATGAAAGCACGTGACCGACGTAAACACGAACCGCGTGCTTACAACACAGGACAAGGACACGAGAGCGCGCGGTACAAGCAGAGCTTGAAACCGCGCCCACTCAAATAACGTAGAGCGCGTGAGAATGAGCAAAACACTTGTCTCACGCGCTCACGACAAGGACGAACACACGAGTTATGAAAGCCCGAATCCCGATCCAAAACCGAAACTGAACCAGACCAAAGTATCGGGACCGGACATCATAACTTGCACAAAAGACGTCACAGACGCACGCGACTCGGGCAGAACCCTGACAACAGGCTTGTTAAAAGAAAGTTTACTCCACACAAAGGCTGCCACATTTAATCATGTGCCTGAGGGCATAATCAGGTTAATTTGAACAACATTCTTATTTCCATAGCAACATTATTTTCCGCACACCACTGGCCTATTTTAGTAATCGCACAATAACTTGACAATTTAATGTAAATGTTATATCAATATAGGCCTACATATTCATTAAAAATAAATTATGGGAATTTCCTGGTAAAATGAAGGTAAAATATTATTTTATTTTGCCTTTCCACGGACCACCTGCAGTACCCTCACGGACCACTAGTGGTCCGCGGACCACAGTTTGGGAATCACTGCCATAATGCACTGTGAGAGTCATGCCCTGAATAGATGAAGAGACATGATGGTTCCTCCTTCAGCCGAATCATCCATCCATACGTTTTCATTGACCGCTGGTTCAATGTGGATGCACCGTAGCATCATACAGCTACACTTTCCTTTTTAATTGATTGTTGTTCAAGATAAATGTTTGCATCGTACTACTGGAGCTGCCAGTTTGCAAAGTTTCAAATGTTTATTAAATGGCAAGCACAAACTAAGAAAAAGCCGTAGCCCTTCTGGCGCAATCAGTGTCCGAATTCACTCACTTGTTTTCATTCAGTCCCTCGTGTGGACTATATTAGTGGAGTTATGTAGGGAATAGTGTATGAAGGTATGGGGGCAATTTTTGACACTGTCCAAGTCTCTTCTAATGACTGGTGAGTTTTGCAGTGGTTGTGGTCCCCGGGATAGGATTGAGGCGCATTGAATTATTTTGGGATAGTTCATCCAAAAATTAAAGTTCTTTCATTAAATACTCCCCCTCATGTCACTCAAAACCCGTAAGACTTTCGTTCATCTTCAGAACACAAATGGAGATTTTCAGAAGATCAAGCATGTGCTCTCGATGTGCGAGAACCAATGAAGTTCATTCTCGCGTTAAGCAGCACGATTGAGCTTCAGCAAGAATCAGTGAGGTTCATTTGTGGTGTTACTTTAAATAGAAGTTGGGTATTTTATTTGCTTGTATTTTTTCAATAAAATTATTGAACTTAATTAAGTGTAATATTAACACAATTATACAAAAATAAACTATTTTAAGGACAGTGGAGTTCACTTATCTCAAGCTCGGTTAACTCGCCAACCCTGTTATGTTGACGTTTCCGCCAAACTCCCTATTTGTCTTAGCATTTTCTTATCGGTTATGCAGATTCTTTTAGGTCGCCGAAAACTAATATCTCGAGCACAAAAGAGGGACAAATTCGCCACTTCACATGGTTATCTTGTGACTGATGATAGTACCTAGTTCACTTGCATGTGCGGAGTTCCCGGAGTTCCCGTTTTTATAGCATGCCGATCGCTTCATCAAATTAATCGTCATATTGCCTGTTGGTTATCTCGAATCTCGGTTATCTCGATACTTTTTTGCAACCCTCGAGGCCGTCGACATAACTGGATTCCACTGTAGTTTATTTTAAATAAAGAAATTGAATAATCTTTTAAAAAGTCTGTTTCAGTTTGCAACCAAGTGCATCTAGATTTTACATTTCTGCATTTGGCAGACGCTTTTATCCAAAGCGACTTACATCGCATTCAAGAAACACATTGAATCAGTTCTTGCTTTCCCTGGGATCGAACCCATGACCTTGGCGTTGTAAACACCAATGTTCTACTGATTGAGCTACAGGAAAGAATTTCAGTGCATCCCTAAAAATGTAGTCTTACAGTAGTCCTAAAAAAGTCTTACAGGTTTGGAGTAACATCAGGTTGAGTAAATGATGACAGAATTTTCATATTTTGGTGGACAAACCCTTTCAGCTATGCTCAAAATAGCAAATTGTCATACTACTCATACTATTTCTGCAGTATAGTACACTCCTTTAAAGCAAGTGAGTTTCCTAAACGCAGAGCAGAATGCAATACAATGCACGTGACCTCCCTTTTCCAGTGTAACAAATGTATTTTGTATGTGTAACTATGTATTATTTGATTGTCAATTCTTGCCAGTACATTTTCTTTTAAAATTGGATTAAACTTTTACAAAGAAATGCATTTTAATTGGGAGACGATAATTGGATGCTGGTCACAGGATCAAACACTTTTCATAACACATGAAAGATGAACCATACTAATAACTAAAGACTTGTTTACATCTATGTAACTAGAGTTATATTCTGAGAGTATAGTAGTATAGACTAGTTGTTATATTGGTCCTTTTTTTCTTAACATGTGGGATTTTATTGGCTATCACTTGTCATCTTTCACTACCTTAAAGGCTGTTATTTTTAGGCAGGGAATTTTTGACATTCATTAATACCAAGGTCACAAGTGAATCTTTTTTTTTATTTTATTTTTTTATTATTATTACTAGATTGTACCAGCTAGAACTTTCAAATTAAGTTTACATTTTTTAAAATAAATTATTTTCTAATTAATTTTTTCCCCTGAACCTATGTCATATTACTTAAGTCAAGTGTAATAGAAGCAAGAAGTCCATGTTTTTGTAGTGTGCACTATTCTATATACTTGACATAAAACATTTGTCCCAAGTCTTTATCTTCTTGACTGTATCGGATAAATAAAATCACTTAATTATTTATATGCACGTTTTTGTCAGTTTAATCACACCCATCTCCTACAATGTGCTCTTTGTTTTTCAGTAATAAACATGTAAAAAAATTCTGATTCAAGTTTACCTGCCAATTATTCTTCTATTTAGTCTATGAAGTAACATCATTTAGTTTCTATACAGCATGGTGGGAAATTTTCATTTTAGGTTTTACATAATGTACTAAAGGAAATGTTTCTTTGTGTTTTCCGTGTACAGATGACAACAGTCAAAATCCGTTCACACAGATCCATCACTATGTAAAGAAACACTACGTGCCTACAGACTGAACTCGTAATACACATGCACAAACATCAGTTTTCATAAAGTTGTGTTTTTGTAGTTTACACTGAGAAGAGATTGGTGTTTTCAATAAATAAGACTTGAAAACCGGTTTTCAAAAGTTTGCGTAAATGCTCCCTTAATTTTTAACAATGGGTTGTCTCATGCATTTGTTCTGTGTTGAAGCAGCCAAAACCTCACAGTGGTTTTTACTGGTGTACAGTGTTATTTTGGACGGCGTTCCTGGTAAAATTGAGGATGACGAGCCAGATGAAGACAGTGGGGCCGAACCAGCCAGCACCAGTACGGGAGCATCCGTGACAAGCCCAGGAGCGATCCGGTCTGGCAGAGTAAAGGGAAGGCGATCAGAGACACTAGAACTGTTGGAGAGGTATTTGGCCTCTAAAGACTTGAGAGACAGAGAGAAAGACGAACAGCAAGATGAAGTCGACTTATTTCTACGGAGCTTAGCACCTGCTTTAAGACGCTTACCTGCTTCAAAGCAGTCCTTGGTGAAGCTTCAGATCCAAAAAATACTTCATGATGCAGAGTTTGGACAGCCGAGTTTTCCTCAGATTTCCTCCGTGTCACCAAGTAATCAGTTGTTACTACAATGTAGTGTTGTAAAACCCAGTTGAAATGCTTTTTTATTGAAAATAAATTACTTTTAAAGTGTCTTCATGCTGGTTCTTTTCTATTTCTATTTGTTGAGTATCCTAGTCTTGATGAATAGATGTCAAAAAACAAACCCTAGATTTTCCTTCAAAAGTTTATTATACTCAAATGATCTACTTGAACAATAATACATACAACACCACAAACAGGAAAACATATATACAAAACATTTTACAGTACAGTAAAACTTAATGGAAAATGGTTCAGACAACTGTAATACATGGAGAGTGTGTGTGGTAACAGTTATTAGTCTCAATACGCAGGTGTCTTATGGCTAACAAATTGTATCCATTATAAAGAGTCCTCATTATTATGTACATTTTTAGATCGGATCACAAGATGAATGTTATCATTTGGTAGAAAGAGCCCAGTCTGGTGAAACTTTACTTTTTCTTGCCCTTTTTTCCTGATGCTGGTTTCTTGCAATATTTAGCCTCCAGATCTGAGATGAGAGAGTTGAATCCAGTTTCTTTGGACTTTTGTCTTTGCTAAATAGAAAAGTGTTAGGAAGAAAAAAAAAGAATAAAGTTGATACTACTTAGGCAGTGAACATCTGATAATAGCAGAAATACAGAATCCCAAATTTTGATGTCAATATGCCAAAGATTTGCAGAGTTACAGCCTCAGAATCAGCTTGGCATGATTCTGGGCAAACCATTAAGAACATAATATCCATTTTTCTCCTGACCAGTAGGTGGCGCTGTTCCAAAACACTGCAAGTAGATTCAGGTCATGCTTGTAATGATACATACAGTAATACCTCGGTTTACGAGTGACTTTGTATACGAGTAAATCAGTGTACGAGCATTGTATCGGAGTGCGAGAATTTTTCCCTCGCCCACACGCATTTTTTTTTTTTCACCATCTTCGTGCACATTTTTACTGGAAATATCCTAATGACAGCCTCTCACCCCTTAACCCCCTCAGCGTCGCTCGGTTTGGTTGCATCATTCACCACAGTGATACTTTGATTTACAGCGGTTTTACCTCGTGTTGTTAACATTAATTGTGATCGCTATTGTTCATGTAGTGAAATATATACGTACAGTACAGCATATAGACAATGACCTCAAGATGAGGAAGAAAGAAGGGATGAAATTCTCCCTGTAAGCAATAAAACCATCCTCTCGTCTCCTTCACGCCAGCAGCGACGCGACTCAAAGATAAAGTGCGCGTTACAGAAAATTGTCAAGTATTTTTAGAGTTTAATTGTCAATTATTAATTGGTATTTATATGAGATGTTAATAGTTATAATTTTAACTCTAATTAATAGGGTAAAACCCAAAAAATATTTAAAATGGTTATTTATGGTCGTGTGGAACGAATCGAGTGATTTTTATTGCATTCTTATGGGGAAAATTGTTTTGGTGTATGAGAACCAAGTTACGACCTCGCTCTTGTAACAAATTAAATTCGTAAACCGAGGTATTACTGTACCAACATTCATCTTAATATGCTAAAGTGTTGTGGAGATATAGTCATGCATCTATTTTGTTGTGTCCTAGTAGGATAAATTTGTTTGTGCGTTATTCGAGAACGATTTGATTAAGCAAAAGCGTATAACTTTCCTGCAAAAAAAAGAAAAAAGAACATGGCAGAAAGTTCAATGGTTAGCAGCATTAACATGAGTGCATCTTTGAACAGATTATGGTTCCTACTGGCCTCTATCTGTGTGCCTAATTTCACAACTTTCTACCATACGATTCTACGGACTGCCATAGACTTGAGCAGAAGAAGAAAGTTAACAAAAACGGTGATTAAGTACAAGTTATTTTAAATTGTATTATTACTATTACACAATATTCCTGTTTTACTGCATTTGTCAAATGCAGCCTTGGTAATCATGAGAGACATCTTTCAAAGCCAAAATAATCTTACCAACCCAAAAATGTAGAACCGCATCACAGCTTTAAAGATTTACAGGCATTTAGCAGATTACGGCAGCTTCTCAGTGGTTTTTACCTTTATCAGAGCTACCAGGCTGTCCTCACTGTTCAAGCCCATCTCCTTCTGCATTTCCTCTGCCTCCTTGCACTCTTTCTTTGCCTAGAAAGACAGGATAACACATCAAAAGGACTTAAATCCCATTAAACAATGCGTTATTTCACGTCAAAAAGATAAAGTGAATCAGCACCTTTCTTTTGCGGCTGTTCTTCTTTTGGACACTCTCGTGAGTGAAGGCTTTGTAGGTCGGCACCTCTTCAGCATCAACGGCTTGCTCTAGTATGGATCTGACGCGTGGCTCATCTTCATAAGTACAGCACAAGGCAGACTCCATGATCCGATCCATGTCACCTTCATGTTGTAGGTACAGTTTCTTTAAGTCTTCTACCTCTTCATCAGAGCCTTTATACTGCTTCTCAAAGTCCAAGATGTCTTGCAATGTGATCTATGGCGGATAAGTACGACCAGATTGTTAGCAACTTCCTTTGGAAAAAACAACTTATAAAACAAGCATATGATACGAGAAATACCTTGGGAAACAATCTCCTCCAGTGCTCCTCCCAATTGCGATCTTGATCAAGGGAGTCTGACTCGTCGCACACTTCTCCCTGTTCGTCATAGATCACCCTTTGGTCCTTGTCAGCCAACACAGCATAAACCTTTCCCAGGACCTGTGGAAATTAAGTAGTTTAAGGATGTACACTCTTCTAAAACTTAAAGGTACAGTAACACCTCGGTTTACGAGTGACTTTGTATACGAGCAAATCAGTGTACAAGCATGCATTTTTTTGTGGAAAAGTTCTAACGCTCAGCATCTCTGCGCGCATTTTTACTGGAAATATCCTGACGACTCAAAGCCTCTCACCCCTTAACTCACTCATTCTCTCAGCGTCGCTCGGTTTAGTTGCATCATTCACAAAGTATTTTTAGAGTTTA
This sequence comes from Rhodeus uyekii, assembly GCA_037043235.1. Lineage (NCBI taxonomy): Eukaryota > Metazoa > Chordata > Actinopteri > Cypriniformes > Acheilognathidae > Rhodeus > Rhodeus uyekii. The sequence goes on from JAWRVZ010000160.1 coordinate 69,956, forward strand.
ATTGTCAATTAATAATTAGTATTTATATGAGATATTAATGGTTATAATTTTAACTGTAATTAATAGGATAAAACAAAAAACATTTAAAATGGGCATTTATGGTCATGTATGGAAAATTGTTTTGGTGTACAAGCATTTTGAGTTACGAGCTCTTGGAACGAATTAAACTCGTAAACCGAGGTGTTACTGTACATATAGTCACAGTATAACACCAAGACAAATCAATTGTTAGACATTTCAATCAATCCAATTAGGAAGCATAAGTGATGGTGAATCGGTTTCACCTGCTTTGGTGCAAATGAAAGTGACAACAGGTGCACTGAAGAGGAAACAGAAAGATAAACTCCAGAAGGGAACGATATTGCAGGTGGAGGCCATTGACAATTGTTCTCTCCTTATTTTCCTGACTTTTTTTTCTTTAGTTTTGTTAGGATCCTTGTCATCAGAGTACGTTAGTGAACTGGAGAGCGGAGAAGAAGAAAAAGCAAAAAAACAAAAAAGCGCTCCACTACCACTCCATCATAAATGCCACCGGCCCATTGTATATCTGCATTTTTAACACAAATTCACAGGTTAAACATTTAGTTAGCTTGATACAGATGGATCACTCAAATCAGACGGGTTGACGGGAGGCGGGGGGGTTGTGGTGACTGTTGTGGGTTGCGCGATGCTCAGCTCCTGACAATAAAATAGACGTACAGTAATACCTCGGTTTACGAGTTTAATTCGTTCCAAGTGCGAGCTCGTAAACCAAAATGCTCATACACCAAAACAAATGTCCCCATAAGAATGCACTAAAAATCTATTTATTTGTTCCACACGACCACAAATGCCCATTTTAAATATTTTTGGGGTTTTACCCTATTAATTGCAGTTAAAATTATAACCATTAAGATCTCATATAAATACTAATTAATAATTGACAATTAAACTCTAAAAACACTTGACAATTTACTGTAATGCACTTCAGCTGAGGAGAGAAGAGGGGGGAGCGGGGAAAGCAAGGATTGAAGTGCAAATTAGTGAATTTATTATAATAGAATTTGCGAATTTACGGGAGCCGCGAACGAACAAATTTGCGGGAGCAGCGAACGAAAGCGGGGAGATAGGCAGATGATATGAGAATCAGGTGCTCAGTGACCACACACATACATACACACTCTGGCAGAACTAGGAGACAATGAATTCATGAACCATGACAGTTACTGCTTAGAGGTACTGTAAGTGTATATTTCACTATGTGAACAAAAGCGTTCACATCTCAATTAATGTTAATCACTTATAAAAGTATCACTGTGGTGAATGATGCAGCCAAACCAAGCGAAGCTGAGAGAATTAATAAGTTAAGGGGTGATAAAGGGGTTGGAATCTCCTGACTGTGTTATGAGAATCTGTCATTAGGATATTTCATGTAAAAATGCACACAAGGATACTGAGCATTAGATCTTTTCCACATAAAAATGCGCGTGGGTGAGGGAAATTTTTTCTCGTACACCAATACAATGTTCGTACACCGATTTGCTCGTATACCAAGTCGCTCGGGATGTGGGGAACAATGCTCCACCGAACCCCTAAGACTGACTCACCGAACCCCTGGGGTTCGATCAAACCCAGGTTAATTCATAGTTACATTTTATATAGCGCTTTTCCAGAGCTCAAAGCGCGAAGGGGGGGAATCTCCTCAACCACCACCAATGTACAGTTTAGGAGGCTGTGATGGATCAAGGCCAGCGGGCAGATTTGGCCAGGATGCCGGGGTTAAACCCCTACTCTTACGAAGAACATCCTGGGATTTTTAATGACCACAGAGAGTCGGGACCTCGGTTTAACGTCTCATCCGAAAGACGGTGCTTGTTGCAGTACAGTGTCTCGTCACTATACTGGGGCATTAGGACCCACACAGACCACAGGGTGAGCACCCCCTGCTGGCCCCCTAACACCACTTCCAGCAGCAACCTAGTTTTTCCCAGGTCTCCCATCCAGCTACTGACCAGGCTCATCCCTGCTAAGCGTCAGTGTGCAAACAGTCTTAGGTTACAGGGTGACATTGCTGCTATCGTGCAATTTCTCTCTCACTAATGCAAATAAATGCAATCTTATAGAGCTACTTTATCTGCATCTGATTTCAAATTAGTAAAATCTGAAATGTAGCGACCCACAGATAAAAATAACTGATCAAATAAAATACCATCTTTCCAAGTAAAACTTGCACTGAAAAAGTAGCAACGATATTTAACATTTAATGCTGATTACCATGTAGCCCAATAAGCTTGGCATAACAGGAAAAAGTGTTTGTACACTAGTATTCCAATAAACCACAATTAAACTACTATTATCGTTTATTTATTTTTTAATTTAACATGTTATTAACTGAACTTTTGTGATACTTCAAAGCGTACTTAAAATACTTTAGCCGCAAATTTGCACAGGGAGCGAAGACAGAAAGCTGATTCTGATATCAGTGAGCTAGGAGTGGCGCGGGAATTGGTGAACCTCTTAGAGCACGGAGGGGAAGTTTTTGCCGCTTACATACTCTGCACGTCACTGTCTGTATCATGAGGCAATACCTGCAACCCAATCAGGCTGTACAGGCAATCCTGCTCCTCCAGGATGGCACATCCATACATGCTATCGCTAGGAGGTTTGGTGTCTAACCAAAGCAGCACTACACAGTTTCAAGAGCATGGAGGAGACACCAGGAGAAAGGCAGTTACACGAGGAGAGCTGGACAGGGACATAGATGGAACACAACCCAGCAGCAGGACCGGCATCTACTCCATTGTGTGAGGAACAGGAGGAGCACTACCAGAGCCCTACAAAATGACCTTCAGCAGGATACTGGTGTCACTTTTGACAAGTGTGACCCGTAAATTAGGAGCACCAGAGGGTTGGACCACACTAGACCATTAAAGATTACTGGACAGGAATTGAGAAACTGCAGTTACCTGAAACTTGGTGGTGGCCAACTCATCTCCAGGAGCTCTATCTGGATGAACCTGCAAAGAGACTTTATAATAGCCACGTCTGATCTCGGAGTTAGATGCTTCTTTACAAACACCCAAAACTTCATAGAGATTAGAGGTGTTGAAGAGCTCCTTACACTGCTCCAGTAAACCCATGACTGAGCAAGAGAGAAAACACAACAAATCATGTGTTAACTACAAGAAAACAACGCCTGACATACCAAACACACGCGTGACTTATTTTCACGAGGCACATCATCATAAACAAAAATTATGCTTAAAAGTTGCGAAATAGTTTTGTAAACAAACACAGTTGTCCAGAAATGGATATGGATTAACAAACACTCTCGTCTGTACCTCGACTTACCCAAAATCAACAACAACATAGCAACTCAACTTAACGTTTTATTAACGATCTTACCGGAAAGGTTGACAGATGACAGCGACCAGAAACTTGTTAAAATATTAACAACTAAATGCTTTCAGGACACAACAGCCAAGGCTTTTCCTAGCAGCAGCAGGTCGCGCCAAAATTTTGGCGCGTTGAGTACACGTCACAAAACGTCATGACGTCAACAGCGCTTGGGTAAATTTAATATTCTCAAGTATAATTTTTTTTTAAATAGCGCATTGCTTTTCTGTCTTTTTTTTAATTACATAGATAATATTATAATAAATGAAATAAAAACAGCCAACTTTTTAAATGCATTCTAGGACCCGGATTGTATTTGTCGCGCGCTGTTGTACTTCCGTGCCATACAGCCCACAGTTTCCTAAAGTATGTTTACTATCGTTTGCTCGCTTTAATGAGCTCTCAGTGCAGAACCGCGATTTGCGTTTAGTTCATAACTAAGGGCGGGACAGAATGTCTCGCTGTGTCGCGTTACAGACGCATCTGGCGTCCGTGCTGGAGGCGTTAGTTCACGCCGCGATCGCCGAAATGTACAAACTCATGGAAGAGGAGACGCTGTCGATTGTCAGCGGTGATATTACCGGAGAGCAGCGTGAAAACGAGGACTCTGAGTCAAGAGTGAAGATGGGAAAGGAGGAGAGAATGGTGAGATTATGAGATGATGCTGTTTGGAGATCTGCGGCCTGTAACCTTAAACATGCGGCGCGTTCACAGCCGTAGAAGCGCGCGTGCATATAGTATAAAGATCAGTGCGCGTGAACGCATCGCAGTTGTGGTCACTATGAACATATTCAAAAGTTATTTTTTATTATAAATAACTATGCATGCACATCGTTTTTTTAAAAACTCCACGTGCCTTTAATCAAAATAAATTATTGCAGAACTTCTACATACGTAAATATAAAACAATCAGGGAATAGAGTCTAGATGTATATTAATGTTATTTGTGATCAAATGATTTTGGGGTTTCAAAGGCCCATAATATTGAAGCTTGATTCCGCAATTTTGTTTTACTCTGTGGCAGAAACAATCTTACGTGCATTAGAGATGATGCAGTTTTATAATGGCAAATAAAAAATACAAATTGTTGGAATTAAATGAAAACTTTAGACAACCTAAAAATAGCAATGAAAAAATCAGTTACCGAAGATTTTAAAACCGACTAACGTAGAATGAACTTCCCAAAAATAAAAAAGAAAGAACAAATATATCCTGATTTACTACCTGGTATGTTGGTCTATCACTAGTAATTTGTAATTGTTTATTCTTTCAGAAGCAGTTTGCATCAATCATGGAAGTATTGGGCAACGAGGCTCTTGGGAAAATAATCAAGCTCGTGGATGAAACCAAATTTCTGTTAGACCTGGAGTGCAAAACATTTTCAGGCAAGAGAGCAAAACGTCCCGGCAGTATCTTGAACATTCTGTCTGTTGGAGGACTTGGTAAGAAATCACATTCTGTCTTTGAGCATGCATTTATTTCTGACCAAGGGTGTAACATTTAATAGAATTAAAAAAAAAAGATAAATAATTGAATAATAAAAATGTGTTAACATATATATGTTATTATTATTTTATAAAAGTGAATTTTGTGAATTTTAGAAGAGGAACATTCCTATGATGGAAGTGCAAGAAACCTGGAGACAAAAACACGAAATGAGGTAAACTGAACATAATACTGTGCTCGAGTGTAACATTTATTCGCTACATAATATTAATGTTCATAGTGAGTTTTTTTTATTAGTCATATGAAACATTTCCACTTAACAGAACATTAAACATGAAACTTCATTAATGATGCTTATTTTTATCAGGAAGAGTAAATGAAGCTGATGGACGGTTGAGTTGTGTAGCTTCACATTGCACTCTTTCACTGTGCTTATAGTGGTGGAGAATAATAAACGCACTGGTATTGGTACACACAGGCACCAGTCATTCTGTTGTGGTTTAAACAGACTTTTCAGTTGTCTTTGTTGGCATAATAAAAGGTGCCACGCTGACTTTAAACAAAGCCTGACAGCTGAAATGCACCGAGCAATTCAGCACAGATCACACAGATCATTGTGTGACAGTCTCATATTTACACCTATGTGTTTAGCAGACATTGCTTATTTTATACTAATGTGTGTGTGTGTACGGGTACATGCATAAAATAAGGTTTTGTTTGTTTTTAACTGCAAGGAAAGTAAGTCACCCTTAGGCAATGCACATTTCACACGGGTCAGATTTCACCGGTAGTCCTCATGTACATGCTTTTTATCTATATTTAACCCTCCTGCATTAAATACTATACACCTTTTGGAGCTTGAGCTTTTAAATTGGATATAAGTGATCAGGTATAACCATGTTTTATCTGATCAGCAACTTATTAAAGATTACTTCTCATTACTGTATTTAACCTATTTTAATCGATGCAAAAATTGAGAAATTACAGCTAAAGCTCTGTGGTTACTGTGGTAAAAACTAGACATTTTTCTTTTCAATATTCATAATTTATATTTGAGTATATAATTATGAGTTAAGAACATATTAACTAATAATATTACCATTGTTAACTCCATTGGAACGAATGGAATTGCATTAAATTCGTTTGAGATTATAACTTCTGCTTCAAAACAGAAAATACAAATGTAGGTTTCATATATTTGACTAACAAAACAACAAATATTACTCTGGAATGTTTTTATTGCTTTAATATATGTATATAATATATAGCAACAGCTTGAATCTGCAATGCTTCATTAAAAGATGGTAGTGAAATGTTGACTTCTCTTTCAACTCTTTTCTTTTTTAAATTTAGACTATTTGGTCTTTGAATTCGCTCTACACCTCTTTAGGTTGTAGTTCATTAGATTAGGCCAAGTCCACACGAAGCCGGTGCATTCCCTATCCGATCTTCTTTTTTCTCGTTCTAAAAAAAAATCCATAAACACGGCGTCGACTCAAGAAATAGCGTACACATGAAACCACTAAAACCGACTGAAAATGGTGTAGTATATATGCCAGACCAGTATGGGGCGCTGTAATCCTGCCACAGATATACACGGAGAAGAAGACTTTGAGCATGCGCATAACCTTGCGCGTTGTTGTTGCTGTTATGTGTGACGCCGCCGACACGTGATGTGATGACATCATCGTTTCACAAAATATACGGATTGGCTGTACACACGATACCGCAAGGGTGTCGTTTTCAGATTTATCCACTTTAGGACCCGGTTTAAAGAAATAGCGGTTTCAGTCTCCCAAAACGCCGGATCCGTGTGGACGAAATGCCAATACGATAAAAAATGTATACGTATACAGTGAAACGCGTCTCTGTGTGGACGGGCCCTTAGTTTACAGAAATAGTTCACCCAAAAATAAATGATAAATTCTGTCATCTAGTACAGTCATTCCCAAACTGTGGTCCGTGAGGGTACTGCAGGTGTTCCGTGGAAAGGCTAAATAAAATAATATTTTACCTTCATTTTACCAGGAAATTCCCATACATTTTTTTTTTAAGAATATGTAGGCCTATATTGACATAACATTTGCATTAAATTGTCAAGTTATTGTGCGACTATAGTAGTGACTAGTTATAGTAGTGCTAGTAAGACTATTTAGAGGTGCGGATTAATTCAGGTAAGACTGCGTGTAGACATTTTATAATGTGTGTTATGAGGTGGTCCGCAAAATTTTTTTATTACAAATAGTGGTCCACACACACAAAAAGTTTGAAAAACCCTGATCTAGTAATCCTTATGATTTTCTTTGGAGCACAAAAAAAATCTTTTCTTGCAGAGTATTTTTTCCGGCTATACATTCGATTCACTGTGTTCATAATGCACTATATGTGCATCTTTATTAAAATATTATATTTATATTTAAAATATTGCTTAACTTAGCGAAATATTTTTTCTAAAAACAGAAACTGTTATAAGTCACTAAATTGCTTAGCTATTTTATGATTAATTACAAAACTACTTTATGCACGCAGTCTGATGAGACCACAGAAGACCGTCCGGAATCCCCACTGACGTTGGCTGTGACGATCAGAAATGAATTTGGAAAAGTTGACTTAAATTCCTTCACTAGTGGTACGGTAATAATGTTCATTTACATTTATGCATTTGGCAGACGCTTTTATCCAAAGCGACTTACATTGCATTCAAGAAACACATTGAATCCGTTCTTGCTTTCCCTGGGAATCGAACCCATGACCTTGGTGTTTTAAGCACCAATGCTCTACTGATTGAGCTACAAGAAAGTACATTTTCCAAAGGTTGTCTAACTAAATCTAACTATTTAAATCCGTTAACTTCTATTGCAAAGTGACAAAACATTTTTGCTGTAGTAAACAGATATTTAGCCAGTAACCAATTATGTGATGGCTCTCCTGTCAGGTCACTTAAACACTTCTTCAGACGATGGAGTAGCATCTGTTTTACAAGAAGACAGCGTTGAAGATCCTCAAGATGCTGTTGCACTCTTTGGAAAGAGATCCTTTATTTGCTCAGAGTGCGGCAAGAGTTTCTCTTCTCAAAGCAACCTCAAATCACATCAGCGCATTCACACCGGAGAAAAGCCCTTCGGCTGCGTTCTCTGCGGCAAAGCTTTCGCCCACAAACAGAGTCTGTCTGACCACCATCGAGTCCACTCAGGAGAAAAGCCATTTGTTTGTAAAGTCTGCGGCAAATGCTTCGGGAAAGCGGCGCACCTCAAAACCCACGAAATAATCCACACCGGCGAAAAGCCGTTCAGCTGCAACGTCTGCGGAAAAAGATTCAACATCGCTCAAAATCTCGCCAGGCACCAACTCACCCATACGGGCGAAAAGGAATTTCGATGTTCGACGTGTCAGAAGAGCTTCACACGGGCCATAACGCTAAAAACGCATCAGCTGATCCACACGGGACAGAAACCGTACTCCTGCGTGTCTTGCGGGAAGGCGTTCCGTCACGCCGTCAACCTTAAAAACCACGAGCGCATCCACACGGACCAGCGGCCGTTTAGTTGTGACTTGTGTGGAAAGACCTTCCGCCAGGCTGTGAATCTGAAAATCCACAAACGGATTCACACGGGGGAAAAACCTTTCAGCTGCAAGGAGTGTGGGAAGAGCTTTAGCCAGCAGAGTAGCCTCATTTCACACGGCCGCACTCACTCGGGAGAAAAACCCTTCGGCTGCAATTACTGCGATAAGTGGTTTAACAACACGAACAGTCTGAAGCTGCACCAAAGGGTCCATACCGGCGAGAAGCCGTACAATTGTGAGTACTGTGGCAAGTGTTTCAGTCAAGGTAGTCACCTGCGTACTCACAAACGCCACGTTCACGGAGGGGGGAAACAGTACATCTGCGACAAATGCGGAAAGAGATACGCAGATCCGCGTAATCTTAAATTGCACAAGTGCGTTTATGCTTAAACGTGGTGATCACATTTGTCATAATAATAGAGATTATAGAACTTTTTTTATTTGAACTTGAAATATTGTTTCAAGTGGCCCCAAATTACAAATATCAATAGTTCTTATCAAAATATCATGGTTCATATCTTAAAACATTTTTGAATTAAGTAAAGGTTGATTAATGGTAATCACAGATGACAATTTATTTTGAATTATGACATTATATTTTTGTACATTTTCTTTTTATGTGGATCCCGATTGAAAAAGCGAATTCTGTGTCATATTTATGTTATTGGAACCACTCACAAAAAATAGTGCTATGACACTTGATATTGAAAATGGTAAAGTTATTTATTTTATAATGTTGCTTACAGCTACAAATGAGCAACATGTTCTAAAGCTTTAAAATTAAATATTTAAAGCATAAGATGGCATCCATATGGTCAAATACTTTATTACTGTTGCTGCCCTGTTTTCTGTCAAATCATTTATACTTGATTTATGAAAATGTTGCCAAATACAGTTTTCAATAAAACATTGTTATTAAAGATGATGTGTCAGTATCTTCATCTGCCTTTAATTATAATGCAGTAAGTCGGTGAAGACCGCGAAATCAGGAGAATTTAGTGAATTGCCGTACTATTGCTGCATCATTTGTAAGTCGTAATACATACACAGATTTTCATTTTGGGCTCAATTGGTGTCAATTAACAGAAACAAATGTTCATAGATATTTTAGAAAATGGGGTGTTCTTTCTGCTCATGATCCTATACAGTATCTCAGAAAATAGTTTTCAAAGATATTTCAGACATTTTGGAGTTCACAAGTTAATTTTAAATGCTCCTGCATTGTGACAAATGCTTAAAATACAAATATTTATAAATGTGAAATAATTATAAATCAGTTATATTAAAAAAACTTTCTTTTAGTTAAACATATTATATTAATATTTTCTTCTAATATTAAACTTTATAGAAGTATTTGCATTGGAGTGTAACCAACCAGTAGCTAATGGCAGCTCATTAATGAACTTAAAATGAATGAACATAATTTATTTTCAGAAGAGCTGCACAAACGCAGTCATTATATATTCGACAAACAATCTTGATTTGCAGTTATTAATTAATTTTATTTATTTAAATCTAATGATTTTCGATTTGGATTAGTCATTCATTAATTTGCCAGATGATTAACTGTGTGTAGTGCGCGAGGGAAAGTGAGAGAGACGCGCATGCGCGCTGCTTTTGCACTTCCGGGTTTGTCTTTTAGTGAAATGTAACATTTCGCTAGTGATGTGTCTATGAAACCTGTTGCCCTGGCAGCGAATAAAAGGTGCTCATTCATAAGGGAAGACAAAAGAAGCTGTGGCAGCGGCGGACACTGTCATGCTCGGTCAATGAGACTCTCAGCAGACCCGCTCTAATGGCCTGATGTTGCACTGCCGTGCCTTATGACCGGACGGACTGACAGCAGCATGACGCGCCTGATGTTTCTAGCGGCCGCGGCGTTTCTCCTGGCCGCTCCAGCGAGCGCCTCTCAGGGGGACAAAGAGCCCGTGTACCGCGACTGCGTCAAACAATGTGTCCGGACGAACTGCACAGGGGCCCGGCTGCGCGGATTCCAGTCCGCTCAACCCCCATACATGGCACTCACAGGTACAAAACTAACCTATTCGTATTGGGAAACACTACTTACCCACGGGAGTGCTCTTAAAACTGCACATTTCAATTGAAAACATGTCAGAATATTTTATTAATCATTTACCAATGTGTATACTAAATTAATCACTGACATTTTTTGAACTGTAGTTAATGTGCACTTTAATATGAGTAATTATGAAAATTTGCAAATCACAACAGAAACTTTAAAGGGGGTTTTGGACACTTTTGAGGGGTTTTGGACATCTGCCAGGCTCGAAGACCAACTGGCTGACCAGTTAAACTAGTCAGATCCTACACCAGCAGGTTGGGAGACCAGTTAAACTGGCTTGGAGCAGCCGTCAACCGTAGACTGATTTAAACTGTTTTTATTATCTTTTTTTTTTCTCTTGAAAGTAAGATGACCCCCACCTTTAAAAAAAGTTTCTCCTGGCCAGAAAGCTTGATGAATGACTATTTTCTAAGTTTTATTTCATCTGAATATCAGTATTTGTGAGATTTAGTCAGTTTTGAGGTTAATTGATCTAATTTTGTGTCTCTGGAAATGGTGATCTTTGAATCGAATGGTAATGCTTTTTGTGTTTAGCTTTTAATGAGGGATTCGGGGTTATTAACGCTAGCTAAAACTATTGTTAATTGAAATAAATATTAGTTAACTTTAGAATTTGAAATGTTGCTTTCGGCAATAAACCGAAAAAAGTTGAAGAACTAAAACTATCTGGAAATAAAGAACTTAAAATCAATTCATCCTAAACAGCTTTTTTTTGTGCATTTTAGACATCTTTTGTTATTCGTTTAAAACTAAAGGTTAATTGAGTAAAGACATTCAGTTTGAATTCATATTATTGCTGATAAGACATTTATTCAGTTATTATGTGGGCAAATAAATGTGTATATTATTCATATGTCCTAACTTTACCTTTTAGATTAATCTCTAACAATAAGTAAAATTGTTGAAACAATTTTATGAATCAGCACAGCTGTTTACAACATTAATAATAAGAAATGTTTCTTGAACAGATAATCATCATATCAGAATGATTTGTGAAGGATCATGTGACACTGATGCTGAAAATTCAGCTTTGCATCACAGAAATGAATTTGATTTTAAAGAACACTTCTAAAAAAATGAAGGGAACACTTAAATCACACATTGGAGCTCGATGAAATTCTATAATTTTAATAAAATTAAAGTTTAATTGACTTGCTGTTATATTGTGATGATCATGAGGGGGAAAAGGAAGGAAATGTCAGCAGTGTTCATGTGCATATAATAGTAATAAACTCAAAATATAATCAAATCAACACTTGTTATTGAGTAGTTTTGTATTTCTCCATAATTTTTAATTAAATTTTACTTTTTGTAATGGTATTGTAGTTAATTCTGTCAGTAAAATCCTTAAGTAAACTGTCTTGTACCAATGTTGTCTTTTCTGATTTAAAAAAAAAATTGTTTTGCTTCAAATTAAAGATTGTACTGTTATGAGTCATCGGATAGCTGATTGGCTCGGTTAATGTCTTATATTATAACTTCTTAATAGAGACCATTTTAAAAATCCATATCAGAAAAATAAATGAAAGAAAGAAAAATAACAGCACTGCTAAAGAAAGAGATGGTTTTTGTTGCATAGCAACATTGTCTTATGTCAGGGAGTAACTTTTAATGCAGAAGTCTTTAAGACCATTTTAGACCAAGCAAGCATTGTTGGAAACCATGAAAATAATTTGCACATATTCGTACTTTGCTCAACATTGAAACATTAAGCTGATCTTTGTTAGCTTTGGATGTCGGACACTTGACTGCTTTTACTTTCTCATCCTGTTATCCAAACAATTATTGCATTTGTAAAGAAATGAATATGTAGACTGCCTACAAATATAATTTTAAGCATAAACCTTTATAACTTCATAGCTTCTGGTTAGACCTAAACTGCATTTCGTTGCCTTGTACCTGTACTTGTGTAATGACAATAAAGTTGAATCTAATCTAAAAAAACCTTTAGATCAAATGATTTGAGATCATGGATTATATAAATTCAGTCAACTGTGTTCAGACTAAGTGTGATTATTAAAAACATTTTTGATGAGATGGTTAGTATTGTAAATTTGAGTTCCCTGCTCTTTCAGGCTGGACGTGTCGTGATGACTGCAGGTATCAGTGCATGTGGACCACCGTGGGTCTGTACCAGGCAGAGGGTTACAGTGTACCACAGTTTCACGGGAAGGTTAGTGTCAGAGTGTCAACCAATGTGACCAATTTTAATGATCATCACTATGAAACTTTAAAAGAGATGTGTACTTTTTACCTTGATTCTCAAATTTTTTTTCTATTTGTGTCTTTGTCTAGTGGCCATTTGCTCGTTTCCTGTGTTTTGAGGAACCTGCATCTGCGCTGGCGTCTCTGCTCAATGGTCTGGCATGTCTACTGATGCTGCTGAGATACCGCAGCGCCGTCCCTCGTCAGAGCCCCATGTATCACACCATCACCGCCTTCTCACTGGTGAGACAGTGTCTGTCTGCACTAGGGGTTGCACAGACTACCGTATTTTCCTGCGGATAACCCGCACATAACCCGCAGACGCAGATAACCTGCGCCCTCATATAACCCGCGGGGGTTGTGTAAAAAAAAAAAACGTTGGCATAACCTGCACCTTTATATAACCCGCACCCATAGATTGATTAACGTTTTTTAGTGTAAGTTCACATTTCGAATGTTGCTCGCATGACGTCAATTATCGATAACTGTTCAGGCTCGGTACACAGTGCTTGTGTGCGAAAAAAACACAAGTCAGAATCAGAAGAAAAAGAAAAAGCAGTCTCTCCCGCTGTGCAGCAGCAAGTCCCTTAAGAAGCGATTCTGCAGGGGTTGATCATCGGATGAGATGAGAAGAGCCCGCCCTCATGCAGCACAGCCAATCACGTCGTCTTGCATGATTGACAGGTCAGACAGCCTATCAGCGCCAGCTGTCAGAGTGATAGTACAAGCGAAAGAGACAACAACCCTCGCAAGAAAGAGAAAATACCACGAAAAAAACTAAATGTATAAATATATTGAAATATTATTACGTGTAAAGAAATTGCGATATAGCCCGCACCCTTGTATAACCCGCACCCCCCCCTGTGGGGTTTGTAAAATCTGGTATAACCTGTGGGTTATATGTGGGAAAATGCGGTAGTCGACTTTAATGCTCTGCCATACTTTAATCTTGACATCGACTAGCTGCTGATCTTGTCCTATAGATGGCGCAATAGGATAAGAAATCTTTGAAGCCACTTTTATGCTCTGTTTCCAACAGTGACAAATAAATTCATACTGCATACAAGGTATGTTAGATTATACCATCTGGATGCTCAAAATTGGGTGAATGAATGCACGTTTAAAAAAGCTGATTGTAGACGCAAGTTATAAACTAACGTGTTGCTGAGTTGTAACGCACGCACATACAGACAGTAGCTCGGACTTCACCTGCAGATTTCGCACACACCGATGCATTCAGTAGCTCAGAAATGTTGTCAACACTGTTCTGTGATTTATGAAACCCACAGTTTCACTATTAGTAGAGACGCTGCCAGGTAGAATTTAATAACGCAATTGCTCTCATCTAAATATAATGTTTCCTGTGCTGCTTCTAGATCTGATTTAGAATGTGTCGTCATTTTTCTCACAGGTTTCTGCTCAGAGACCAAAGAACTGATAAAAATAAGCTGTTATGTAGAAGCAATAGGTGTTGTGTCATACAAGACAACTCGCATTCGAGTCTCAGCTCGAGGTTCAGGCTTGTTAATGACGTCATCAGCGACTAGTTGACTTCGACTCGAATTTAATGTCATAAATGTCTCGTAAAAGTCATTCAACCCCTATTCTGCACTAGTACCAAGAATCAGTTCTTATTCATAACCAGCTTAATTTTTTCCCAAAAATGCTGCAACTGAATGACAACGATTTCCGTTAACGATTCCAGAATGTCTGTTTAAAAGGAACACTGTACTAAAATGCTCCGTTTCCTGCAGCACTATTCAGTGTAATGGGAGAGAGATAGTTGCTGGTGCGTTGCGCTGCACTATAAATTATATTTTATTAGCTAAGTTTGAGGGGAGTACTCTGAGTTCGGGCCAAATTCCAAGCCCGGAGCTCTCCCTTCAAACGGCACGCCAAATATGCTTACTTTTTCTATATCTGATGATATGTAAGGGTGTGAATGAATCATTTTTATTAATAAAAACAATTATCATCATTTGAAATTCCTTTTTACATTTTATCAGAGTTATTGCACTTTCACATAAGCGCAAATGAGTAGATTGTATACTTGTTTGCAGGTTTCTAGCTTACTGACTTATTTTATTAATCATAAATAACACCCTCTACATTATAAAAACTGGAAGAAGTTTTTCTCAGGAGCTAAAACCATTAAATTCGTTATATTAATTGAAATAATCCCAAATGATGTTAAAAGTTTTTTATTAAAGGGATAGTTCGGCATCTTTTAAACTTTAAATCATTGAGAGAACTCCTGTTCTTCCATGTTACTTCTCGTGCGAGCTTCACAGCGCGCAAGCTTCACATGTCCCGATGTCCCTCGCGGGAATGCTCATATGACAGTTGTGCGGATGCAATGATTAATAGTAAAAAAGAAAAATAGTACTATTTGTCTTAGACTTGCGTTTCGCTTCAAAAGACATGGATTCAAACACTGGCGTCGGATGGATTACAGTCAGGATCGCCGTGAGTTGGTTTTTCAAGCGTCAAACGAGTGGCAGCCATTCAATGTTATTATATGGACTTACAGAGATGGAACATTTCCCCAAAAATCTTTGTGTTTTTCTGAAGAAAGTCGTTTACATATGACATGAGAGTGAGTAAATTATTACTTATAATTATAACTATCCCTTTAATCCAACAATTAAAAAATCTTTTAATTGTAGCACAGGGTTTTCAGAAGGCGCATTTGTATTCTGAAACCACAATCACAAAAAAAAAAAAAAAAAGATTCATATTTGGATTTATAACAGCCACTGAGAAGGTTTAGTCGCAGGAAATGGCAAAAACGACCTTGTGAAAGAACACAGACGTACACTTTAGTTTGAGCTACATTTTTACTTTTGGAAACTCTAAGCATAAAAGCTCGCGGAGGCTGGTTAATGGAAGATATGGAAATGTCAAAGGAGAAAGAGATTTACAGGATAAATAACCAGCGGGCTTATATCGCAGATGATTATGCTTAATCGAGAGAAGCAAAATTCATCATCGTGATTAAAAGACTAATGGTGTAGAGTAAGACGATAAATGGATAGTGCGTCTTCCTATTGTGATGTTCTCTCTGGTTGCATGCAAAAACAGAATTACAGCACAACCAATTTAGCACTGTAAATGTTAGTGGTGCTCAACCGTGTTTGTGTCTCTCTGCAGGTTTTCACTGAATCAACAGTGTAATTGCTTTTGAACGAGCTGGATCTATTCACGTCAGAATGACTCAAATCATACTCAAACTCATATTAGTTTAAATGTCTGACTCACTAAATTGGTTGAAGTGGTTGTTGACTTACAAACTGGTCAGTAAGACCTTACTTTAGTCATGTTCTGCCTGCAATGAACCCAGCATTGTTTCTGTGAGAGTTAGGAGCCATTATTAACATCTTTTTTTTTTCTTGTACTCTGAAATGCTAAAAGAATCATTTGGGATCCAGGGTTTGATCTTAATCCAAGCAAAGCCTTTGTCATTATTAAAAGCAAATGATCACAACAGGCTGCAAAACCTCTGGAACCAGTATTCCAAACATAAAAAGAAGAAACTAAAAGTCTGAACCTGCTCTAAAAATGTAGTGATGTTTAGGTTACTAATCAAATTAGTGACATTGATCATGTGACTCTGCAATCAAAAATTCTGCAATCAGTTTCGTTGTCAAGTACGAAGACATTCTGAATTTCATGATATACAGTGGAATCCGGTTATGTGATTGGTTATGTCGACGGCCTTGGGGGGGTTTGCAAAAAAGCATCGAGAACCAATGGCCAATATGGCGATTTATTTGAAGTGATCGGCATGCTATAAAAATGTACATGCACTGTATATGTTTGCTAACAACAAAAGGCATATGAGCACCAACTAACAGCAGAGATTTACCAGAATACAATAAAAAACACCTTTGATTCTCAATACAAACCTTTATTTATGTTCTCCAACATTGCAAACACAATTTCGTTCACAGTGTAAACGGTCATGACCACAAATAAACACATTCGCTCATAACACAGTCATTTCACTGTAAAATCACAATCTGACTGGGCAAATGTACAGTGTTGCCAACTATTTTCAAAGGAAAGTAGCTAAAGCCTGGCCAAAAAGTCTCTAGATGTCACGAGGTGATGTCATGCATAAGTTGGCATATTGGTGAGGTCATCACGCTGTACTAGATTGCATACTTTCTTGCGTTCTGCCGGTCTAATGTGCTTTCTCAACAAATTCGGCTTCGTCCCGTCTTTTAATAACCGGGTTTCTTCAATCCGCAGCGGCGCTGAGCAGAGCGCTTCAGAACAGAAACAGGTGTGTGTTTGTTTGTGTGTTTATCTAAGCCTCACACTCATTGGTCGGTAACCGCTCATCAATGTCAAAGTATTTGAGAAAACCAATCAAATCAGAGAAGGCGGGCTTTATGTGCACTCGCTGCTCGTTGAGAAGAGTAAGAACAATATGTGCTTTCACTTCAGAGAGTCACCAATAAATAAAGTCGTTAGATTTGTCGCTAGTCGCATTTTTGATAATGTGTCGCTAGAGTGATCTGAATACTCTTTAAATATAGCGACAAAGGCGCTAAGTTGGCAACACTGTCTGCAATTCTTTCTTTTTTTTCTTTTTTTTCGCTACTTCCGCGAGTTCTTCTGTTGCGGCACTGACAGAGCGACCATATGGACCGTGATCAACGTGCAACGCAAACTCAGCGCATGCGCAGTGAACTCGGTACGATCATTAGTCATGAGATAACCATGTGAAGTGGTGAATTCGTCCCTCTTTTGTGCTCAAGATATTAGGGTTCGGCGACATAAAAGAATTGACATAACCGAACAGAAAATGCTGAGACAAATAGGGAGTTTGGTGGTTCCACTTCAAAAACGTCGACATGATAGGATTGGCGAGTTAACCGTGAGTCGAGATAAGTGAACTCCACTGTATTTAATTTTCAGTTCATATTGTTACTGTGATTTAAAAAGAAAAATGCTAAACCCTTTTTCTTCAAGTGAAACTGGACCGCGCTATGAATGTTAGTGGTGCTCAACCGTGTTTGTGTCTCTCTGCAGGTTTCACTGAATGCATGGTTCTGGTCAACCGTGTTCCACACGAGAGACACCTATCTAACAGAGGTAACCTTTCAAGAAATGATTCAAAGACAAATTCTTACGGTTTTGGATTAACCTCAATGACTGTCATTGCAACAAAAGTATTTACAGTAGGTCCAAGATTTTACAGATGGAGATTTTCTGTCTTTTGTTTTACAGAAGATGGACTACTTCTGTGCATCAGCTGTCATTCTCTACTCTATCTACTTGTGCTGCGTCAGGTGTGTGTGAACAGGAAATGCTCATAAACAACCGCTGAACAATATGTAGTGCTGTTGAACTTCTCGTTTATGATGGTGATTTGAGGATTCATATTTGTGTTTCAGGACATTGGGTTTGCGTAGGCCTGCAATTTCCAGTATGGTGGGTGTTCTGCTCATTCTGGCCTTCACGTCTCATGTGTCTTATCTGACCTTTGTCAGTTTTGACTATGGGTACAACATGGCTGCCAATGCCACCATAGGTGAGGTGTTTGAAGACCACAGTGTGTTTACATGCGCAACTTTAATGTACTGTACTGATAACATGCAAGGTCATGTTAAAAAGCTGTTTATTTATAGTGCCCCATTATGCTTTTCAGATATTATCATTATCATCTAGTATGTAATATAGCTGTTTGTGAATGTAAAGGTCTGAAGAGCTTCAAAGATCAAAGTGCAGGATAAATGGGGTACTTATTGTCTCCCAAAAGAGAGCCTGAAATGAATCATCAGTGATTATAGGCTTAAACTGATATGGTAAAACCGATGCCATTGTTCCTGCTCGATTCACTGCGTATCAAGTGCTGAGGAAGACTCTGGTGCTGAAATTCAGATATACTTATAGCCTTTGTGTTTTTTTACACATGCTGTAAGCGATGGACTCATCACAACAGACCCATGATTGGTCCATCTGACCAGTCTGATCAGAGCAGGCTCTTGGAAAGCAGGTGTTTAGGTTTAGAGTGACTGAATCCTTTATCGAATCATTTTCAACTGTGAAAAAAGAGGTGACGTATTCAAGCGTTTTTTGTCTTTGGAAGTATCTAAACCTAATTAGGGGCCTTTAAAATGGCATAAAGAGACACTTTAATAAATATTTATGGCATTATTGTAAATGATTTATTAGTGTATATTATTTCCTATAAAAAACAGGGGACCATTCCTCCACAATCCACTACAAACTTGCGTTTATTCCATTCTGGATAAAAAAATTGCTGCTTTTCACGACCCAACCAATTCCCGTTTAATAAAACCATCATGGATTAAATCGTCATGGCCTACATTTTAAAATCCCTTTTAATTTAGTTAAGTCACATGTAATCAAAGCTCAGTCCATTCATTGAACAGTGTAGATTTGCAACATTTTGACATTCGTTTCAAAATGTACTTTCCTTTTTTTGCAGTTTTTGTTTGCATACAAACTGGGAGAAAAAAATGAAGAGGTGCTTATTTTGGATAGTTTATACACATTTTGTTTCATGTAAACACGCTCGCTGTTGTGTACATACAAAAAGGTCTTCACTTGACATTTTAGATTCAGATTTAAGTAGCTTTATTTGCATTGTAAAAAGCTTTGCATTGCTAAAGAACCAATAATATTAAATCACACCATATATTTTTACACATACTTTTTTTTTCCAATAAAATAAGGAAAATCGAAAACTGTTCACAATATTTTTTTTAATCTTTAGTCATTTGTTTATACATGCACTTTTGAAATGTTTATTTAACTTTTTATACATGTTAATGACAAAGATTGGACACGTTCTTGTGATTTAAAATATCGCAACATAACTGTGTTAACTGTTAAATGGTAGCATTTCCTAGATAAGTATGACTAAACTCCTATTGAAGAAGTATTTTTATTTCACAGTAACAGTTTATACTACATTTATAGTTAGTTTTTTGGAAATTTATTTGAAAAAGGTTTATGTATAACATTTTGAATTTCGATAATCCGTTTAAATTCTGGACTGAAATTGCATTTATTTATTTTTTAATCCTGATGGATGCAAACTAAATAAAATTATTCATAACGCATTGAGTCTGGCATCAGTGCAAAACCAGCTTTACATTATGTAACAAAGTATAGGATTAAAAACAAGACTTGTACAGTAATGGGATACAATAGGTATGAGTTTCTGAACCCATGTGTCTTTCCCTCTGATCTTGTGCTTCTGTTAAGGCATGATAAACCTGTTGTGGTGGCTCTGCTGGTGTTGGCTGAACCGGAGGATTTTGCCGTATTGGTGGAAGTGTGGAATGGTGGTGCTCTTACTGCATGGCCTTGCTCTGCTGGAGCTGCTGGATTTCCCTCCACTCTTCTGGGTTCTAGACGCTCATGCCGTCTGGCACCTCAGCACCGTGCCCGTCCACTTCCTCTTCTACAGGTACACATGCATGGCCGGTATCACATTTTGTGTTTTTATCATATGTCTGTTTATGTCCGGATTTAAATTGCACATATTAAATTTGGGACACGTTAAGGTGGTCAAGGATGTCATGCTTCAAAAAAAAACATTAAAAGCTTAATGGTGCATAGTCTTGTGTAATATTGCATATTTCAAGTGAGGAATGGGCTAAAGTTTAAGTCAGTATTTAAATGGAACGTTTAGCCAGTTTTGGTTTAGCCTGTTTGCTTCCATTGTGTGGAGAAGAGCAGCACAAACATTCTGTTAAACATCTCATTTTGTGTTCCATGGAGGAAAGTCATAAGTAAATGACAGGTTTGTATTTTTAGCTGAAATACTCCTTTAATCGCTCTGAGAATGTCAAGTCATTTTTATTTCTATAGCACTTTATACAGTAGAGATTGTTCCAAAGCAGCTCTTTCTATTTCTACTTTATCTTTGCACTTTTTGACAATTTTCATGTCGATTGTTTGATTTCCTTAAGTTAAATTACCGCTCATTTTGGCCTCCCTATTAAACTGCACTAGCCATGTTGCCATCCTCCTACTTTTTATGTAAATTTTGGGATATCACATTAGAAAATTCTGGCTGAAAACGCCAACGTGCACATACGTTTTACAGATGTCCATTACAAAGTGTATGTTGCACAGTTGAGTTTTGTTTTTATCTGATAAGAATCGCATAAACTACAATGGAAATACTCTTACCGAATAAATCCTTCAATGCGCAACAAAAACATCTCTTGAGTACATTGGTATAGAAATAGTGCTTTATTCGCAAATGTTTTCTAAGTATCAGTATGATGTTTTGCATATCAGTTAAAGGTAGTTACCGCCACTGAATAAAAAAAAGTAGTATTCAGATACTGATCCCCCCCCCCCCCCCCAAATTGTGAGTATACATCTCGCAATTCTCAGAATTTCGTAATATACACTCACCTAAAGGATTATTAGGAACATCTGTTCAATTTTCTCATTAATTATCTAATCAACCAATCACATGGCAGTTGCTTCAATGCATTTAGGGGTTGGTCCTGCTCAAGACAATCTCCTGAACTCCAAACTGAATGTCAGAATGGGAAAGAAAGGTGATTTAAGCAATTTTGAGTGTGGCATGATTGTTGGTGCCAGACGGGCCGGTCTGAGTATTTCACAATCTGCTCAGTTACTGGGATTTTCACGCACAACCATTTCTAGGGTTTACAAAGAATGGTGTGAAAAGGGGAAAAACATCCAGTATGCGGCAGTCCTGTGGGTGAAAATGCCTTGTTGATGCTCGAGGTCAGAGGAGAATGAGTAACTGATTCAAGCGGATAGAAGAGCAACTTTGACTGAAATAACCACTCGTTACAACCGAGGTTTGCAGCAAAGCATTTGTGAAGCCACAACACGCACAACCTTGAGACGGATGGACTACAACAGCAGAAAACCCCACCGGATACCATTCATCTCCAATACAAGTAGGAAAGAGAGGCTACAATTTGCACAAGCTCAACAAAATTGGACAGTTGAAGAAAAATGTTGCCTGAGTCTCGATTTTTGTTGAGACATTCAGATGGTAGAGTCAGAATTTGGCTTAAACAGAATGAGAACATGGATCCATCATGCCTTGTTACCACTGTGCACGCTGCTGGTGGTGGTGTAATGGTGTGGGGCCCCTTTAGGCCCCTTAGTGCCAACTGGGCATCGTTTAAATGCCACGGCCTACCTGAGCATTGTTTCTGACCATGTCCACCCCTTTATGACCACCATGTACCCATTCTCTGATGCTACTTCCAGCAGGATAATGCACCATGTCACAAAGCTCGAATCATTTCAAAAAGGTTTCTTGAACATGACGATAAGTTCACTGTACTAAAATGGCCCCCCAGTCACCAGATCTCAACCCAATAGAGCATCTTTGGGATTTGGTAGAACGGGAGCTTCGTGTCCTGGATGTGCATCCCACAAATCTCCATCAACTGCAAGATGCTCCTATCAATATGGGCCAACAGTTCTAAAGAATGCTTTCAGCACCTTGTTGAATCAATGCCACGTAGAATTAAGGCAGTTGTGAAGGTGAAAGGGGGTCAAACACAGTATTAGTATGCTGTTCCTAACAATCCTTTAGGTGAGTGTAAACTTGCAATTGTGAATTCAGTCAGAATTTGAAGTCAGTCTTTTTTTCCCTTATAATGAGTAATTGCGAGAAAGTCGTTATAAACTTGCGTTATAAACTTGCAATTGCAAGAAAGGAAAAAAAAACTGGAAAAAAGTAAGGATTTCAACATAACTTGTAATTCTTACTATTTTTCTCACAATCGTGAGTGCAATTCTGGCTCTATAACTTTATAACTCACCAATGCAAGTTTATATCTCACAGTTATGAGAAACTAAAGTCCGAATTGTGACTCAAATAATCACAATTATCTTTTAAAGTGTTTTATTCCGTGGTGGAAGCAAGCTTCCATAAAGAAATACCAAGTAACACATTGAATTAAACATGAAAGATTGAAAATACGCCTTTTTTACAGTGTATATTTGTCTTTTGTTGTTCTCGTAGTTTTCTCATCGACGACAGCCTTCACCTCCTCAACACAGAGAAGCCTGGAGTGAAACTGGACTAGGACGAAACCGTCTCAGAACCCCAACCCCTTCTCTGATATCCTTCCCATCAGGGCAAGTGCGAGCCAGACTGAGCCAGACCTCAAGCGCAGTGGCTTCCGGCACGTGTCCTGGGGCTAAACTTTCGAATTCGAATGTTTTCTTGTGTTTACAGTTTCTTTTTACCATAACTTTTTATTTTTTGCATTGTAACGAAAGGGTTGCTGTTCGATCAGGTTTTAAAGATGTGCCACTATAACTGTAGTTGAAACCTGACTGATGTTTGCATTCACTGAGCTTTGCCTTCAATTAAGAAGTGAATCAGCCTTTCTACACAACTTAATCAACACAACACTCTTTTATAAGGGTGCACTGATTAATAACACTATCTTTGCTGAAAAATATCTTCACATAAGTTACACATCATGTCTCCCATTCATATCCGTCTACATTTGTGGTGTGTGATTTAATGGCCCTGCCGTGTGTGTGTATTTCTATATAATTTTGGAGATATACAGAGGTAGACTGAGTTTACTATTAAACATCCATTCTCTACACGTGAGCTGAACATCAGTACTCAGAAGGGGTTATGAGTGAGCGGTGAGCGCGGTTTCTGAGACATGTGACCGTTACCTCACTAGGGTGCAATACTGGGAGCGAGCAGCAGAGAGCGTGGAGCTGATTAGTTTCAATACTGTTCTCTGGTTGATCAGCATAGACTTGTGATGGATTGGACTTACAGTGCATTATAGCAGTGCATATCAAGTTTTTGTTTTTCTATAGTTATCACTCACTTTAATCACTGTAGATTTAAATGAATATGCATTGCACAAGTTCTGTTGATGTTTATTCATGATGATTTTCAGTGGAACCCATGGGAAGACGTTTAGCAGAATGGTTATGTATTAAATGTGAAAGGTGATCAGGGACTCTCAAGCTTCAAAAATGACTTTACTGTAGTTCTGAACTATCATAATATAGATAGTGTTGTGATACTGGTGGTGTTCAGTTCTTTTGGAGATTGCTGGTTGCTCTGTTGAATGGAAAAGAGCAGTGCAAGCATTTGGCCAAACGTCTCCTTTTGTGTTCCATTGAGGAAAGTCTTGAGTAAATGACAGATCTTTCAATATGTGTCAGCTACTCCTTTAATCACATTAAGGAGAATGTCTAATATCATCATCACAAAGCTACTTGTTGCCTGAATATAAAAGCCTAACTTTAAGATTTAAAGGAAGATTTAAAAAGTGGCATTAAATGAGATGGCAAAGAAATGACTTTACTTTGGCATATTATGGTTTTTCTCTATGTTGCTGCTTTACTTTGTTTTTAATTTCCTTAAATTTTTCATCTGATCACTTTGTGCTTTATTTTGTTGATTGTTAGATTTTTGAATGACATTTATTTTCACCAGAATGCCTTTGAATGACTTAGAATTGGTTTTCCACAGAACGCAATGGAAAAGGGACGAAGAAGGATTGGTGTGTGTGTGCGTGCGTGCGTGCGTTTAGTTGCTGTGCAATTTGAGCTTGTGGGGAGTCACATTTACACAAATGTATTACTATAGTAACCTATAGGTTGCCACAGCTTATATCCTTATGTTATTAAGCTCCTTTTCTTCAGAACATTTGTCACACTTGCATCTTAATCTTTTTCTCATGCCTTACATTTTTATCTTTTTATTGTTCATACAAGGCAGCATTTCTCTACAAGTCTCCCACTACTCTTACTCACTTGTGCCAGACTATTTCTCATTTCTTGTATCATTTTAAAATAAATTCACACAGAATTCTACAGTTATTGTAACTGGAGCCAAAACTATGTTTGATTGCCTGACATGTACTCATTCCAAACCTTCACTTGTGCACTTTGTGTGTGTGTGTGTGTGTGTGTGTGTCAGCGCGAGTGCAAGCATGATCGGCCTGGAGTGTAAATATAGCCGTTTAGAAAGGCTAAAAGTGGGATAGAGGGGGAGGGACAACAAGTGTATCCAGAGCAGTGATGGCGGGACCGCTGATCACATTCAACAATTCATCACGCATGTCTTTTGAGAGTCTTCATGAGTAGAAAGAAGAAATCTTCTACTGTTTAAGCGCCAAAGAAGTTTTTCACTAGAAGGTCCCGTTTTGACATTATCAATCAACATTACTAGGTCAAAAATTCTTTAAATAAATGAAACGTATGCATGGATGAATTGTTAAAAATAGATGGGGTGGCCAGATTGGTAATTGCTTCCTGAAAAGCATTAATTCGTTTTATTACGTTTTTGACACTGTTGTCTGTACGTAATGTAACAATGCCAAACACGAGAGGTGGCTTCTGGGTATTCTAATTGTTAATGTCCCATAGGATCTGGTTTGATTGTGGATATCTATAGACTTGCCCTGTATATCTCCCTTACCTTCACTTTCTCTTTTCACTCTTTCTGTCCCTTTCTCTTATTCTCTTTCTTTGTCTTGGTATTGTAATGCACCTTTCTCCACCAATTGTACACAGCCCCAAATGTGTATAAAGAAACCTTGAGGAAATTAATAAAATTGTTCTGTATTAATTATTTTACTGTGCTGTTTATTTCGGTAACATCACGAGCTGGTGAATAGGTGTTTTATGTCATAGCTGTTACGTAGTAATGTATTTTAGCTTAATGGAAAGATTGTTTATGACCAATCAGGACTTGTCTGAATTTTTTCACTGTGAGAATTACTATCTTTCTATAGAAGTCAAAAGGCTTCATAGAAATAAAGTGTAACCAAATACTTTTATTTAAAATAAGAGAGAACATTTTAACTGTAAAATACTGAAATATTTATGGTTTTCACAAGTAAAAATTTCCAGAAGTCTCTGTGTTACACATTATTATAATTGTGTTAGGTTTCTTCGTATTTTGTATTATTTATTTACAATATTTTTTTATTAGATTGGTTTTATAAAATGTCTGATTAAATCATTCTTGAGCAAATGTCACAAAGTGCTTTACATTCAAATGTAAAAAAAGAAGTGTTCGACAGTAAAAGGGGACTATTATGACCCTTTTTCAACAATTCTCAGTGGTTCCCAGAATGTGTCTGTGAAGTTTCAGCACAAAATACCCCACAGATCATTTAATTTAAATTCCCATTTTTGAGTGTTTGGAAAAACATGCAATTTTTGTGCATATATTTTTAAATCCAAATGAGCTGCTGCTCCCCGGCTCGCTTTCCAGAAGAGTGTGGAACCTGAACAGCTCGTGACTCGGATACTCTTCCAAAACGGTTACGTACACATGAAATTGCAGTTCATCATCATGAACTTGTCCCAAGTCTTGGTGTTGTGACACATCCAATATGACTTAATTTTCTTTTTAATGTGACATCACATGGTATATGAACTGCAAATGAATTATTCTGAGAAACTGCTTATGATTTATGGGGATAAAAAAAAATAGTGGGTGGATTTTTACCATAGGGTTGTTCAAACACCATGTAAAAGTGAATTTGCATAATAGGTCCCGTTTAAAAACAAGTTTAAACAAGTGTGTTTTTTGCTGCTTTTTAAAAGTGTCCACAGAGGAAGAACACTCCACAATTTGGATTTTTCATCTTTAGTCTATTGCATTATTCATGTGTTACCCTGATGTTTTGTCTACATCTATTCCATCCAATACAAGTATTAGCCATGTTTTATGAACAGGCCATTTAAAATGAATGCTGGTTCCGCATTTAACCGCGATTCTCTGAATTCCAGATGATATCCATATTCCAGATGGATAATCACAGCACCAGTCAGATAGATCGGGAAGCATATACCAATGAAGGCTTAAAAAGCCATTGCAGCTCAGAGCCCCACCTCAAAGCGCCTCTCGCATTCCACGTGACAAAGGACTCTGGTGATCATCTGGAATTCAAAGACCCACTGGTTACAAACTGAACCAACGTTCTGTTTCATTCCTCCTGACCACCAGAGATGGTGTTATATAATGGATGACCCATACCAATAGAGTCACGAAGAAAATAACTGACTGAAAGAAAGGATTACAAGCAATGCACAACCAAGCTCACATCCTGAGAAGCAGCAATACCGACTTTGTAAAATCTCACAAACGTACTAGGAGAGAAGTGTCGCTGCCACACAGATATTAGTAAGTGAAACACCGCTAAACACACAGGAGACAGCCCTGGTGGATGGCAAGTGATGGTCCCAGACATGGGTTGCAGAGTCTTCTTGTAGGCCAAAGCAATAATCCAACGTGACAGCATCTGCTTAGATAGAGGGGCACCTTTCCGAGCTCTCCCTTGACAGAGAAACAACTGGTTTGGACAACCATTATGGCATTATCAGAAGTGCCTTGTGTCTCACACTACAGAAGAATGTAAAACTATCTGGCCAGTCGTGTGACAGTGTGTCCTGCCGTGATGGACTGGATGTTTTCTTCTGGGCATACCACAATGGGCAGTGAGTTGTTTTCTGAAGGAAATAGATGTTCTTCCGCAATACGCCAAATGTCCTGAGCTACATCTGGGTTGAGCTTCCACCAGGCCAGAATTCCTGGACGGAGCATCTGCAATCCTGCAATGAGGCAAACCGTGAAATAAACCAGTTGAGGATATTGTGAGTGAACCGCAACAAGCTCTCCAACCCTGTGAACCTGGTGGTTCAGATTGAAGAACGTTGATGATGTCCGGATGACGTTGTCCCACCAGAACCTTATCAACCAGAATCTCCAATACGTTGATCCATTGTCCACTCCCAGATGAAACTGGGCAAGATGGTTCAGGATATCTATCATCTGAGATGTTAGCCTCTATACATAAATCCACAAAGAGCTAGGGAAAGTCCAAATGGATTGAACTGGTCTTGTTCCTGAAACGCAGAAACTTCCTGTGATGCATGGCAATCTGAACATGGAAATATGCAGCGATATAGTGTTAATGAACATCCAGATGCCATCCATGCTGCTGAGAGAGCAACGTGCACAAGCTCTCCTGTTTACCACCATTATGTCCAGAGAAAATTAAACTTTAGTTTGATTATGAAGTATATTTGAGACCATAGATTTGACTAATTGAGGCTATAATTTGAACGAATCCCTTTTCTTTGCATTGGCATTATAGTACAGATTGCTCTTTTGCCATTATCCTACACATTGTATATGCATTAGTTTTATGTGTCACAGAAGTGAAGCGAGGATCTTCAAAATATCACAAAATAGATTTTTGATTTCTTCAAAAATCATTCAACATGCTTTCATAGAACACTAAGGAACTTGAGAAAGGTCTCGTTTTTGAAGTTTTTTTCGTTCACACATTGGCAATAAAAAAGGGATTAACAAATGGAAATTCTCACATATAGCTCCTCTAGTTCAAGCTTAGTGTAGTAACATTATATCAGTTAATGAAATACAGTGGAGTTTGGTTATGTCGACGGCCTCGGGGGTTGCAAAAAAGCATTGAGATAACCGTTTAGGACAGGGGTTTTCAAAGTGTGGGGCGCACCCCCCCCCCCCCCCCCCCAACAATCGCGCATCGCATCGACTAATTAGTCACGAAATAACGATGTGAAGGGATGTGACGCTTTTTTGTGCTCGAGATATTAGATTTCGGCGACATAACAGAATCTACATAACCCACAAGAAAATAATAAGACAAATAGGGAGTTTGGTGGTTCCACTTCAAAAACGTAGACATAATAGGATTGGCGAGTTAACCGTGAGTCGAGATAAGTGAACTCCACTGTGTATGGTTATTAGTTTTGAAATATACAGACATCAATAGACCATCCCAAAATACATACAAACATTGTCATAGTATTTCTTATGGGGAATTTCTGACAGTATGTCTATTTTTGCTTTAAATAATATGCATTTTCACAAATGTAGCAGGTTATTCATGTATTCTATGCACACATACTGCATACAAAATATAGATATATTATATGCTATTCTGAACATGAACTCATGCTCTGCCAAAAAGCATATGATTGCCCACTGGAAGAATATAAAGAGTTTGTCTGAAGAAATCTGCATTGGTATAAATAAATACACTCTGAGAACACAATGGTTTACTCACAGGTTTACTCACTCTGGCTGTATAATGAGGGGTCATGTAGGTGACAAGATGCTAGACAGTTTTGAATGAAAGAGGTTTATTCTTCTTCCTCCTCTTTCTGCCTACCCAGAGTTTGAGCTTGGGGTACAAACACACTCACTATCAATGTGACAGAAAAAAGACCAACACATGCCATTCTCTGGAATTTCCCCCAAGTCTATTGACTCTTGAGGAAAGCAGCCACTGCAAGCCAAGTTGT
Source organism: Rhodeus uyekii (assembly GCA_037043235.1). Lineage (NCBI taxonomy): Eukaryota > Metazoa > Chordata > Actinopteri > Cypriniformes > Acheilognathidae > Rhodeus > Rhodeus uyekii. Next base: position 98,958 of record JAWRVZ010000160.1, read on the forward strand.
GTATCATTTAGAAAAAACAAAGTCCCTAAATAATTTTTTTAGTAGTGATTAAAAAAATAATATATATATAAATTAATTAATGTACCCCTTTTGTTTAAAAAGTTAATCAATAGAATGAACAGTTGTTTTCCAATAGCAAAGTTAGAAATTCTTTCTTTTTAAACTACTAATAGCTCATCCTGTCACTGGATGTGTAGTAATGACAAACGCACAATGAAGAAGATGAAGAATGACAGTCTTTTGCTGTCCAAAACAACGGAAACACTGACGAGACCCGACAAATACACACAAACTGAACCAAACTAAAATAGGGGAGACAAAGACACTTGAACACAATAACGGTGTGATCAACGATCAGTTGATTAGATTGTGACACATCCAGTATGACTTTATCTATTTTCTTTCCTGTAGTTCAATCAGTAGAGCATTGGTGTTTACAACGCCATGGTCATGGGTTCAATCCCAGGGAAAGCAAGAACTGATTCAATGTGTTTCTTGAATGCACTGTAAGTCGCTTTGGATAAAAGCGTCTGCCAAATGCAGAAATGTAAATCTATTTTAGCTCTATTGAAAACAGTTTAAAAAGTTGTCCTTATTTGCTAAGTATTTTTGCTTCAGAAAACAACTATTTAATTGTTGCCATTCCAGTTTTTCCAGTAACTATTTATAAATACGAATGCTCATTCTTTTGGCCTACTATAATTACCAATAATTAAATTCTTTCTTCTTCGATTTTTTTCCAAAGATTTTTTTGTAATCACCATAAATGTTACTTTAACGTTCAATAAAAAGTCTTTCTAATAAAACTGCAATAGATACTACTCAGAAGCAAATTTTCTGAAATCTGAACAACAGTGGCCTATCGAATTTAATTAGAAATATGAAAAAGTTGCTAGTCATCTGACCATGTTGACTGGAGTGGGGCTAGTTGTCACAAATTATATTTCTTAGTAGGTTAATTAAGGTCAAAAGTCCATTGACACAAACGAAAGCTCTTTCTAGCAGTGTTTTTGTTGTTGCTGATGTAGTTGTAGTTTATTCAGAGCTATCTTAAATTAAAATATTTTTATGAATTCTGTCTCTAAAAATGTTAGTATCATCATATTTTTGCAAGAGGCTCATCAGCTGTTTAACACACCTGGTCTTGTTAAAACTTCTCCTAACTTCAGTTGCATTTACATTTATGCATTAGGCAGAAGTTTTATCCAAAGTGACTTACATTGCAATATTCAAGGTACACATTAAAAATCTAATCAGTTCTAGCTTTCCCTGGGTATCGAACCCATAACCTTAAAGTTACAAGAGCTCAGAAAACAAAAGAGCATTGGTTCTTAACCTGTGTTCGATTAGGGGTTAGTCAGTCTTGGGGGTCGGCGGAGGATAAGACACACCCGACTCATATGATTAGGGTTAGCAATAATTTTCGAGGATGCTGGACATAAAAACGAAGAAAAGGAACAGACTTTGTTGCGAAATGACATGAGAGTGGCACTTGCCATGGTGAAGCCGTGCATTTCTGAACTGGTCTCTGAAAGGCAACAGCAGAAGTCACACTGATTTGCAGTAAATATTCATTATTATGTTTTGTATGAAAATCACGTTTTAATGGTTTTGTTCTTTGAACATAGTGATGTTGCATGTTTCATATACTTATGTTTTGAATTTGAAAAAAAATCATATTTTATTTGTCCAATTAAGAAGGGTTCGGTGAATGCGCACATGAAACTGGTGGGGAAGAACCATTGCAATAGAGGATAGTTTAAACTGCTGGGAGAATCATCGGTACTTCCCACTCTTCAAGAACTGTACCAGAGTGAGTAAAGGGGCTGGCAAAATCCCACTGGACTTCTCCGAACTGTTGCCATGTGGTCGGCACTACAGAGCAATGAACAGAACAGAACACAAGAAAGGTTTCTTTCCTCGGGCAAGAACAGTTAAAGGCCCCCACTGGGCAATAAACGTCCCTTTTTTATACCGATATTTGTTTAGCAAACCGTATCTCTGATTCACATTCCTTTGCTCTTGTAGATAACATACATCGGCTATACTGTCTATTGTTTATTTTGTATTTTTATATTTGTATTTGTCTTGTCATGGTCATTCTGTCTGTGCACTGGAAGCTTCAGTCACCGAGACACCATACTTATCAATACAACTCATGGCAGTTGAGCTGCTGGGCTGGAGTCAATCTGTACTGCCACTCCTCCGCGGGAGCGCGCGCATTATGGCACACGCGCGCACACACACAGAGTCGGGAGAGTCGGGCGCACTCCCTCCTGCCAGGAAGTTGTTGGTATTCGGGAAATAACAAAGAAAAGAAAACAGGTTTATTAAAGCGTCGAAACTACACGAGAGGGACGTGTTTACCATATTCGGGATCTGGGTATGAATTGGAGGACTATTAACTAATGGAGGACTAATCGATGGAGACGGACGGAAGTTTTGGGCTCGTCTGGGTCCTGCTGCTGCTGTTGGGTGTTACAGCCGCTACAGGGAGAGAAGGTGGGTCCTGTCCACACATTCCCAAACTATCCGCAAACTCCCATGTTACTCCATTACATGTTGCATTACGGAGCAGAAAGAGAGTTGAACACGAATGAACAGCAGCGGGGCGCTTTATTGCGTTGAAACTGCTACTCAAGCGGTTGACACCCCATCGACAGGCTCGCGACGCGACCGGCGCGCGCGGCCCACTGCGCTTCTCCAACCCGCGCGACCCCGAGGTTTCGAGGCGCTTCGTTTGCTTGCGGTGAAAACGGAGTGAGGAATTTGAAGTTTCGCTTTACTTGAGAATCTTAATTTTGTACTAATTTGAAGCGGAAAAGTAAAAAAAAGAAAAAACAGTCAGTGTTTTTTTTCTCACACTGTTAGTCGTAGGTGAGGTATGTCGCACAAACTTGATTTTCAACTTCGGCATGACAATAGCGCTGAAACCTGACAGCCGAGAGTTGACGAGTTTTATGGGCACAACTCCTTATCTTAGCATTAAACCAATATACTATAAAACATGCAGACTACGCGATTTATTTTTACTTTGTGAACTTTTAATGACATCCCCATGTGAATCTAAATGTAGTGCTAAACTGAATGTGTAATAATCCTGCAATGTACAATTGGACAAAAACAATGTAATCACAGAGCGACAACATGAAAGTTCATTACTTTAAAAATAGGTAATAAAACAATAGCAATAAACTGGGTCATGAACACAGGACAAAAACAACAACGTCATAAAAATAAAGATTGATGCATAAAAATGGCAATTAATTAATAAATAGTAGTAGCAGACACACTTAACTGCACATGTGCAATGGAAGTTAGAGATTGTGTTACTATTGTGCTTTGATATCATGGTACTGAGTAATAACTTATAACCATAGGGCTATAAGAGAAAGAAGTGTAAAAGCGTAAAAGCACATGTCTAAAACACTGAAGTAGAACTGTGGTATGTTTTAGTATTTTTTTTTGTGTGTGTGTTATTATATTACATCGGATACAACAGGGAATACATCAACTCTTTAAAGAATGGATTCAGTGATGAACAAATCTCAATAGCTGGGAAGTTTAATACCAGTTTAAACTGTTGTGTTATGCAGAGAATGAGAACTACACAATGTCACTGTGTAAAAAAAACTTTAGTTTTTTACACATTGAATTTCTGTTGATTTCTCTGTGCACTGTTCATGCACTCAGTTGATGAAGAATTCATGTTTTCTTGGGAAATCATATACGCTCCTTCCTGCTCGCAGAATGAAGTTATTCCAAAGGTCGTTGTTTTCAAGTTCTAACTGTCAGCTTCTGATTGCACACGTAACCAAAGAAATGTGCGTCTGCATGTGAGTGTTTGATTGTTTTTCATGTTTCTAAGGCCTCTAAATGGTTGACAATCAAAAACTTGGCTGAAAATAGTTTTGTTGTGTCTTTTAGTAAGATTATAAAAATGTTTCCCTTCAGGTCATTGTACACATTTTTTGTTCTTTGCTGTGAAATCTTCAAGGATTTTTATAAAGTGAACAGAACAATAATAACTTTTTTTGTCTCTCTCTCTCTCTCTCTCTTATATAACATTATTGGGAGATATGGATTGATAACTGATATTTATGTGCTGCATTTTCCGCACCATAAGGTGCACTGGATTATAAGGCGCACGGATGATTTTTGAAACAAAAAGTCTTTGGGGTGCGCCTTATAGTGCGGAAAATATGGTATTTTATGAAAGTAGTCTCTTTTAAAGTTCCCATTTAGTTACATTAGTTTGCTAATTTCATTTTATGTTATGGCAATATGAATATCAGCAACTGCAACAAATTGCATATTTTTTCTCAGTTTGGTCCACTGAATAATATTTTGAGCTCCCTGTTCCTCTATTCCTCATGAGACACAATAGCCTGATGTATCAAATGTTGCACACAAAAAGCACATATGCACATTTTTAAAGATATTCTCAATAAATTGTTTCATTGGGAAGAAAAAAAAAAAAATATATATATATATATATATTTTTATTTTTTTGTCTATTCTTTCATATATCAGGCTTTAAAGGGTTAAGCTTCCTCGAGTTGCTCAGATTGTCAACAGTCTGCAAGAAGCATTCAGTCTTGTTGACAAGATTGGCATTGCGACATTTGCATGGGACATTGTTAGCACAGGACTTAATCTAATGTGACCGTGTCTCCCATTCTCAAAACTAAGAAACAGTCCCTCTCAGACTTTTGGGATGTGATTCTGCAGGTTGTGCAGTTATTAAACTCAGAGTTATTTCAGTGCTGTGCTCTGTGTTCTTGTCCTTGTTATCAGTTGTTGTGTGTGTTCAGAGCTGTCTTAGATACTTTACGTGTTTCATTGTTGAGTGTTTCAGAACCTGTAATGGGGCTTTTAGCAGTGCTGTTAGCTGAAAGTGCCACCACAGACTCGCATGCTTTATCAGCAGTTACTATCAGAGGAAAGGCTCTTTCACACCAAGGATGATAACTGTAAAGTTTTAATAATCCTTTGTAATTCTGCAAGAATAGAGACGGCAACGACACAGGCTTTCTGATATCATTGAATCTCTTTTAGAAAGATGATTTGATTCGCTTTGGATAAAAGCGTCTGCCAAATGCATAAATGTAAAAATAAAGCGCAAGTTTTGTTAAGGGTTGTGTTACGTTTAAGACTTCAATATTAGGGATGATGAGCCTGTGATGGTTCACTGACATGGCAAAGATGGATTATTTTCTGCAGTAGTTTATCTTGTGATTTTCGTAGTTTTATAATCTAATAGAAAGCTGTTTTCTATTAGGTTTTGTTTCCATCCCTACAGTTCATGCAGATATTTTTGTCTACCATGTTATTTTTAAAAAAATGCATCCTAAAGGGCCAGTCACACAGCTAAAATGCATGAATTACACACAGATTTTCGTTTCTGCGCGGAGCGTAATTATTCGTTGGAACGAATGTGGACCGTCAGTGATTGTAAGTGGATGTGCGTCGAAGGCGGTTTGTGCGTGATTTTGAGTTTTGAACGGTTCAAAATGTTTCTGTTATTCCGTTGTTTTGCGTTATTCATGGGTCGGCGTGCGTAGTTTATGCGTCAGTGCAGTGACGGAACTGGTTCAAAACCGCGCACGTCCACGTCCGTCCACTGACGCCCCACCTTCATATCACGCATGAACCGCGCACGTATCACGTTCATTCCACTGACAATGTGGATTCTGAAAGTGCTTGTTCGTGGAACGTTCACGAAGAGTGTGTGTTTGGACGCTCCGTCAGTGATTCATGCGTCGCACAAGAAGCACAAACCCAATCTGTGCGTGATTTGTGAGTGATTCGTGCGTGATCGGCTGTGTGACTGGCCCTTAAAGGAATAGTTTGTTCCAAACATGACAGTTCTGTCATTTAATTTTGCCTGTTGTTTCAAATAGTACAGAAAAAGAGTTTTAGCAGAACGTTTATTTTATTATATATATTTTTTTTATTTTTTTTTATTATACAATAAAAGTGAATGGTGAATTAAATGCTGTGTGGAAAAGCGCTGTTAAAGTGTCATCAAAGAAGTTAATTTAATTTTTATCTTGCGTTTCAAGTCTCAAAACACAATGGAATGCTTGCATAAATTAGTTCAGCATATGTTTACGTGCGTCCCTCCAGTATTTTGGTATGCGTGTAGCAGTGTGTCAGAACGGAGTGACACACGCTTCACAAACACAGAGACACAAGGTCTCGTCCAAATCCTGTTCTTCCTGTCGGTTGAGTAATTCTTGTTTGTTGTGTGACTGTCCAAGAGAGCAAGAAAACAAAATGCGCGTAGAAAAGCACTGATATGATTTGTAAAAAGCTGTTGCGTGTGTATTTGCATGAATAAACAAAAGGTATTTTTCTCCACAGCATTTGTGACCAGCACTTGAAAAGATGTTGTTTACATTGTCATCGTTAACTTAAACGTTCACTTTAGTTGAGTGCTTTTGTCACTGCTGTGTTATTGAAAGTTTTATTGATTTGAATGCGTTGGCTTGTCCGTTCAGCAGCGCTTGAGGTCAATGCCCAAAGGACTCGATCAAAGTGAAAATACCCAGTTCCTGTGGCCAATGATAAAGGATCGTAAGGGTTGGCTAGAGCTCTGGTGTTTCTCTTATAATAACTGAGGTCAGGGCCTGGTAGGCAGCAGTTGATCTTTGGTCGCTGTAAATGTCAGCTTGCACTCTGCTTTCTGTATTGTTGTTGTCTGTGAGATCAGTCTCCGTGACAGCAGCGGTTAACAGAAGTTGGCAGCTGAAAACCTATTGAGTACACGCTAGTGAAGTACACACTCTGCTTCCTGTCTGGCTGCACACCAAGAGTAGGTGTGGTGAATTTGCTCATTGCACAGGTAAAAAGCACTGATTTATATTCATTCTGTCTCTCTTTTGTTGTTGTTCTAGAGACCAAGAGCAGCTCTTACACTGTGTGACATAACAAGTTTCCAATGACAAGGACTGTGTGTACACGGTGTGTGTGACATGAGCTCTTGTTTTGGTAGTACATGAAACCGTTTTTTACTGCGTGTCTTAAAGCACAGAATGAATACAAATGTGTTTCCAAAATATACTCACATTTTCACCACAAACGCGTCATTTTAAGCATGCAGAACTTGATTGAAATTTTATTGGAGTACCTGTTATTAAAGGTATTAAAGGTTTTGTCATCAATTACTCACCCTCAAGATTCTCTTTCATCCTCAGAGCAAAAATAATGATTATTTTAATGAAATCTGAGAGATTTCCGTCCTTCCCTTAAACATCTATTTACCCAGAACTGTGACACTTCAAAATGTTCATAAAGAGGTGGGACAAGAAATCTATATGAACTTTTAGTGGTTTAATCCAAGCTTCCTGAAGAGACACGACCACTTTATGATAAACGGATTTAATTTAAGGTTTTAATGCACATATAAGCACTGTTTGGCAAATGTACATAGAGCACTCAGATCTGGTAAAGAAACATGCTCAAACCTGCTTGCTTGACGCATGAGAACCAATGAGGTTCGTTCTTACGTGCCAAGCCAGTATGCAAAGCATGTGCCATTAGATTACTGAAGAGGGGGCATCTGAAATCTATATTCATGAAATTAACATGTTTTAGACCAACAGATATAAATGCATCTTAGATTAACAATTTTGGTGGTTTTACTATGAATGCAGACAAGTTTCCATGATAGCGCCACCACCAAAAGTAATGAATTGTCTGCTTTTCTATAAAACGCAACTTCACTAACCCAAAACACTAACTTGATGATTGCCTGAACTGCAAACAATAGCTATAGACAAATAATCAGCCAGCTACGCCAAATTGTCTAGCCCTCTAAACATGAAAAAAATGTTTAATCTTACCTGTAGGTGCCGTGGGAAGTTTGTTGCCAAATGTGCCAATCAAAATGTTAACAAAAATATTGCACCTGTGTCAGGAGACGGTCAACACAATTGGTGCTCCCGGTGGAATACGATTATGTCGACGACCTCGGGGGTTGCAAAAAAGCATCGAGATAACGATGATCGAGATAACCAACAGCCAATATGGCAATTTATTTGATGAAGCGATCGGCATGCTATAAAAATGTACATACACTGTATATGTTTGCTAACAACAAAAGGCATATGTGCAGCAACTAACAGCAGAGATTTACCAGTATACAATAAAAAACACCTTCCATTCTCCATACAAACCATTAATTATATTCTCCAACATTGCAAACACAATTTCACTCACAGAGTAAACAGTCACAACATATTGGTGAGGTCATCACTCTGTACTGGATTGCATACTTTCTGGCGTTCTGCCTGTCTAATGTGCTTTCTCAACAAATTCGGCTTCGTCCCGTCTTTTAATAACCGGGTTTCTTCAATCCGCAGCGGCGCTGAGCAGAGCGCTTCAGAACAGAAACAGGGGTGTGTTTGTTTGTGTGTTTATCTAAGCCTCGTACTCATTGGTCGGTAACCGCTTGTTACCGACCAATGTCAAAATATTTGAGAAAACCAATCGAATCAGAGAAGGCGTGCTTTATGTGCACACAGAAGCGGATGAGGCTTTGGGATAAGAAAATGCTGAGACAAATAGGGAGTTTGGCGGTTCCACTTCAAAAACGTCGACATAATAGGGTTGAGTCGAGATAAGTGAACTCCACTGTATATGCAATGCTAAACGCTGCTTATGCTAACCATTCTGATAATAAATACATGTGCTTATTGAAAATACTAGAGACTGCTTGAAAAAACAGAAACAAGGTTGTCTTATATGATAATAATCGTGTATTTATTTGGGTTCATGTTTTATCGGTCTCTTCCCTCCCTGTGACTTTGTTGATACCAGACTAATGTTGCAATCGCATATGTCACAGATTCGGCTTAACTCGTATAACTAATTACTCCTGCTTCTCATGAGCTCTTTGTTGCTCTGCATGATGGGATAACAGTATAGATAGGAGAGATCATTCAAAACTCCTCAGATCACAATCATTGCAGAATTTCCGTGGAAAGTAATCCTTTAAACCTAAAAGCCTTACGTTGTTTTGTGCATTCCTGAGATTGTAAATTAGTGGAGGCAGGTGCAACCGAATAGGTATGTGTTCTCTTCTTTTTTTTAATCTTTTTTTTTTTATGTGAAATGTGAAATATTAGTTTAATATTAGTTTAATATTTCACTCCAGGAGTGCTGGAGTCTTAAGTCTTGAAGTAAAGGTCAACCATTCGCTTCTGTCATGCCCATTTTGTCAGCTGGTGAAACTGAATGATTTGTGGCCTTGTTCTATGTAGTTGTGTTAAGGGAGTGTTTTAGGCTATTGCTACTGGCCTGACAGTGGAAACACAACTTGAGTTTGAGCTCTGTGCTCGAGGTCTGAGGCCATTGGCCCTGCTCGGCCCTGGCCAACACCACTCTCTAATGACTTCATCAGGTCTGTAGCCTTTGATTTTTGGTTTCTTGGGTACAGGGTTGATGGAGGAGCGTTTGGAGCTGGAGGGGACTTCACACAGCTCCAGTGATCTGTTGAAGATCAGTGTGAAGATGGATGACAGCTGGACAGCACAAAATTTGAGACAGGCTGGTGAGACACCGTCTAGGCCTTTTGGCTTTTCTTATCTTCTGTTTCCTGAAGAACCAGCATATATCCTCCTCACAAATCTTAAGTGCAGGTTGAGAAGCATTATGGGAGAGATGGTGTTGACTGGTTGTGTTTAGACACTATTAGAGCAGGTGTGAGCCCTAGGTTTTCATATCTGCAGTAAAACGCATTCAGATCGTCGGCCAAACGTTTTTTTCAGCTTTCCAGAGTAGCTTCTCTTACCTATTCTTATCTCCTTATTCAGTGTGCTTTTGGCCTGTTTGTACAAGGCTTTGTCTCCACTCCTGTAGGCATCCTCTTTGGCCTGGCAAAGCTGTTTGAGTTTTGCAGTGAGCCATGGCTTATCATTGTTATGTGTTAAATACATAAGTCCTGGTGGGAACGCAGAAGCTGATAGGATGTCATGGTTTCATCAAAAACACTCAAACCGTGCAGTCGAAACGGGCTTGTAAATCCTGCTCTGTTTCGTCGGTCCATCTCTTTACAGTTCTTACTACAAGCTTAGCAGATTTAAATTTCAGCCTGTAGTCTGGGAGAAAATGAACTAAACTGTGATCAGAGGATCCCAATAATAACGGCATAACTCGGCTCTGCTTCTGACGGGGAAGCAAAACACACCTCCTCACTGCCAAAGCTGCAGCGCCGCAACCGCTCAACTCCACTACGTAAATTGGAAATAATATAATTTCCTTGGACGGGCCGATAACATTTGATCCACGGACCGGTAGGTTGGGGACCACTGCCGTAGTGTATCCAAACGAAGAAAAAGAAAGAATCACCCATATTTGCACATTTTAATTGCCACAGTTGCATAACCAACCTACTGTGTTAAGTCCTGAAACTCCCTGTGGGGTCGTTTACATCTTATAGTTAATAAGTCTCAAGAAATGGCTGAAGAAAAGTGAGAGAAAACAACCAATGAAATGCAGACCAACACACAGACGCATTAATTTTTTTAATGTGGCCACAGAAAACCCCCCCACAAAAAACACCTTGATGCACTTTAAACGTATAACCCTATATGAAAGCAAACTCCCAAGAACCAAGGGAGAAATGCAGAAGAACATTTTAAAAGCTCTAGTAATATTTTCCATTACATTTGTGAGCACTAGAGTCTCTAAATAAGGCAGTTAGAGTCTACATCTGTGAATCTTAATCATTTCATGATCAGATGTACCGCTGTATCGTGTTCTTATTTGTACATGTGGTGCATTTGATGAAGACGTGATTAAATATGTGAGCATACACAGTGCTGGTTCATGTTTAGAGCGCTATAGGAAAACAGATTCCACTGTATTTCATTTATCTCGATGGCCTCGAGAGTTGCAAAAAAGCGTTGAGATAACCGATGATCGAGATAACCAACAGGCAATATGGTGAATTATTTGATGAAGCGATCGGCATGCTATAAAAATGTACATACACTGTATATGTTTGTTAACAACAAAAGGCATATGTGCAGCAACTAACAGCAGAGATTGTAGCGGCTACTTTGTTTATGTTGGGAATATACCTTTAAGACGGCGTGTGCTGTTCTGGTGTGAGCGCGTGCGGGGAGGAGAGTGTGTTTGAGTGAGGAGAGAGATGGCCGCTCTACCGCTGACTGTTATATAGACTGTTATCTACTGTTTCTATTTTCCTTCTTTTATTTGTGATGTTTGTCAGAGTGTTTTCTTTTTCCTGGTTTGTACTTGCGCTCTTTACATGTTTGAGAAGAGTGTGTTGGTACAAAACCCATCTATAAAGCTTGTGTGACCAGTTTAATTGCCTCGAGTTTTCTTTCATTTCCATTTAACATCTGGGCAGTCGTCAACCACTCTGACAGGCGTTACAAGATTAACTGGTATACGATAAAAATCACCTTTGATTCTCCATACAAACCTTTAATCATATTCTCCAACATTGCAAACACAATTTCACTCACAGCGTAAACAGTCACAACACACATAAATAGTCATTTCGCTCTGACACAGTTCTGAAAGTATTGCACATGCGGTTACTATGGTTTCTTTACAAACTCTAAAATGCTTTGTTGCTTTTCACCTTTAACGGTCTGCTAACTCCTGTACCTCCTCTTCCAAGATAGCATCTGTAAAGCTTGATTTATTTCTTTTCACGAATTCTTCTGCGGCTGCACGGCACTGCGCCGCAAGAGTGAGTGAAGCGTTATTGGAGTGAGCGACCGTACGGACTGATGCATGTGCAACGGGAACTCGGCGCATGTGCAGTAAACTCGGTACGATCATTTGTCACAGGGATCAAGATAACTGATGTGAAGTGGCGACTTTGTCCCTCCTTTATGCGCGAGATATCAGGGTTCGGCGACAGGGTTAGGTGCGCCTTAGTGCGACAAATACGGTAAAAGAATCAACATATCTGATAAGAAAATGCTAAGACGAATAGGGAGTTTGGTGGTTCCACTTCAAAAACGTCGACATAATAGGATTGGCGAGTTAACCGTGAGTCGAGATAAGTGAACTCCACTGTATGTCCATAACTTGAAACATGCTTACTCCTTTCCATATATGATGTTAATCTGCGTTGTGACTGTTGTTTAACGTTCCACGCAGAAACCACTCTCATGCGTGCGCCGCATGGTACTAAATATTGTTTCAGTCATTATTTTTAGTCAAACACCTGCTCTGACAGCATTGTGAGGGAAATGAAACAACACTTTTGTGCCACTGTGCTGAAGAAACGTAAACTTACGGCACGTGTTCGAATGCAAATCTGAGAAATGGTCTTACATGACATTTGAATTCTCCGCTGTAATGTGATCTCATACACACTACAGTGCAGTGATTGGATTGAACAAGCTCTTTCTCATGAATACATGAAGAGAAGCGCTCAGAATCAGGTGAAGAAGAAATGTGCTTTCCAGCCGTGTCAGCCAATCACACACTTTGCATATATGCTTCTACCTTCATATATGCTTCTATTTGCTTTTTAACCCAGAAGAATGTGAAAATGACCAATTTCCTCTTGTGATTTCATGACCCTTAAAGAACTCTTGTTCAGCTGTTAACCAAGGGGCAATCCGTCTTACTTTTAAAATTCAAATGAGACCAATCTGTGTTTTTGTAACTGATTTGAAAAGGTCTTTAAGAAAACAATTAGATGAATAACTTGTACAACTAGTCTAATCAGTTTATGTAACCAGCCACTGGAATGAACTGACTTTAAACATAAAAATCAACAACAACAAAAAGACTGCACGTAAAGTATGTGCTCATTGAACTTATAGAGGTTTCATAAAAATTATTTTGGTTTACAGTCTATTATCAAATGTTAGCCTGCCATTTATAGGGCACTGAATCTATAGTGACTGAAAGCAAATTGGCACAGAGTCACTAAATATCTTACACACACACGCACAAATCTCAGTACAGCGTTGCACATGCACACATACTGTCATGACATGGTCACTCGAGTGGGTGCCAAACACATCTATTTACAGAATCCAGTGTGATAAAGCCAAGACAGGTGACTGTAAATGAAACAAATCACGCATCGTGTGCATTTAAGGTGTTATTTTCCACTACAAGACAAATTAATAATTTAATTTACATTTAAAGGGATATTAATGCTGACTTTATAGGCAGTACTTTCCATAATGTTCATTTTTAATGTATTGTGTTAATTTACTTTGTAGTGCTGGATGATATACCAGTTCATGTGGTAAACCAGTTTTAGTTTCGCTTATGATGTCTAATCACAGAATAAGGCAGAAATTATATTTTGTTGTTTCTGTACTGTAATGAAGACTAATAAAGATTGTTGCATAATAAAGATTGTAGCAGCCATATAAAATCTATTAACAATATATAAAATCTTGAGGGAGCCACTATTGAATTAGTCTTTTGACTTGACGTCACGACTGCACCACTATATTATTAAAAGATACGTGGATCAGGTTGTCTCATGAGGGCTGATATGTTGATCTCACATGACCTGAGCTCACTGCTTGCTTTGTGTGGGAAATAGGGCTGCAACCAACAATAATTTTGTTAAATAATAGTTATTGATCAACTATTTAGGTGATTTTGGGTTAATGTGTTCAAATAACTGAAAACATTTGCGTACTGGTGTCACTCAGTATGTCCAAGAAGACTGTCATAGTGGCCATTAAGACATAAACATAAATTACAGTTCACATCTTTAATAGGCCTAATCTGTGAAAAAAGTATTCCATATAATTTTATACGACCATGCTGATGTGTGTGTCTGTGTTTTATTTTTCAGTATGTCTCGGGACAGATATGAAGCTGGCTTTACCCTCCAGTCTTCAGAATCATTATGAGATGCTCAGACTGCTGTACACGGGCTGTCAAGTGGTTCATGGTAACCTGGAGATCACACATCTACAGGGCACTCCAGACCTCTCCTTTTTGCAGGTGCGGGACTGTCATGTGTTTGTGTGTGTTAAGGTAGTGCTGTAGTGCTCTTTATTATAAAGCAGCTTCATTTCTTTGGTGCTCAAGCATTTCCAAACTTCTGTTCATTTTCTTGCAATTGTGTAAATAAACACATTGTAATGGATAATGACTGAGTTTGACATATTTCTGAAAGTCTGCAATTCACTTTTATAGAGATACTTGATTTAAATTACACAGGCATAATCATTTTTTGTCAATTTCACAGCTCATAGGGTACTGCATCTTAACATCCTATTTCAAGTAAACCTTTACCTTGAAATGTACCGTATTTTTCGCCATACAAGACGCTCCGGAATATAAGACGCACCCAATTTTAAAGGAGGAAAATCTAGAAAAAAAAGCTTCTGAAGCAAATACTGTAGTAAAATATTTTATATCAACTGTATAAAGTTCACAGCACAAAAAATATAAAACAATTTTATGCCAACCATGTAACATATTAAGAACTATCTTTACTCTCATTAACAGTCAGTAAACGGTGAAAGTAACAAAAATAAGGCTGTAATGTTTTTATTCGAACTCCAATAATTTGTGTGTAAACCGGGAAGTGGGGTGTTGTAAAAATAAAAAATAAACGAAATCTGACTCCCCGGACAAATCTCACTCCCCTCATTAACATCGAGATTTTTCTGCAGCAGAAAAATACACCTGTGAAAATCTCACTCCCATCACTAACTCCGGTTTAAAAGCTCACAGACTCACCATATGATGAGACGATAAGATAAATATGTTGAGTTATTTTTTTGCTGTGAAAATCTGACAACCAAATGCTTTTGAGCAAAGAATGTCCATACCATAATGAGATGATAAAATAAACATGGTTAGTCTGTGAGCTTTTAAACCAGAGTTAGGGACGGGAGTGAGATTTTCACAGGGATTTTCTGCTATGAAAATCTGACTCCCCCTGGTAAACCCATAGGCCTACTATAATTCATTATAACGGTAATATAATTTAATTTTCTGCTTATTTATGTAAGCGTACAAGTCGGTTTGTAGGCGAATATGCTCAAGGAAGTGCGTTCACCAAGATGCAGCGCATATTACTGCGCGAGTAGGGGAGTGCGATTTGTCCAGGGAGTCAGATTTCCGTACAACACCTGGTGAGACGCGAGTCACCACGGAAGCAGAGAACGCGAGGCTCACAAGTGCAACTGAGAGAAGTGAAACTAAACCAAGAGAAAGAGGCGTGACTCACAGAGAGTGAAGCTTGAGCGCCGAAACCATAAGCGCACTCGTCATCACCACGGCTACGGCCGTGGCCGCGCTCCGCGGATTCTTTATATTCGTCGGATAGGACGCCCCCCCCCCCCCCCCAGTTTTGGGGAAGAAGAAATGCGTCTTATGCGGCGAAAAATATGGTCATTTGGTTTTAGTAAGGTTCACTACTAGTTTATACACAACTGATTAATTTAAGCCATTCACTAATAATGAGTCTCAAATTTCAATAAAATAATGAAAATGAAAAGATGCTCATTTTTTGTCTGCAGGGGATTGTGGAGGTTCAGGGGTATGTGCTGATCGCTCACGTTTCAGTGCGTTCGGTTCCTCTGGACAATCTGCGGATCATACGAGGCAGTCAGCTGTACAACTCCAGCTATGCTCTCGCAGTGCATGACAACATCCACCACAGTCAGGTGGGACCCGGGCTGAGAGAACTACGCCTCAGGAGTCTTACAGGTAAGGACTGTTGGACTTTATAAAAGTTCTGTGGAAGTCTCCAGACCAAACAGTGTTCATCCAACCATTGAATTTGATCCTGACAATATGTCCCGTCTGCTTGTCAGCCTATGTACTTCCATACTTGCATGTCACAAGGCTGTAAATGGACAGGCACAGAGCACCGCAAACAAAAGCAGCCGCCTTTTACAATTTCTCCTGAACTAAAACAATAAGCTTATGCTGCATTCACGCCATTTCATAATTACCATGATTAAGAGATAGCAACCCATGGCGTTCCCAAACGCTGATTCATGCCTTTATATGCCAACTCTATCAATGCCAAAATGAACCTGCAGCAGTCAGAGCTCTGTAAGTTGTTTGTTCATTATTCTTATAAATATATGTGCTTTGAGACCTAATTTAACGCTGTCTTTCGTGACACTTTGCAGACTTTGCTCTGGCTGTTCATGTGTTTTGGGAGAGTGGGATCTTATGGTTTCAAAGCTAACTTTTTATTACTAGCCTATCTCTGAAATTGCCTACTTTAGCTTTAAATGGATCGTGAGCAGTCTATTTAGTCTATTCTGAAGTTTATGTTCTCTGTGTAAATTAATGCACTTCAATAAGTCATAGAAATTATACTTTTGTACTAATGCTCAGCTCTCAAATATTTCACTTGATAATTCTCTTTGTGAGTACTTGTGTATTGAGTAAATCCTCCTCTCATGATAACATCAGTCCGTCTGTTGAGTGTAACTGTGATTTTATTGGGTGGCAAATGTGACAAAACACAACATAAATCGGACTCTCGGACAACCTCCCGGGTTTGGCACCAATGTAACACAGTTCTTTGTTCGGGGAGGAAGGAGGCAGGAACCGGCAGACGTTTAACAAACTTAAATCACAAAATGGCAGCAGTTCCTCACGAACGACTGCCGCCCACACAAAACACAAATGCCAGGCCTGGTCCTCTCTCGTCCTTCACTGTCTTCGCTCCTCCTTTTATGCCTCCGCTCCTCCGTGAGATATGAGACCGGTGACTCACAGGTGCCGCTCATTACCAATCACGCCACCGGCTCTCATGACGCTCTCACGGTCCCTTGACAGCGCTCTGCTCGTCACAACATCTTTACACTCAAGTCCAAAATATTTAACTAGCTAAATTGCACTTTGTGTTTGCGCTCTATTAAAATGATTAAATTGTTGTGCATTCATGATGGAACCCTGTGAGTGAAATTATTCACTGTTTCACAGAAATCCTGCTTGGTGGAGTTTATATTTGGGGAAATCCTCAACTTTGCTTTCCTCGGAATATTTATTGGAAAGACACTGTTACTGACATTCAAAACAGACCACTGGACCTGCAAGACATTCCAAAGAACTGTGAGTGAACTCTCCCAGCACACATCACACTATCCAATGCATCGTATACTTGCATCATATATGATCTTTTTCAGGTCCTCTTTGTTCTTCTGCTTGTGGGTCCGGAGGATGTTGGGGAGAAACGGCTCAAGACTGCCAAATATGTGAGTCATTGGCATATTGGTATTTGATAAAACTGAATCAAGATTATCAGTCCATCTAATATTTAATGCATACATTTCATGTGCCTAAATATGTGATATAATCATATTTTGTTGTCCAAGGTTAATGTTTTTGACTTTTTGTTCTTTTTTTGGTGCTCATAATGAACATCTGGTTTTACAGTAACGTAGTTTGTATAAGAGAAAATTTCTGATCAGTTCAATTCTACATTCCCTATCAGAGAATAAATAGACAAAATTCGACCAAATTAAGCATTTAATTATTAGTTTTGTCGTATAAAGTAATGGAATTCTTCCTCTGAGACCATTCTGAATCTTCTCTGACCTGGTGTGGCACATCATTACATCTCCCTCTTTCTCTGCAGTGACCTCTGTGTTGTGCTCATCTGGCTGTTTGCGCTGTAAGGGTTCGAAACCCAGCGATTGCTGTCATTTGCAGTGCGCTGCTGGGTGCACGGGGCCCAAAGACTCTGATTGTCTGGTAAAAAGATAATAAATATTGCATTTATGTTTTTCATATCTGACATGTAGTAATGTTTCACCCCATTTTGGCATTTTTAGGCCTGTCGTCACTTTAATGACAGTGGGACGTGTAAAGACAACTGCCCCCCACCCACCATCTACGACTCAAACACCTTCCAAATCAAACCCAACAAGGACAAAAAGTTCAGCTTTGGAGCCACATGTGTTAAACAGTGTCCCCGTATGTCAAACCGCCGTGTGTCCACGAGTCTTGCCTTCTCTTTTCTATAAATATATTTATTATATATGCTGCACTTTCTCCTTCTTTAGACAACTACTTGTCCATGGAAGTGGCATGTACAATGGTCTGTCCTAAATCTAACAAGGAAGTCATCACTGTTGAACCAGATGGACAAGAAACACAGAAATGTGAAAAGTGTGAAGGAGAGTGTCCAAAAGGTGTGTATGTGTATTTGGCTGAAACATGCATACGCTAGTACATGGGTACAATGATTCTAGCCAGATACACAAAGCTTGATTTTAAGTGTTGAGTTCCAAAATGTGAGAAGGCAATTAATAACTTTCCAAAATAGTTCCAAAATAGTGATTATTTGATCAAAAATATAGTCAAAACAGTAATGGAGACAATAACCCTTTAATATATAAATAGATTTTAAAATGCAGTTTGTTATTGTGATAGCAAAGCTGACTTTTCAGTTGTCATTACTCCAGCGTTCAGTGTCACATTTTTTTTTTGAACAAAAAATAAATTGTATTTAATATGCTGATTTAATTCAGAGAAAACATTTCTTATTATCAATGTTGAAAGTGCTGGTTAATATTTTTGTTGAAGCACTACCATTCAAATGTTGCAAGAAAGACTTTAAAAAATCAAACATTAATACTCTAGTTCAGCTATCATGCAAATTAATCAAAAGTGTCAAGAAGGATAAAAGATTTCCATATCCAAAATAAAGGAGGTCTTTAAGCTTTTCATTAAAAATATTAAGTAGCAAAAGTTATTGTAACAATATAGATGATGCAGATTATGACTCCACTGCGGGAGTTTATTCAACATGAGCATGTCAAGCATTTTATCAGGTCATAAATAAATGATCAGAAATGTAACAATGATCGCCAAATCAAAGGAGTTGAGAGAGACAAATAAGAGAATTAACAAAAACAGATGTCTGAGGTAAACTAAAAGGCAGCTCAACAGAAGTAAATAACAAACACAGGGCAAAAATAATGAAATTAAAGTCCAGTAGGCAGTCTCAGGTAAGTTAATGATAACTGGTAAGAATATTCATAGATATTGCAGAAGGGGTAAATAACGTTCTCAAGAAAACAAACAGTCCAAAACAGCAAGTATTTCTACAGGGAATTAGTCCAGGAATGAAATGCAAGAACAGACCATGAAGAAATGGTGAGCAGGTCCTTCATAGTCTGAAGTGAGTGCTGTGAAGTACTTTCTGGTGAGTTCGATCAGCACTCCGAGGGGCAAAAGCTGGTTTTCAGTTTCATTGAGGATAATAAGAGCCATTATTAGTAATTGAGCACCAGTAATAACTGATAATCAAGCACCAAATTAGCATATTAAAATAAAATAAAAAAATTTTTTTACCTTAAATTGTAATAATATTTATCTATATTACTGTTTTACTGTATTTTTTATTAAATAAATGCAGCCTCATTGAACCACAGAGAAGAAAAAATCATAATTATTCCAAACTTTGAACCTGTTGTGTGTAAATACTATCTTTTCTCCTATTCTTATAGTAGTATTCATTTATGCATGTTCTGTCTGTTAGTGTGTTATGGGCTAGGAATGGGAAGCCTTCAGGGGATGACAGTGGTGGATGCCACCAACATTGACAAGTTCATTGACTGCAAGAAGATCTACGGCAGTTTGGCTTTCCTTTCAGACTCCTTCAAAGTGTAAGCAGTGAAAACATACAATGCCGTCCTCATGTTGCTCATCCTCTTGCTTCTGTGAAACACGAAAGTAATGTTTTAAAAAGACTTTGTTACAAAAAAGCAGAAAAGGGATCATATAAGTGGTCCATGTGATACGTGCGCTATATTTCAGGTCTTCTGAATTCATACGAGGTGTGAGGTGAGGAAAAGACTGAAATTGTAGTAATTATTCACAGATCATTTTCCCCTCTGCTGCAGCTCTCAAAACTGGGCAGTTAATGTGTGATTAGACACTTGCTCTTTTGCTGTTTGCATTCAATTATTTTATGTGAATTATGGGATCTTGCATAAAAAAAGATGTATGGAAAATCTTAATGTGCACAAAAGAGGTTTTTTATTATTTTATTTTATTCAATAAGAAAACATGCACATGAATTACTATTGAAATACAGTGGAGTTCGGTTATGTCAACGGCCTCGGGGGTCGCAAAAAAGTATCGAGATATCCCATATTACATATATTTTCCCACATATAACCCACAGACGCAGATAATCCGCGCGCTCAAAGCCAGCGGGTTTTGGGTTTTGTGTAAAAAATCGTTGGCATAACCCACACTCATAGATTGATGAACTTTTTTGTGTAAAATCACATTTCGAATTTCAAATGTTACTCGCATTACTTCAATTCAATAACTGTTCAGCTCGGTACACAGTGCTTGTGTGCGAAATTCACACAATAAGAAAATAAACACATGTCAGAATCAGAACAAAAAGAAAAGGCAGTATCTCCCGCTCTGCTCTCTGCGCTGTGCAGCTCGTCCCTTTAAGAAGCGTGTTGTTTATCATTGGATGAGATGAGAAGAGCCCGCCCTCATGGCAGCACAGCCAATCACGTCTTCTTGCATGATTGACAGGTCAGACAACCAATCAGCTCCAGCTGTCAGAGTGATCGTACAAGCGCCAGAGACAACAACCCTCACAAGAAAGAAAAATGAAAATGTATTGATGTACATGATGTGAGTTATTAAATGAGAATGTACATGCTCGTGTTTTTGGTGTCTTTTTACATAAGTGTTGCCGCGATTTGTTTGAAGCGATCGGCATTCATCTAAAAAATTTACATATACACAGTACAGTGTATGTTTGCTAACAACAAAAGGCATATGTAAAACCACCACAATAAAAACACCTTCGATTTTTGATACAAACCTTTAATTATATTCTCCAACAATGCAAACACAAAGATTGCTCACAAAAAACGTGCGGGATACTACAGCGTGTTATCCCTCAGACGAGATCAGCGACGGGGAGTGAACCGTGAGCGGACCGCGATCCACGTGCAAACCAAATTCAGCGCATGCACAGTGAACTAGGTACACAAATTAGTCACGAAATAACCATGTGAAGTGCCGATGTTGTCCCTTTTTTTTTTTTGCTCGAGATATTAGATTTCGGCGACATTAAAGAATCAAAAATACTAAGACAAATAGGGAGTTTGGCGGTTCCACAAAAAGGTCGACATAATAGGATAGGTTAACCGTGACTCGAGATAAGTGAACTCCTCTGTATTTATAAAGTACCAAACCAGGACCAGCAGACCAATCTCACTATATAAAATGTTGTTTTAATTATTCTGAGATGCCTGAGCCAAAGTCTGTTTCAAAATTATTTGGTATAATGACCTTATTATTTGGTATAATACCTGGTGTTTGCGTTCCCAAACACCAGGTATTCGCAACAGGTAACAGAACTGTTATTGCGTTTCATCTGCATGCTCTGAGGTGCAAGTAATTTATTATATAGGAAATAAAGAATCACAGGCTTCCCTGGTTGCAGCAGCTGTTAATTATTTATTACTGATAAGATTTGACATAAAGTGTCTTGATATACCAAACTGGAACTTGTGTACCTGTTCAGGATACTGTAGTACTTTTCGACAGTCGCTAGTGTAAGCATTAATTTTATGGAAAAGAGTCTTGTGAAGTTCAGCTTTTTGTATTTCACAGAAGAAATAAAGTCATCTGGGTTTAGATTGACATGAGGGTGAACAATTGACTGACCTTAACTTTTCTTCTGTTCTCAATGCGTCCATACATGACTGGTGTTGTTACACTTATAATGTTAAAACATTGTGTTGTCAATACAGGAATGCAGTTGCCAATTCATCTGGACTGCAGTGGAGTGACCTGGAGAAGTTGAAGTCAATAGAAGAAATCACAGGTGAAGATCTCAGTTCAACTGGACTCGTATCACAAAGATAATAAAGACAATACAAGTCTATAGGTCCAAGATCTGTACTTTGAGAACTATAATCTTCATAGCAATGCTACTAGCTGTACCAGTCTATCATTAAATGGGATTAGCGTTTTCAATAACATTATATTTGTATTTTAGGATATCTGTACATAGAAGCATGGCCAGATTATTTGCTTAATCTGAGCGTTTTTGAAAACTTGAAAGTGATCAGAGGAAGAATGCTTTACAAGTAAGTATAACTTTGCATCTTAATTCAATCATACTTTTTTAATTTTATTTTTTTATATAAACCCTTTTCCTGTTTCCTAATTCAGTGTTTAAACCCATTATTTGCTGGACTGTGTTTGCCTACTTTCTTATTTGCCTGGCGTCTAGTTAGACTTATCAACCCTGCAGTTTCTTATTAGTTGTAAAGGTTAATGATTATCCTCTCCGCCTGCTGCATGATGCATCCTTTTTCTTTTCTCTCAACCCCTCAAGCCAGCTCTAGCTAGACAGACTGTGAGAAAGGAATGCATCTAGTTAATCTATAAAATAGTATGTAATTTTCCCACTTTAGTCAAAATAAAGATTGACCCAAACAAATGGGGCAATGATAGACTAGTATCTTTAACATCTGAAACCCAAGAAGAACAATTCAGCATCATAGCAAGAACTTTTTACTACTGAAATAATAATAATAGTAAATAAATAATTCTAGTACGGTAATACCTCGGTTTACGAATTTAAGTTGTTCCAAGAGTTCCACATAACTCAAAATGCTCCTACACCAAAACAATTTTCCCCATAAGAATGCACTAAAAATCAATTACAGTAGAACCCCGACTTACGAAACGCTCTACGTACGAAAAGTTCGACATACGATAAAAGATTTCGGGTTTTTTTCCGCCCGAGCAACGACAAAATGATTGAGA
This sequence comes from Rhodeus uyekii, assembly GCA_037043235.1. Lineage (NCBI taxonomy): Eukaryota > Metazoa > Chordata > Actinopteri > Cypriniformes > Acheilognathidae > Rhodeus > Rhodeus uyekii. Next base: position 121,719 of record JAWRVZ010000160.1, read on the forward strand.
TGCGAAAAACGGAATCTCTGCGAGGCGACGATTTCCGAGTTTTGTTTTGATATTCGCGCTGATTTTGGTTCGGGTTGGATGAAGACTACAGTTTGTCCGGTCAGAAAAATGATGTCTCACTCAGGCAATGATCCAAAACTGGTATTTATTAAAGGTGCATAGATCGATAAAACCTCAACGATTGGCACTAATTCCCTGTATTTGACTCAATAAACTATATACAATCTTCAGCCGATCTCTTTTACCTTAATCATCCATCAACTCTCTTCTGTCACGACACTTCCTGAACTCCGAGGGAAAGTTTGGAATAGTCCATTTCGCACTGAATGACAGGGATGGCTGGAATAGTCCATGTAAGAAGGGGAACACTTTTTACAATCCTGCTCACCTATTGGTCAGCATCGCTCCCACCAGCCTCTTCTGTTAGCATAAACTTTTTTTCTAAGTAATCTAGATTATTGAGAAGTATGAAGCTGGGATGCGCTTCATCCCATGCTGAATATGGTGTTTTTGTAGGGCTTGGAACGGATTAGGCAATTAACATGTAAAAGCCTGACCGACATACGAAACCAACCTCGGAACGGATTAATTTCGTAAGTCGGGGTTCTACTGTAATTCGTTCCACACGACCATAAATGCCCATTTTAAATATTCTTTTGGTTTTACCCTATTAATTACAGTTAAAATTATAACCAATAACATCTCATATAAATCCCAATTAATAATTGATGGGTAAACTCTAAAAATACTTGACAATTTTCTGTAACGCGCACTTTATCTTTGAGTAGCGTCGCTGCTGGCGTGAAGGAGACGAGAGGAGGGTTTTACTGCTTACAGGGAGAATTTCATCCCTTCTTCCTCATCTTGAGGTCATTGTCTATATGCTGTACTGTACGTATATATTTCACTACATGAACAATAGCGATCACAATTAATGTTAACAACACAAGGTAAAACCGCTGTAAATCACTTATAAAAGTATCACTGTGGTGAATGATGCAGCCAAACCAAGCGACGCTGAGAGAATGAACGAGTGAAGGGGTGATGGGCTTTATGAAAGGCTGTCGTTAGGATATTTCCAGTAAAAATGCGTGTGGGCGAGGGAATATTTTTTTTATATATACAATATACAAATATACAATGCTCGTACACCGATTTGCTCGTATATACAAAGTCACTCGTAAACTGAGGTATTGCTGTATTTTATCACGTTGTCATGTAGTTAATGTATTTGAAACATCTCTCTCGGTTTTTCTCTCTGCAGGGGTGTTTTTTCTTTGGGAGTTCAGTCTTTGCAGATCGAGTCTCTCGGGTTGCGTTCCTTGCGCAGTGTCACTGGAGGTTTAGTACTGATTCATAATAACTCCAGACTGTGCCACATCAACTCTTTGCCCTGGTCATCTCTGCTCCACCCCACACAGGGACCCAACCTCATTAGCAGCGACAACCAAGATCAGCAAACATGTGGTAAAAGACCATCATATTTAACCCTGGTCAGATAGTTATTTTTATTTTATTTTTTTATATTGCTGTCCAGAATGTATAACGTCAGTGTTTTTCTCCTACCACCTAAGGGGGAAAAAATCACAGCCGAGTTTTGTTTTTTGTGTGTAAGGTTGTGTGGTAATTCAATTGTTGTCCGAATCCACATCTCTGTGTTTACAATAAGGAAGCAATCCAAAATTTGTTCTGTAAATTCTTTTTGACAACTGCCGATCATTGTATGGTAACTGTTGCGGTATTACAACTTATAGCAGTAAGCTTTTATTATTATTTTTCTAAATGTATATTTGTTACTCACATTTATATAAATTAGGTCTTGCTGGATCAAATGTGATAGTTTCCACATTTTTTAAATCATAATTTTGAGAGGTGAAAAGTCAGAACTTGTATAGCATGTAATTTTACCTATTTTGTAAAAAATTTTAAAATCAAATTATTTAAATGATTTTATTAATTGTCCAAGCAATAACAATCATGTGACTGATCATGTGAGCAGAATGTTTGGGATTGGGTTCGGGTTTGTTGGATTGCAGAACTCGTTCCTCAACCGTGAAAAAAAAACAATGTGCCACGCAAATAAATTTTTTCAGATGTCCCCGTGAGAAACAATTGACGAGAAGTCATACTGTGTTTTAATCCTGAATAGAGTGTGTTGATAAGCGTGGCATGCGGGAGAGTGATGCACAGCATGGCCTTGAGTGCCTTGTTGATTTCTAAAACAGTCACAACATAATTAAAAGATTATATTGACACGTTCTCATTAAATACCAGCATGTTAAACGGCGTCCTTGCACTAGTTGTCATCTGAAACTTGATTTCAAGCATTATTCAGAATTTACAACTGGTTTAGGAAACGCTTTATTTTGATGACTCACTTTAGACATTCTACTAACTACAAGAAACTTTACAAATACATCTCAACTTATTCTACTAGCCTGAACCATAACACTTAATAGTCTACTAAGAGTCAGTTTAATAGTCTACTAATACTTTAATGTACAGTAATACCTCGGTTTACGAGTTTAATTCATTCCAAGAGCGGCTCGTAAACCAAAATGCTCTTACACCAAAACAATATTCCCCATAAGAATGCACTAAAAATCAATCTATTCGTTCCACACGACCATAAATGCCCATTTTGCTTAGAGGTAATGTACGTGTATATTTCACTACGTGAACAATAGCCATCACATTTAATTGTTAACAACACGAGGTAAAACCGCTGTAAATCACTTATAAAAGTATCACTGTGGTGAATGATGCAACCAAACTGAGCGACGCTGAGAGAATGAACGAGTGAAGGGGTGATGAAGGGGTTGGAACTGCGTGACTGTGTTTAGGATATTTCCAGTAAAAAAAATTTATTGCACACCGATACAATGCTCGTACACCGATTTGCTCGTATACTAAGTCGCTCGTAAACCGAGGTATTACTATACAGCAGAGGTGCCCAAACTAGGGCCCTTTGATTTGATCCCACCTTTGATTTGGCCCGCCGAACCGTCCGAGGAGAGAGAGAGATAGAGAGAGAGGGCGAGCGCGAGATACCTTCGACACAGATTTAGTGGAATTTATATGCATTTGTAGGCTTGTTTTTATGGAATTTATATGCATTTATAAAGGAAATTTGGGCGGGTTTGTCATCAAAAACAAGCCCAATTTTTATCCACCAGCCCAATGCATTTTTTTCCGGTTTGACGCGACCAAAAGGAGCCCAATTGGGCGGGGACCCGCACAATATGGCAACACTGATCCCTCGTTTATTGCAGTTAATGTGGACCGGAACTATCGCGATAGGTGAAAATCAGCTCACGGGATACATCCACTCGTGCTCTCATTGGTCGGGCTCGCGCTGGGAACCAATCACGTGTCTTGTCTGAGTGCCGTGTGTGTGTACAAAGCCTCTGAGATAGTTTCTCTCCTTGTCTGGCATCCTGGGAAACCGTTTCTCTCGCGTCACGAGGAAACAACGCTGCTTTCAGCAATACGGCTGTAAATGGGGGTGTTTTTTAACTTTTATTTTTTTGATGAATATTTTTTAATAATCCGCGATGCGCTGAGGCCGCGAAGTAGCGAGGGATTACTGTATCTACCTCTGCGAGCAGACTTTCAGTCTGATGAACTTGAACAAGAGTAAACTAAGAAGCCAAATAACTGACTCTCACCTACATGATATCTTGTCTTTGTCTGTTAGTCAGCTACAGACCAATCTTCTGAAAAATAAGTGACTTGGTATACGAGCAAATCGGTGTATGAGCATTGTATCGGTGTACGAGAAAAAATATTCCCTCACCCAGGTGCATTTTTGTGTCGAAAAGATCCCTTTATCACCCCTTAACTCGTTCATTCTCTCAGTGTCTCTCAGTATGGGTGCATCATTCACCACAGTGCATTATTTTATAAGTTGTTGTGAATATGATTACATGTGAATATGATGAAACTTTATTAATGGAGCATGTTACCAACACCACCCATTGCATACTAATGAGAGTCACGTGTGTTCACAGTCTAACGCACCCAATGACGTTCTTAAAGGGCCATACACTTTTAGAGAACAGCATATTATAACAGTTATAACTCTGTACAGATCATATACATAAGTGATTTACAGTGGTTTTACCTCGTGTTGTTGCATTAATTGTGATCGCTATTCTTCACGTTGTAATATCGTTACAAATGTTGAAGGAACTAGTTAATCTGATGTGTTAAATTAACAGTCTTGTCACTTTAAGAGGGCAGGGTTTTTACCGGGGTATTACTGTAGTTGCAAAATTACTTCTAGTTAGTAGAATGTCTAAAGTGGACCATCAAAATAAAGTGTAACCCTGTCGGAAAAATGATATTACTGTTGTCTGTTAAACTAAAAACTAAATCTGGAGTTATTGTCTTTTGTTACAAAACACTATTTAGTTTCCCGTAGTGAATATTTCATTACATGCTTGATTATGGAATCAAACAGGACATTCTTCTCTCTCTCGTGTAGTTTCAGAGGGAAGAGTCTGTGACCCCCTGTGTGCGGATGCAGGCTGCTGGGGGCCGGGACCCGGTCAGTGTGTGTCGTGTGTGAATTACAAACGTGGGACGGAGTGTGTGGAGAAGTGTAATGTCCTGCAGGGGTGAGTACAGGATAAATAAGCAGATTTTACATTTGTTTTTGTGCTTTGTTGTGTTTGCTTGCATAAATAGAAGTAGAATGTATATAGATTATTGAATATGAAAAAATCTGAGTCTGAGGACACGAACGAGTCCATATAATGCTACCCGTTGCCATCTCGTAATTACTGTTATGACATGCCGTGAACGCAGCTTAAGGATGAACTGAAAGTGTGTTGTTTTTGGCTCTCTGTGACTGTCCACAAATCTGGAATGCTGGTGAGGGGAGATGAGTGTGTGAAGGTGTGGAAATACATATGTTGACAGGGAGGAAGGACATCGTATCATTGCCTAATGATTGGGCAAAAAATTTTTGGTTCTGAGACTTCCACAGAAGATATATGTTTTTAAATATTTACACCACCTCTATTATTGATTGCCATCAGAATGTTAAGAGTTTTTTTAACCAGTCTATAATGTAATGTATTGTAATGTAATGTATTTTCCACAGGTCTGTCCGGGAATTTGTGGATGGATTTAACTGTGTTCCTTGCCATCAAGAGTGTCGACCAGTCAATGGCTCTGCCTCCTGTACAGGCTCAGTAAGATGCAAATGCAAAATATATAAAGTTTATTTTTTATGTGTAGTCACCAAAAATATAAAAGAATGCACAATTTACTCGCCTTCATGTCATTCTAAACCTGTACAACAAACACAAAAAAGAAGAGTTGAGCAGAATGTTGTTCAGGCTGCTCTTTTTCACACCGTTGAAGCACATATTTCAACTAATATAAGTCAACCTCATATGCTACTTATTAAAATATAAAGTTCCTCAGTTCCAAGAAGATTTACAAAAAAAAAAGAAGCAAGCAATACAGGTTCAGAATGACGTGATGATTTTAGTTTATATAAAACGCATATTTTTCATTTTACGTAAAGCAGTACCTTTCTTCCCAGTCTGTCAGTAACGCTTTGTTTAGCTTCTATCTCTGTGAAGCCCCTCTTTCCAAAAAGCCCAGTGCACTCTTATTGGTCGGCCAGACCAGTGTGTTATGATTGGTCAACCGGTTCAAACAGGTTTTTGGAAAACCAACCCCTTACCATAACTGCAAGTTTCAACACACTACGGAGTACTGTGGCCTTGCCACTTTTTTTTTTTTTTTGCTTATGCCTTGGGCAGGAATTATTTAAATGAGGAATAGTGTGGCACATGCTGTGGCATTTCAGGTAGTTCAGAAATAGTGCTTGAAAAGTAATTTCTTTTGGAGTGACTTTGTGCTTTATAACTTTGCAGACATTTTTCATTCTCAAACGGCAACATGCACATACTTAGGTCCACTTTTTATTGTTTCTTGTATGGGGTCTTTTAAGCTCTTGTATAAGCTTTTAAGTGTCTCTTGTATAGGGTCCAGGTCAGTGTAAGGAGTGTATGCACTTTCAAGATGGAGACGTGTGTGTTGAGCGCTGTCCCAGTGGGGTGAAAGAGGACCAGCATACTGTGTGGAAGTACTTCAACGCTACGGGACACTGTCTGCCCTGCGAGACCAACTGCACCGTCTCGTAAGTCCTTCACTGAGTTCATGGATTCTTATCCCACTTTATATCAGGCCATAAGCTTGATTTAGGATTTGGAAATAATTTGTATTTTCTGTCAGGTGTCCACTGGATGATAGGGGGTGCCCCATCCAACAGAAAACTGGGTAAGACTTAAATTATCAAAGTCTTATCATTATCATATATTCATTAGTAGCGTTTCCTAAAGCTTATACTGCTTGTACTAAGGGTTGGAGGTTGGAACAAACCTCTAATCTCAAGTTTTAAAATCTGTAAAGCACATAACTTGCTGTGGTAAACAAGTTGCTTCAAAGGTGCCTCATATCACATAGAAGTGGACTATTACTTTTCGAAGTGATTGAAATTATGCTTTTCATCTGGTGGGCATTAAAACAAGGCAGAAAAAAATAATTTACTTCAAAAGAGTGATGTGAGAAATATCTAGCTATCTGAATGTCATGAGTCCTGTTTACACATGGTATTTGAGTTTCATGAATCGTGGGGTGGGTAATTTAGACTTGACAAACACCGCACTAATTTAGAAAATGTTACAAAGTTACACTGTACAGATTTAACTATAGACTGTACAGTCTTGCTTAACTAATAGTTTGTGATGAAATTCCTGCAGGGCTGGGACAATAGTCGCAATCACAATTGGTGGAGTGTTTCTCTTTATCATTTTGCTGACACTGCTGGTGTTTTACCTGCGACGACAGAGACATCAGAAAATGAAAGAAACCAGGAGGAGGATTCTACAGGAGCATGAGGTCAGATCTCTGCTGAGTGCTTCATTTGCATGTAGACTCTTTATTTCGAAAGATACTGAAAATGTAATAACTCCAACTCAGTCCATGCAAGAATCAAGAACTAAGATGCAAAAATCTGATCTTCTGAATCTAGATGAATGCATTAGGATTTATACTATTTATTTAGAATCAGCTTATTGAAATTGATGTTAACATTTTGCAAGCTGTCAACTCTTTATGTAGAGGCTGTTTTACTGTCAGGTCTTTTTTTTAAATAGATGGCACTTGCAAAAATATGTTATGAGATTTAATTGTAATAATTTAACATGTTCGCATGGGCACAGTCATCTGATGTTGGTCAATGGCCACATGGCATGGATCAAATATTTAATCTGTTTTAAAGGGTTTTATTTTGACTTTGTAGCTGGACTTTTGACTATTTAGCGTCAAGTTGTTTAGTCTTATGGAATCTCAATTTTCCCTGAAGCTGGTGGAGCCTCTGACCCCAAGCGGAGCGGTGCCGAACCAGGCTCAGATGCGTATTCTGAAGGAGACGGAGCTGAAGAAACTCCGAGTGCTGGGCTCGGGAGCCTTTGGCACAGTTCATAAGGTCAGTCCTCACACACAGTAAGGAAGAGAGGTATAAGTTACCAGTCCGCATCCTTTTAATGCTACTCTTTTCAGATTCAGATTCAAGTTTATTTGTCATTACACATGTACAGTACAGTATAACGAAATGAAGTTTGGAGCAAGCCTCCAGGCCGCAGCCATTTCAGGCGCCGCCACACGCTAGTAAATGGAGCTTTGGAAATGTAACTAGCATTCTGCCATCTTTGCTCACAAACACTTTTTTTTTTTACTCAGTCACCTGAGCAAAATATGCAATGGGAGATGCTGGAATATGATTTCATGACAATGCAGACATGTTGATAGCACCACAAAAACTCAAACCCTTCACTGGTGACTATCAAGGCAGCATGCAGAGAAAATATGAATATATTTACTTCATGTTCTACCTGGCAAAGTAATGCAGTTTTGAATGCCCATTAGTGTAGATTGTATGTAAACGGATAATCTTTTAAAGTAAGTGTTTGTACCTGGCCTTTAAAAAAACTCAAAGCTATTTCCTGTTGTGATAGTGTCTCAGTCCACATCGCTTTCACACTAGTGTTTTTAAGAACCCATTCAAATTGAATAATAATAATAACTATTATTAAAGTGAAGATAATTATACAAATGAAGACAGAAATCTAATATTACAGGGATAAATTACAATGGTACAATAGTAATGACTGCCTTTTATTTGATAATAACACAATACTAAGCTATGTCACAATTATCGCACATCTCTGTTTATTTATTTACAATGGACATTTGATGTAATTAATTATTAGCTTTTCATCAACTCATGAACCCCTTGCAGTTTCCTTTGAAAACCCTGAGTTTATCTCATCTCTACAGGGAATATGGGCTCCTGATGGGGAGAACGTTAAGATCCCAGTGGCCATCAAAGTTTTGCGTGAGAACACTTCGCCCAAAGCCAACAAAGAAATCTTGGATGTGAGTGTGTTCCTTAAATTAATTTTCTGGATTAATCCTTCAGAAGATTCTTCTTCCTATGATGGTAAATCTTTATTATGTGTGTGATTTGTTTATGTGTGCTTCTATCCACAGGAGGCATATGTGATGGCGGGTGTTGCGAGCCCATATGTGTGCCGCTTGCTTGGCATCTGTCTGACATCAACGGTTCAGCTGGTTACTCAGCTCATGCCGTATGGATGCTTGTTGGACTATGTCAGAGAGAACAAGGACCGCATCGGCTCTCAGTACCTCCTCAACTGGTGTGTACAGATTGCAAAGGTAAGACATCTACAGAATGTCATATGCACTGATGGCAGAAGTCTTTGAGGTATGTTGTTGCAGTTTAGTGTTTCAAACTGGATTTGGGTGGAGCGAGCCTTGATCCGTTTTAGAGAACATGCACCCCAGAAGAAAATTGTCCATTTTTAAAGTTAATTTAAAAATGCATGAGCTTGGTGCACTTTGTAAGCAAAATTAGGACCTCTGTAATAGTCTGTTTCAAGTGTTTTTAGGATGCCAAACAATTTGAATATAATAATAGTAATATAATATTGTCTAAGGGATATTATTATTATTATTTTAATAAATGTAAATCAAAAATTATATATCTTAAGTATATTATTTTTCACTACATTAGTAAAACTGAAATGCTTTTGTCTCAATTTCTTCACTTATTATATTTTTATTTACGAATAAAATGGTAGTTTCTGTGAAAACAGATCAAATCTAGTGAAATACTGTAATCACCTGGGGTCTCATTTATAAAGCGTGCGTACGCACAAAACGGGTCTGGAAACGTACGTACGCCAGTTTCCACGCAAAGATTGTGATCTATAAAAAAAACAAACTTGACGGGAGACTGTGCACAACTTTAAGAAAACTTTGAGCCGCGCGTACGCACATTCTGGAGACAAAGGGAATTGGCGACACAGATGGTGAGGTCGTGAACTCTAGAAAATAAATGTAAGAAGAACGATTATAAACATTTAATTTTCACTCCATTTCATACATTATATTTACATTATCATGAGGATTAAATCCAACAGTGTTCTGAACGAATCCAACATGCGACTACATGTGATACCATGTACTACCATTTTATTAGAGAACTGCAGAACACTTTTTACAGTATAAAAAGGAAATATTTTCCTTAATTTACATATATCATAAAATGTCAAAGTCTGCAAATACGGTCATGAAGCACGCCATGCTCGGGCGGTGGGAGGACAGGTGGGAGTTTAATGAGGCCCCTGGCCACAAAAATTTTGGAAATAATGCAAATGTTGAAATAAACGAAAACTGGTGCATGTTGTTTTCCCCAAATGCTTGTTAAACCCACACATACGCAGATATTGAGTTTGAAACGAAATGCTGAAATCACTGGATCATGAGATGGTCTCTTGAACACAGTGCTGATTTTAGTTGGATTAACAGATGATTGCCAAAACAATGTGAGAATGTGTTAGCACTGCGGTTTACCCATGGTTTTGAAACCCTGGTCAGGTCCAGGATTAGCACTGCTTTTGTGGTGTCAAACTTGTACAGTGTGAAATGAAGCTGTGTTAGAATGTTACAGTTCAATGCTTAAGGGCCAGTCACACAGCGAAAACGCATGAATCACGCACGAATTACGCACAGATATTCATTTTTGCGCGGAGCGTGCGTCATATGCGTAATTCGTCGGTGGAACGAACATGTACCGTCAGTGATTGTAAGTGGATGTGCGTCGAAGGCGGTTTGTGCGTGATTTTGAGTTTTGAACGGTTCAAAATTGTGCGTCGGTGTGCGTTATTCATGAGTCGGCGTGCGTAGTTTATGCGTGACTATGCGCGGGACACGCGTCGGCCTTCAGCTTATGCGTTGGAACTGGTTCGAAACCGCGCACATCCACGTCCGTCCACTGACGCCCCACCTTCATATCACGCATTAACCGCGCACGTATCACGTTCATTCCACTGACATCCACTGACAATGTGGATTCTGAAAGTGCTTGTACGTGGAACGAGCGTGTTTGGACGCGCTCCGTCAGTGATTCATGCGTCGGGTGTGCGTCAAATGTTCGTGGAATACTTTGGTCAATTTCTCGACGCACAAACCCAATCTGTGCGTGATTTGTGAATGATTCGTACGTGATCGGCTGTGTGACTGACCCTTTAGCAACAGACAACCAATCGCATACCTAATATTAATATGCTTTAGACAGTCACACAAACCCCATAATCTGTACAAACAGTAGGCTATATTTCAGCCTTTGAGGGGGGAAAAATGTCAAATGTCACAACAAAATACAATTAGAGTAAAAAAAATGTGTGCTGATAGCAGTCTGCAAAATGTAATATGACAATGCGCTATAGCCTTTACTTAAACAAGTGTTTGTCTAATTAATGAGAGACAAGATTGTACAATGTGAAACTTTGAATACGCAGTATTAATTGTTAACCTGGGTAAATTATGATATTATAATTAAATTATATTAAATTGTATGAAACATGAAGATAACCCAGGATTCTATTTACACAAGGTTTATAATGATTAAATATTTAAAGTTTGAAAAGCCCTATTCATGTTGTTGCAGAACATTGTCATGTAGATCAGTCTTTTTCAACCTTTTTTTGAGCCAAGGTACATTTTTTCATTGAAAAAACACACCACCAACCGAAAATTAAAAAAAAAATGAAACTCTGTAGCCTATATTAACAATTACAGTCATTCTCATCAAAGTGTCTTGAATGGGAATCAAATAAACACAAAGAAGAAAGTCTTTTATGATTAATTAGTTTTCAAAAAATGTTTTTCAGACCAGTTAGGTGAAATTGAACAATTTTCCACAGCACACCTGACGATCTCTCACGGCACAGTGGTTGAAAAACACTCAATGACCATTGCATCCCAAGACACTTGTGCTCATGCTCTCATGTCTGGTTCCTTGTGTACCCAGGGAATGAGTTACCTTGAAGACGTGCGGCTGGTTCACAGAGACCTTGCTGCTAGGAATGTTCTAGTCAAAAACCCAAACCATGTGAAGATTACAGACTTTGGACTTGCCAGGTTGCTGGACATAGATGAGAAGGAGTACCACGCTGATGGTGGAAAGGTGTGTGTTTTTCATGTCGCTTTGGTTGAACTGATGAAACAGAGCTTGAGTGTGGATAAATCTATTTCCTGTATGTTTTGAGAATAAGGCTATGTGTCTGTTGAGTAGGTGCCAATCAAATGGATGGCCCTGGAGTCCATATTACACAGGAAGTTTACTCACCAAAGTGATGTATGGAGCTACGGTCAGTATCTGCATGGTTTTGAGTGGCTCTGCTGAAATTGATAACCCTCTGGATTAAAATAACCATTGAGGCTTGGATCTTTCCATCTCAGGGGTGACTGTATGGGAGTTGATGACCTTTGGCATGAAGCCATATGACCTAATACCAGCGCGGGACATTCCAGAACTTCTGGAGGGGGGAGATCGACTACCCCAGCCGTTTATCTGTACTACAGAGGTCTACATGATCATGGTCAATTGTTAGTGTTCATTTCTAATGATGAAAAGACATTTGTGTGCTTATTTGATTCAAATATGTATCTCAAATCACCAAAAAGTACTCTTGTCTCGTCTTTCAGTTTACACTTTACCCAAAAACTGTAAATTCTGTAGCTATGTGGCACTTTCAGGATATTCCTGTTGGTCGTCTTCTGCATAGTGAATTTTGAACATCAGCTGTCAATGAGGAGTCATTTGTATTGAATATTTAGGGGACCATGTGACTTTTTTTTGACCATGTGACCTTATGCCAGGTTGGATGATTGATCCTGACAGCCGACCACGATTTAAGGGCCTGGTGGAGGAATTTACCATCATGGCACAGGATCCCCCACGCTATGTGGTCATCGATGTGCGTAAATATATAAAGATTTTATCATTATGAACTTATACGGATAATATAGGCCTGCAACTATCAACTGTAAGCAATTACAGTAAGTATAATCTGTATAGTTACAAAAAATCCGAAATTTGATATTCCTCATCTTGGCCAATGCTTTCCTTAAAATGTAAAAAATAATAAATACATTTTGATCTATTATATGATGTATTCCATACAAAAATGGCTTCAAAGATAAAGATTAAAATGGTTTATGTTATGTTTTGCACACATTGAAAGTTAATTGGCTTCCTGTTTAGTGAGCAAAATGATCTGCAAAATGTGAATATGTATAAGAATATAACAGTAAAATATAAATAAATATGGGACATTAAAATATATCACTAAAGTTTCAATGTTGTTTGAACATTGTCAACCATTTTCATTACTGAGTTGATGCAGCCCTAAAATATATTCCTATTCTCCTTTTGCAGTCATTTAGTTTTTTTACATAGATGTTTATAGATCATGCTATTTCTTGTTTCCCCATTATTATTAGAATGACGATCAGATGAGTCTGTCGAGTCCTGTTGATAGTGAGTTCTTCCGCATGCTGATGGCAGAGGAGGGGGGGAATGTGAAGGAATTGCTGGATGCGGAAGAGTACCTGGTGCCTCAGCCCGGCGGTATCTTCAGTACACAGGGAGACATGAGACCCAATGGACCCAGCAGACACCACTCTCACCGGGTCAGAGATGATTTCATCCTCTCATTCACTCCATTGTGTTCTTAGAATAGTTCAACCATAATCATGTGTGCCCTCTTACTGCTTCAAATGTGTTTCTGCTGAACTTGAGAAGGTTTAAAGAATAATAATGCTGCTCTCTGCAGTGTCCAGGTGCTGTTGAGCTCCAAGAATTACATTGAGGAACAGATCAAAAATATCAAGGGAGAGCATTGAGAAATAAAAATGTTCTTGATCTTTAAAAAAAAAGACTTATTAGATCTTAAAATTCCACATTTACATATTAGCCCTATAACCAAATGTGTAATTCAAGAAACCACAAATAAACACTAAACAACAAAATTACTGTTTTTCCGCATTTAACCCGCAGACACAGATAATCCGCACCCTCATATAGCCCACGGGTTTTGTGTAAAAAATTGTTGGCATAACCCACAACTTTGTATAACCCGCTCCCATAGATTGATTAACTTTTTTTGTGTAAGTTCATATTTCGAATTTTGCTCGCATGATGTCAATTATCAATAACTGTTCAGACTCGGTACACAGTGCTTGTGCACGAAATTCACACAATAAGAAAACAAACACAAGTCAGAATCAGAGCAAAAAGAAAAAGCAGTGTCTCCCGCTCTGCAGCAGCACGTCGCTTAAGAAGCGATTCTACAGGTGTTGATCATGAGATGAGAAGAGCCCGCCCTCATGCAGCACAGACAATCAGGTCTTCTTGCATGATTGACAGCTCAGACAGCCTATCAGCGCCAGCTGTCAGAGTGATCGTGTCAGAGACAACAACCCTCGCAAGAAAGAAAAACAGAAAAAAACCATACATCCTAAGGGACGTAACAAATATATTGAAATATTACTACGCGTAAAAAATTGTGATATAGCCCGCACCCCCTGCGGGGCTGGTAAAATATGGTATAACCTGCGGGTTTTATGCGGGAAAATAAGGTAATCAGCAAGATTCTCCTCAAACTGTTGCTTTTCTTCAGGCTTTTCTCTCTAGTATCCAAAGGGGTCCAGCAGTCTCTCAAATGCTGGTGTAACTCTAGTTCCATTTTAACAATCATATAATTTTTTTGTTTTTGTTCTATAGAGTACAGACCAAGGTTTAGAGGTGGATGGCATGCCAAGCGGCAGGGATTTGTACTCCTCTGTCAGCACACTGGGGCAGAGTCAGTACCCAACTCTTCCTGTTGGGGCAGCAGCCAATCCCATGTGGTCTGGTTCACAGTACCCACCTCTAATGCGGAGCATATCACACCGTTCCGCTGGAGGCCAATCGGACTCTGTGTTTTTGGATGGATACGTGGATGACAGTGGCCCTCCATCCAGTCCTTCTCGTTATTCTAAAGACCCCACCATCCCCAACGGCATAGATGGAGAGATGGAAACCTGGAGAGCTGGAGCTGATGGTCCTATTGGTTTCCTTTCAAACACACTGCCACGTGGAGCACATACACAACCTGGTGCGTGAAACGCAACATATGAAGTAAAGGCAACCCATTATACTTCTCTAATGTGACCTATTTTTGGTTAAAATGGTATTTTGCACAATTTTGATGATATCATAGAAAAAGAGTATTTTCCCTGGCAGATAAAGTGTTGATGAAATATTACAAAGTTATTAATGTAGGTGCGTAACAGATGTAACATATGTGTCCTGAATCAACATCATAAAGGCTTGCATACAGTCAAACAACAAAAACTCCTATCCAGAAGGGGGTGCGCATGGTAATGCAGTGCTGTATTGGAGGAGAATTTACAGTTAAAGATCCTTGGACCAGATATGATGACGAAAGACCAGGAGTCAAAAGATAGTTTGCAGAAGCTTCAAGTCTCACAAGGAGTTTGTAGGCCGCCCCTTGTACATTGTACTCTTAACAGAAGCTACTAACTATGTCATTACTTAAGGTTAAATGATTCTGACTGGCTAAGAAAGAAAGGTAGCCAAAACTATTAATTTTCCACACAAGAGCAGATAGTTAGAAGCATATCTCCGTCCATCACAATGCTGAAACTTGGACCCTGGATTTAGGTACATGGTGACCTTCTGGGTCACAGAACTGCATTTCTAGACGCCAGCTTGTCGAGAAATACATATCCCTCAGTCTCCTCAAGGCGCCAGTTGTTCTTTTCACCAATACTGATCTGTAACAGAGCATACTAACGCACACACAGATACACAGGATACACAGCTTCTTCAAGGTTGAAGTTGGCCCAGGCTCCAACTGTCAACAGGAAAGTCTCTCAAAACACTGATAGCGTGTTCTTTCTCTCACTCAGAGGTTTAGAAAATGTTCCTCATTATTCATTTGTGTTTGACTATAGAAATGTAAATGCTTTAAGAATTGGTCACATAGGCGACAGACTGAAGTGTAAATACATTTGAAGAAATCATTAAAAAAGTTACATTTATAAGTCAATAACTTGATTTACTTGATCTGTCTAGTGACACATGCAGGACTTCTCCAAAAATGTTCTGGTTAAACCTTGCCCCCGCAAACTCGTGATCATCTGCCTCTACTTTTGAGTGCAACCGTCACATCTCTAAATCCAGTCACCAACTGGTGCATAAAACCAAGTCCTTGCCCTAATCGTTTCATTGCAAAAAAAACTCATGGTACCACACATACGTTTATATACTAGCAATAGAAATTTTTTTAAATATCGTCCAGAATAATACAAGTTACAATAGGGATGGATTAAGAAATAGTGAAATTGCAGAAGATGATTTATTTTTTGTACTAATATATTGGTACCAAAAATATATTGCATATATTTGGTAACAATATATTGGGAAATGTTTATGCATTCTTTGCAATTCTAGCTAACAATTATTGATAAAGTCTCATACACATTTTTGTTGAATATCCTTTTCCTTGTTAATACAACACATTAAGTGAAAGTTGAGTAGTCATATCACCCTGTAGCCTAAGATTGGTTGCCTACTGAAGCTAAGCAGGGTTGAGCCTGGTAAGTACCTGGATGGGAGACTCGGTCTTTGTGGGTCCTAATGCCCCAGTATAGTGACGCGGACACTGTACTGTAACAAGCACCGTCTTTCGGATGAGACGTCTCTGTGGTCATTAAAAATCCCAGGATGTTCTTCGTAAGAGTAGGGGTTTAACCCCGACATCCTGGCCAAATCTGCCCGTTGGCCTTGGTCCATCATGGTCTCCTAATCAACCTCATACTCTAATTGGCTTCATTGCAGTCAGCATTGCATATCCTCTCCACCATTAAGCTGGTGTGTGGTGAGCGTTCTGGAGCAATATGGCTGCCGTCGCATCATCCAGGTGGATGCTGTACATTGGTGGTGGTTGAGGAGATTTCCCCTACTATGTAACCGCTTTGAGCTCTGGAAAAGCGCTATATAAATGTAACTAATTAATTAAATACTGACTTCATCACTTTTAACACCATGATTTAAATGTTCTCTTTGTTCTCAGAGTATGTGAACCAGGACGTCCCATCAGTGCGTCCCAGCACACTTCCACGCAAAGCGAACGAGAGGAGATTCGTTAACGGCCTTTGTACAGGGAACAGTGTGGAGAATCCAGAGTACCTGGTGCCTGTGGGCAGCATCACACCCACGTCACCCGCCTTCGACAACCCTTACTATCATGATATTGCAGCTAAATCTCAGGCAGTCGCCAGAGCGTCCATAAACGGAGGTACAACTCACAGGCAGCCCAATGGCTACATGACCTCTACAGCAGAAAACCCCGAATACCTGGGCTTAGCAGAGACATGGAGTGGTCAAATGGAGTATACTTGAGAGGAATCATTTGGTACATTTGGTGTGTAAGTGTGTGGAGATGAATGTATGGGTGAGGTTGAATACTTGAGCGAACGAGTGTCTTTTGTGAAGGACGTTCCCAATGGGAATGGATTCTAATGTCTTTCTCGTAAATTACAACAGAAACCTATGTAGCATTCTGAGCTAGAACTTGAAGATGGATTCATCTCCAGTCTTTGCCAAAAATCAGCTTTATTTGCAACTGACAAAAATATGGTACGTTTTTTGAGACGATGATGTTAACACTGGATGATGCCTGTGGATATATGCAATACTCTAAGGCTTTTCATGTGAATTTTTACTATTGGTCATCTCGCAAAAACGTTTTTTTCTGGAGGTTCACTTCAATTCCAAGCCAGGACTGTACACACTGCTTTACAGAGCACTGCGTGAGAGCGGGACACAATCAAAGCTGCTCTGTTCTGTGTAAAGGCCCTGGGTGAGCAGCTACAATGCCAGTGAATGAAAGACTGACATTATTGCCAAACTAAATGGATGTGGTGTGTTCAGCCATACAACTGGCTCTGAAGATTCATCAACATTTCTCATCTGTGGCATATCCAGGTTTTGACATTTGTTTGGGTATTTTTGTAAATCCTTATTTTTGAGCAGTGACTATCTTCATTATAGGATGGGTAACAGTTTTACAGACGTATGTATAGAGCAAGAGGTGAATCTCAAATGTTGTCTAGGTCATATTGTCCCTAAATCGAAATATTACGCATTAAGAAAAATGTATTTCCTATGTTAAGTTTTTTGCTTCAAATGATTTTTTAAAAATTGTCTTTTAATTCTCATTACTGGACAGAGAAATGTCGTTCAAATGTTTAGAGTTGGTACGAATTTTTTTTTTTTTTTTAAGAAAATGCGTTATATTGGTCAAAAGTGGCATTAGACTTGTACTTTGTTAAAGATTTGTATTTCAAATAAATGGTTATTTTGAACAATCATTTCATCAAAAAAAAATCCCAAAAAATATTAAGCAGCACAATTTGTTTGAACAGTGATCATAATAAGAAATGTTTTGAGCAGCAAATCAGAATCAGAATGATCTCTGAAGGATCATGTGACACTGAAGACTGAAAAATGTACTTTCAGTAAATTACAATTCCATTTTAAAATGTATTCAAATAGAAAACAGTTATTTTAAATAGTTAAAATATTTAACAATATTGCTGATTTTACTGTACAGTAAAACCTCTGTTTACGAGCAAATCGGTGTACGAGCATTGTATGGATGTGCGAGAAAAATATTCCCTCGCCCACGCGCATTTTTGTGTGGGAAAAGTCCTAACGCTGAGCATCTTTGCGTGCATTTTTACTGGAAATATCCTAATGACAGCCTCATAAAATAGTCTGGGGGTTCCAACCCCTTTATCAGCCCTTAACTCGTTCATTCTCTCAGCATCGCTCGGTTTAGTTGCAACACGACACATTGCATACTAATGATTCTCACGTGTGTTCTCAGTACAACGCACACAGGGGGTGATGACGTTCTTAAAGGGCCATACACTTTTAGAGAACAGCATACTATAACCGTTATAACTCTGTACAGATCATTTGACACGATGATCTACATAAGTGATTTACATTTTTACCTCATGTTGTTAACATTAATTGTGATCGCTATTCTTCACGTAGCTAAATCTATACGTACAGTACAACATATAGAAAGAAGGTACGAAATTCTCCCTCTAAGCAGTAACACCCCGCCCCCTCTCGTCTCCATCACGCCAGCAGCGACAGGTAAAGTGCAGTAAATTGTAAAGTATTTTTAGTTTAATTGTCAAATTATTAATTAGTATTTATGAGATCTTAATGGTTATAATTTTAACCGTAATCAATCGGGTAAAACCCAAAAAATATTTAAAATGGGCATTTATGGTCGTGTGGAACGAATAGATTTATTTTCAGTGCATTCTTATGGGGAAAATTGTTTTGGTGTACGAGCATTTTGGGTTACGAGCCGCTCTTGGAACAAATTAAACTCGTAAACAGGTATTACTGTATTTTTGATTAAATAATAAGTTGACCCTAAATCTTATAAACATTTGAGCTATTATTGCATGAATGGAAGAGTTCTTAATGTCAAAGAACTAAGTTAATAAGTCATATAGATGCCAGTACAATGAATTTTCTTTAAGCGAAAATATGATTTATTTTCTTTCTTTTTGATTTTGGATTGAAATATGACCTGGACAAATATTAACATCTTTCTGGAGATTCATTCAAGGTGAAATCTGTTTATCTCCTTGTATATTTTTGTTATATTTTTTAAATATCTAACGGAGTTGCTTCTTTGCAGTGATGTATTAATTAATGTGAAGGGGCCCTTATTATCAGTCCAGCTGGTTTATTTGCAAAAAATATAGCGAGCAGGAGAGTAGATGATTTTACGTCATTATACAGCAGTTATGAAATCAATGTTTAATGTGATCATGTTCATAATGCCTATTATTATTTCCTAAGGACTTCTTTAAGACACGACACCTCCTACTCATTTAAATTTGCCTCACACATACGCAGAAAGACAGCTAACACTAAACACAGTGTTGTGGAGTAAATACTTCACGTTTAAGAATGTGGTCTAATTTCCATATATTAGCAGCTGTGGCCTCTGGGTGGACGAACGGCCATTCAATGCCTCCATTGTTCCAAATTACAACGTGTGCCTTTTGTTATACCCGACTCCAGCGTCCAGTTAATATGTCACTTCTTTGAGGAAAGAAGTGTACGTTTTGTCCCTGCCGTGTCAATACGCATTCTGTGGTGGCATTTCACACATTATGCAGTCGTTTTCACTGAACCGCATCTTAAATTCCTGATGTTGGAAAATCAGTTGTTGATTTTCCTGAATGTGAAGTGAGAAGCTTTGCTTTGGGAGTATGTGAATCAGGAGTCACAGATGATGAACTGTGAGTGAATTGAGTTGCTCGACTGACAGAGTGATCGTATGTGTGCTAATGGCACTCCAGTGCGTTTCGACGTCAACCCAAACAATGGCGTGATTGTGTTTCAGAATAAGGGATGGGGAAAAAACTGTTTGCTGGATTTCTGCCTTGTCTCTGCATAGCCAACACTGTCTACATGGCTTTTTTGGTATAGGCTGTTGGTACAGTTTGACAAATTTGTTACAAAATAATACAGTAGCAATCTGTCCGTGTCTCCTGATACGAATAGATATAACAACCTTGTGCAGAGTTTAGGGTCAGACTATTTTTTCCACACAATATTTTTATTTTTTTATAGTCTAGTTGGTTTTACAACCAACAGTTTATTATGGAATAAAAAACATAATTGTATATATCTCATATATCTCACAATTCGGACTTTATAAGTCACAAGTGCCAGTTTATGTCTCACAATTGTAACTTTTTTACTTAGAATTGCAAGTTTATACCTTTTAATTCTAAATTTAGCTTGTAATTGCGCAGAAGTTTTTTGCGAAATGCACAATTGTGAGGGCGGGAAAAAAGTCTCAAAATTACTTTATTTTTCTTCTCGGAATTGTAAGACTTGTAGACTTGGAATTGCAAGAAAAAAGTGTGAGATATAAGCTCATTTAACTTAATTAAAAGTTATTAGGTTTTTTTTTTTTCTCAAAATTGGGAGAGAAATTTTCCAAAATCGTCAGAATTGTGCGATAAATCACAATTAGTAGAAACAAGCTTCTATAGAATATATTTCCTATCTGTAAAATGTATTATTTTAGCGACTTTAGTTTGATGCCTCCCCTTTGACCTGTCCAATCTTTTTGTTGCTTTTCGTTGGTATGCGATTCTGTACTTGCATGTTTGTTTGTTTTTTTTTACTCTACCCAAGATGTAAATTTCAGCATTTACAGTTAAGGTTGGATTACACTACACAACTTTTAAAATCGAAACCGATTTTAAAATACTAGAAGTCACGCACTTGCTGACCTTGTAAATGGTTACAGAGAAAACTCGGCATCGTACACTGAACGCCTGAGGATCACGCATTAACAGACTCCATTCCAAACACGCAGAAACATGCACTGCAAGGAAACGCATGACAGTCTGCTCTAAAATCAGCTCAAACTTCCGACTATATGGAATCAAAGTCTGTGGCTGTCATTCACAACGCGTTTTTCTCTGAAATATAAGTCCGGCGGCCCAAAATCTCAACTTTTTCAGACTGCAAATATTTGTACAAAGATTGTGTAGTGCATTCCAGCCCTAAGTCAGAACGTTTGACAATGGAATTAGGCACCAAGCATTTCAATTTTAGTTTCAGGGCCCATTTGCGATACAATAAACCAGCATTGATGCCAACCGAAATGACTTCAGGATCCAACGGTAAATAAAGTCTATGCAAACACACTGAAGGAATTGTAAAATCTGTTATTTACCTTAAATACAGTTCATTTGGTTTTATTTACCTTTAACGAAAATATACATTCTGAATGTTTAATATTGAATGTACTTTTTATATGCATTTTGTCCAGATCTCAGTTAGTGGTTGTTGACTTGAGTTTGATGTAATATTGCTTTTCTTCTTGTGAGCCAACAAATTGAATTGTAAATATACTGTATAATAATCGACTGGATGCACTGTGATCTGTCCATTCAACTTTGAAAACTAATGGTACTAGTGTGCAAAATTCATCTGCAGATATTTTAGCTCGTGCTTCTGGGTAACCAGACTAGTGCCAACTGCCAAGTGCCTCATTTTAATTCAGTTACTGGTAAAGAGGTACATTTTGATGCCTAAAATTAGTGCGAACAGTCATCTGCTCTTTCTGTAATTCTACAAAACAAAAGTCTGTTGTGAAAAATAAATGAAATGAGAGAAAACTTAATGGGATCAAAAGCACCCATCCATCTTCATTAATGTAATACTAACATTCGGCTGAGGAATATTAGGAAACATCGCATAGCCATGAGCTATATTCATACTTTCGTTGGTGTTATAAATATTTTGAGTGAGAATAAGCTTAAGTTTTCATAAGTTTAGTGTTTTATCATTTGTCAGGAATACATATAGATTATCCTTTGTCAGTTCTTCTCAGTTTACTTTCACCATCATTTTATGAACATTTTACATTATATAACTAAAGATTAATATACATATGTTAGATGTATATTAAGATAAATATTTAGATAAATGTATGTATATTTAGATGGATGCTTGTTTCTGCTATGGAAAAATAAAAATATAAATCTCACAATTTAAACTTTTTACAAGCAATTGCGAATTTATGTCTTTCATTTCTGACCGACTTCTTTTCTCAAAGTTGTGAGGTAAAAAAAATTAGTTACCATTTTCATTCAATGGCGGAAACAAGCTTCCATAGAAATCTGTGGCCTCGTGTTATAAAGAAAAGATTTTGAACACAAGACCATCTAGTCACAGTGAAGAAATGAGGAAGTAGAGGCTGTTACCGGTATTCCTAAACAGCTGAAGATGATAGATAACATTCATACTAATGATAAGAGTAAATTGGAGGACTTGGGGAAAATGTCCTGTTCCTCTGCAGAAATGTTGTGACTGTAAGGAGACAGCGCCACACAGAGGTCAGTAAAAGTCCCGCAGACACACTTTACTGAAACGAGTTTTTAATATAGATGTGTAAGCTTAAAAAATGCCAATAACTAAAAATAAATTGCTTATTAATTTAGTGTTAGATTCGTTTCCCGGCGTGCCTCATTCCAGTCCTCTTTTTATTAACGGTTGAATGAATAAGTACTCAGCGCTGAGGGAGATAAATTGTCTCTCAACTTTATTCTTTATCTATTTGAATATATATAGAGAAATGTCTTAGGGGAGTAACAGAGTCAACCAATGAGAGAATATAGATAACATCATATAGGAATCTCAAACATGATAAGATCATATAGGAATTTCTATACATGCCAGAACCAAGTCTATATATGGTCAGTTGTCCAAGTTTTACCACGAATACATTGGGGCCCTGCTGGCCCTTCTGTTCCTTTACAATAGAAGTGGAGATCCATCCCCATGTTCACCTAATGGTCCATATGCATATGTTGACATCTAACAGAAAAACCCATTCATGTATTTTCAGTTCTGATACTACATCTGATACAAATCTTACATTTAGTTACAAAAATAAGTCCTGTTTAAAGAGGTAAAGATTTCGTTCCACTCAAACGTTTAAGAAAAAAAAAATATTTTAATGTTTTATTTTAAAATGTTTTTAAACGTAAAATTAGACCAGTCGTAAATCGTGTGGGTGTGTGTTTTTAATTGAGTAGTCGACTATTGTTTTCAGTGTCAACTACTCTGATATCCCCAGTCTATACACATAGTAAAGCAACACATTACTCTATAAATTTATAAATGAACGTAGTCGCATAGAATTGCGCTCTTTAGGAAACGCACGCTAGTCACAAATGGCGAATGCAGGCCAGATCTTCTGCGATTTAAAGTATTCTCATTATTTTGAAATTGTCAAAAAAGGATAAGTGAATAGTCGTTAAGTACTGATTATGTGGAGGTGAAAATCATGATATGTGTATAATACTAATATTTAATACCTATATTACACACTTTAAGGCTATTGTACAAAAAGTCCAAAAGTAACACACGTTACTTTCAATGATCTGTAATGTTTGTAGATCTTTTATATTGCATGCATAGCTCTGGGGTTGGTAAATATAATTATAAATATATTATAATATTATTTTATATATAAGTGTTTTTAAAAGAAAAATGAAGGTTTAGCTTATAGGCTATTGCTGTATGCATTACTGTGTTAAACACTGGTACAAGAAATTCTCAGTCAAAAAACACCTACAAGGCCTGAAAGAAATCGAGCCTCAGCCAGGTAAGAAAAAGTAAAGAAATTAGTTGCTTTTTTGGGGAGTAACTCAATATTTGCATGTATTACTTTTAAAAGAAACTTTCCCCAACACTTGGTAGCCACCTGCAACTTACAGTGCAGAATTATTAGGCAAATGAGTATTTTGACCACATCGTACTCGTTATGCATGTTGTCTTACTCCAAGCTGTATAGGCTGGAAAGCCTACTACCAATTAAGCATATTAGGTGATGTGCATCTCTGTAATGAGAAGGGGTGTGGTCTAATGACATCAACACCCTATATCAGGTGTGCATAATTATTAGGCAACTTCCTTTCCTTTGGCAAAATGGGTCAAAAGAAGGACTTGACAGGCTCAGAAAAGTCAAAAATAGTGAGATATATTGCAGAGGGATGCAGCAGTCTTAAAATAGCCAAGCTTCTGAAGCGTGATCATCGAACAATCAAGCGTTTCATTCAAAATAGTCAACAGGGTCGCAAGAAGCGTGCGGAAAAACCAAGGCGCAAAATAACTGCCCGTGAACTGAGAAAAGTCAAGTGTGCAGCTGCCAAGATGCCACTTGCCACCAGTTTGGCCATATTTCAGAGCTGCAACATCACTGGAGTGCCCAAAAGCACAAGGTGTGCAATACTCAGAGACATGGCCAAGGTAAGAAAGGCAGAAAGTCGACCACCACTGAACAAGACACACAAGCTGAAACGTCAAGACTGGGCCAAGAAATATCTCAAGACTGATTTTTCTAAGGTTTTATGGACTGATGAAATGAGAGTGAGTCTTGATGGGCCCGTGGCTGGATTGGTAAAGGGCAGAGAGCTCCAGTCCGACTCAGACGCCAGCAAGGTGGAGGTGGAGTACTGGTTTGGGCTGGTATCATCAAAGATGAGCTTGTGGGGCCTTTTCGGGTTGAGGATGGAGTCAAGCTCAACTCCCAGTCCTACTGCCAGTTTCTGGAAGACACCTTCTTCAAGCAGTGGTACAGGAAGAAGTCTGCATCCTTCAAGAAAAACATGATTTTCATGCAGGACAATGCTCCATCACATCCAAGTACTCCACAGCGTTGCTGGCAAGAAAGGGTATAAAAGAAGAAAATCTAATGATATGGCCTCCTTGTTCACCTGATCTGAACCCCATTGAGAACCTGTGGTCCATCATCAAATGTGCGATTTACAAGGAGGGAAAACAGTACACCTCTCTGAACAGTGTCTGGGAGGCTGTGGTTGCTGCTGCACGCAATGTTGATGGTGAACAGATCAAAACACTGACAGAATCCATGGATGGCAGGCTTTTGAGTGTCCTTGCAAAGAAAGGTGGCTATATTGCTCACTGATTTGTTTTTGAATGTCAGAAATGTATATTTGTGAATGTTGAGATGTTATATTGGTTTCACTGGTAAAAATAAATAATTTAAATGGGTATAAATTAGTTTTTTGTTAAGTTGCCTAATAATTATGCACAGTAATAGTCACCTGCACACACAGATATCCCCCTAAAATAGCTAAAACTAAAAACTACTTAAAATATTGATACAAAAATATTCAGCTTTGATATTGAGTTTGTGTTCAGTGAGAACATGGTTGTTGTTCAATAATAAAATTAATCCTCAAAAATACAACTTGCCTAATAATTCTGCACTCCCTGTATAAGGAATATGATGATCAGCATGATGATATGAGATTGATGAGCCTCCGAAATTATCATTTTTATTGAACATTGTTTTAATTACATAAAGTACACAGAACATATATCCTTCCGTTCAGGACATACAGAGACATTCTTTGGTTAGGTTTATAATTCCAATGGTTTGTCGACATTTGACTGCTTCCTGAGTCTGAAGAACATGTTACTGATGGATAGTGTACAAAAAAAAAGATGTGGAGACATGCATTTAACACACGCACGCACGCATGCGCACACACACGCACACACACAACAGTGGTGCCTGTTCCTGCCAGTGTTGAGAATTGAACCCGCAAATTTCGGGTTACCAGTCTGGTTCTCTGACCATTAGGTCACAACTGAGGTCTGAGATAACTTTGGCCTTTCTCTGTTAGTGCTTGTTGTGTGCCTTTTGTGCTCTGCTGAAAATAGCAGCTTGAGTTTTCATGCAAGTTTGGGGTTGCTAACTGGTGGGCAGCAACATTTTGATTAACCAAGATGTCAGAACTGCATGGCTAACACAACATAAGCTGCAGACAACAGCAGGGTATTTATCGATTGAGTTTTGATGTGTGCAAAGAAGGATCAGACGTGTGTTTCCGAACGTCGTCTGCATGTGATGAAGTGTCCAGGTTGCCGGGCAACGAGGGAAAGCGGAGAGACGCACAGAGCCGCGGTGCATCCATAAACATGGTCTTAAGCTCTGGAGTTGAAACGGCACTGGTTTCTAGTTTGTCGGGTTCACAGTCATCTGAAGCAGCTCCCATGTGAATGCCACTGGACAGGGAACCCTGGGAATTGGACTTGAACATGGATTCTGGTTGGGTTGAACTCTGGAAACACAGGGTTAAATACAGTTCATTTGGTTTATTGTTCTTTCTAGTAAAAACTTGTTTATCGTGGATATTCTTAGTTAAAGGTTAGTATTTAGGATCAGGATTGTTTTGGAAAATTATGGAGGCGAGTGAGAGAGGGAAGGAGAATTTTCAGGTGTGAGACTGATCCTTGTGAATGATGCAAACAGAGTTCAATTTTGTTGTAAAGCAGCTGTAAAAAGAAAATACTATTGTTCAGCTGAAGGCAGTTCAGTGTTGATTCAGTTTCATTGTAAAGATCAATGAATAAATCAGTTCAATTCAGCTATAAATGTATGCAGCTCTGCCAAAACACTGACTTCAACTAAACAAGGACGCTTTATTCTTTTTAGAGCTACTTTACAACCAAACACTGAATCTGTTGATCACTGCAAAGTGATCAACAATCTGTATTGTATAAAGCGCTATAAAATAAAGGCGATTTGACTTGTGAAAAAGTAGTACACTTGAACATACATATATAATAATATAAAAATATATACTTTCATGCAAATATACATGCTGTACATACTTACAATTAAATGAGATTGATGCAATTTCATAATTGTTTTATCTTTAAAGTAGCTTTCCAGTGTAATGGCTATATATTTTGACAACAAGCATTTATGGCAATTTAAAATATACTTTTTTTTCTTTCTCACAGAAGACTGAGCCAACAGCTAAGTAATGTATCATGAGCACGTGTGCTACCGTTTGTGCCACTTAAACACTTTAATGTTTTTTTTTCTATTGTATGACATATGTAAATATATTTGATTTACCCATTTGTACTGATGAACTTGAATTTAGCATCTGTAAAATACTGTATATGTATATTCAATACTGTATACTTTAAAACTAATATCAGATAACACACATCAGTGAAATTGTAATCAAGTACTTTACAAGTGCTTTAATATGATAGTCAACACATCAAAATAAGTGTACTTAAAAGTATGACAAAAGATATATATTTTATAATGATAAAACACAATGATTTCAAATGTACTTTAAAGTAAAACTTGTGTGTTCAAAAACAGTCATGGAAGTGTACTCTCTTTAAGTGGCTATTTGTATTTTACTTAAGTGGCCATTAGTATTGTATCATCCGCAAATGTACATTCAATACAATTAAGCACACTTTGTTTTCACAAGAGAAGTCTGGCATTGAGAAATGAATAAATTGTTTTTTAAAAATTAATAAACAATAAAAAATTGTATCGGACAGCACTTTTACCTGAATGGTAGTGCTTCTACTGTCCAGTTGAATATTTGGAATGGGGAACATGCTGTGACGTACTGGTGTGCTGCTTCCATACAGCGTATCGGGGTCAGGAATGTGGTTGCCAGGTAATACAGCGCTATATGCTGGAGGCACAAGTGCAGTCTGTTGCTGGAGAAGCTGAAGAATCACACTGATGTCTGCTGTCATTCTTGTCTCTAGCCTGAGAGGAAGGGAGCAAAAAACTGTAGTATTTAAGTAATCATTTGCTGGACATCTTTACTTCAACCGTTCAAAAATCAAGTTATGTGACGCGTCAGAACCAGTGGGGAAAACCAAGAGCTTGACAGCCGCTGGTCACTGTATGCGTCAATGCAACAAAGAGAGCAGTTTGGGGCTTGGCTACTATTGCAGGCTGAACCAGAGGCTGTTTAGTTGCTGTGGGACCATGAATAACACATGGGAAAATGTAACCCCTCCATTTCTACTCGTAACTCTCCGAGCGTTTCTAACGTGTGTGTGTGTGCTAACAAGGGTGCAAAAGACTGCAGCCTCTACAGGGAGTGCAGAATTATTAGGCAAATGAGTATTTTGACCACATCATCCTCGTTATGCATGTTGTCTTACTCCAAGCTGTATAGGCTGGAAAGCCTACTACCAATTAAGCATATTAGGTGATGTGCATCTCTGTAATGAGAAGGGGTGTGGTCTAATGACATCAACACCCTATATCAGGTGTGCATAATTATTAGGCAACTTCCTTTCCTTTGGCAAAATGGGTCAAGAGAAGGACTTGACAGGCTCAGAAAAGTCAAAAATAGTGAGATATATTGCAGAGGGATGCAGCAGTCTTAAAATAGCCAAGCTTCTGAAGCGTGATCATCGAACAATCAAGCGTTTCATTCAAAATAGTCAACAGGGTCGCAAGAAGCGTGCGGAAAAACCAAGGCGCAAAATAACTGCCCGTGAACTGAGAAAAGTCAAGCGTGCAGCTGCCAAGATGCCACTTGCCACCAGTTTGGCCATATTTCAGAGCTGCAACATCACTGGAGTGCCCAAAAGCACAAGGTGTGCAATACTCAGAGACATGGCCAAGGTAAGAAAGGCAGAAAGTCGACCACCACTGAACAAGACACACAAGCTGAAACGTCAAGACTGGGCCAAGAAATATCTCAAGACTGATTTTTCTAAGGTTTTATGGACTGATGAAATGAGAGTGAGTCTTGATGGGCCCGTGGCTGGATTGGTAAAGGGCAGAGAGCTCCAGTCCGACTCAGACGCCAGCAAGGTGGAGGTGGAGTACTGGTTTGGGCTGGTATCATCAAAGATGAGCTTGTGGGGCCTTTTCGGGTTGAGGATGGAGTCAAGCTCAACTCCCAGTCCTACTGCCAGTTTCTGGAAGACACCTTCTTCAAGCAGTGGTACAGGAAGAAGTCTGCATCCTTCAAGAAAAACATGATTTTCATGCAGGACAATGCTCCATCCAAGTACTCCACAGCGTGGCTGGCAAGAAAGGGTATAAAAGAAGAAAATCTAATGATATGGCCTCCTTGTTCACCTGATCTGAACCCCATTGAGAACCTGTGGTCCATCATCAAATGTGCGATTTACAAGGAGGGAAAACAGTACACCTCTCTGAACAGTGTCTGGGAGGCTGTGGTTGCTGCTGCACGCAATGTTGATGGTGAACAGATCAAAACACTGACAGAATCCATGGATGGCAGGCTTTTGAGTGTCCTTGCAAAGAAAGGTGGCTATATTGGTCACTGATTTGTTTTTGTTTGGTTTTTGAATGTCAGAAATGTATATTTGTGAATGTTGAGATGTTATATTGGTTTCACTGGTAAAAATAAATAATTGAAATGGGTATAAATTTGTTTTTTGTTAAGTTGCCTAATAATTATGCACAGTAATAGTCACCTGCACACACAGATATCCCCCTAAAATAGCTAAAACTAAAAACTACTTAAAATATTGATACAAAAATATTCAGCTTTGATATTAATGAGTTTTTTGTGTTCAGTGAGAACATGGCTGTTGTTCAATAATAAAATTAATCCTAAAAAAATACAACTTGCCTAATAATTCTGCACTCCCTGTAGGATCAGTTGCTAGTGCACTTCATAAAGCTAGGAGAATGAGGTTTACTTGCACAGCTCTTACTAGCTGGCATCCGTCTCACTCACCCCCCTAAACCTCACTCCCATCCGGGTCACGGCACCAACGTAACATTTCTTGTTCTACTCGCAGTGCTCTGAGCGGGATCTGAATCAGCATGGGAGGCACACGCACAAACAAATATGCTCAGTCGCTAGTGCGCCTTTTGAAGGCAGGGAAGTGGCTGGCTAATGTTACAAAAATAGATGGGAATACACATGCAAGCCCCATGCATTTAGACCATGAAGATTAAACTGGTGTAGACAGCCTCTAAATGTTTTGGTGCATCATATCTGGGGGAGATACATTGGGTGAATTTATTATAAGCAAGACGTTGAGTATTAAGTCTACTCAATTGTTTACTCATGACACATAGCAAAACAGCTAAAGTACAGTGGAATCCGGTTATGTCGACGGCCTCGGGGGTTGCAAAAAAGCATAAAGATAACCGAGGATCGAAAAAACCAACAACCAATATGGCGATTTATTTGATGGAGTGATCGGCATGCTATAAAAATGTACACACACTGTATATGTTTGCTAACAACAAAAGGCATATGTGCAGCAACTAACAGCAGAGATTTACCAGTATACAATAAAAAACACCTTCGATACTCGATATAAAACTTTATATTCTCCAACATCGCAAACACAATTTCGCTTACAGTGTAAACAGTCACAACACATAAACACATTCGCTCATAACACAGTCATTTCGCTCGGACACAGTTCTGAAAGTATTGCACACGCGGTTACTATGATTTCTTTACAAACTCTAAAATGCTTTGTTACGTTTTGTCTTTAACGGTCTGCTTGAAAACAAATGCGTCTAAGCTTCTATGAGTAACGATGTCTTTGTCGATGTCAATGTAATCTGCGTTGTGTAATTTCGTAATCACTCTTGAACACCAGCATTCGTCCCATCAACAACAACAAAAATCAACGAAACATTCACAAAAGTGCTCGAGGGCACAATTATATAACATGAAATCATCAATTACACAACATACATTATGACATGGATTACACAAACTAATGCGACCTACCTCTGTAAAATCACAGTCTGACTGGGCAAATGTAAAGCGGCCAGAAGGAACAAAAATGGTCATGGCATGAACATGCAATGTGAACTCGGCGCATGCACAGTGACCTAGGTACTATCTTTACTCACGGGATCGAGATAACCCATGTGAAGTGGTGAATTTGTCCCCTTTTTGTGGTCGAGATATTAGGGTTTGACGACATAAAATAATCGACATAACCGATAAGAAAATGCTAAGACAAATAGGGAGTTTGGCGGTTCCACTTCAAAAACGTCGACATAATAGGATTGGCGAATTAACCGTGAGTCGAGATAAGTGGACTCCACTGTATTCCTAATATCTTTGTGCTTTTATTGAAAGTATCCTACTTTTACCCGTTAACACATGCCTTCAGAAGCATCATCAGAGCTTTGTTTGACTTGGAAGCGCCACAATCAAAGGTTGTTTGAAAATATGCTTTCTTTTTGTTATTCTGATAAGTTCCACTAGTGTTGCAGAAAGTACATACTTCAGCCTTAACTGTTCCTTTAAAATGCATCACCTACCTCATAAGCTGACTCTGCAGAAGCTCCAGTCTAGAGTCAAGTTCGCTGGGATGATGATCTGCAAAGAGCGGTGGAGGACATGAGGTCCGGACAAATGGGAGGCACTGAGACTCTTCAGCAAAATGAGCTCCCTGGTGGTCAGTCCAGTAATGGTACAATCCAGATGGAGGAGCTTGAGTTAGGACGAGATATTGAATTACAATAATCCAACAATTAAAAAAAAAACATTCATATTTACAATATGTAATTTAAAGTTCAAGATTGGGAGATTAAGAACAAAGTACATCAAATAATCTTGTGAAAATTTTCAGCACTAAAATAGTGGTTGTAATGATGTAAAATTACTCCAAATTCTGAAATAAAGTGCTGCAGTGATGATGTATTTTTGTGTGCCAAACCTTAAGTTATAATCACCCTCATTCCTTTAATTAAAAACCCAATAGGATTTTTCAGTTGGCTTATTTTAGACATTTAATTAAAAACTAAAATCCTTAAAAATTGTTCAAGAAAATAGAACTGGAAATGCTAAACTGTTTCCAGGTTTTGGCCTATAAAAATATGTCATCAATATGGTTTGGCTTCAGATTTGACATTTTTTTTAATGCTGCATCCAAACCAATAATATATCTGTATAAAGTCCGATAAGTATACTTACACCCATCCAATTGCCCCATTTCCATGCCAGGCTCTCTGCTGATCCCAGAGACACAACTTTGTGGTATCAGTCTCACAACAGGACAGGGGTAGTCCAGATGGTCTGCCTCAGAGGTATACAGCTCACAGTGGCTGATGGGAGACTTGCTGAGGTTTTCACTGGATTCCAATGTGGAGCTTCCATAGCTGCACAGCTCCTCCCAGTGCATGTGATCGGTTAGAGAATGGTGATGACCCAGGGCCAAACACGTCCGAGATGGGTACGAGTCATTCTGGTCCATTCCATCTTGAGTAGCATGACAAGAAATCAACCAAAAAATAATAATAATTCTGCAGAATATTTGGTGCTCTCACAGTCTATTTGCTGAATTTGTATTCATACACTAGTTTTTGGTTAGTTAGGTGATTAATATGCCTTTGACATTCTCAGTCTTCTGATGTCGAAGGTCAAATATTTGGCTCTAAGCAGTGGAGAATTGTGAATTAAATACAGTGGAATCCGGTTATGTCGACGGCCTCAGGGGTTACAAAAAAGCGTTGAGATAACCGATTAGCGAGAAAACCAACATTTGACGATTTATTTGATGAAGCGATCGGCATGCTATAAAAATGTACATACACTGTATATGTTTGCTAACAACAAAAGGCAAATGTGCACCAACTAACAGCAGAGATTTACCAGTATACAATAAAAAACACCTTCCATTCTCCATACAAACCTTTAATCATATTCTCCAACATTGCAAACAGTCACAACACACGTGTAAACACATTCGCTCATAACATATTGGTGAGGTCATCACTCTGTACTGGATTGCATACTTTCTTGCGTTCTGCCGGTCTAATGTGCTTTCTCAACAAATTCGGCTTCGTCCCGTCTTTTAACAACCGGGTTCTTCAATCCGCAATTATATAAACACACACACACACACACACACACCTGCTTTTGTTCTAACGCGCGCTCTGCTCAGCGCGTAAGAACGATATGTGCTTTCACTTCAGAGAGTGAGAGAAGCGTCACTGACAGAGTGACGTGCAACGAAAACCCAGCACATGCGCAGTAAACTAGGTACGCTCAGTCACGAGATATCCATGTGAAGTGGCGAATTTGTCTCTTTTGTGCTCAAGATATTAGGGTTCGGCGACATAGAATAATTGACATTACCGAAAAGAGTTTGGCGATTACACTTTCCACGTCGACATAATAGGATTGGCGAGTTAGCCGTGAGTTGAGATAAGTGAACTCCACTGTAATTCTGAAATATGTTGTTTTCATTTTTTTGATACAATTTAAACTTTTTTACTTTGTAAATGTAGACTTCTGGACACAACTTCACAACATAAGTCTCAATGGGAATTTTTGTTTGTGAGTGTTCAACTCACCTGGCCTGTTGCGCCTGTCCAGTGAGTTTCGTCTGTGTCGTATGCGGCTTCCATGGTAGCCGCAGTCCAAATGTTCACTTGACGTCATCGGTTCAGTCTGATTACATACCAATTGAAGCAATGGTTACTGTACAGAGAGCATTTGTCTCAATGGCGTATTCATTTGTATTAAATCAATGACGTGTATTAAAAATGAATAATTCATTCTTATTATTAATTTGTGTGAATGTCAGGTTTGTTCATGTTTTGTTTATAATATATATTTAATTTTGTCAGAAATTAATCATTAAATTAATAATTATTGCTTTGGAAGACAAATGCTTATATTTCGTCTGTTTGTTTTAAATCTCAGTGCTCAATAACCAATGAGGAGGGGAATGCATAAACATGTTTGGGTTTACGCACATCTCGTAGGTTGAAGGTGATTTCTAGTTTCCTCCAAAATCTCTCTCCAAATCTAGGGTACATGTCCAGCACCTCTAAAAGGTCGTCTCTTTGTATACGGTGAAGGTCACAGTAGGTAAGTGCAGTAACATCAGCATTACAGCGACCAGGATCTTCAAACAGATTCATGGGCTCGCCAAAGATGTCGTTCTTTCCTGTACGTGAAACAGGAAGTAGTTTTTATTATGTGTCAAACTACCAATAGATCAGAAAGCTGTTTGCTCAAGCTTGATATCAATCTCACCCAGTATGGCCAGCACAATGTTATGTTGCGAGACTTGAATGGATCCACGGGAGATGAAGTGGAGGGCTCTGAGCATGTCGCCCTGGTGATAGAGGGTGTCTCCCGGGGGCGAGTGGGTGGTTTTGAAGTGCGTGGCGAGAGCTCGAAGACACGCTTTACTCGCCCCACGGAACACTTTACAGTTCTGCATCAGATTACGATTCAGATGTAGGCAAATGTCAGCTTGCAAACACTCTGGAAAACCTTTCATGACCTGCAATTAGAAAATATGTAAGAATGTGGTTTTATTATAGAAATTACTGGAACGCATACAGTAATTGCAAATATTGTATACAGTAGACAATGATATTTGATTTCCAGCATAACCTACTGCATTCATATTAATGCCATTGGTGTAGGACCAGGCATGTTGGAAATATTCCTCCAGTTTCTGCCTCAGATCTCCAGGTATCTGATGGAAGCGGATGAACTCTTTAACCCGCAGCAACTGAGTATGATACCGTGTTGTTCCAGAATAAAGCCTTTGAATTATTGCTGAGACGTTCCCAAATATGCTGGCGTACATGAGAGCTAAGACAAAAAGTCAATTGGAAAATATTTAGTCAACAGTGCCAATTTTTTGACATGCAAAGGTAAAGGGCCAGTCACACAGCCGATCAAGCACGAATAACTCACAAATCACGCACATATTGGGTTTATGCGTGCTTGTGCGTCGAGAAATTGACCAAAATATTCCACGAACATACGACGCACGCCCGACCGAATCACATGAATCACTGACGGAGCGTCCAAACACACACGCTTCGCGAACGTTCCACGTACAAGCACTTTCAGAATCCACATTGTCAGTGGATGTCAGTGGAATGAACGTGATACGTGCGCGGTTCATGCGTGATATGAAGGTGGAGCGTCAGTGGACGGATGTGGACGTGGACGGTTTCGAACCAGTTCCGATGCATAAGCACTGATGGCCGGCGTGTGTCCCGCGCATAGTCACGCATACTCGACGCATAAACTACGCACGCCGAATCATGAATAATGCACACCGAACGAAAAACGAATGAATTTAAATTTTGAATTTTTGAACGGTTTGAATTTTGAACCGTTCAAAACTCAAAATCACGCACAAACCGCCTTCGACGCACAACCACTTACAATCACTGACGGTCCATGTTCGTTCCACCGACGAATTACGCACACGACGCACGAAAATCTGTGCGTAATTCGTGCGTGATTCATGCGTTTTCGCTGTGTGACTGGCCCTTAAGTTATAAGGGTTATTAAAGATACTACTACATCCATCAATGTGGGGTGATGATTATGCATTGGGTGTGCATATCAGTAAGGAAAAGAATGAAATGTTATTACGATCCCATTAGGCAACAGTAGGCCATTTGTCATAGTCCAGCACTTTCATGGCAATTCATAACTAGTTTGTCAATGATAGGGAATGTCAATAGTTAATGGTGAATTAGTAGCAATTCAATTTTTTCAATTCAATTCAGTTTTTAGGACTGACAGGTTTAGGAGTGGACATTCATGCTTACTAAAGCAGTACAGAGAGAGCAAACAACTAGGCTAAGATCTTAAAATCATTGTTCAGATCCTCCACAACTCTTGAAAATAAAGGTTCAAAAAGCAGCTGCAATGCTACTAAAAATACATCTTGGATTCTCCACAGAACCTTTCAAGGAACATTTCATGCATGAACCTTTTTTTCTTAGTGTGAAGAAATAATCTGAAGAACTTTCAAGTTTAAGTTTAAGTTTCTTCACGGAAACAATAATGAAATTCAATAGAGTGCGCTGTATTTTCCTGCATATAACCCGCAGACGCAGATGATCCACACCCACATATAGCCCGCGGGTTTGGGGGTCTGTTTGAAGAAGAAGAAGACATTTTTTTTGGCATAAAGCACATAGATTTATGAACTTTTTTTGTTCACATTTCCAATTTCGAATGTTGCTCGCATGACTTCAATTATCCATAACCGTTCAGCTTCATAACACAGTTCTTGTGCGCGAAATTCAAACAATAAGAAAACAAACACAAGTCAGAATCAGAACAGAAAGAAAGAGCAGTGTCTCCCGCTGTGCAGCAGCTCGTCCCTTAAGAAGCGATTCTACAGGTGTTGATCATCAGATGAGATGAGAAGAGCCCGCCCACATGCAGCACAGCCAATCACGTCGTCTTGCATGATTGACAGGTCAGACAGCCAATCAGCGCCAGCTGTCAGAGTGATCGTACAAGCGCCAGAGACAACAACCCTCGCAAGAAAGAAAAACAGAAAGAGAATACCGCAAAAAAACGTATATATTATATTGAAATATTATTATGTGTAAAAAAATTTGTGATATAGCCCACACTCCCTCTGCAGGGTTTGTAAAATCTGGTATAACCCGCGGGTTATATGCAGGAAAATACGGTAGTTCACCAACATTAGCTCTAAATGTTACTAGCCAAGTAGTCTAAAGAAGGGAGAGTAGAAGTGTTCAGGACAGTGGGACAGATATTACATATTACAGTGTGAAATAAAGAGCTTTTTTGCAGTTACTTACAGCCAATGAGCATGACGCAGATAGAGAACATCTTCTCAGAGTTGGTGTTTGGAGAGACATTCCCAAAGCCCACACTGGTCAGACTACTGAAGGTGAAATAGAGTGCAGTGATGTATTTATCCTTATTGGAGGGTCCTGATCTGGCATCGCTGTCATTGTAAGGTTTTCCCAGTTGATCGGCCAGGTTATCCAGCCAACCTGTCTTCATGTAAGGCCTCTCCACATAGCCAATGGCATACCAGATACAAGCCAACCAGTGAGCAATCAGCCCAAAGGTGCACATGAGCAAGAAGAGGACTGCAGCTCCATACTCTGAGTACCGATCTAATTTTCTAGCCACACGGACCAACCGCAGCAGACGAGCTGTCTTCAGCAGGCCGATGAGAGTGGCTGTCGTCTACAAATTGAGTGATGGGAGGAGATGGAAAGAATAGTGAGCATAGTGACACAAAGAGTGAGTCCCAGTCCCATATAATTATACCTCTAGACAACAGGGTTGGTAACCAGGTTTTCAAAGTTGCAAAACTAGGTGATTCATCTTCAGTTTAATGTATTTCTCAATAGGTTTCCCCTTTTCAATT
Source organism: Rhodeus uyekii (assembly GCA_037043235.1). NCBI lineage: Eukaryota > Metazoa > Chordata > Actinopteri > Cypriniformes > Acheilognathidae > Rhodeus > Rhodeus uyekii. The sequence goes on from JAWRVZ010000160.1 coordinate 158,743, forward strand.
TAAATACTGCATGTTTACTATGCAAATTCATGGAAACAGGGTTGACATTTTAAGATCGCCCCTTTCTGACAAAATAAAGCACAAAGTGATAAAGATGACATTTTAATATGTCCCTTGAAAAGTTTGTGATTACTGATGGACGCACTGATCTGAAAAGCTTGGCTAATACATGAATCGCTAATTCTTTATATTTGAAAGCTGATAACTAATATATTTGCAGAAAAATCTAAAGCCTAATTTTTATATAATCTTTACAAAAACAATTGTCTCACCATTAAAAGCCATGTCAACACACAATTATGATCTTATGTTGCCAATATGACAGACATGCGCTGCACATGTTGCACTTTTATCCGAATCACATTCACAATTCAAACCTATCATGGTGGACAGTGTGCTTTTGAAATGTCTCGGATAAAAAAACAAACAAACTATTTATTGGTTTTAATATATTGGTCAGATCTTCTTATTGTGCCGATAACGCTGACATTAAAGTTAAACATATATCGACCGATATCAATATGGTGGCCAAAAATAGATTTTCTTTTTTATTATTATTGCAATAGTTCCCTACTTTAAAAAAGTGGACAATATAATAGTAACAAATTTAAACAAAATATAACCTTAATTACAAACGTAGTTGCAAAGACAAAATGCTAGCTCTTATTTCTGTACACTAAAATTGCAAGTGACGTTCTGGGAAATGTCTATTAAGATTGATGAGTAAAATTTGATCATCTTTTCAGTCCTATTTTAAACAAATTTAGATGTGACGCATCTCATGACAGCCAGTTGACTGCCTCTTGTCTTGTAGAATAAGGTTAATATAGAAGTAACGGCTTTGAAATATCCCTTACACATTTATGTCTTTATTTATATATCGGTTATATATACTGTTTTATGGATTTATTATACAAAAACGCTTCTTAAAAACATAACAAAACACATCACGGTTTTATCGGTATCACAAATGAACAGTAGAAGTAGAAGTTCATACCTCATCTGATCCAGACCTGAAGAAGAGCAGATCAAACGGAACTGCGGCCACCATGTCGATGAGAAACCAGCCTTTGATATAATGGATAGCGATGCGTTTTGGATGGGTCACCACCTCATCATTATGATTCACGTACGTCGTCCTGAAGGTGATCACGATGTCTATGATAAACATAACGTCCACTATCATTTCTACGACATTTAAAGGGTCACAGGTGTAGCCACAGGTGTGTCTCCTCTCCTCCTCCAGATCATTGAGGAGGAAAGCAGCAGAGTACGGAGTGAAGACCGCTGTGTAGAGCACTAGCAGGAGGATGATCCAGTCCCACATGGCTTTGAAAGGACTGTAGTGCAACATGATCCACATGTGGACGTCTGTAGCCTGCAGCTTGTACTCAGGCAAGACATCCGCACCAAGAGACAGTACCTGTGCACGGAAACAGAGGGTCGGTTTTAGCATGAATGTCGAACAAATGAAAATCAATACAAAGGGCAAGAAATCAGTTACTTTAGCTCAACGCTAAACAAAGCTGATGTTTTAAAATGAATATTTTGGGTTCAACTTTAGTCAGCATGAAATCAAAATCAAAAACTTTTATTTGTATGGAATATTGGTGTTAATCATAAATTATTTATCTCTGCATGTCATTATTTATATATTGATTTTAATTCAGCTGATTTAATTATTAATCTTTAATTTAAAAAAATTAAACTCCCCTTTTGTATTGCAGCATCATCTCTTCTATTCTCTGATGATGTGTTTAAATTACAGTGGAGTCCACTTATCTCGACTCACGGTTAACTCGCCAACCCTATCATGTCGACGTTTTTGAAGTGGAACCACCAAACTCCCTATTTGTCTCAGAATTTTCTTATTGGTTATGTCGATTCTTTTATGTTGCCAAACCCTAATATCTCGAGCACAAAAGAGGGACGAATTCGCCACTTCACATGGGTTATCTCGTGACTGATGATCATACCTAGTTCACTGTGCATGCGCTGAGTTCCCGTTTCACTCACAGTGCCGCGCAGCCGCAGAAGAACTCGCGGAAATGGCACAAAAATCAAATTGTGTTTGCAATGTTGGAGAATATGATTAAAGGTTTGTATGGAGAATGGAAGGTGTTTTTTATTGTATACTGGTAAATCTCTGCTGTTAGTTGGTGCACATATGCCTTTTGTTGTTAGCAAACATATACAGTGTATGTACATTTCTATAGCATGCCGATCACTTCATCAAATAAATCGCAATATTGGCTGTTGGTTATCTCGATCATCGGTTATCTCGATGCTTTTTTGCAACCCCCAAGGCCGTCGACATAACCGGATTCCACTGTATATTATCTCCCTAACAACCAAACAGATTACCCTAGCAACCATAGAAACTACCCAGAAACCATAGAAACACACTTCACAATCACGTAGTAACATCCTAGCATCCACCCAGGACACCCTAGCAACTGCCTAGCAACCATCCAGAATACCCTAGCAACAGCCTAGCAACCAGTCCATTTACACTAGCAACCAGCCAGAACACCTTAGCAACACCCTAGCAACATGTTGATTTCTGATCATTTATGGCAGCGACTTCGTAGCATTGTAATCGTAGCATGTTAAATAGCTACCAACATGCTGAATTAAAGTTTCAGGTCTGACGTTTTCAAGCCAACTTCTAAAGTTTGTCTCAACAAACTTTTTTCTCTAGTTATCTTATTGTAATACTAAAACATAATAGGATTTTACTACACAGAAGAATGGAGCATCTGAAGAATCAAATGGTTTAAAATCAAGTCACGTTTCACAAAACACTTAATGTTTGATGATATAATTAGGGGTGAATTCAGGTTGATTGGGGAAATTGTTCCCATTGAGATGACTGGTAGAAAAGTATTTCAATAAACCTGAATTCACCCATTGTTAATGTGAGGCGGTGCAAATATATGGGAAACAGTGAATGATCTTTACAGTGCATAGTACATGAAAAGCTTCTTCTTTCTTTTTTTAATTAACTGGTTTCATGCAAGACAGTACTCAACATTATCATCATGCCATTTTTTTAACCTTTAGTAGATGTGTATGAAAGCTTTAATTCTTCTGAGAGCAAAATTATTGCACTCTATGCATGTGCAGTGATTTCATATCATCATCTTAAGTTCCCCAAACTATGACAGCAGCTTAAAGTCGGCATGAAACCTATTGTCATGTGTATCTGACTGAAACGGCTTTTTGAACAAGAATTTTTTGTCCGACCCTCAAGCCAAGTGAATATATCATCAAAGAAGAGATGTCAGATGGAAAGTTATTTTGATGGAAGATTACAAGGGTACATGAATAATGAAAAAGTTATGATGTGCACAGATAAATCTATAATTAACACTGCAATTTTCCATAAAAATTCATCAATTTTGATTTCATGGTCAGATTAACCTCAAAAATGGGTCAAATGGTCACAACTGAATGCCTGGGGATGTGAGAGGGTCGTGTTCTTTTTGGAAATAGAAAGATGAAATAAGGACGAATTAGGAGAAAAGGCGCTCAGAATTTTAGTCATCAAATTCAATCATCAAAACATATGCAGTGTGAGACCGTATATATCTTAAATTACATGATGATACCCCACAGTTTTAGACTAAGGGCCACAGGGGTTATGGATTTTTTTCCATGGCAAAGTGCCATTTCTCTTGGGCTCATGTCTCTGTCCTAATGATCTTTCCACGAGCCACATTATTTTCCATGTGCCAACTTTCTTCATTATGCAGACATAAATTATCAAGCGTTCAATATGTTTATTATTTACAATTTAAAAAATCTGAATATGTTGTGCATCAGCACAAACAGCCAGAAGTTTTTACAAAAACATTGTCAGTCTCTAGATCGTCATTTAAAATCTAAGGCAAGCTCAACAATGCATCCTACCTGCGTTACCTTCTCTGTCACGTTCTGTGTGCGCTCCTTCACCTTCGGGGTAACAAGCTCAATGTTGCACGGTGTCGTGGAGTGATTGGATCGACGCAAGTTTAGACTGAATGAAGATAGTCGGCTTAAAGCTTTCATCCGCTTAGAGCTGGAGGTAGAGTTCCACAAGCTTGGCTTCAAGTCTGTTTGATAAAAGACAAATAAAATACATTGAATTCAGAGCAGTGTTTTATATACACACACATACATATATATACATATATATACTGCTCATAAAAATGAAGGGAACACTTAAATCTCAAATTTTTTCTCAATGAATAAAGTTTTAGATTTAAAAATCTTTATTTTATAAACATTCTATAATTTGTTAAGAACAAAATTATGTGACAATAGTCAGTGGAAATCCAGACTGAGGGATGGATTCAAAAATCATACAAAAAAATCTATGTAAAACAAAAATGAAGTTACAGGCTGATCCAACTTGCAACCATAATGTAAGTCAGCAGTGTGTGTGGCCCCAACGTGCCTGTATCACAAAAATGAGATGGAGGATCTCCTCCCAGACCTGGATCAGGACACCTGTGAGCTCCTGGAGAGTCTGTGGTGCTACTTTGGACACTCCAATAAATAACGTCCCAGAGGTTTTCAATTGGAAAAGGTCCTGGGAATGTGAGGGCCAGTTAATGGAATCAATACCTTCGTCATCTAAAAACTGCCTACACACTCTAGTCACATGACGCCGGGCATTATCACGCACCACCATAAGGTCTGACATGACAAGCTCTGAGGACTTCATCCTGGTACCTAAAAGGAGTTAGAGAAATATTGTCTAACACGTCTAACAAGAATAATCCCCAGGCCATTACTGACCCACCGCCAAACCAGTCATGCATTATTGATGTTGTATGCAGTATAATGTTCCTCATGGCTCCGCGGCCCGGTAACATTTCATCGACGGACCGGTCCGCGAAATCGCTCCGCGGACTGGGGGTTGGGGACCACTGCACTAGAGGACGTCCAACCTCAAGTCTATTTCTGACAGTTTGGTCAGAAACATGCACACCAGTATTGGGTTGCAGGTAATTGCCTCATGCAAATCTGTCAGGAAGAATAAGGAGTTGTGGTCACCACTTACAATATCTTTCCCTTTTGGAGGTTGTCTTTCTTTTTGTTGTTACTTTCATTTGCACTAAAGCAGGTGAAACTGATTCAAAGTCATTTATGCTTTCTAACTGGACAGAATGATATTGCTGAAATTGTATTGACTTATGTTATACTATGATGATTAAGTGTCCCTGATTTTTTGAGCAGTGTATATCGAAACAGGAAATAAGTAATAGTAATTATAAATTATTTAAAAAATTATATTTACATTTTAATATTTAAAATGGTTTTGGTTTATTTAAATTGATTTATGATTCATTTACAAAGAAAGATAATGCCTCCAATATTACACTTTGACATATAAATCTTATATAAAGAGCTATTTTAACATGCAAGAACAAGGCATGGTTAAAATTAGTTTGGTCAGGAGGCAAAATGAGTTTGCGTTTGTTTCAAATATCAACTTTGTCTTAGACGTTTCCCTAGAAATCTCTTGGAAGAAATTGACAGGTTAATTGCTGATCTTCCGTTGTAGCATTAATTAGACTAGCATGTCTCTGATCATTTGGTGAGATGCTACAGATCTATTTTGAGAAATTAAGACTTTCTGAAGCTCTACAGGATCCAGCTCTCAAAGATCCTTTTTCTTCTAAGAGTCTTTTTCTCAGGAACAACATCTGAGAAGCAGGAGAATGCATTTAAACTTTTAATTAAATAGATTTTTCTAGAAGAAATGTTTAAGATCTCTTGGTGATAGATATTAAAATGACCTATAGGCCAAAAAATAATACATTTTGATTGAAAGAACCAGGCTATTAACAAAATAAAATGTACTTACTACTGTTTTGTACTCAGAGTAGTTGAGTAGAGCTGCTTGTCCCAAATGGTGTTAGCTTCACATCGAAATAATACAACAATAAAATCAGCCCCTCAGCTTCAGAAATTCCTGCTATCCAGAGAATTAGCTTCATACGAACATCCATCCAGAAAAATCACATCTTTTACAGTTTTGTGACTATGAAAATCTTATTTGTTGTAATTCCTCTTGTAATATTGTTCTTTGTCAGCTCTCCTGATGTTCTGATGCAAATCTTTGCCAAAAGAAAAGTTCCTTTAGCTTTTATTAACCAGATTTTCTATTAGCGGTCATCGTATAAGCGTTCAGTTTTTTTGCTATGAGTTTTCAAAACATACCTAAAATCAGTTATAAATCACTCAAAGAAACAATGTCTTTGTCTGTGGAAGCTCCTCCTACGTCACTGTTGGGAACTCCATCCCTGCTTTAGTTCTACATCCGACCCTAACTGAGAGACTGTACAGTAAAGTTATATAATAAACTCTCTCTCTTACCGTGGAAGTGTTGCATTTTGTCAGTTCTCGCCGAGTCAGCCGCCAAGGCAATCTGTTACAGACCCAGCTTCATATGGTACATAATCCAAATGCCCTTCCCGTACAAACGCATTGAAATCTCTGGAAGAGTCGTCCTCTTGTGACTCGACCCAGAACATCCGACAAACAAACCCTCACGTGGACAAAACCTGTCAGCTGCATGCTGCTTTTAAACAAATCGATTACATCTGTTCATGAAGGCACAATTATTTCTTATTGGCGTTTTCAGACACTGTTGAATGTTGTCAACAGAGTGCTTTTGCCTTCAGGACCAACCTTTACCAGAAGAAAAATTAACACTCGAATGGGAAGAGATTCAGTGTTGAATCAATACTCACATCACATATAGATTGAACTCAAAGCCTTTGATGGAGCTTTACATTGACCTATTGATCATTCATTATTATTCTATCACAGACAGACGGCTTGATCAGTGAAACAGGCTTTACTGACTGGACATGATTTGGTTCTGTACAGGACACCAAGACGGTATATGCATATTTATTGCTATATTCATAGTTATGTCTGATAAAAAGGTCCCACACTAAACCCATTAATGATGACACAAAGTCTAACCTAATTATGGTGCCAGGTTTTGGAATTATTCAGTTTATAATTGGAATTATTCAGTTTATAAATATAACTGAACTTCCCAGGAGTTCAGTGTTTTAGTTTAGCTCATCAAAAAACAATTCATAGTTATTACAACACTCGCCTCTGAGACTGTGAATACAGATAATTGACAGCTACAGAAAAATAAGGTGTCTGCCAAAGTACCATATTTTCCGCACCATAAGGCGCACCGGATCATAAGGTGCAGCTGCACCCGGGACCCTAGTTCTGTACTCAATCCATACATAAGGCGCACTGGATTATAAGGTGCACAGCCGATTTTTGAGAAAATGTAAGTCTTTGGGTGCGTCTTATAGTGCGGAAAATACGGTACTAAGACATGCCAAGATATTAGGAGAAATTTCAAATGCTTAAATTAGTAATTCAGCCTGAATTCTTTAAATATCTAGGGCAGTTTTTTTTGTTACACTCCATGTGCCATTGTTGCCCTAAGCCATGATTATTTCCTGACCCTGATTCTCACTGTTCAATAAATATTTGCATAAAGCAGTTTTGGTTGTTTCCTTTTTTTCAGGTTGTGAGAAAGTTCTAGCAGTTTCTTTTTAAACAGAACTGATTTTCAAAAATACAGTAAGTTACTTTCCAATATTCAATTAGTGCCCAATCTAATCATATAACAAACGTTTTATATGCACGGCATTCAGTATATAATGACTAATGGCTACTCAGAATGATACATTACTAGTATATCTTCTTTATTGCTATGATGATGATGTATTGACAAGGTCAATCAAGTATTTAATCATCACACAAAAAAATCCAAGTAAATTCCAATCAAATTTGGCCAAGCAGGTCATTTTCTTCCAGTCACTCTTAAGGTGCGAATGCTTAAGATCATGAATAATCATAATCATGATCATAATCATGAATGCTAGTTCTGAGCGTGGATGTTATCCCATACCCGGACCACATCGGGGCAGTCTTTGAGAGCCTCCAGCAGGGTGAACGCTGTCTCGAGCTGAGTCTGATTCAGGAGAGACGGGGTGTGAGAAACAAACTCCAACCCGGCTGAGAGTGTGTGAACGCCAAGACTTTCTAGAGCACCCCGCACAGCCTTCATGGACGCCATGTCACAGACAAACTGAAACAGACAGAATGTTAGTTATTAATAATTATTTGTACAATTTCTCATGACAAATTCTACACAATCCTCTTACTGGCAATATGTAAACAGTAGGCAATAATGACACTGAAATTAAAATGGACATTTCCAAGGAATATTGGAGAAGTAATTTATCAGTTATCATCATTTTTTTAAAACTCATGTGCCCTGGTGATCTGCAATCAAAATAACTTCCCCTCCCTCTTGCATCGCTTCTCTGATGATGAGGGCAGGACAACCTGTCACTCACATGAGATTACAGCAAGATCAAACCTCTATCGTCCAATCAATTCCCCATAAACAAAATAAAGTCCCGCCCCGCGGGAAGTCTTTTCACTTGGATGTGTCACATTAGGGAAGAAAAGACTATTGAAACTTCAAATTCATGCCAACTTTAATATAATACAAAGAACATTGTGCACCATTCAAATTCCTGATTTTAAACTAAATTTAGCAAACAGGACGCAGAACTAAAGTATGCTTTCTAATAATTCATTTAATTTCTTAGTAATAATGAATATTTAAATGTATGTTCCCTTCTATCCCTTCTATGTATGACTGAGATTTTTATTTTATTCCTTAAAACTCATCTTTTAAATGTTATTTTCCTGTGAAAATAAATGTATGCCTTAAAACAGCTTGACTATAACTCTACATCCTTCATTTAGTACATGCAGCTTCATGATTATGCAAATTAGTCCCACCTCCACTTAATCAGCTTTAGTAAATGCTGCCCAATGGAAAGAGGAAATATTGGTTTAATTCAACCATATCTGTTTGAACCAGAAACTGATTCAGAAGAATTATACAGGATCGTCTAATGTATCAGAATGCGTATTATACATCGCTCTCTACAATGTTGGACACATAATGATAATTGATATGATTATCCTTTGGTTGTGTTGCTAATACACAAACCGTGTCCCCGTCCATCTCAGAGTCAGACAGCGGCCTTCTGAAAATCAGCGTCCTTACAAACGCTTTGAACATCAAAGAAATTCAGCAGATAAAGGTATATACAGTAGTTCATCACAACATACATCATACACCGCATTTTCCTGCATATAACCCGCAGACAATCCGCATCCTCATATAGCCCGCGGGGCCTGCGCAAAAATTTTATGGCACAACCCGCACCCTTATATAACCCGCACCCATAGATTGATGAACTTTTTAGTAACAGTTAGTTTAGTTCACATTTAGAATTTCGAAAGTTGCTCACATGATGTAAATTATACATAACTGTTCAGCTGTGTATAAACACAGTGTTTGTGCGTGAAATTCACACAATAAAAAACAAACACAAGTCAGAATCAGAAGAAAAAGAAAAAGCAGTCTCTCCCGCTGTGCAGCAGCTCGTCCCGATTCTACAGGTGTTGATCATCGGATGAGATGAGAAGAGCCCGCCCTCATGCAGCACAGCCAATCACGTCTTCTTGCATGATTGACAGGTCAGACAGCCTATCAGCTCCAGCTGCCAGAGTGATCGTACAAGCGCCAGAGACAACAACCCTCGCAAGAAAGAAAAACAGAACGAAAACACCGCAAAAAACCTTACTTCCTTAGGGACGTAACAAATATATTGAAATATTATTACGTGTAAAAACTTTGTGGTATAGCACGCACCCTTATATAACCCGCACCCCCCCCGCGGGGTTTGTAAAATCTGGTATAACCCGTGGGTTATATGCAGGAAATTATGGTACTTAATTCACCCGCTACATTGTTATGTGTGTCAGATTTTTCACTTCCATTCTTAAAGGTGTTTTTGAGCTCAGTCCCATCCTGCACGCTGACAGGACTGGTTATGTGTTTGTGACAGAAGGAAACAAGAGCGTTTTTTGGGACTTTCTTTGGTAAGCTACAGTTTTAAGGAGAAAATACTCCGCAATGGTGTTGACTAGTGACTTTGCACATGGTTTGTCACCACATAGACACATAAACAACATTAAAAACCTGATTTTCACTGCAGGGTGTCCTGCAATGTATCAATGTATAAAATATATATCATATATCAATGTATAAAATGCCACATTTAGCGCTTTGCATTTAATTATCAAATGTTATAACATTGACATAACCTGTGTGGTTATGGCTTAATAAACAAATTTAGTTTTATAAATTTGTCTGAAAATAATGAATTAAGCCATGTATTCTACATGTCAGGGAATAAATCAGCATAATAGTCAATTTGTTATAAAACCACAATATGAATTCCTTTGTTTAGTGACTATGGTGAATTAATAAATCATCAAACTCCTCTTCCTGTAAATGCAACGTATTTAAATATTCATCCTTTTGGGGCATGTTTGCCAAGGAAAATCAAATTCTTCAAGGATTCACACACTCATGAATTCTTAAAGGAAGAATTAAATGCTTCAATTCCAAATTTTGTACAATCCACAGGAGAAAGTGTGCTCAGACCTGTAGTATGGGTCTCTCCTCCTCATCCTCCGTCTCCTGCACATCTTCAGCTCCTGCCTCAATGGCCAGTTCTAGAGCTTTCTCAGAAGAGATCCCGTCTCTGGATGCGGCCACAACACCTTTCCTGTCAAAGTTACGGCGTGCTCCTTCACACAGCGCCCCGCTGTGGACAAACAGAAAAACATTGTAGATTTAGTTGCATGACTTAAGCTAGTCCCAGACTAAAATACACGTTTGAGCAGATTTAACTGAAAGCAACTTAAACAATATTAACATATCTTAAAATATGTTGGTTCCGTCGTTTTGTCTAAAGATGCGTACAAGTAGTGTTTTCATTTATAAAAGCTACTTAAATGTCCTAATTTAACTAACTGGTTTAATCGAAGCCCTGTCTGTAAAACTAGTCCTATATACCTTGCATCTACTCACGTAATATTATCTTCACAACTCATCCGTACTAACCCATGTTTCGTCATGATACGTTTGAGATCACAGTGGGATCGAGTGTTGTTGTCAGTCAAAACTTCAATGAGTAGTGTGCATCCGCCCGGTCCCGTGGCCTCATAAAGATGCTGTACTCCTGGTTTTGACTTCTATTATACATTAAATAGACAAAGGAGATTCAGTATTAATACTAACATTTCATCAATGCATGGTTAACAGAATAGAAAATGATGTAAGCGAGTAGATAATGACTGACAGATTTGTCATTTTTTTAGGTGAATTACTTTAAACCTTGTGATATATATATATATATATACACAAATATATATAAACAAACATGTATACACTACCAGTCAAGAGTTTGGAATCATTAAGAATTTTTTCAATGTTTTTCTCATTTGACAAGTCATTTGATTAAACACATTATAAAAAGGCCAGTAAAAACAGTACTATTATAACAATGTAAAATAATATATTTTAAAATGTAATTTCTTCCTGTGACGGCAAAGCTGAAATTTCAGAAATTATTACTCCAGTCTCATATGATCCTTCAGAAATCATTCTAACATGCTAAATGGCTGCTCATGAAACATTTATTATTAATTATTTTAAATAAATGTTACTCAAGAAACATTAATTATCAATTATTATTATTTTTGCCGTTTAAATGCACAGCATTTATTTGAAATAAAATCTATTGTAAGATAATAAATGGCCTTTTACTGTCACTTTATCTTCGATTGAATGCATCTTTGCTGACTAACATTTTAGTAATAACTTCTTTTCTTTTGAATGCTACTGGCAGAAACCATCATATTAAAAAATGATTTCTGAAAGATCATATGACACTGAAGAGGAGTAATCAGCTTTGCCATCACAACAATAAATAATTTTAAAATATGCTCAAATAGAAGATTGCATAAATATTTCACATATTACAGTTTTTATTGTACTTATATCAAATAAAAGCAGCCTACATGTAGAACCGTAGAAATGTTTTATATACATTTAATATATGTAAAAACTAATTTAAACGGAAGGTGGGGGGGGGGGGGGGTAACTGTATAAGGGTGATGGTGAAGATTATATATATAATTTATAACGGTGCAATCTTACGGCTCCTTTTATAGCTCCTTCTACAGTGGCTTTCGGTAGATTCTTGTTCCGGCACTGCTCTAGAAGTTGTGCCAATGCAACATTAAACTCTGGATTGGGTCCTCCCTCTGAAACACAAGCACAGGGTCATCTCAGCATACACAATCCCAGAGTGCAATGGTACAGTGATCATACCATCTTCTTTCCATGGTGCAAGAATACCATGCTTGTTGGTTAGAGTGGACAATGGCATTTTTTCTGTCAAATCTTATGCATTTACCTCTGACTGCAATCCTAATCATCATGGTGTACTTGGCAATCATACGTGCTCGAGCAGCATCTTTGGGTATTTTAATGTCCTTTACTTTGGACCATTTGTTGTGTCCTGCCCAGAGCACAGGGCTCGAGTGCAGGGCTCTGGCTGGACACTGCACTGCTGGAGACAGTCTCACGGTCAGTCTGACAGCGGCCAGCATCACGTGTCCTAACATTGTCCTTCCTTCTCTAAACACAGGCGCAAGTATGCAAGTGTCTAAAACTCCGACATCAACTTTAAACTTGTCATGCTGTCTTTGGCTTACAGGTCTTGAGCTACAGTCACATTTTAACCATATACTGTAAAAAAAAAAACCCGGATAGCTTCAAGAATGTTTTACGACCGTGATTCTATATATTCCTCGTGCTCGTTACTTGCGAAAATAACAAATTAATGGCAATGTCAGAATATACCACAGCTCTTTTGAAGGGCTAATTTATACCACACGAGCCCAAGAGACAGCGACACTGCAGGCGTCATTACCGGTGAACAAACTAATGCCAAAATAAAAGTCCTTAGACGGGATCGTAATGCATTACGTACGTCGTTTTAAGTAATATATTTTACTCCACATTGTACAAAAAAAATGTTTGCACTTATTATATTTGAAAAAACAACCCACATTTTTTTGGGTATTGTTGTCATGTGAAAAATATATGGTGTCTGTGTTTATTAAGGAAAATATACTTTTAAATTTTGATTTATATTTTGAAAATGTAATTTTTGGTTACTCAAAGTTTTATATCAGGAGTAAGAAATAAGGAATAAGGAAGCCTTTGTTTTTAATCTATTAATTTTGTCAGTCAAGTTTCACATTTACAAGTACCTTTTCTAATAAAAAGCCCCTTTTTCAGTATTTCTTGAAGAATTTGAAAACTATTATCAAAACTAGTATAAATAAAAAAAGCTATTAAGACTTTAAAAATACTTTTTTTAAAGTCTTTAAAACCCATGAATGATACAGAGGTCTTGAATATTTATGAATGTATTTTATATATGTATGTATATATATATATATATATATATATATATATATATATATATATATATATATATATATATATATATATATATATAAAATATTTATTTCTCTCGGTTTGTGTTTTCTTTTCTCCCCTTGCACTAACGTTATTGTTGTATTGTTCAGTTGTTTAAAGCATAATAATAATAATAATAATAATATTATTAATAATTAACCATTCTACAAAGAAAGTTTTAAAAAAATCGAATATAATTTAATGTAATAATTAAACACCAAAAACAGAATTTGATACTTGCTACTTCATACTAATAAAATAATGTGAAATATTATATACAGTGGAGTTGGGGGTCGGGGGTCGGGGAAAAGCATCGAGATAATCGTTTCGCGAGATAACCCATATATTACATCTATTAACATACAACCCATATAATATATTACCGATTTCCCCACATATAACCCTCAGATACAGATAATCCGTACACAGTGCTTCTGCGCGAAATTCACACAATAAGAAAACAAACACAAGTCAGAATAAGAACAAAAAGAAAAAGCAGTCTCTCCATCTCTCCACTCTGCACTGTGCAGTGGCTCCTCCCTTTCTTGCATGATTGACAGGTCAGACAGCCTTTCAGCGCCAGCTGTTAGAGTGATGGTTGAAGCGCAGCCAGCTGTCAGCTGTCTGAGTGCCAAAGACAACAACCCTGGCAAGAAAGAAAAATGAAAATGTATTGATGTACATGATGTGAGTTGTTAAATGAGAATGTAGATGCTTGTGTGTTTGGTGTCTTTTTACACAGCAGTGTTGCCGCGATTTGTTTGATGAAGTGATCGATGATGTTCCGAGACTCATAGGTATCCAGAACTGTGCCTATTTAAGTCTTAAGTCATGAATACACTTGCTCCTGTTTAACTGCTGCGCTCTCTCCACAAATCACTTTGAAGACAATGTTGTGCCTCTTTTTGAAATGATTCAGCCACCCTGGATTTGCTTTAAAGTCAGGGTGTCCAAGCTTTGCAGCAAGAATATCCGCCTTCTCCATCAGCAAGGGACCATTGACGGAAAGGTTTGTTGCTCGTGTTTTTGTGAACCACTGAAACACTGCATCGTCGACATCCTTGTGCTCAGCCAGTCTAAGTTTTTTTCTTTCTGGATCATAGATAGACTTCTCGTACATTTGCTTTATCACGTCGGCCTTCTTTTTCCATCCTGAAATGGTGTTTTCTGGAATGTTCTGACGACTAAGTTCTCCCGGTTTTGTTCCTTTTTCTAGCTGCAGTACGATTTCATACTTTTTCTCTATAGATTGATTGTCCAGTTTTCTCTTAACACCTCCAGACATTTTTAGAAGAAAAAAAACTGAATACCTGCAGTGTGTTATCCCTCAGATCAACGTGAATTAACTGTCATTGAAGTGAGCACACGCTCCAACTGCAACGCAAACTCAGCACATGCGCAGTGAACTAGGTACGCTCATGAGTCACAAAATAACCATGTGAAGTGGATAATTTGTCTCTCATTTTATGCTCGAGATACTAGATTTTGGTGACATTAAGGAATCGACATAACCCTCAAGAAAATAATAAGACAAATAGGCAGTTTGGCGGTTCCACTTCAAAATCATCTACATAATAGTATTGGCGCGTTTACCATGACTCGAGATAAGTGAACTCCACTGTATATATATATATATATATATATATATATATATATATATATATATATATATATATATATATATATATATATATATATATATATATATATATATATATATATATATATATATATATATATATATATATATATATATATATAATGTTTTAATGAAGGGGATTCATCTCAGGGGATTATTTAGAGGACTTTTGTGAACTATGTTATGAGGTGGATTTTAATGATGTTTAATGTTTTAATAATGATCTAAATGTCCCGAAATGGATTAAATGACTCTTTGAATTATCTAATGCCTAAAAGCAAGTCTGCAGTAACCAACTTTGCCAGAATCAAGTCACATCGTTGCCGCCACGCCATAGACTCCGGAACTTGCCCATGTCGTGGCGCCACACTAGAATCTTCCAAATTATTTTGTTTCCAGATGTCCTGGAAGATCTTTGTCCACAGCTCTGCCTGCGATGGTAACCACCATCCAGTGTGCTTTGTCTGCACAGATTATTCCAGAGGTGACGGAAACCACCACACCAAACACCGACCATCAAGCCAGCTCCAGTGAGCCCTGAGTGCATATTCTCCTGCGCTCCCTATTCTCTAGTCTGCACCAATGAATACAAAAACTGAGTGCCCACAAGAGGAGTGGGTGCTGGCCATCATGGCCACTGTGTTGTTGTGTGTGTGTGGGCTACACACACAACAGCTGATAAACTTAAGCCAGCCTCTAAGCCTCTAGTCTCAGAACCTTATCCTAAGCTCTAAGTAGTTCCCGAGCCTTCTCCTGAGTGCCCTCTAGTTCCTGAGTCTGCTCCTAAGTTCCCAGAGTCTGTTCCTAGTGCCCTTTAGTCCCTGAGTCTGCTCCTGAATGCCCTTTAGTACCTGAGTCTGCTCCTGAGTGCCCTTTAGTCCCTGAGTCTGCTACTAAGCTCCCTGTAGTTCTCAAGTCTGCCTCTAAGCTCCCAGAGTCTGTTCCTAAGCTCACTGTAGTCGCTGAGCCTGCACCAGAGCTCCTACTAGTCCTCAAGTCTTAAAGCAAGTCTGCCTAAAAGATATATATATATATATATATATATATATATATTCTAAGCCCTTTAGTTCCTAAGCCTGCTTCTGAGTGCCCTCTATTCCCTGAGTCTGCTAAGCTCCTAAGCTCCCCGAGTCTGTTCCTAAGCCTACTGTAGTCGCTGAGCCTGCACCAGAGCTCCTACTAGTCCTCAAGTCTTAGAGCAAGTCTGCCTAAAAGTTATATATATATATATATATATATATATTCTAAGCCCTTTGTAGTTCCCAAGCCTGCTTCTGAGTGCCCTCTAGTCCCTGAGTCTGCTAAGCTCCTAAGCTCCCTGAGTCTGCTCCTAAACTCCCTGTAGTTCAAGCCTGCCTCTACGCTCCCCGAGTCTGTTCTGTTCTAGTTGCTGAGTCTGCACTAGAGCTCCTACTAGTCCTCAAGTCTTAAAGCAAGTCTGCCTAAAAGCTATATATATATTCTAAGCCCTTTGTAGTTCACAAGCCTGCTTCTGAGTGCCCTCTAGTCCCTGAGTCTGCTAAGCTCCTAAGCTCCCCGAGTCTGTTCCTAAGCTCACTGTAGTCGCTGAGCCTGTACCAGAGCTCCAACTAGTCCTCAAGTCTGCTCCTAAAATCCCAGTAATCCCCGAGCCCATACCAGAGCGCCCTCTATTCCCTGCACCGCCCCACCCTAGAGGCCCCTCTCTGTTCCTGGGGCTCCAGGGTTCCCACCATTGTTTAGTGTTTTCTATTCTTCCTCCTCTCTCTTGTCTTCCGTGTCCTCCTCCTGCTCCCCCTCCCTCCTGTGATACCCGTTCTATGGTGCATGGTCACGCCTTTTTGAGATGGGGTGTATCTGTTACGTGTCTGTCATGTCTCTTTTTACTTCCTGGTTCTTCCCGTGCTTTCCCAGTGTTTTTCCACTCACCTGTGTCTTGTTCCCTCAATCAGCACTTGTTTATATCTACCCTGTGTTTAATTTCAGTCTTTGTCTGTTATCATCATTTGTACAATGTGCTCTGTCCTCGTCCTGTCCTGTTATCTCTTTATAAACATTTTTGGACAATTTTTTTGTAGTAAAGTGTTTTTTGAGTTCCATTATTAAAAAATATGTTTGAGTTATTCCTGCCTTTGCATCTTCATCCTGCACCACACTTCTAACTGTGACAATATATTTGTGTGTGTTCCATAGTTATTATAATCAAATAAAACAAGAGCTAAATTCATTAAGCTATGTGAAATAAAATAAATTATGTAGAACATTTTTATTTCAGCAATAGGCAATATTTATAATTTTCATTCAGTTTAACTTGGTATATGAACATTACAGCTGAAATAAAATAAAACTATACAGGCATTAAGAAAGAAGTTAAATATATGTATAAACTATAATATTTTTCATTAATATTTTGAATTAGTATATATATATATATATATATATATTCTAATTCAAAATATTAATGAAAAATATTATAGTATAGGCTATCAGTAATACTAAGAATACTATTCTTCAAGATCAAGATCAGTAATACTATTCCCCAATTTTGTTTGCCTTCTTTATTTTCTTCACACAAAGCCAGGAAATACAATAATCAATAAATAATGTAGGTGCAATTAGCCAGATATTTTTCCAAATAAACCCTGTCAGGGTGATCCCTGAAGGGGGAGGTTATCGGTTATCAGTCACACTGTTTAACCTGCTTATTACTCTGCTACGCATACCAAACAAGTTCATGTGAGTAGAAAAAGAGCTTGTATAGATACAAGAGACTCAGTAATATAATTTTTAAATACTTGAATGCATTGATCAGTTACAATCTAGTATTTCAGAGCCATACATGAAAAAGTGTGTTTGTAATGCAGAAATGGGCTTAGAAAAATAGAAATATTGGGAAGTAGGAAGTTCAGGTCTTCTCCTGACAGTGAAGGGTTAACATTCTTGCCTACCCCACATGATAAAGGGGGTTGGAGCCCAACAGCCGAGGGCCATTGATGACCATCACACTAATAACCTCTCTGAACACTCCCACAACACATATGCAGGATATCACATCTCTACAATGGCAGAGCAGTCTCTCATTAACAGATCTCCAAATAGAAGTCTCATCAACTAAGGATAAGACTTTAAAAAAACAAGAATCTAAGAAATGGAAGAATATTGATGGGTAAAGAGCTTTCAGTTGTCATTTTCTTCTTCTTGGTTTTTTTTTTTTTTGTTAGTATTTTTGAACTTTAAAAAGATTAGAAAGTGGATATTACTTTTTTTTTTAAATGTACATGTAATGTATCCAGTGAACCGCAGCTAAAATAACATACTTGTCAAACTCCAACAGATGAATCACTGGTGGACACAACAGCATCAGAATTACAGCATCTTTAACACAATAAAGCAGTAATGTCTACAGACTTCAGTTCTCGGCTCTTCGATGAGACGGCCATGTCCTGAAAAGTGAGAGGAGCTCTCTGGTGAGCTGAAGTTCTGGAAAAGTTCAAAGGTCTTGGGTTAAGCATGTTGTCAGCGGACGTGGTCGTGGCTCTTATGCTGTGCAGTGTGCTGATGAAAGCCAGAGCTCTGGTGAGTATGCCTGGCTTTCCTGCTTTATTCTTAGCAGAAACTTTAAAACATGCTGAAGGGCCAGTTTGCACACATTTGGGTTGCACTTTATTTTACAGAATGTGCACTTATTGCAATATAAGATAACTACATTGCGGTTAGTTTAGGGGTAGATTCGAGGTTAGTATCTAGTCATTTCCCAGTTATTGTAATTACTGTAATAAGTATGTACATGTGGAACAGGACAGTAAAATATAGTTCTACTCACACTTGTCTAGCCTTTCCCATGTGTGCTTAATTGTGTTTAGTGTTTGTGCACTTCAGATCTTAAAAGCATATTTAAAAAATGAGCACGATAATACAATATTAATGACTAAAAGGCTGTAACTTCAGTGCATGTTCAACTATGATTTCTTACACAACTAAGTACACTTTTAAAAGGTTCACTAAAAGTTCATTTTATATTATCACGTTGCAGTGATCTTCAACGATTCTTTGCTGAATGACAACAGTTTCTAAGCCTACTAAAGCACAAATAAAGTGAATACATTTTAACTGTAGAGTGTATTTTGATATTGGTTTAAAGTTCATACAATTTCATTATTGTGCAATTAAAAGACATGACATACAAGTGTAAACAAAGATGTAAACATTAAGTGGGAAACGCACTCTTAAATTAAACTAATTGCATTTAATATAAATTTAATAGGTTTTCATTCAGTTGTAGATAACATGTAAGTGTTTGGAAATATTGCACTCAGTTTGCACTTAATTGTATGATTTTAGTGCATTATTTCGGCAATAACTATTTTTTAAACTATCCTAAAGTGTGCTTCTTTTTCACAAAGGTTTTATAATATTATCTGCTGCTTTCCCTCCTCACCAGAATTATATATATATATATATATATATATATATATATATATATATATATATATATATATATATATATATATATATATATATATACTGTAAAACATTATAGATGTTTAATCTTAATCAACAAGTGTTATGTTCACATGTGTTAAGTGTCAAGTGTGCATGTTCTTTTAGAGATATCTGTAGCTCTAACTATCCTCTCTGATGTGACTAAATTGTAAATTGATTTGTATTTTAAAACGAGCTTTGAATCCAATTAAGAATTCATCTTATTTAGGGTCACTTCTGGTTGAACACAAATGTTCATCTTCAGTTGATCTACTTCCCAAATGTACAGCTGGATCAATGTTTCATTAGCCACACACACATTTTTTTTGTTTGGATTGAGTAGTCCGTGTGGAAAACCACTGACAGGGAGATTCCCCAGTGAAGAATTACTTGGCAAAGAGAAAATTACCCTTTTCCACAGTTCACTCTTCCTTTTTTTCACGCTTTTGTGAGGTATAGGTAGCAACATTGTACACTTTACAATAAGGTTTCATTTGTTCCTATTAACTACATCAATGAAAATAAAGTGTTACCAATCTTTATCTTAAAATGATATCAGCAAACTAAAACCATAGAAAGCTCAATTGTTTAAGGAATTTTGTTATGAAATGTGTTTTGGGTGTAAAACGATATTTATTGTTCTAGGTTGTGGATGTCCTATATTTCTTGGTGACAAGGAAATGAAAGTCTGTCTCTTTGTTTGCGCTGGCAAACTCAGAAAGACTTATTGTCCAATGTATGCACATGTTCAATGAGGCAGAAAATGAGTCTGTCAGTAACAGATGAACACTTGATGAACAGGCAATTTAGAGCCTGAATATCACGATTGATCAAGAGCCCTGCCATGCCACTAATTACACCTTCGCTGGAGAAAGCAATTCTATTGAAATGTGTTCAGTGTTCTGGATATCATCTATCATGATCGCACACTTAGAAGTGTTTGAACAATGGGCAGTAACAAACCAATCATTAAAAATCAATGGCATTCGATCATCTGACAGTGTGATTCATCAATATGTGCATTCCGAGGGTAAAAAAACAACGATCAAATGAGACAGTTGGTTAATTGAGTCTTGTAGTTTCATTTTAAGGATATCAACTGTAATTTCACCTCCTCCCATATGGATTAAAGTGAAATATAATGCTGTGATTTGAGCATTTTAGCATTGTATTTGTCATTTGTAATTTCAAGTCCAATTTCATTGGTGAAAAAACCCAGTAGACATTTTGTGATGCCAGTACAAAATAAGTAAACGTTTATGTGGATTGTCATCCCTTAAATAACGTATTATTGCTTTTCTAAGTGACCAGCCAATTTGGTATAAAACATGTAGGCCTTGTTCAAGTAGCTTTTATAAATATGCTTTAGAAAACATTGTGTGCATTTTGAGATTTGACATATTTTAGTCATGATGTCTGGTCCCGATACTTTGGTCTGGTTCAGTTTCAGTTTTGTGTCGGGGTTCAGGCATTCATGACTCGTGTGTTCGTCCTTGTCATGAGCGCGTGAGACGAGTGGTTGCTCGTTCTCGTGCGCTCTACGCTATGTGAGTGGGTGCGGTTTCAAGTTCTACTTGTACCGCGAGCTCTAATGTCCTTGTGCAGTGTTGTAAGCACGTGGTTCATGTTTACTTTGGCCGCGTGCTTTAATGCTGTGTTTTGGAGTTGCACACGCAGTTTGGTTGTCACCAGCTGCGAGTCGTCTTTTGTTTAATGTGAACTCGCGGCGATGCGTGTCTACATTGGCTGCGTGTTCGTGTCTAGTCTTTGTGTTCTCCTCCCTCCTTGTTTCCTTGTCATTAGTTTGATTTGCCCCAGCTGTTACCCAATCAATTACTCTTCCTCCTGTGTGTATTTAATCTCCTCATGTTTGTCCTGTGCTGCTTCATTGTCATCTGTCCTGATGTCTAGTTGAGTCCCAGTTATTTTCCAGTTGAGACCTAGTTGAATCCAAGTTAATTCTAGTGAATCCCAGTCTAGTCCTTGTCTGTTTTTCCTCCTCAGTGTGGCTTTGTTTGAGTCTTGTTTTTGTTCTTTATTTCTGTCAATAAATTATCTTTCCCCTTGCAATTGGGTCCTCGCATCCTTCCCGAACCCTGACAGCCAGCCACCAGCCAAGAGACTGAGACTCCTGAGTCTGTTTGAGAGACTGAAATTCATGAGTCTATCCCACAGACTGAAATCCCAATGCTTATTCCAGTGAGTGAAATTCCAGAGTTCATTCCAGTGAATGAAATAGCTGAGTCTGCTTGAGAGCAAAATTCTAGAGCCTGCTCTACCTGTCTGCCATGGAAGGATTGAAGAGATATTTATTTCTGTATATGTTGCTGCTTGGAGATTTGGAGATCTGACTGGGCCACACACACAGCCCCTGAGCACAGTCCAGTGTCGGCTCCAGAGCTCTGTCACGAGCCCGCTCCAGCCCTCGAGTCTGCACCGGAGCCCACTGTAGCACATGAGTTTTCACTAAAGTTCGTTCCAGCCCCAGAGTACTGTCACGAGCCCAGCTATTGATTACATTGGTTTAACTGCACCTATCAGTATTGAGCACACCTAGCAGTGTTGCCATTGGTTGGGCTGTGTGGCTGTTTGAGTTTTCAGGCTGATCTGCGTCTCTCACATGGCGAGATTGAACACTGTTCCCAAATGCGTTTCAATGCAATGTCTCGTTCCCGCTCTTGAAAGGCTACGTCTCCAGTTACGTCGTAACCTTGGTTCCCTGAGAGATGGGAATGAGACATTGCATTAACCACCGTGTTCGCCGCTTGACCAGCTGTGAGGCATTCAGTCATAATTCTGATGCGATCGCCCACTTTTGCCATTTATACTGTCTCTCAGCCAGAGCCGCATTGCGCGATAATTGGGCAGTTGTCCTATAAGGTTCCAAAAATTATGTGAAGGGAATTTGAGTTAATTTGTGGGTGTGATTTAAAAAAGAATAGCAAAAAAATAAAATAGATGCAGCTCACTGGTAATTGGGCGCTATGGTGAGCTATTTTTAGAATTTTGGACTCATGTGGTATCACCCATATTGGTGACCCCTGCTCTACAGCGTCCTTCCTGAGAAGAACAATAATTTCTAAACACGTGGTGTCTAGCAAAATAAAAGCAAAATCAAATGAAAATTCTTCTCCGATTCCGCAAACTGGAATGTGGGGCCCATCTCTTCAAAGACGTGCAGGTCTATGGAGTCTGTGCAAAGGGAAGTTTTAGGCTGTATACAGAAGTTAGCTGTATAAGCTTGAATAATTAAGTTGAATGAAAACAATTTAATTGTTTAATTGTCAATTAATGAAAAACAATTATTAATGCCATGGTTGATTTTTACTGGGTTTTATTCATTTGATCACATTGGTCCACTGTACGTGATTGAATCATATTCAACCAAAGAGTTATTTTTTGTCTTTCTTTCATTCCTTCTTTCCTTGTCTCATTTTAGGTGTGTGAGTTTGAGGTTTTGTTTGGTGGTTGAGAATGTATTCAAGGCACAAATGCTCCTCTGTGTCTCCAGTCATGAAGACCCAGAGATCAGGACTCATAATGAGGGATAGGGGTGAGGGATGCCCATGGGTGTGGGGTGTGTAACGTTGGATATACTCTCTCATCCTGAAGGTTGAAGAGAGCTTGTCAAATACCACAGAACAGTGCAAATATTTCACAATACTGAGAGACAACACATCAGCCTAAAAGAAGGTGTGCTAGATGTAGTGATGGATGGATGATATGTCAATGATTTCAGCTGAGATTGTGGAAAATGAAAAACCAACATGCATAGTTTATCCTTAGAAACAAACAAAGTTTTTGTCAGTCTTTTGTGATATGACGTGTCACGTCTGTGTCATTCAGATGAAATGGCGAAACAACAAATCTACTAAGAGTGCGTCATAAACATTGACTTTCTTTCTTGACTTTCTAGACTAGACTAGACTAGACTAGACTAGACTAGACTAGACTAGACTAGACTAGACACAAAACAGTGCCATAACACAACCAAGACTAAGATCCAAAGACATAAGACAACAAAGCATCACAGGACAGCAAACAACAAGGGAATAAATAGAGAACAAGCGGCTGGGTGAATGAGGGAGAACAGGTGGGGCAAATCAAACAATAATGAGAGAACAAGATGGACGAGGTTACACAATGACAGGACATGAACACACAGCCAATGCACAGCCACGTGCCCACATGAAACCAGACAACAAAACAGCGCACAGCTAGCAAGAACACAAACTGCACGCAACACAAGACACAACATGAAAGCACACAGCCGATGTAAACATGTAAACACGTGCTACACAACAACAACACGTGGATAAGAGAGCGCGCAGCCCGAGCAAAGCTAACGTGGCAAAAGCGCACGAGCAAACACTCATCTCGTGTGCTAACAGCACAGGACAAACACATGGAGCACAAATGTCCAAATCCGGTCTCCCGCACAAAGACATGACAATAGTGCAGAATCAGAGCTAGAAACAATAGAAAACAAGAACGAAGGGACAGTACCCTGACAAATAAAAATGATCAGTATTCATTGAGTATTAGTTAACAGATCAAAGTGTATTTCGTAATTTTGTATTATTACAAAGAGGACTTTTTAAATGGCATTTGAGTGTGTTACTAAACTCTTATTTCCTTATCATTATTTTATCTGCAAGTAAAGTTTTTTTGTTTCTAAAAAATGTACTATAAGTGCACATTCAATCATGCTCATTAAAATCACCGTACTCAGTAAAAATGCCTAAAGTTCAAGAGACGGTCTTTGTTTTTCTTTCATCTACACAATTAAAATTTATTTTAATTTTTATAAAAGTAATTTTATTTAGAAAATGTAGAGATCGGGATATAAAAAGTACAAATCTCAGATAAAGATATGTTGATGATGATCCTGTGCTGATGGTATTAATTAAACATGGTTTGATTTTGGATTATATATTTTGATAATATGTGAAAGGGTGAGATTTTTTTCCTCTTTCTCTGTTGCTCTTCTGACAGATTGATTCTGATGATGTCATCACCAGAGATGAACAGATCTTTCTTCTGATTGGTGCACGTGCAAGATGTGAGAGAAACATCCGTTCACAGTTGGGTGTTGTCAAAGGTATTATAATATAATTTTTGCGTGAATATAGGGCTCTTATACAATGTCATACTTGTTAGCAACACCGTTCACCCTAAGTATTAATCTTTGACACTTCAAATTAAAGTGCTACTAAGGTATTATATGATTTTATCTGGTTAATGATAAAAAAGGAGAAAAAATATATAATATATATCATTATATATATATATATATATATATATATATATATATATGTCAATTAAATTAAATGACATGATATAACGCTCACAAAAAAAAAGCTGAGACAAACTGACAGCCATTGAAGCAATCAAAGGCATGTATTTTACAAACCAAATTTCCTGATGAAAGCAGGATACGGAATAGAATAAAGAATATTGATTTGAGCTCAGATTCCTTTGTTATTCATAGTGATGAGTCACTTTATAGCAGGATATGTTTGTACCCAGAACTGTGGAATGAATACAGATCCACTGCTGCAGCTTTGGACTCTTATGTCAAAGAGATTCATTTGATCAGTCACGTTTGTCAAAGAGATTAATTTGATCAGTCACGTTCAAACATTTTGCTGGAGAATAATCTATTGGTATATATATATATATATATATATATATATATATATATATATATATATATATATATATATATATATATATATATATATATATATATACATATGTACGTATATTGATTGATTGATTGACTGATTGTGTTACATATAGAAGTGTTTACTTTATAAAACATATGAATTTGATATTTCTGTGTATTGTCAGAGGATTACTGTGTTCCTGAGTGGGACGGGATCATTTGCTGGCCTGCAGGAAAACCCAGTGAGATGGTTGCAGTTCTGTGTCCTGAGTACATCTATGACTTCAACCACAGAGGTCTGCTAAACCAACCTGAACTAAATCAAATTGAACTTGCAGTGTTTTGAAAAATTATGCTTTTAAGTGTTAAAGTGTTAAAAGTTTTAATGTGTTACAATACTGTATTACTCCCCAAAAACTATAGGATTAGGATTAGGGAAAGGATTTTGATAGCAAAACGTAATTTACATTTTAAATCAGGCTATGCTATCATAAAAAAGCGCAACAACAAGCCAAGTATACTTAGAATACTTATTTATACTTTTCTTAGACTATTAGAATATGATTTGACTTTTTTTGTATGTCAGTATAAGGCAAATACACTTAAGTATACATTTGTTAAGTATCTGATACATAAAACGTAGGCTGGAATTAATGCTATTCTCATATTTTTAGAAACTAAAAGCTATAATAGAATAAACATCTTTTTAGAAAGAGTACACAAAATAGCTGTATGAAGAAACTCCCTCAGAGGCTGATTGTTTTTGATGTACCTATTTATATACTGCTATTTAATTAAGAATTAAGCATGTCTGTTTTACATCCTTTTTAGGACATGCATATCGCCACTGTGATACATCGGGTCACTGGGAGAAGGTGTCCACCATAAACAGAACATGGGCCAACTACTCAGAATGCACCAGTTACCTGCACTCTAACCACAGCAATCAGGAGGTGTGTGCATTTTTCACAGCTAATAGGTAGCTATATAATCTATAATCTTGTTGGCATACTTTAGTATCACTATTGCTCATACTTAGAGTAAATGATTTGAACAAATTTCTAACTGTATTAAACATCAGAATAAAAAAATATACAGTACATATTCAGAATATCATCCCATTATCTTGTTATATTGTTGTGTATTGTCTTTTGCTGTCTTCCTTTAGGAAGTCTTTGAGCGTCTTTACCTCATGTACACTATTGGATACTCCATATCACTGGCAGCATTACTGGTGGCTGTCTTTATCCTTTGCTACTTCAAGTAAGTGCAAAATTAACATTTTAACAAGACAAATTTCATGTTTTTAAATAAAAGAGCAGCAATAAATATAGCCAACACAGTAAACACTTTACAAACCCAAATCTAATCTGTCCCCTCAGCCAGTGCCTTTTCGTGTACATGAGTGCGTGGTGTCTTGATGCCTATTTACATCCATGTAAGATATCTTTGCTGTGATCTGATCAGACAGTCAACAGGTCCAGTGCTCTCTGAGGAAGAGAGTAGAGAATAGTTATAGAATAGAATAAAAGTGAAACTTGTTTGCTATATTCATTCATTACACACAGACTGATATGTTTCAAATGTTTATTTCTTTTAATTTTGGTGATTATAACTGAAAACTAAGGAAAATCCCAAATTCAGTATCTCAGATGACATTGGACACCAAATCATCGCTGACTGTGGAAACTTTACACTGGACCTCAAGCAACATGGATTGTTTCCATCTCCTCTCTACCTCCAGACTCTGGGACCCTGATTTCCAAAGGAAATGCAAAATTTACTTTCATCAGAGAACATAACTTTGGACTACTCAGCAGCAGTCTAGTCCTTTTTGTCTTTAGCCCAGGCGAGACACTTCTATCGCTGTCTGTTGTTCAAGAGTGGCTTGACACAAGGAATGCGACAGCTGAAACACATGTCTTGCATACGTCTGTGCGTAGTGGTTCTTGAAGCACTGACTCCAGTTGCAGTTCACTCTTTATGAATCTCCCCCACATTTCTAAATGGGTTTTGTTGCACAATCCTCTCCACGGTGAGGTTATCCCTATTGCTTGTACACTTTTTTCTACCACATCTTTCCCTTCACATCTCTATTAATGTGCTTGGACACAGAGCTCTGTGAACAGCCAGCCTCTATTGCAATGACCTTTTGTGTCTCGGCCTCCTTGTGCAAGGGGTCAATTGTCATCCTTTGGACAACTTTCAAGTCAGCCATCTTCCCCATGATTGTGTCGCCTACAGAACTAGACTGAGAGACCATTTAAAGGCCTTTGCAGGTGTTTTGAGTTAATTAGCTGATTAGAGTGTGGCACCAGGTGTCTTCAATATTGAACATTTTCACAATATTCTAATTTTCTGAGATACTGAGTTTGGGATTTTCCTTAGTTGTCAGTTATAATAATCAAAATTAAAATAAATAAACATTTGAAATATATCATAATGAACGAATGAATGAATAAATCAATGAATAAACCCATAATTTAAATGAACCTAATATAGACCTACTCTTCACTGACTGAAGCAATATTTTGTAAACAATGATTAATGTTGAATGTCTTATTTCTATAGTTTATGATGCTGAACACTCTATAATACCTTTGTCGACACACATTTTCATTTAAAGCGTATAGTACGCACTATATACGTGTAGTATATATGAATGCAATCCGAATGCATTGTAATGTGATCTATGAGACTTGAGATTTCAATCTCCACCAAAGACACTGAGATTCTTTTCTTTTCTGTTTCTTTTTTTCTCTCCAGACGTCTCCATTGCACCCGTAACTACATCCACATTCACCTTTTCACCTCATTCATATGCAGAGCAATCAGTATATTTGTGAAAGACGCTGTTCTTTACACCGTCACAGATGACGGCAAAGAGTATGGGACAGTTGGACAAAGACACTATATGGTACTCACAAAAACATATTTGCACATGAATACATAATTAATGCTTCAAAGCCCAACATCAGTTTTATTAATCTGTGTGTTTATCAGGTGGGCTGCAAGGTTGCTGTGACTCTCTTCCTGTATCTCTTGGCAACCAATCATTATTGGATTCTGGTGGAGGGTCTGTACTTACATAGTCTGATCTTCATGGCCTTCCTGTCTGATAAGAACTGCCTGTGGGCTTTAACAATCATAGGCTGGGGTGAGTTTTTGTTTTGAAGATAGCAATTGGTGATAATATTTGTCAAGCAATACATTATGATCTTGAGGGTGAAAGAAGTTTGAAGATAGGGGTTTCCATTACTGTCCTGTTTACCTTCTATCTTGTTTTCTCTTTTATAGGGATACCCGCAGTGTTTGTATCCATATGGGTCAGTGCCCGGGCGTCTCTGGCAGACACACAGTAGGTTTACTTGTACATTTGTTTTTGTTTAAGGTTTCTGGTAAACCTCTTATTGTTAACACCTTGGAATGAATTCGACATAATCATCTGTTCCCTGCCTTTGGCATGAGATGATTGGACAGGCTCCAGCATCCCCTTGACCCTACATAAGACAAGCGGTTTGGAGAATGGATGATGGGTGGATGGATGATCACCTGGGTGTTGAGCTTTGTTTGGCTTGGAGCAAACATAACACTTTGCTTTTAGGCTAAATAGGGCCCATCAGACCACAAATGTTTGGTCTAGGTTTTGCCACATGGTTTTTTATCAAATTCTAGTCATGACCATATGTCGGCTTTCTAAAATTAGTCTCTGGCTGAACCTGTGAAGTCAGGATTTGGGAATAATGGTTTAAAGTTTATGTTTTTGTTCATGTATTTAACATGTTTTCTTAAATGGATGGTTAATAATAAAAATAAAAATAAAAATCATAATTTACTGTACTCACCCTCATGTCTTTCCAAACCCATAAGACTAACATAAATTTAAATATTTTGGTCCCATTTTATTTTAGGTGTCTTTAACTAGTATGTACTAACATTTAAATTAATCATTTGATCCAATGCACTTCTTGTGTGCATTCATGTTTTTACAATGTATTTAGATTTAAAAAAATACTTGCATGTATTACATCTGTTGACCCGTCCCTCAAAACCTACCCATACCATTTTAATGAATCCTAAAAGGTTTCTGTCCCTGCAAGTCAAGGTTGTCAGGTTGGGTGGAGGGAAGCGAGGACTCTAGCTCAGTTTGGATGGGAATTTATTAAATAATGAAAATAAAACAAAATTTCAAGCATAAACAACCCCCGAGGGAAAACAAGACTAAAAACTAGACTGACTAGGCTGGACAGGACTGGACAGAACTAGACTAAACCCAACTGGGCAAGAAAACAAGAAAAGACAATGAAGCAACACAGGACAGCGAACACAAAGGGAATAAATAGACACAGAAGGGAGGATAATAGAGTTGGAAACAGCTGGGGAAAATCAAAGTTAAACAGGAGAGCAAGGTGGGTGGGGTTCACAATGACAAGACCCGTACACGCAGTCAATGCGAAAGCGCATCGCTGCATATTCACAAAAAAAGAAGAGACAAAGCACAAGCTGCGCGCGACACGAAAGCACAACATGAAAGCACGCGGTCAATGTAAACACAAACCGCGTGCTTACAACACTGCACACAGACATGAGAGAGTGCGGTTTGAGCAAAGCCCGAAACCACGTCCACTAACATAACGTAGAGCGCAATAGAGCGAGCAACCACCTGTCTCGCGCACACACGACAAGGACGAATACATGGGTCATGAATGTCCGAACCCTGACAAAAAACGAAACTGAACAAGACCAGTCTGGGGATTGGGCATCAAGACCAGAACGTGTGAACAGATATAATTGATTTATATGATGAACAGAATTAATTTAGGCTTTTATTCACATAAACACACACATTCAATGCACTCACTGCAAATACTTTCTGAAGCATTGAAGGTTGGGTTTATGTATCTCTAGGTGCTGGGATATAAGCGCAGGCAACCTCAAATGGATTTATCAAGTACCAATCCTGGCGTCCATTGTTGTGAGTTTTTTCTCTCAAATATTTCTTATCGATAAACACCCTATTCTGAAAAGTCACTTATGTTCCTCATAACTCTTCATCTAGGTAAACTTCTTCCTCTTCCTCAATATCATCAGGGTTTTGGCCTCTAAGTTGTGGGAAACAAACACAGGAAAACTGGACCCTAGACAGCAGTACAGGTCATAAATGACCCCCTACACACACACACACACACACACACACACACACACACACGATTTATAGTGACTGGTTTGCTATGGCCTGTAGGAAGCTGCTGAAGTCAACCCTGGTGCTAATGCCGCTGTTTGGAGTTCACTATATGCTGTTTATGGCTCTTCCGTACACTGATGTCACAGGTCTGCTGTGGCAGATTCAGATGCATTATGAGATGCTCTTCAACTCATCACAGGTATCTGCCAGTTTTTGTTTTTATTTTTCAAATTCAAATCCTTGCTTTGACCTGTTGACCTGCTTTGCCCAAGTAAATTTTAAATCTATAACCTGAAATAAGGTCAATTACTTTAATTACATATTAAGTAAATTACTTTCAGATTGAATTGCCAAAAATATAATAGTCTGAATGGGTCACAGTATGTTCATGGTTACAATTATTTATACTTTCAGAGACAAGGCATCCAAAAGTCATTGATTTTCAATGAGAGCTGCCGATTTGCGTTAGCAGACACAGTTGGCACTGTAATGAAGATGCAAAAGAGAAAAAACATCTTCCGTTACTTGATAAAGTCGGGCACTGCAGTTGAATAGGAACGGATACTAGCTATGATTAGTACAGCCAAATTTGTGGCCTTGAGTGGTTTAAATGATGTGTAGATCGACATAGTGTTGATTACATCATGTCACGCAGCGTTTCTGCTTTAAGTTTGGAAAGACAAATATCTTGATACTGGAACTTTTTTAATATAATATATGATTGCAAAACTGTTTTGCCTCAAAGAAATGTTAGATTTCCCTTTATGATGAATTGTATTTCCTCAGGGTTTCTTTGTGGCATTTATTTACTGCTTCTGCAATGGGGAGGTGAGTTTTTGGCACTTTAATAATTGTAATCGTAAGAAAAAATGCTTTAAACAGATTTCCTGAACACTAACCCTGTTTACTATTGGTTGTCCAGTCTTACCCAAACTCATTTCATTGGTTCAGCTAATATTGCTGTGTAGGGAACCTTAAACAAACAGACCAATGTTTTGATAAGACCAGAGTATTTTGGCTGAATCAAACTTTTCTCTATATATTTAGAGGCATAGCTCACCCAGAAATGTAAATTTCATTTGAAACAAACATTGAAACAAATAATTTCAAATGAAACAAACATTTCATTTACTGAACCAAATGTGTTTCCAAACATATTTGCCATTTATGAGACTGTGTTTTGATACTTTCAAAAAAACAAAAAAAACAGAATTGTGTCGGTTTTACCGTATCAATTCGAGCCAGTGGAACCTTCAGTCTCACAGCCCATTTTTTCTGTCTCTTGTCCTATCTCTCTATCATGCCATCATGAACAGGTGCAGGCAGAGGTTAAGAAGGCATGGCTGAGGCGCAGTCTTGTGTTAGACCTGAAGCAGAAGGCTCGTGTCAACAGCAGTGCGGGTTGTGGGAGTGGCCTCTACGGAGGCATGATGTCACACACCACCACACAGAGCGTATGTCTCAGTATCAGTGGCACTAAAGGCCTGCCACTTGGGACCATCGGGGCCAAAGGACAACCACGTCTCTACCATTCAGGAAACTTACCTGGCTACACGCCTCATGACACAGAGACTGCATTTTTTACAATGCAGCAGCACGAGCTGGTTCTGAGGCAGACTGATGAGAAAGCGTCTCGGTCCAAGCAGACCAGCAGGAACGCAGAGCAAAGTGAGCATGATTGTGAGCCATGTTTTGTAGCTGATGAGGAGCATTCTGGTTCCATGTCTTGGAAAGACCTAGAAACAATGCTTTGATGGTCACCTGGCAGTGCTTACAGTCGTTAGAAAGTATTTAAAAAGCTAGTATTAAAGTCAGGGTGAAACAGAAGTTGTGATAGTTTTATCTTATTGTGACGTATATCCAAGTGAAATGGCTTCTCGAACAAGAAAAAAAAAATCCATGGTGAATTGATTGGATGGTTGTTGTTTGCTATTGCTGTGATGTCGTGTGTGACAGAATGCCCTGACCTCATGCCAGAAAAACATCATCAGAGAATAGATGGTGCTGTAAGAGGGAGGGGAAGTTATTTCGAATTATGAGGAAATATTAATTTAAAAAAAATAAAACAATAATGATAATAAGTGTAAATCATTTATATATTAAAAAAATTGCGATGTTCCATAAAAAAAATGTAATTGTCCATTTTGATTTCATGGTGACTTTAGATACAAGATAAACATTTAAGGTTAGGCACTTAAGATGAAATTCAATGGGGCCAATCCGTATTAAAATTTACATCAATTCAATAGAATAGCCACATGACGTAAATCATTTTTACGTTAGCACAAATTAAACAGTTTGAAAACCCACTTACTAACCCTTTCTGTGTAATGTTATATTCAACTTTACAATTTTACAATAATGGAACACCGTAAACTTTTTGACTCTAAAAATCCATATAAAAATTACATGGATTGTTAGAGTCAAAACGTCTATGTAAACAGCTTTACAAGCTCAAAAAACACACAAGAAATAATAATGTAAGTGCTTTCATACATTTTTTTTATTTATAGAATAGACACTTTAATTTAATATTACTCAAAGCATTTTAATCCTCCAAAAATTGGCCCCATTGACATCCATTACAAGGACTTTGCCGTATCCTCAATTCTGTTTAAAAAAGAAAAAAGAAAAGAGGGATGAGTCTAAATAAATAAGGCAATAAACATTATGTACAAATATTGTTTGTCGCCTGCTGGAGAAATAAAAGAATAAACAAAAATACCATAGATTTACATTCAAGAAGAGGGATAATATCTAGAGACCAAGAAAAATTTTGAGCTGAGTTTTAAATACTAAATTTTGGATGTCTGGAGCTAAAATATCAAGAAAATAGTTAAAGAATGTGAAAGCCACTAGAAAACTTAATTTGCACATTAGTAACCAAACTCATGAGATAATGATTGCTATCTTTTAATATTTTGTCACTTGGTCAACCACTGTGCGTCATACACAATTACACAGAAACACACAA
Source organism: Rhodeus uyekii (assembly GCA_037043235.1). Taxonomy (NCBI): domain Eukaryota; kingdom Metazoa; phylum Chordata; class Actinopteri; order Cypriniformes; family Acheilognathidae; genus Rhodeus; species Rhodeus uyekii. Next base: position 192,126 of record JAWRVZ010000160.1, read on the forward strand.
AAACTCATATTTGGGTTCCAAATTTAAAAAAATCTATATTTTCCTCAAGTAAATATTCCTCTTACCTGGAACAAATGCAAACTAATAAATTAATGCTTATGCACATTTGTCAGTCATACATAAATGGCAAGATGTTTTAAAAACAATAAACAGGTTTAAATATTTATTCAAACGATCCAGTTTGTTTCAAACTTATACATCTGAACCAACCAAATGCATATTGGTTTTTCTGCCATATTTTAACCATGTTGATCACTTATGATCACTTCAATAAAACCAAATAGATGCTATGATTTTTTGAATGCAGAAATCTTCTCTGTTTCTTACCCATTTCATTAATGTCTTACTGACAAATCTGCATCACATGAATTAGTTTGTTCATATTAAAACTGTGTAATCCAAATGGATGGAAATTTTAGATGCAATTCAAATACAGAAATCTTATATTTAGGCCTAGATAGATTGAGGAAGATGGTTGCTTTGCTGGACTGTTGCATAGTTTATTGAATTAGTAAATGACAAGGGAAGATCAAGACATTGGTCATACACTCCTCTTTCACACACATCCTTTCTTCAGTGATCAATACGCTCAACGTGACTTTGTTCCTTTGTAAAATAAAGTGAATTTAGATTTAGAAATCCACCTGCCGATGACAAAAAAATTGATTCAGTGTCTACTGTAAAAATCATTATTTTAGATGTGTGTGTTGAATACAATCTGGAATGTCTGTAAAGTGTAATATTTTACTTATTTATTAAATATTTTATGTCAATTTGTACTTCAGTAATGTCAATCATTATAATGTTAATGATGAACAGAAAGAAACCAGGCCTTACAAAAAAGAAGTTTATAATTATACTGACAGAGAAGTTGGTTACACGTTATGTGACAGTATACACATACTTACAGTGTACTTACCCAAAGGAGTACTGACATTAAGTACATAGTGTGTATACGTTGAACAAGACTGTAAAATAAAGTGCTACTGAAGAGCCTTCAGTGTTTGACTAATACTTGTACTCCATAGGTGTCAAACTCAAGGCCCGCGGGCCACATCCGGCCCGGCGTGTAATTATGTCCGGCCCGCGAGAGCATTTTATTAATGGCCCGCGAGATGTGAAGCGCTCCAGCTGACTCGCCGAACACTTCCTGTATTAAACAGGAAGTGGCTAATGATGCTTCGCGCTCGCGCTAGTACCGCGCGATTGTTATTGTCAATTATCCATAACTGTTCAGGCTCGGTACACAGTGCTTGTGCGCGAAATTCAGGTGTTGATCATCGGATGAGAAGAGCCCGCCCTCATGGCAGAACGTCTTCTTGCATGATTGACAGGTCAGACAGCATATCAGCGCCAGCTGTCAGAGTGATAGTACAAGCGCCAGAAAGAAAATACAGCGCAAAAAAAAAAAACTTTACGTCCTTAGGGACGTAACAAATATATTGAAATATTATTAAGTGTAAAAAAAATCTGCTATAACCCATGGGTAATATGCGGGAAAATACGGTATATGTTTACTGACATACTGCCGGTATACCCGTGTGTCTCATTTGCGGAGCTAATGTGGCAGTAATTAAATAATTTAATAAGACGGCACTATAAGACAAATGACATAAGAGCAAATTCAACTGAATGATTTGATTTGTTATTGCTGAAAAGCAAAAATTTTATTTAGATTTCCAGGTTTTGTTATGCAGCATGTCCATATTTTGAATTTGTATAATTTTGACAGGATATATTTTTATGGAGAGCAAAATCTTTAATATATAAATCTTTTTAAGTTTTATATAAAATGACATAAGAGTAAAGAAATTTGAATGTTTGTTCTTTTAACTTTTACTTACTTTTACTTTACTTGTTTACTTTATTTCTAACTTGTATAATTTAGACAGGATATATTTTAATTTGTTTTAAAGTTTTTTTTAAATATTTTTATATTTTTAAGTTATTTAAGGTATAAGTTGATTTATTCCAGAATAATATTTCTGTCTGTTTTTATTCACATCTAATTTAAAAAAAGGTAAGTTTTAAAAGTTTAGTTTTAGTGTTTTCAATAAATGTTTATCCTGTTCGGCCCGCGACCTAAAGTTTTTTTGGGATTTTGGCCCCCTGTGCAATTGAGTTTGACACCCCTGTTGTACTCAGTCTTTGGATAGAGATATATTTAAAAGTATAATTACATAGTATACCTTGCTTGTAGTTGTGTTTACTCTTTTGATTGAGATGCCTATTAAATACTTTTAGTCCACATAACTTTACATAAACTTGCATGTTTTGGCATCCAATACAATAAAATGTTGGTTTATAAAGAAAACAGATGTGTTCCTAATTTTGAAAATGTGAATTTTTATGTTGTCCACTGGTATTGTACAGAGGTATTTACTTCAAAATACTTATAAATAATAGTTAAAAGTATATTTCAAGTATAAAAATGACCTAATGAGGAGGTAGTAGTGGCTAGTAGTAAAACCTAACATGTAAAAATAATAAAGACAATTGTAATGGTCTTGTGACATTTGTCATGTCTGTTTCCCCCTTGTTTCTCTTCCATGTCATTCACACCTCGTTAGTGTCTAATCATTACCCAAGTCCTGTCAGCTGTGATAATCATGTGTTTGCCTATATATACCTGCCCATGCGCCCTTTGTCTTTGTGAGTCTTTAAAGTTATATAGTTGCCTGTCGGTGTGTGGATGCCATGCCATGCCATGCCATGCCATGCCATGCCATGCCATGCCATGCCATGCCATGCCATGCCATGCCATGCCATGCCATGCCATGCCATGCCATGCCATGCCATGCCATGCCATGCCATGCCATGCCATGCCATGCCATGCCTCGCGTTATGTTTGCCGTGCCATGTATTCAGGTTTGCACCATTGAGTGCCTTTTCTGTTTATTATCAAGTCTTTTGTTTTTCGTTCTTTATTAAAGTATATTTTCGTTAAGAACCTCGTGCTCGTTGCCTGGATCTACATCACGCACCTTCGCTACTCGTGACAACAATAAACTATATAAGTATGATTTTGAGCTTTAGAAAATGTACATGTACTTGCAGTATAAAAATATTAGCATACTTTCACAAACTAATTAAAATGTGCTACAAGTATTTAACTATAGTGTATACTCTCAGTATACCTATAAGTTCATATCTAGTATAGTTGCAGTAAAAACAAAAAAGTTGACTACTATTATACTGAAAGTAACTTAAAAATATACTTTCATATGCTAAAAAGTGAGTCAATTAGTGCCCCAAGTAGTTTTGAGATGTTACACTTACATTGATATTAGTATACAGTAATGCCTCGAGATACGAGCATAATCCGTTCCAGGACAGAGCTCGTAACTCGACTTGCTCGTATCTAGAATCATGTTTTCCCATAAGAAATAATAGAAAACAAATTAATCCGTTCCAGATCTGTAACAATGGGGAAAAAAACATGTTTTTTATTGGTATAGATACACACACAATTATAGTACATGTATACAGTATAAGGATTCATGTGATATCAAATAAAATGTGGTTTTAATTATACGTTTTTACAGACAGAAGATAGACAGTAGCGGCAGGTGCGGAGGAGGGAGGGAGGGAGATAGGGGTGGTTGGTATGTCAACACTTGATTCAGCATCTTACGTTACATGAACACTACATAACTTACGTAATAACTTACGTTAAATTAACATAACTGAACTTAGCTTACGTATTTTTTGTAAATTTTCTATTATTGTTTTGTTTTCTTCCCTTTTTTCGCCTGACTGCCCTCACTTTCACTTTCACTTGGCGCAGACCTTTTAACGGAATACCTATCGAGAGAGATTTCTTTCTGTCTCCCTTTAAAAACAAGGTACGCGTCGTCAAAAAGCGCCGAAGCACGAGCAGTACACAATTTATCAGGGTGTTTCTTTTCAATGCTGAGCTCTTGCAACACCTGCGTATCGTCTGTAGATCGATCAACTCCTCAGTCGACGTGAGTCAGTGAACACTGAAGTAAACGTGCGTCAGCATTGCCGTCAGTACGAGTGCTCATATCTAGAATATTTACTCGTATCTAGACGCTAAAATCTGCCCGAAGGCTTGCTCGTATCTTGAAATACTCGTATGTAGAGACACTCGTATCTCGAGGTATTACTGTACTTATTACATAAAGTAGGTCTATACTTAAAAAAACTTAAACTTTACTCAAGTATGCTTAATAAAATGAACTTCAAACATACTTATTTTTGTAAGGCTTATATACAAACTATATACAACTATTCAAATCAGAGACAAGATCTTTTAAAAAAGTGGAGATATTATATGATTAAAAATGTTTACAGTGAGGTTTATAAAAATGGATCTGAAAGGATGCACATGTTTAACATGTTGAAACAAACATTTTGTCATTGTATTATGCATCGTTTCTTTCCCCCATAGTCTTTCTATTCATTTCAAAGTATTCTGCCCTAGACGCCAGGTCACACACCTCAGTCTGGAATTTCACAGCTGAGCTTCAGGTCAAAACCTAGACCAGGACATAGACAGTCTCGGCCTCACAAATGTGCAAGCACATTAAACTTGTCAACTGCATTGTCTGTAATTCTTTGGCATTCAGTGAATAATTACTGAGACCTTTTCATATTTACACTACACAGTGCAACAGACAGCATAATGCTGACAAGTGGACCTCTAGTGTATTTATTGGTAACTACATCTCAATCCAGTTCTTTATGTAACAAAAAGATTTAGTTGTCATACCAAGTATACATATAAGTGACAGAGGAGATGAATATTTTTTAAACATTTTTTAACTCAAATGTAACTATTTGGATTTCCTGATCACAGTAATTCGCTGATTTGTTTAGGCTTCTTCTATGTTATGTTTTGTACCTAAATTCAGAATTGCCCTTGTACCCTTGACAAAAAGCAATAGTATTTTTCAGTTCAGTGATCAACAAATGTATAACTCACATTTCACCCTCATAATAACCTTCACAACTTATATTTTTGAAGTGTTAATATACGGTAATACATTTTGAAGCTTAAATACCGAGAACTACACGGACACATGACTTCCGATAACTCTTTTTGCCTGTGAACTATCACTTCCCTATCATGTAGTAGGCGAATAACAATAGATGTGCCACAAAAGAGTAGGCAAAAAGTACCCGGATGACCCCTTAGGTCCCTGGTAGGTCACGTGATAAAAACAACACGATGGATGTAGGTCTGGATTACATTCATACTATATAGATCATACTTTTTTTCCCCTGTTGATGTTTAATGTTTTGACTAACACTAATCCCATTTAGCCATGTATTGCCTTATTTCAATGCAAGTCGTTTAAAAAAAAAGAAAATATATAATAATAATTATATTTGATAAAACCTCAAAATATCTTGAGCTTGCGTTAACCGCAGACCATTCTTCAGGAATTTAAACTAAATCTGTGAGAGTTAATAACTCGTTTACTAACTCGTTTCTGGGTTTAGGACAAAAAAATATGTCGTTCTATAGCTGTCATGAGAGTTTACACAGAAGACTGGAAGGAAAATGGAATCAACAGGAACTAAAGAATATAAACGAAATATCTGTGATAACAGGAAACTAACTGAAGATAATTGTGGCAATAGCCTATTATGGAAGCTCATTTCTGCCACACACTAAAAAAATCACGCTTTGACAAATCATAATTCTGACGTAATTTTGTCATAAAGTCAAAATTATAAAATGATTTGAAATTATGACATAAAATGTATTTATTTCGTACTAAACTATAATCATATCATAAAAGGCTTTTTAAAAGACTTTTTAACTCATAATTATCATTTAATATGTCATATTTTATAGTTATTATGTCATAGCTTCCACTTTTTATCTAAGAATTATGATTTATTATGTCATATTTTGGAGGTAGTATGTCATTATTTTTTAAATCTCATAGTTATGATTCATTATGCATTATTTATGACTTCGTGTGTATATCCTAATTACGACATTGTATCTTATTACTATGGTTCAGCTACCAAAGCATAATAAATTTATTTGGTGGGTTACTATTTAGGGGAGGTCAAATTACTCTTTTCATTCCATTGACTCCCATTCAACCGCATGCGAATGCCTCAGACCGGAAACGCAAGCCCGTGCGAAATGTTTCGCGTTCCTCTGCGTTCCAAAGTTCACGTTTGCTGAACCATGAGCTGCGAATACGCATCACATGACGACATGTGACCAGTAGAAGATCGACACGTCACGCGTGACCTTTTGCTTGAATTTAAATAACTGTATTTTACAGTTAAGTAGAGTAGATTACATTACAGTACCTTTTGAGTGTATAACTATTTGTTATATGTGGAGTTCATGTTTTTATTTTGTTTAAAAAAAAAGACGTTGCAGAGTGTGACGTCATATTTTTATATTCACATCTGATTTTTTCTAATCACTAAAAATTGTGACCGAGGGTTTGGTCAGATGGCAACCTAGTAACATGCTAGTAGCCTTGATTTATTTGGAACAAATTGAATGTTATTTATAGAAACAAAACATTGTTTTTGAGAGATGGTATTCAAATAGCATATATAATGTTGATCAATTGATGGATGACAATGGTCAGTTTTATTCCTTCTCAGAAATTTCAAGAAAATTGGCTTTTGGAGCTTTGTGAAATTAATATAATATTGTTTTAAGTGCCATTCCTAGTGGTATAAAAACTATTTTGAAAGGAGTGCAAACCTGTAGTCCTCTTTTTTCCAATAGCTTGTATTTCAATTGAAGGGATTCGGATTACTGATGACAAATTCAGTAACCGCTATGTTCATAATATTATTAACAGAAAATCTATTCCAGCTTCATCCTTCAAATGGATGGCTTTATAAAATGTCAGTTGGACTCTGGTATGGTCTGTTCCACACAAATATCGCTTAACAAATAAGATAAAATAAATCACAATTAAAATTTGACATAGATGCTACCCCTGTAATACTGTACTCAATAAGTATATTCAGAATACTGAAAATAAGTGCACTTTCTGTGATGAAGAAGAGAAAATTCTACATGTTTTTTGTGTGAATGTGTTTGTGTTAAAGCTTTTTGGAATGAGCTATATAACTATCTCTCAGAAAAACAAACAAATCTGTATGTAAGAATCTGTATTAACACCTTTAATATTATTTTCCTTTATCACAACTCAAACCTTCACATCCAATATATTGTTAATTTGTTCTTGATACTTGGAAAAAGTTAATAAAAATAAATTAAAAAGTTTTATTTGCGGTCTGGCGCCCTCTAGCGGCCGCATGGATTCAGTGCGGGAAAGGTCTGTGCGTCCTTCATGCGCATCCCTTCAGCACTATCCAACCGTTTTACAACAACCAGTTCATTCGTCTTAAAGAATTAAGCCTCATTGTTGTTTAATATGAAGAGCTTCTTCCGGGTTTTTAAATAAATGAGAAACACCATAAAAATGATTTTGCTGATTATAAAAAAATAAAAATAAATAAAAAAGTTTTATTTGCGGTCTGGCGCCCTCTAGAGGCCGCATGGATTCACTGCGGGAAAGGTCTGTGCGTCCTTCATGCGCATCCCTTCAGCACTATCCGACCCTTTTACAACAACCAGTTCATTCATCTTTAAGAATTTACCCTCTTTATTGTTTAATATGAAGAGCTTCTACCGGGTTTTTAAAGAAATGTGAAACACCCTAAAAATGATGTTGCTGCTCGGACGGATGCTGAGATCATGATGAGGTCAGTATAGAGGAGGGTGCAGACGGACGCCATCAGTGTCTCTCTTTAAGCAGAACGCCTCTATTCATCAGCACTTTATCATAGCGGAGAATGGGGTTTTCATATCGACTGTCTCATCTCTGAATGCGTTTGTGTGTGTGTGTTTGTGGCGGAAGGGAGGGGTCCAGTGGGATGGAGCAGAGTTTCATGCAGTCCGCGATGGCTATGGGCGCACAGTCCAAGAAAGGCTTCTCCAGAAGCATCGCCGTGGAAAGAAAAAACCTCATCACGGTCTGTAGGTGAGTGACAACCTTTCAGATCCGCGAATGCACAGCAGCCAGTGTCATAAACAGGCATGCGATCCGTACAAATGTCATTTTAATGCGGCATTTACTCCCTTAATTCGCTCACAACACATGAAATGGGTGCATAGAGAGGCTTGCTGAAAACAAAAGTGAACCGTCGTCCTCAAGAAATCTGTATATTTTTATAAGATCTAACATGTAAACACGTCACGGAGCATCGCTACTGGTTGTTTTGTTTTTGTTTTTACCCTCCGGCCGGCATATTCTTTGCTACTAAGGGTAGGCAATATTATAAATTGTGTGTGGACACGAAAATTATTTTTTAAAACCGGTCATTGCACGCGAGGTGATTTATGTCTGTTCCCCGGATGATGTCGTCGCTATGACGACAACCTTTCTCCGGCTCCTGCAAGGACAGCGGGGCTGACGGGGGCCCCTGGGAATCTGCTGGGCGTTAAGGGAATAGGGGTCATAATGAAATAAGGGTTAAAAAAATCAGGAAGAATGTCACTGAATGTGATTGTTTCTATGTTTACGGGTTTCAATGGCTCCAGGAATGAGCTTTAACATCAATAGAAGCCTTTCATTTCAAAGATCCTTTAGAAGCTCCCAGAGACCAGGGGTGCCCAATACGTCGATCGCGATCAACCGGTCGATCGCAAAGGTAGTGTGGGCATGGAATTAACAAAGTAGACTTCAGCCCATCATCCGTCCTCACTATGAAATGTGTCACTTGATTGACGTACAGGGTAGTCAGTCTGACATCTGACCTTTTCTAATTTATTTATTTTAAACTTAAGAAAAGGTATTAAGAAGTCAAAACTTTCACCGTCATTTTCAAAGTGAAAAAGTTTCAAGTGAATCACTATATCGAAGAAGGGAAATGTAGAATGGCATTTTCAGACTGTTCATTAAAATTACGACACAGACTTTTCTCCGAAAAGCGAACTGAGAAGAAGAAGTGTGAAGGAACTATTAAGGGAACTAAGGGTGAAGTATTGTTGAATATGGGTTCATGTAGTTCTGCTACAGCTACATATATTGTGGATATAAAGAATTCTCAATACGTTCATAAATAAATATATGTTTTGTATTTTTATAGTAGGTAGATCATTTTGACTTGGTCATTTTATAAGTAGCTCACAAGGCAAAAAGTGTGGGCACTCCTGCATTATATATTAGGCGTCTTCAGCTACTATGCATTAGTGTTGTAGCACTCAAGACTGGTCTTAAGAGTATTGTTTGAAGGTCTTGGTCTTTTCTCAGTCCCAAGGACTCGGATTTTATCTTAGAACCGGTCAAGAGGACGTCACTAAATTGTCGTGCATTTTCTGAATTATTTGTTAACATCATTAATGTGGTTTGATGTAACATTTACTGCCTAATATGCAATCAATAACTTATTTCAAATGTGATTTATTTAGTTAATGTTGTGCCGGGTTCGAAATCAACACAGGATTCTCCCAGAAATGCCCAAAATGTATATAAATGCCCCACAAATTACTTGTATGAGATTTTGATTGCAAATGTGATGTTGATTTCATACAAATGTTCAATAAACATGAACTCAATATTAAGTGACACAAATTTTAGACACTTAGGCCCCGTCCACACGGAGACGCGGACACTGCATCCGCATACATTTCTTATCGGATTGGCGTTGCGTCCACACGATCCGGCGATTTGGGAGACTGAATCCGCTCACTTTTGATACCGGGTCCTAAAGTGGATAGATCTGAATCCGACACCCTTGCGGTATCGTGTGGACGGCCAATCCGTATATTTTTTGTTTACCGATGATGTCATCACATCACGTGTCGGCTGCGTCACAGTAACAGCAACAGTGTTGCCAGATTGGACTGAAGATCCAGCGCAGCTACAGCTTAAAACCCTCCCATTTAAAAAAATACCAGCCCAAAGTGCGTACTCTTATAAATAATGAAAAATGTTGAGCGATTTTATGCATCAAAAACCATCCCAAATTTTATCAACCAGCCCAATGCATTTTTCCTGGTCGGACGTGACAAAAAGGTAAATAGCAATCTGGCAACACTGAACAGCAAACATCGTTTTTTTTTTACGAGGAAAAAAAAGATCGGATAGGGAACGCGCCGGCATCGTGTGAACGTGGCCTTAGACATTTTCAGCAAAGGTGTTTTATTACCAAAGGAATCAGCTGCTTTGAACAAGTCAGTTTAATAAATGATTTGATTTCAGTTTCGTATTTAAAAGAAGACCTATGCATTATCTATATTCAAAATGTTCTTTATAAATCATTAATCTCAACATTATTTATGCAGGTGTAATTCAGGCAGTTTTGCAACACAAAGATGAATTTTATTGTGAGTGATTTGATTGGTAACAGCTCTAACATGATATACAGTGGAACCCGGTTATGTCGACGGCCTCGGAAGTTGCAAAAAAGCGCCAAGATAACCGATGATCGAGATAACCAACTTCCAATATGGCGATTTATTTGATACTTCCGCGAGTTCTTCTGCCACTGTGAGTGAAGTGACCATACAGACCGCGATCCACGTGCAACGCAAACTCAGCACATGCACAGTGAACTCGGTACAATCATCAGTCACGAGATAACCATGTGAAGTGGCGAATGTGTCCCTCTTTTGTGCTCGAGATATCAGGGTTCGGCGACATAAAAGAATCGACATAACCAATAAGAAAATGCTAAGACAAATAGGGAGTTTGGCGGTTCCACTTCAGAAACATCAACATAATAGGGTTGGCGAGTTAACCAAGGTCGAGATAAGTGAACTCCACTGTAGTGTCTTATTATTCTAACTCTATTTATTGATGAAATATGAGACATTTCTCAGACAGTAGATATGGATCTTTTTGATCAATTTGATGAGTTTGGTCTTGTCTTAGTCTCAGTTTAGGTGGTCTTGACTACAACACTACTATGCATACTAACGTTTAAGTTAATCATCTGATACAATGCTGTTGTGTGCATAGCCTACATGTTTTTACACTGTATTTATAGTTTAAAAATACCAAAGGACAAAAGGGAATCCAGCAGTACTTGTGGTAAGGGGAACTTTAGGAGCTTCTAAATAATACCGACACATTTTGGCTTAAGTCTTCCTCAGGATATACAACAGACATAATACATAAACAGATTAAGAAAACATCTAATCTATATTAAGTTACTCACTTAAAGAAAATTAACAATAACTGACAAGCTCCACTCAGGACGGCACACTAATCGATTAAAGGGTTAATTATTGAACTGAAACAATCACTCAATCAGAAAACATCCTTTTCAAAGTTTTATCCAGTTCTACATCATAATACAATGAGTCACCAAATAAAAAGGTCACAACATTACAGAAAATCAAGGACAAAAGTCCTCATTCATATCGTTTTTTCCTAATACAATCAATGTTTCTACCTCTTGTACTCTGTTTTATCTTTTCAATACCAAGGAGGAAAAAAGATGACATTTTATGGTTACACTCACAAAAATGTCTTGAGATCCTTTCTGTTTATTGCACTTCTTTGTTCTGTTATCCTCTTTTAGTGAACGAGATGTTTCTCCAACATAAATGTTATGACATTGAATCATATAAATCCCATTTTTTTCTTGCATGTTATAAAACTCTTAATAAATACAGGGCTCTTATTTCCACGATGATTAAAAAACTGTCCCTTACCTTACCCATATCAGCAAAAGAGTTCTGCTATACATGAACAGAATAAGTACATAGCAAATATTATTAGTATGCAAGTACATTGTAGTTAAAGACACCTAACATAAAGTGTGATCAAAAATAAAATTTGATTAAAATTCTTCACATTGAGAAGAAAATGTTTTGGTAGCATTTTAATTTTTCAGTCCGGTTACTACCCCTAAACCTATCCTTAATTCATGTAGTTACCTTACTTAGTACTTTCTGTGATAAATACATTGTAAGTACGTTTACTGTTACATAAAGGGTAACGTCTCAGGTTACTTACGTAACCCTAGTTCCCTTAGAGGGAACGAGACACTGCGTCGGAACGCATATGGGAACGCATTAGCGTGATTGTCTCTTGAAGCGCAATTGAAACCAGGTGTGCGAGTGCAATCACCGAGGGTGATATCATGAGCCAGGAGTATATAGGCACGCAGTGAACTAGAAGCCTCAGCTTAACTAGTGTCTGAAACAGCCGGCGTGCGATGGAGCTGAGGCTACGAGACGCAGTGTCTCGTTCCCTCTAAGGGAACTAGGGTTACGTAAGTAACCTGAGACGTTCCCTGTCAAGGGAACTCAACACTGCGTCGGAACGCATATGGGAACGAGAATACCCACGCCGCCTCAGCGAACGGAGTACGCCAAGCTAACGTAGCTCACTACGAAAGGGCCAAGGTTCCCAAAGCGGGGTTAAGGTCTAACTGGTAGAACCTAATAAGAGTATGCGGTGAGGACCAGCCAGCCGCATCACAAGTATCAGCAAGGGGAGCCCCTGCGCAAAAGCTTTTAGAGGTAGCCATGCTCCGGGTAGAGTGGGCGTGGACATGCAGTAGGAACTGCTGACCCGCCGAGCCATAAGTCAGTGAGATAGTCTCGACTATCCACCTGCTCAAAGTTAGTTCTGACGCTGGAGCTCCCTTAGGAGCCCCGAAGCATACAAAGAGTAGGTCTGACCTACGTAATGAAACCGCTCTGCGGACGTAGGTGTCCAGTGCTCACACTGGACAGACCTTGTTCTTGGACTCCTGGTCACGACTGGAGGGGAAGACCTAAGGCCTGCAGTATAGTGTGACGAGCCGGGCTCGAACGCACTTTAGGAACATATCCAGGTCTGGAAAAGAGGAAAGCTTTCACCAGACAAGGAACAAACTCCAAACAGGAGGGGCCACTGAGAGGGCCTGAAGGTCACCAAGCCTCTAAAAGGAGGAGATGGCTAAAAGGAACACCGTTTTAAGGGTGAGGAATTCCTCCGAGATGTCCTCGAGTGGCTCAAGGGTGCCTGGGACAGAGCCTGGAGAACCAGGGACAGGTCCCAGCCCGAGAGCATACTGCTGGCCTTAGCCTCAAAGTGCCACGAAGGAAACGCACTACTAGGGGGTCCCAACCCCGAGGGGTACCACTTGGGGGTACGTGGTAAGCCGTAATGGCAGCCACGTACACCTTAAGCGTGGAGGGGGACAACCCGGCAGCGAACTTTTCTTGTAGAACTCCAGGACGATACCACATGGCAGGTCACTGGGTCTAAATGTTTTTCACTGCACCAGGAAGTGAAAATATTCCACTTCTGAGCGTAGAGCTTCTTCGTGGACGGGGCTCTAGAGTGGAGAATGGTCTCAACGACCTCAGTCGAGAGACCTGAGTCTATGAGTCGGGCCACCTCAGAGGCCAGACCCACAGATTCCACAGTTCCGGGCGAGGATGAAGTATCCTGCCCTAAGCCTGGAACAGAAGGTCCACTCTGACGGGAACCTCCAAAGAGTGCCGTCTAGGAGGGACACCAAGTCCGAGAACTACACCCTGCCCGGCCACTGCGGGGCAATAAAGGTGAGACGGACCCTGTCCTGGCGAACTTTCTCTAGAACCCTGGGAGCAGAGCAACCGGGGAAAGGTGTACAAGAGGAGCCTCAGCTACTCATGTCGTACCAGCCAGAGAGAAGCTGGGAGAACAGGGGAGAATAGAGCAGGCAGCGAGCCGTCTCTCGAGACGGAACGGGCCGGAATTCCCCCCATCTGCTCCAACACCTCGGTGCGGAGTCCTATTCCCCGGCCTCAGCCCCTGTCTCGACAGGAAGTCTGCCCCCAAATTTGGGGACCCCGGGATGTAAACTGCTCGAAGGGAGCTGAGTTTCCCATTGGGTCCACAGGAGGTCTGGGAGAAAAGCTTGAAGTGCTAAACGGACAGCCACGCTTCCGGCACATACTATATGCCAGGAGAGGTGGAGTCTGCTCCACAGACCCTAAGTCGAGCGGCCCCTCGGGGCCACCCCCCAACCCGAGCGGGAGGCGTCTGTCAACAGCGTCACGCGGTGACAGAGTGATCCCAGTACGGGCCTTCGGGAAAGAAACCAGGCTTTCTTCCACTGATGCAAGACCCGCAGCATCGCTTTGAGACCTTGATCAAGCGGGAAAGGTTGCCCCTCGAGGAAAACCCCCTGGTTTTTGAGCCACCATAATGGTCACAGATGGCGCAGGCCTAGTGGAAAAGCACTGGGAACTGCCGCCACAAAATTTAACACTTCCTAGAAGTGTCTGACCATGAGTGGCCGACCTAGCCTTATGCTCTCGACTGAGGACGGGATGGAGGCAACACGCACGGGAGAAACCGTGCTGAGTTTGACCCAAAGTCCCGTACAACACGAGGGACGTAGTGCTCTGCCTCGGCAAGAGCACATTCCTCCCGGTATTCAGTCTCAGCCCGAGCTCCTAAATGTGTGCAAGAACAACATCTCGATGTCGCACCGCGCTCTCCCGAGACTGGGCCGGAAAGAGCCAGTCGTAGAAGAGATACGTACATAAACCTCCCGGGAAGAAGAGCCCTGAAGCCAAGCTGGCCCGCAGGAAACAGCCGGCAGGGATACATCGGCTCTGGAGAGGAGAGCGGTCTTAGCAACCTCGGTTGTGAGACCAATACCATGCGCTAGGCCCCCTCGGAGGCCGAGCACATCTACTCCAGAACTCCCAGGAGCGGAGCTAGAGCTGCATCCACGCACTTGTTGAAAGTGTGAGGAGACAAGCTAGGCCGAACGGAAGAACTTGGTATAGATAAGCCTTGTCCCCAAGGCGAATCTGAGGAACTTCCGGTACTGTGGAAGGATGGAGACATGCAAATATGCGTCCTTCAGATCTGTCGCGACAAGCCGGTCCTCAGGCCTGGCTTGCACTACAAACTGCTTCAGAGTTAACTCTCTAAATCTCAGTGGCGAAGATCTAAAGTAGGACGCAAGCCTCCATCCCTTCTAGGGACAATGAAGTATCGGCTATAAAAGCCCGGACCTCTGGCTGAGAGAGGAACATACCTTATGGCCTCTTTCCCCAGCAATGAGTCGACTCCCTATCCCATGACCAGAGCCTGCTCGGGGACCACCAGAGTTGGCAGAACCCCCGAAAAATCCGGGTGGATAGACCCGGAACAAAGTAGCATATCTGATACGGTACGCAGGACCCTTCTGAGAGATACCTGGCAGACGTAACCACGCTACCATGAAATCTACTAAGGGTATCAGTCTCTCGAGACTGACCTCTGGACAGATATGTTTTTCTACTCGGGGCCCTGGATGGCACCAGAGAGCCTCCGGAGCAGATGCTCTAAAACCCTCCTCAGAGGGGGCAGCCTGCCCAGTGCGCCCCGTGTGGGGCACAACCGGAAGTAGCTACCTGCGATGAGCATGACCCGGCCCCCTCGAGGTACCGAGCCTGCTACCGCGCTTACAGGGCACTGATCTACCCCTCGAGGCAGACCAGCGGGGGCCCCTGCCTAGCCTGGAGGACAGCCCTCAGATCTGTCCTGCCCGAAGGCTGCAGCTGAGCGTGACAACCTGTACTGCCACCCAGAGGGGGCTGTCTGGTGACAATGCTCTGCCGCTGAGCAGCGCGGTAGGAGGAGCCGCTGCTGGGCTGCGGCTGGCTCGCAGTCCCAGACACTCGAGAGCGACGGGGAAGAATTCTCCTGAATGCTACCTCCCGCTTTGCAGCCTCATTAAACCTCTCGACTGCCATCTCGATAGCATCGCCGAAGAGGCCAGGAGGCATAAGAGGGGCATAAAGAGGATATTCTTATTTTTCTCTCTCTCTCAGCGCGGTCAAAAAGCATGGCGCAGAGAGAGATAGCAGTGGCCCTGCGCAGCTCGGCGACTGCCAAAGGGCCATCCCCCGCCGTCATCGAGGATATAGGCGGCGTCGGGATTTCAGGGGCGGCGATGAGTGGTGCGCGAAATAACTCGCCAACTTCCACTCTAGGCATCGCCCCTAAACCGGCCACAGGAGTAGTATAGTTAACGGCTCAACGCTGCTATACACTCTGTGAGAAGCGGGCTATTTCCATGACCTCAACACCTCGATGTGGAGGTTCGGGAAAAAAAGCAAATCCCGACGCTGAGGCTGTACTCGGGCGGCAGGCAACACTCGTCCTTGAACGAGCGTCCCTTGGCTCAGCTGGTCACTCGAGACCCAGCCTCGCCATTGCCCAAAACCTCAAGCAGCTCCTCAAATGCAGATGAGATTGATGGCGGTTCAAACTCATCCACATCGATGCTGACTAAATCCACCTCCAGTTTCTCAAAATTGGAGAAGTTCAGCAACGCTTCCTCACCCTGGTCGGAAGTAGTCACCACATGGTGCGCTTCCGAGTCCTGCGTGAGGGTAGATTTAACAGGAAAGGGAGAAGAAAAGGCGTCCCCGTCTCCAACCACGCTGTTAAACCCAGTTGTGATCCTCATGAGCGCGACCGCCGCTGAGCCTCAGCTGCAGCGGGGCGAGATCACGAGGACCGCGAGCCTGAGCAGTTCCCTCAAAAACTGCCAGGCAGAGCGGAGAGTGCGCGGCGGCAGCCGCAAACACTCTGCACACTCAGAGCCCTCGAGCAGTGAGCATGCATGCAAACATGTGACACAGAGAGCGTGTATATCACTGCCCGTGATGAAACGCGGCAGGAGTGACACAACGCAAAAATCTGTGTACCCGCCATCAGAACATAGGTAAGTGAAAATCAAACTTACAGCCAGCAATGCACTTTACACACACGTTAGCTTCGAGCGCTGTTGAAGACACTAAAGCTGAGGCTTCTAGTTCACTGCGTGCCTATATACTCCTGGCTCATGATATCACCCTCGGTGATTGCACTCGCACACCTGGTTTCAATTGCGCTTCAAGAGACAATCACGCTAATGCGTTCCCATATGCTTTCCGACGCAGTGTTGAGTTCCCTTGACAGGGAACCCATTTTACCTTTAAGAACGGTTCTTCGGCAAACTTAAAATATCCATGTTTTGTAATACCACATGAACGCTATAAGTGCAGCGTACCTAATAATTACTTTTTGGACATAACTACATAGTTTAGACACCCAATAAAAAGTGGGACCAAGGTTTTTCTCTCTCTGTCTGTCAGGCCATGCTCTGCCTATTGTACTGTTGTGGAGGGCTGTACTGACAGACTCATTGTTATGATCAGAACAATTGATGGTGAAGTCACTGCTGTTTTTGACACTGACAGGAATAAAACATTTCTCTATGAATTACTACATAATCTTATGCATTAAAATAAAAATGTAATGTAAAACAGCACCATATATATCTGCTATCTGGTCTTCTTTACAATATGACAAAATACTAGCATAAATAACTGTCTCTACAGTAGAATGCAGCATACGTTAATACGCTATGCATTCAAAACACAGCAGTTACATTCATGACCTATCTGTGGATGTAAGCGCAGTAAGTACTTAAGGAGAAAATGTTAGTCATTTATCAGAAAGATTAATTTAGTGCATTGATCCTGACTGTTCAGTGGAACACACTTACTCATCATATGATCATTGGCTATTACCTCACCATTGCTTCTTGCAACTGTCAGGGGTGAGTGTAGTAGGGGGGCGCAGAGGCGAGGAATCAGGATAAACACGGAGTTCGGGTACAGGGATAAACACGACTCAACATAGAGGACAATGGACCCGGACTGAGAGACACACACAGGGGTTATATACAAGGGTAGATTGGGAACAGGTGACAAGACTAACAAGGGAAGTGGCTGACGTGACAGGTGAAGGAAATAACATGCAGAGCACACGGAAAGAAACAGGAAGTGAGGAGACATGACTGTGACAGCAACAGGGTTTAAATCAGAATACATTTTTTTAGAAAAAAAGGAATGTATTTTTCGCAGATCCAGATGATGATGTTCAAAATTACTTTAATGAAAAAAACTAATATAAACCACATAGGCCATGGTAATGGTAACAGCAGTATCTCCACTAAAGGGCCAGTCACACAGCCGATCACGCACAAATCACTCACAAATCATGCACAGATTGGGTTTGTGCTTGCTTGTGCGTCGAGAAATTGACCAAAGTATTCCACGAACATTCGACGCACGCCCGACGCATGAATCACTGACGGAGCGCATCCAAACACACACGCTTCGCAAACGTTCCACGAACAAGCACTTTCAAAATCCACATTGTCAGTGGAATGAACGTGATACGTGCGCCGTTCCTGCGTGATATGAAGGTGGGGCGTCAGTGGACGGACGTGGACGTGCGCGGTTTCGAACCAGTTCCGATGCATAAGCACTGACGGCCGACGCGTGTCCCGCGCATAGTCACGCATAAACTACGCAAAACCGTTCAAACGAACCGTTCAAAACTCAAAATCACGCACAAACCGCCTTCGACGCACATCCACTTACAATCACTGACGGTCCACGTTCGTTCCACCGACGAATTACGCATACGACGCACGCTCCGCGCAGAAACGAAAATCTGTGCGTAATTCGTGCGTGATTCATGCGTTTTCGCTGTGTGACTGGCCCTTAACATGTAGCAGACACAGCCGAAAATATGAGTGAACTGTCAGGTGTGGGGAAAGAAGGGAAGAGCAAGGACTCAAGAATGCAGGTGGAAGGGCTTTTTATTAAACATAAAATAAAATCCAAACAAAAACTACCCCGTGGGGGGGAAAGCAAGACTGACTAACTGAAGAACTAAACAGACTAGACTTAACTGGGAGAACAGGAACAGGCAGGACAGGAACTGACAGGCAGCAAAACCGGACAGGAACGACAACGACGCGACACAGGACAGCAAACATGAAGGGCTTAAGTACACACAGGAGGGAGGATAGTTGGAAACAGCTGGGGCAAATCAAACTAATGACAAGGAAACAAGGAGGGAGGAGAACACAAAGACTAGACACGAAAACGTAGCCAATGCGGACGAGTATTGCCACGTGTTCACATTAAACAAAGACATGAAAGCACGTGGTCGAGGTAAACACGAACCAAGCAGAGCTTGAAACCGCGGCCACTCAAATAACGTAGAGCGCGCGACAACGAGCAACCACTCGACAACGAGGACGAACACATGGGTCATGAATGCCAGAACCCCGTCACAAAATCAAGGCCGAACAAGACTGTCTGGGGATCGGACATCATAACCCGCACACAAGACGTTTCACAGACAAGAGTGCGTACGGCTCAAACCATCGAATCCATGCGCACACACACACACACCAAACACGAGACATTACGGTAGTGTCAGAGCTCTGCCACAACAACAAGAATTTACTAGACCGAATGTGGCAGAACCCTGATATGAACAGGAAGAACTAAATACACATAGGGTGATGAGCAGAAATGACTGTAATGTTAAGTGTCCATGGTGATTAATTAGTGGCAGGAGAACTGAAACAAAGGAACATGTGACTGAACGAAAACAAACTAAGAGTCCTTGCTTTATTGATGGCATGACAGTATTGGCATTCAGAGTTAACCAGGAATCAGTGGTGTTGGTATCGAAACACAATGGAAACCAGAGCAATTAGTCCCAGTGTGAGCACAATTCTCTGCCATTTTGTTGCGCTATTATTGTGAGTAGTGTGTTCACACTGGGGGGATGGAAAAAGAAAATTGCACAAATAGCCAGACAATGCACTTAATTATCCAAAAAACCAAACAACATGTGGAATTTTCGACGTTTCAACTCAACTGTCCCAACTTTCCTTGCATCGATGAGATCAGACACTGATGTTAGATGACAAAATAACGGTATAAAACACTACCGTAAATGGAAGAGTAGATAAGTGTATAATGTGTCATTTGTCACACAACTTAGGTCTGTGTGATTTATTTTTGTACATTGTATTGTTTGTGTTTGTATGGCAGGTTTTCTGTAAAGACACTGTTAGAGAAGTACACCGCAGAGCCCATCGATGACTCGTCTGAGGAGTTCATTAACTTTGCTGCAATTCTGGAACACATCCTCAGCCACCGCTTTAAAGGTAAAAAATAAGAGAAGACAAGAAAGGTATATGAAATCACGTTTTAACTTTATGAGAACATTAAGGATATATTTAAGCCAGTGATGTGAATGGAGGCATGTGTCTTGCAGGCTCTGGCAGCTGGTTTGATGGTCAGCGCAGTTTTTGGGACTTCATCCGTCTGGCCTGCAGTAAAGTCCCCAATAACTGCATAAGCAGCATTGAGAACATGGAGAACATCAACTCCTCACGAGCAAAGGTGGGCATGCGTGTGGGAAATAGCTTTAGTAGGATAGGTAAATACAGTAATTATTAAAGCTGCTTTCATTTTAATATACAAATAACAAATCCATGGTACTTTTCTGTACAGTAATGGTAAGATATAAATATCTAGGCTCTTACTTTAAAAGGATAGTTCACCCAGAAATGTAATCTTTGTCACTATGTTTCAAATCTGTATTTCTTTCTTTCTTCTGTGGGACATAAAAAAAAAGATACTTTGAGTAAATGTCTTTTTGCCCATACAATGGAAGTCAATGGTAACCAAAACTGTTTAACATTGGTGACCAACATTCTTCAAAATGATTTTTTATAGACTTTCCATACAGGTTTGGAATGACATGAGGAGAACTAAACGAATTTGGGAAACTGGGAAACTGTTATGAATACTCATGGAAAATGGAAAAGGGAAAACAGCATTTTTTGAGTTTGTTAGTTGAGTTAGTTTTTATTCTCATACACACTTAATGGACTCAACTTATTTTAAAGTGTTTGATATGCATGTTTGATATGGTTTGTATGATGAAGCTTGCAGTGATATGTGATTCATCCGTGCCTCTAGGGCAGAGCATGGCTACGGGTTGCACTAATGGAGAAACGTCTGTCTGAATACATCGCCACAGCTTTGCGAGATAGTCGCACCACAAGGTCAGACTAAAAGAGAAAAACTCAATATTAATCATACCACTAATATGATCTATTTATTGTCACACCCAGGCATCAATACACAAATCCAGTTTAAACATAACAACTTCGACAATTATTAAGTACATTAAACTATTGAATTCAGAAATGGTCCATCTATAATGTGATTGTGTGTGCATATGCATTGCATGTGTGTGTTGATCTGCAGGAGGTTCTACGATGAAGGTGCCATAGTGTTGCGAGAGGAAGCGACTGTTCTTACTGGAATGCTCATTGGACTCGGAGCGATTGACTTCAGGTAAGAGGATGGATATTGGAAAGGGTAAAACCTGAGCGATACAAAGTACAAAAAATCTGAAATGGAACCTCATAAGGAACTGTTTTGGAAAGCTTTTCAAAGACAGCAACCAAGCTTATGTAAAGTGTACAATACTTTGATGCTGGATCTGTATCCAAGCTAGAGTGTTATGCAATGTACTCAATGTTATGTAATTTATGTTGGTCTGTGTTTGTTGTCAGTTTCTGTTTGAAAGGGGAGGCTCTGGATGGAAAGTCTGAGGCTGTTATTGACTACACTCCTTATCTGAAATTCACACAAAGGTGAAGAACTTTTATATTCTATAGTACAATTAAGTTTCATGCAGGGCTGAGCAATCGTATTTTAATCGTGATCATGATTTCTGCTACTCTCGATAAATTAAGCATTATCATCAGCGATATCGGCCCACTGGTCTTTGCATTGGCAACAACCTCCACAAGTTTTCTTTGCATCACAAGTGACTAAGTCTGCAAGTAAACCTTCTCAGTGATATACTGTAATAAGTCCAAACATGAATCTTAACTATATTGTTTGCGGTTGTGGTTGCAGAATAAATGCACTTCAGTGCTCGACATTAAGCCATTCACTTGTTCAAGTAAAAAAGTTGCTTGTCCTGAAAAATAGGATTGTTTGTGTTGTATATATAATTTCTGAAGTAATATCTTGGAATTTTTAAAGCATAAGCCATATTTCATCAGTGAGATTTTTTTTAACTTTTATAAAGGGCTCCCTCCGCCCATTCTTATTAAATATATAATATATTCTTAATCTTTTACTTTAAATTCTTAAATAAATTCAATTAGAATAATAAGAGACTATAAGGCTGTTGCCAATCAAATTAAATCATTTACACTTAAAAATTACTACTGAATTAAGTAATGTAATGAGATTATATATATATAATAAATATAAATGCGAGCGCAAACGAGACCACTGCCCTATATATATATATATATATATATATATATATATATATATATATATATAAATTCACTTTCTTTCCAACATTTCTTGTTTGTATATATATATATATATATATATATATATATAAACACACACACACACACACACACACAAACAACAAATGTTGGAAAGAATGATAATTTTAAACATGAAACTAAACTGCCAGTAGGTGGTGACGAGTGGTCGTTTTAATCAATGAGTCATCTGAAGGGCTGATTAATTGAAAAATGAGACAGATGTTTATGAATGGGTCATTGAATTTTTAGCTCAATCGATTCGTTCAAAACGCTTAATTCTTCAGTAATGAAACATGGCTGAGTGTTGCTGTGAGATGCGAAATAGCACTCTTGGTCGTGTGGTGTTGCTCAACTTTATCATATGTAATAAATATAAAAAAAACTCCATTTTCAATTTTTACATTATGTTAACTATGTCCCAGATAGCACACATACATCTGTAAGATGTCTGCTAAAGTGCGCTTCATCTCGAAAGCATCTGCTGTCTAAAAACAGACAAATTGCCTAACGGTCTTTAAAATGTCAGTTTTACATACATTCTAAATCCTAAACATCTTAAAGATATTTTGTAATTGTGTATTTAATGTCTGTCAGTCATTCCATCACCTGCTGGAGTTTTGGATTTGGTCGCCGTTGGCTTGCCTAGTTGGGGACACGTAACACTTCATATTCTTCAATTTTATTGATTCGCCTGCTCTTTTAGAGCTTCTGTTCAGCCAAAACAAAATTATTTTTTTATTTTTTTCATGTGACCACTGTAAAGCTGCTTTGAAACAATCTGTGTTGTAAAAAGCGCTATATAAATAAAGATGACTTGACTTGCCAGGAAAAGTCAAAGAAATACAGTAATACCTCTAGATACGAGCATAATCCGTTCCAGGGCAGAGCTCGTAACTCGAATTGCTCATATCTAGAATTATGTTTTCCCATAAGAAATAATATAAAACAAATTAATCCGTTCCAGATCCGTACCAACGGAAGAAAAATGTTTTTTATTGGTATAGACACACATTTTTTGTAACTTTTCTATTTTATATTATTGTTTTGCTTGTTTTCTTCCATTTTTTCGACTACCCTCACTTTCCCTTTCACTTGGCGCAGACCTTTTAACGAAATACCAATCGAGTGAGATTTGTTTCTGTCTCCCTTTAAAAACAAGTAAGGGACGCGTCGTCAAAAGCACCGAAGCACGACCAGTAGACGATTTATCAGGGTGTTTCTTTTCAATGAAATCAGAAACCTTCTGCCACACAGCCATCACTTCCTTAATTTCACTTGTAGAAATGTTTTCCTCCAGTTCACTCTCTTCCTCCTCACCACTGCTGAGCTCTTGCAACACCTGCGTATGTTCATCGTCTGTATCTCAATCAGCTACTCAGTCCACAGTTCCTCCTGATGCTCCTGCTGCTAGATCACACCATGCTCATATTTATCCACAATTTCATGCTTCATTTCCATGGTCATCATGCGCTTCTTTTTCTCACTACAATCCTTACCACTCACATTTTCTTAGATATCATCACTATTATGAAGAATAATGAACAAAATGGAGAGAAAATCAGCTACTGGCTGGTACAGAAGTCAGCGAACACTGAAGTGAATGTGCTTCAGCATCGGCGTCAGTACGAGTGCTTGTATCTCGAATATTTACTCGTATCTAGAAACAAAAATCTGCCCGAAGGCTTGCTCGTATCTTACTCGTATAGAGAGACGCTCGTATCTCGAGGTATTACTATATATTGAAGATGAGTAAACGTTCTAAAAAATACGTCTTTAAACACGCACATCAAATGGACATCTCTGAGATGAATGTGTGCTATCAAAGGTGTGTTCTGCTCTCATTTGTTTCCATTTCTCCTCAAGAGGCAGTACGAGCCTCAACATATATTATCCAACATCAATCGCCGCTTACACTTTCACTGAAATAGTGTCAGAGTCATTCTCACGTTTTGGTGATTCCGTATTTATTTATTTTGATGTTTAATCAGGCTACTTGTCTACAGGCAAGTGTAATTCTCTGCCACTTCAGTTATATACAATATTAACTGGAAATTTTCTTAAAATATAATGAAATCAGAAAATTCAGTCGTTCTGGTTGGCTGGCAGTGTTTTTACAGCAAATCTAATTGGGGAAAAATGAGTGAAAGTGATTCCAATGATATTGTATATCTGTGGTGTTGTAGTTGTGTTGTGGACTCAAACAATAAACTATATCTTTATTGTTATTGTCCTTGGTGTTAACATGCCTTTGGTGCCACTGCTCTGTTGCCATGGCAATGAGATGTTGTGTTGTGTCCAGTTATGATTATCTTAGTGACGATGAGGACTGTCAGAGCGTGGACAGCAGTAACAGTGAGGACAGCGTTGACCATCCTTACATCCCTCTGGTCACCGATGAGGAGAGCTGGAGGAACAAGTGCCGCAAAATGGAGCAGAGATTCAAGATTGTCAATGCACAGAAGGTTAAACACACGCTTACATGATTTTGAGTAACACTCACTTGAATGTTTCATGTGTTAAAGTGTGTGTGTTGTATGTGTTTAGGGGTACCTTGAGGAACTGGTGAGGCTGCGGGAATCTCAGCTGAAGAATGTGGAGATGGAGAATAAGAAACTAATAGCTGGACTAGAAGAACTGCAACTACAGAGCCAGAAAGAGAAGAGAGAACTGGAGAACATCATACTAGAGCTGCAGGAACAACTGTGAGAGAAACACACACCACTGATTTTTGAGACATGGCATGTTTATGGAATTATTTTGAACTAACTGGTTCTTTTTTCTAACAACTTTATCAGTCATTTAATGTGAATCAACACTGACATATACAAAAATATAATTAAAGTCAAAATAAATAATTAAAAACATTAATACATCTATCAATTATAATGATGAATGGATGAATTTACAATACAGTATGGTTTCAGATTCATCTATTATTTTGAAAATAAGCATATTTTGAATATAAAAACAGAAACTGCACTTCTTGTGCAAAACTAATGGCAGGAACACAGAAACCACAAACAAGGAAACCACAACCATAATATGACAACTAACGACCGGGTGTCATGCTCGGGGTTACGGTGCGAAGACGAGACGGATAAGAACTCAACTCAAAACTCGTTTATTTAAAGTAAAAACAAAAACTCTTTAAATATAAACAAAATGGCACTAGTTGTGCAAAACTCAAAACACGGATAAACCAAAAGACTAGAAGATAAACACAAAAGGCACCTCGTGTGCAAACCTGGACAGGAAACACAGACAGGAAACATCCACAAAACGTCAACCACGGACAAAGACAGGGGAAAATCCAAAGAGTAGGAGATGACGATCACCTGGAACACTAATGAGCTAGAGACAAGACAGGTGCAGGGAGGGAACGAGTGGCAACACCAACGTGATAAACAACACACCCACTAACAGTGACAATGAAGACTAGACAACCAGGAAGTGACAAAGACCCGACAGCTAGGAAGTGAACACATAACACCACAACCAGGGCAAATGGTAACAGTACCCCCCCCCCCCCTCCTGGCAGGCGCGACCTCGCTCCGGGAAGTACACAACAGGGGAAGGGAGGGCGGGGGACCTGGAGGAGGACAAACAGGACAGGGAACCCGGAGTGAAAAAAAAGAAGAAGAAAAAACCCATAGAATAATAAGGCATCAAGAAACCTATGAAAACCAAAAACAACTAACTGGTATTATAACATAAGGTGGACTAAGAATTCATGGGGGATCCGACAAGGCCGGCAGATCTGGAGGGTCCAGCAGAGCCGGCGGATCGGGAGGGTTCGGTGAGTCAGGAGGGTCCGGCAGAGCCGGCGAGTCAGGAGGGTCTGGCAGAGCCAGTCTGGGAGGCCTATTGGACCCAATGGCAGCTCTGGGAGGTCTGCCGGAACCGGCGGTGGGTCTGGGAGATCTGGCAGAGGATCTGGCAGGACTGGCAGACCTGGTGGCAGATCTGGGAGGTCTGGCAGATCTGACGGCGGGTCTGGGAGGTCTAGGAGGTCTGGCAGAGGATCTGGGAGGTCTGGCAGATCTGGTGGCGTGTCTGGGAGGTCTGGCAGCAGGTCTGGGAGGTCTGGCAGAGGATCTGACGGTGGATCTGGGAGGTCTAGGAGGTTTGGCGGAGGATCTGGGAGGTCTGGCAGAGGATCTGGGAGGTCTGGCAGAGGATCTGGGAGATCTGGCAGATCTGACGGTGGATCTGGGAGGTCTAGGAGGTCTGGCGGAGGATCTGGGAGGTCTGGCAGAGGATCTGGGCGATATGGCAGATCTGAAGGCAGATCTGGGATGTCTGGCAGAGGATCTGGGAGATCTGGCAGATCTGACGGCGGATCTGGTAGGTCTAGGAGGTCCGGCGGTGGGTCTGGGAGGTCTGGCAGAGGATCTGGGAGGTCTGGCAGAGGGTCTGGGAGGTCTGGCAGATCTGGAAGAGGATCTGGGAGGTCTAGGAGGTCCGATGGTGGGTCTGGGAGGTCTGGCAGATCTGGCAGGTCTGGTGGAGGGTCTGGGAGGTCTGGCGGATCTAGAAGAGGATCTAGACGATCTGGGAGGTCTGGCAGGTCTGAGGGATACTTTTGGAGGGCCGGCTGGCCCGTCAGGGGCTCAGGGAGGACCGGCTGGACCGGCGGTGGCTCATAGCGGACCGGCTTGACCGGCGGAGGCTCATGGGGGGCCGTCTGGACCGGCGGAGGCTCAGGGAGGTCCCAAGGGTCTGGGGAATCTGGGAGGTCCCAGGGATCTGGAGGGTCGGGCAGGTCCTCACTTCATTGCGGGCGGCCTGGGGACTCTCTCGGGCAGGGGAATCAGTTCGCTCTCAGGCAGGGGAAATCTCCACTTAACCTGTTTGCGGCCGCGGCCGCGCGGTGACCCGGCAACAGAGACCGGAAGTGTTGTCCTGTTCAATTCAGCCGCTCTCCGGTTGTAGCTGTTCACACACCGGAGGATGGCTTCAGTCCAACTTAAGCCGGTGGTGTCTGGCAAGCCCTCCGGAACATGCCGCATGGCGCCGATCCCAAACGGTCCGAATGGTGTCATCCGGCAAGAAAGCCCGACTTGCGATGTAACAAAACTCGCAGGCGAACTGGCCGAAGTTCCTGTCTCTCATCATGGACTCGCACTCCATGCTAACAGTCTTTATAAGCGACAAACTTGGTTACGGTGCGAAGACAAGACGGACAAGAATTCAACTCAAAACTCGTTTATGTAAAGTAAAAGTAAAAACAAAAACACTTTAAATATAAACAAAATGGCACTAGTTGTGCAAAACTCAAAACACGGATAAACCAAAAGACTAGAACAGTGGTCCCCAACCGCGGACGAAATGGTACCGGGTCGCGAATCGAATTCGCGGACCGGTCCGTGAGCGGCTGCAAGCGCTGCAGCTTTGGCGGTGAGGAGGTGTGTTTAATCAATCTCGTTCAAAGTGGAAATGTCGCTATTTAAAAAAAACTAAAAACAAAATCGATGGTTGGTTAAACAATTAAAAATAAACAGTTCTGTATCTCAAGAATCAGTGACACACACATCACATTGTTTACTCACTAAGTCCATAATATGTTTTTGTCTTTAATTGTATTGCAGGACAAGTCTGATTCCAGGTGAATCGCATCCTCTTTCTAAGGATTTGTCAATCCCTCTTGTTAACCAGTGGCCATCACTCCATAAATACAACAACCAGGAGGACAGGAAATTGTACCACAGGTGGTAACAGGCTCTCTTTCATACGGGTTATCAGCTTACTCAAAATCCCAGTCATTAACCAAACCAACTGGCTTTGTGAATTGAGTTTGTTTTGTTGAAAACATATCTATAATGCATTTAGAATTCTGACAAAGATTTAATGGTAGATAGACTTATGCTGTGGGTCTGTTGTTGTCTTCAAGGGGTAGTTTCCCCAGCCCGGAGCCACATATCAGCCTATCAACAGATTCTCAGAGGACGGAAAGGAAACAGAATGGAAAAGCCTGGTGCACAGCAGGTACTCCTTAAAACATTACAGTTAGCATGAAATGGAAGTTGCAATAGTATGTTTTTCACTATCGTGACATATCAAAGTGGAACGGTTTCTTGAATAAGAAAGAAATGTAGAGTGGAACTTGATTTTGTCCATTGAGAATTCATTGGATCGTCGGATCCTTGTGGTTTTCTATTGCTGTGATCTCATGTGAGTGACAGGCTGTCTTGCCGTCGTGGCAGCAAAAATGTCATCAGAGAAAAGATGTCACTGTAAGAGATAGGGGAAGTAAATTTAATCAATAAACAGATGAACTTCAATGTACTTTAATTAGAAAACTCAAAAGAAACACTTTAAATACAAACAAAAATCACATCTCATGCAAGATGTTTCGGGAAGAAACACGATGACACATGGACAAGATCGGACAAGGACTGAAGGAAAACACAGGGTTGATATACACAAGGATAGATAAAGGAACAAGACACAGCTGTCAAGACAAACGACGTGATTAATGACGAGACAGATGAATGGAAAAACACTGGGAGATCACGGGAGGAACCAGGTAGACAAAGACACGACTGACACGTAACATATGTGGGTACATGAATTAAAAAATAAAATAATGATGCCCTCAGATGAAAAATGTATAAATACTGCCATATAAAACTGCAATTTTTAAACAATAAGATTTGCTAGCTTATTTTTGACCTTGCCCTGTCTACATTGTGGTGGCTGATCAGCTGAGCTACTGGCTGTAAGATGGTTGAGCAGGTTTTTGGAGCATGAGGACCACACTTCATGTTGATGGTCAAAGGTATAGCATCTTTCGACTATCAGCATAAGGTGTGGTCCTCTTTGGAACTTGTTCTGGCAGGAATTACCAACTTCAGGAGGAGACTGACAGACCCGGGGTGCATTTCCCAAAAACATTGCTAGCCAACTGTGGTTGCAACTTGTGCTGTTACTAACATTGTTCAATTATTCTGCGTTTAGTTTCAACAAACTTGAAAACAGCAAGGCAATCTTGTGTAGTTGGAATTACAGCTCCTGATATGTGGTTAGAATGATAGTTTTTTGTTAGTATGTATGTATGTATATATATATATATATATATATATATATGTATATGTATATGTATATATATATGTATATGTATATATATGTATATATATATATACATATATATATACATATATATATACATATACATATACATATACATATATATATATATATATATATATATATGTGTGTGTGTGTGGAAGTAACATAGATCATGCTTTTAGGTACAACCCAGCTAACAGGGAACAGCCTGTTCTGGCAAGGTTCTCTCAAAGTTATGAGCAAATGTTTTTCCAGTAACATTAATAGAATGTGTGCTGTTTTCTGGTCTTTAATAAGGTTCTCAAAACATTAGCGCAAAAAGATTATTTATACATCATTCATGGATTGTTTTTTCTGAAACGTTTTAGTTGGATGTTTGTCTAGATTTACTGCTTATGTTTCAGAATGTTCAGAGAATATTCAAAAGTAACGTTTCCCACAATCTTCACAAAACTTAATGTTCCATTAACGTTCTCATAACCAAGAAAAAAAAAGTTTTAAAAACAGTTTAAAAGCTGGACGTTTGGAAGGGTCAGAGAACATTACCCCAAATAATGTTTTCAAAATATAATGGCACAGGTAGCAAAAAGTTCTTAGAACATATTTTTGTTGGCTGGGAATAAGCACGTTAACATGCACTACAATCTGTATGTATCTACATTTACATTTATGTATTTGGCAGACGCTTTTATCCAAAGCGACTTACATTGCATTCAAGGAACACATTGAATCAGTTCTTGCTTTCCCTGCAATCGAACCCATGACCATGGCATTGTAAACACCAATGCTCTATCAATTGAGCTACAGGAAATCTGTATCTGTACAAATATGCATTTCAGCAAGGTATGCATTTCAGTCAATACACTCACCTAAAGGATTATTAGGAACACCTGTTCAATTTCTCATTAATGCAATTATATAATTAACCAATCACATGGCAGTTGCTTTAATGCATTTAGGGGTTGGTCCTGCTCAAGACAATCTCCTGAACTCCAAACTTAATGTCAGAATGGGAAAGAAAAGTGATTTAAGTAATTTTGAGCGTGGCATGATTGTTGGTGCCAGACGGGCTGGTCTGAGTATTTCACAGTCTGCTCAGTTACTGGGATTTTCACGCACAACCATTTCTAGGGTTTACAAAGAATGGTGTGAAAAGGGAAAAAATCCAGTATGCGGCAGTCCTGTGGGAGAAAATGCCTTGTTGATGCTCGAGGTCAGAGGAGAATGAGCCGACTGATTCAAGCTGATAGAAGAGCAACTTTGACTGAAATAACCACTCGTTACAACCGAGGTTTGCAGCAAAACATTTGTGAATCCACAACACGCACAACCTTGAGTTAGATGGGCAACAACAGCAGAAGACCCCACCGGGTACCATTTATCTCCAATACAAATAGGAAAGAGAGGCTACAATTTGCACAAGCTCACCAAAATTGGACAGTTCAAGACTGGAAAAATGTTTCCTGGTCTGATGAGTCTCGATTTCTGTTGAGACATTCAGATGGTAGAGTCAGAATTTGGCGTAAACAGAATGAGAACATGGATCCATCATGCCTTGTTACCACTGTGCAGGCTGCTGGTGGTGGTGTAATGGTGTGTGGTTTCTTGGCACACTTTAGGCCCCTTAGTGCCAATTGGTCATCGTTTAAATGCCACGGCCTACCTGAGCATTGTTTCTGACCATGTCCACCCCTTTATGACCACCATGCACCCATCCTCTGATGGCTACTTCCATAATGCATCATATCACAAAGCTCGAATCATTTCAAATTGGTTTCTTGAACATGACAATGAGTTCACTGTGCTAAAATGGCCCCACAGTCACCAGGGGTCTCATTTATAAAACTTTGCGTAGGATCACTACTAAAAGTTTACGTGCGCCCAAAAGCCAAAAATGCTATACGGCAAAAAATATTCCGATTTATAAAACCGTCTGTATGCACACCTGTCAGGAACATTCCCTTTATAAATCGCAGATGTCACGGGTCAAAGTTTGCTTAAATGTGCACACATTCTCCCGTCAAGTTGTTTTTTATAGATCACAACCTTTGCGTGGAAACTGGCGTACGTACGTTTCCAGTCCCGTTTTGTGCGTACGCACGCTTTATAAATGAGACCCCTGATCTCAACCTAATAGAGCATCTTTGGGATGTAGTGGAACGGGAGCTTCGTGCCCTGGATGTGCATCCCACAAATCTCCATCAACTGCAAGATGCTTCCTATCAATA
Organism: Rhodeus uyekii; assembly: GCA_037043235.1. Lineage (NCBI taxonomy): Eukaryota > Metazoa > Chordata > Actinopteri > Cypriniformes > Acheilognathidae > Rhodeus > Rhodeus uyekii. The sequence continues at coordinate 223,595 of JAWRVZ010000160.1, forward strand.
TGGGCCAACATTTATAAAGAATGCTTTCAAACACAGTATTAGTATGGTCTTTGGGTGAGTGTATTTTAGCATGTCAACAATCAGTGTTGTTTTGAATAGTGTATGTGCATGAATGCACAAGGAACCTTTGGACTATGACGGACGAGGGAATCCATAATGAATCAAGCATCAAATAAAACAAAATTACTGGGATCCAAAAAAAAATCTGATTAGTTCCCCATCTAAGTAGTCCAACTGTACAGCCTTCTAAACCTGCTTTAATAAGCAAAAGACTTGCTAGAAACCACTTTATCACCTTAAAGTCACCATGAAATAAAATTTGAGTGTTAATTAGAAATGATTTATCCGTGCACATTATCTTCCCAACAATTGTTTTATGATAACTGGAGTAAGGGTTGGATAATCCCTACTTCCAGCAACAGGTCACCCAAATGAGATCACAGCAATTAGCAAACTCCTATCCAGTCAACTCCTGATGGACAAAGTCAAGTCCCACCCCAAATTTCTTCTCATTTAATAAGCATTTTCAATCAGATTTACATCACAATAGGGATGAAAAGGCAATTGTAACAAATGTTTCATACCAACTTTAAGGGGATAGTTCACCCCCCCCCCCCCCCCCCCCCCAAAAAAAAAATCACAATTCTCTTCCATTTACCTTGTCATTTCAAACCTGTTTGACTTTCTTCTTCTGTGGAACAAAATATATTTTAAAAAATGCCACGCTCCTGTTGTTGTTTTCAATTGTAACCAAAATGGTTTGGTTATCAACATTCATCTTAAGATCTTTTTTTGTGTTATGCAAAAGAAAGTCATATAGGTTTAGAATGATGTGAGAGAATTAAATGATGAAAGATTTTTCATTTCTGCGTGAACTTTCTCTTTAAGCTTGCCAGTCTTGTATTTTCCAACATGTTAGTATCAGTGTTCAACAAAAATCTCTTTATTTCCTCCGTTTTCATTTCAGAAAAAGACTACACTCCCTCTATGTTAGGTCTGTGTGGTTCTCTGTCCTCTTTACCCAGCTGTAAGTCCCTGCCAAGCCTGAGATCGACAGAGTGCCTGGTGAACATCAGCGCAGAGCCCAGTCCTGCTCTAACCCCCAGCTAGGGACCAGCAAATGAGACCAATGTCGCAAGCAGAGAGAATCTGCACTGTCAGCCAAGACATCCAAAGATGGCTACAATGGCTCGGATACAGCCTGTGTAAACCGTGTTACTCTAATTCTCACAGAATTATCATCCTGTTTCCTCTTGAAGATATATAGCTAGACCATTGTAGTTAGGGTGAGATGTTTTCTCACAGATTTTCTTGTCAGAGCTATTCGAATGTGGGTATCTCTGAATGTCTTTGCTGTTCAGGTCTTTCTCCTGACTTGTTATGGTAACCAGTGAAGGCAAACTGTGGACTATGCATTGACTGACTTGAGACCTGCCTGAGTTGTCAACACAGCTTTTCCACATTCTGTTGCCCTTTAAAATCTCCTATGGGAAAGTACATTTACCAAACGCATTCAAACAAAATCAAACGGACACTTACAGTCAGAAATTAACCGTGAATAGTATGTGAAAGAAAGCATATTATAGTTACAAACTGTATCATTGTCACTTTTTTTCCATTCTCACAGTTTGCCATCTAAACACTTTATCTGCCAAATAACATGCAAGAACTGATAACAAGATGATGTTTATGTCTTACTTTGGAGTCTACTGTACAATTACAGTGGTAATAAAATGAAAGACTTTTCCGGAATAGCTGCCTTATTCCTCTTTTTTTTGTCTCTTGAAATAAGTTTGAGCATCCTGCACATGAAGGCATTGTACTATTGCTGAATGATTGACGGTGATTGACGTGAGCAAATGGTCCTGCATATATCTGCATACTGTTGTATTGTACTGTATGTTTGGCATCTATTTGTCATCTGTTGTTGCATCATTACAATATGTCTGCGATGTGTGGGTCATTTTTGGTATAGTAGCAGCAGATTTGAAACCTTGCATCAGTTTTAATCGCATTGGCATCATATAAACTGATAAGCTATATCCCCACCCCCCAATGTCAGTGTAATTGAAAGTCTATTTGTTTGAGTGTGTGTGTGTGTGTGTGTGTGTATTGTGTTAGACGGCTGTTCATCTTCAATTAGCATTAAATTAATTCGATTTCCTTCATTCATTGCACATTTCATTGTTTAAAAAGACATTGGAATCTATGCTGTTTGTCACTTAAAAATCGCAATAAAACTGCCTTTTTTGTCCTAATGTTTTCCATCGAGTCATAGTTGTTCTCTCTGTCTTTATTGTTTTTCTCTTTTGTTTCACTGGACAGCTACTCTCTTTTTTAAGGCTGTATCTTGACAAATACTTGATTCAAATGCATTCAAAAAAATCTTTAGTGTTGTTTCTTCAAACAAACATGAAACACCAACTTCACTGCAATTTTTAGGGTTTCTGGGTGTGCTGTGTAGAGTGTGTGGGTGTAAAGACTAGTGGTAAGATAAGAGACAGATACTTGAGTGGAACGATTAGAGGAACTCGTGAATTTAACTCTTTGATACATTTATTATTAATTCACATAGAAAAACCCAACTCCCTGAGTATCCCAACATGAAGTATGTGTGAAATCATGCCAATTTTATTGTAATATGACATGTCATTATGTAACGAATGGTACTCACAGGCAGGAATCCAAATGCATGTCTTTTAATAAGAGTAGTCGTACAGGCAGGGGTAATCAGGACAGGCAGAGAAAATACGCAAACGATATTCCAGGCAAGGGTCAGAAAGGCAGCCAGACAGACAGAATCAGGTTCATAGTCCAGGCGGGGAAGTCAAGACAGGTAGATAACGATCACGAGCGATAATACAAACAAGGGTCAGGGCCGGCAGACAGAATCAGTAACAGATAAACAAGACAGGAATATCAACACTCAGCTTGAACACCACAGCAAATCAAGACTTCGCGCCAACAGCGCATCTAACAAAGTATTTTGTAGCTGGTGTAATGGTGTCCAGCTGGTGCAGTAATCAGTCCACTGAACGGCATCATGGGAAATGTAGTGTGTGTTTGTCAGTATATATGTGAGAGCTCCCTCTGGTGGCCAGAGGGGGAAGTGCGGAGCTCATGATCATAACACATTATGACTATAAAAGGGCGCCTGCATTGGACATTATCAGCGTCTGATTGGCTGGAGTACGACACTTAAGCAGGATGTATGGCAATGAGACGCAGCGTCTCTTTGTCTACTCAGGGAACCAGAGACATTCCCTTTTGACGGAATTCAACGCTGCATCATAATGTTAACACCAGTACCCACTATGCCACACTGAGAGGATGCTTGAACATGCAGAACATGAACCGTTGTGCCGTGCTGCTTATATTTATTTGCTTCCAAAACAAGGTCCTTGGGACGTTGTTTCACTTCACAGACAATTTTTAAAATGACACGACAGTCATTTAAGACACTTCATTTAATAACAACAATAGCTCATTCCACATGTCATTGCGTCATCCACAGTATTTTCCAGTTTTGGTTTTCAATCCGATCAAGTGTTTACATGTCCTCTCGATCGGATTACAAAATGTTTAATAAATAAAAATTTAAAACTACCGCAATATCGGCAGCTGTATTGCGGAAAGCAGCGTTTTTTCACCGTGATGCTCGAGAAACGGTTTCCCGGGATGCCAGACAAAGAGAGAAACTCTCTCAGAGGCTTTGTACACCCACGGCACTCAGACAAGCACGTGATTGGTTCCTGGCACGAGATCGACCAATGAGAGCACGAGTGGATGTATCCCGTGAGCTGATTGGCTGATCCTACTTCACAGATTTTCACCTATCGTGGGGGGTTCCAGTCCACATTAACCGCAATAAACGAGGGATCACTGTAGTCCATATTAACGCAGATATTAATACAGTTGTACCAATATACTGTACCTGTAGGTGTTGTTACTAGACCTTTACTGCAAAATTAAAGCTAAAAAATATGTCTAAAACTATAAATATTGGACACTATGCATCAGGGTTCATTTTAGTTCTTGTTCTCATCCATCTTTGTCTTTTAATGTGAGCTATGTTCTTTGCCTAAGTATGCATTAATTAAGCTGACATTTCTGGCCTTCTCTGAAGACAATGTGAGTAGAACTTTCTTGTGTGTTCTAGGTGGTTGCCAGGGCATTGCTATGCTGTTGCTAAGGTATTCTAAGTGTATTAGTAAGTTGCTAGAGTCAGAAGGTTCAGATCAAAGTTGTGCACAAACGTTCTTCTTTAAATGTTAACCGAATGTTCATTCAAAGTTATCTGGTCTATTAATTTTCTCAAAATATTTTAGATATTAGTACATTTTGAACATTCAGGAAAAATATAACTATATATAAATAACTTAATGGGAATATTAACATATCGTTCTTAGAATATATTTTTGTTGGCTGAGGTTTTCTGGGCGGTTGATAAAATCTCAGAGAAATGCGTAACATCCTGGTGTCTTAAATGCATTGAACACATCATTCTCATCTATTTCAAACCTGTTCCTCCTCCAGATGTCACTCTTTTTGATTACAACATGACTTGAATCTAGGGTCACTATGACCTAGGGTTCAAATAAAGAACAAGTGTCAATTATGGGTCAAAGGTCAGCATCATTTGTTCACTTTTGGACTGCTGCAGTAAAAAGAACCTAACAGATGTGTCTAAATGCAAAATGGGGACCAGTGGTTCAAAATAAACTTACCGAAAAAATTTGACACTTGATTAATTTCACAGCATGCAGCAGTGTGAAGCTAAAAGAATAACTTTAGATCTTCAGAATACCTAAATTCTAAGAGAAAGACAAAGAGTAAAAGAAAAGGACATTCCTGTTGAATGTGTGGTCAACGAAAGCACAATTTTCATCACGTGAAACACAAAATGAGAAAGCATTCTTGGATCACTCTATGATCCAAAAACCTCCTTTGAAAGATCTGTATTCATATTCCTAAAACTCTTTGCAAATATGAAAATTGAATAAATGTAAACCCCAGATGACAAAATATAATTTATTTTAAAGAAAGATCACACATGCATACTTTTCAAACAAAACAAAAATGTCCAAAACAAGTGAGTGTAAAGACCACAGAGGAACTCTTCTGCAAAAATGGGCATATCAGAAGGTGTTATCTTACACAAGCTCCACCCTATGCAAAAACCACCACTGATTGCACTCCCTGGTCTTCAGACATCGGGAGGAAGGTTATCTCCAACAATACACGCTGAAGACACCCACAGGGTTACACCCTTGGAGGAAAAACCACCTCTATGTAGATCCGAAATAATATAAAGCAGTTTAATTTTGTGAATTAATGTTTTACTCACAATTCAATATGATAGTTTCCAAAATAATTATACAATATTACTATACAAGTTTGTAACATTGCTTAGTGAACTGTACAGAATAGGCTGCATTTGACAAAGAACAAAGAAAGAATCTGAAGGAATAGTTACCATGAAATGAACAATTTGTCAACAGTTCTTTCTTCAAGGCTTTTGATTCTGAAATCATACCATCGCTTTGCCCTCAGCCATAGCTGTCAAGTCTATGGAAGCTTGTTTCCACTACGAAATAAAAAAGAAAAAGTTAATTTGCGATTTATTTATCTCACAGTTGTTTAAATCTCACAATTCATACTTTATCATTGGCAATTGCGAAGTCATAAACTTGCAACAGCAAGAAATTCTTACTTTTTTCTCACAATTCTATTCTTGTGAGATAAAAAGTCACAATAACCCTTTTTATTACTTGTACACATTCAACACCTGATTTGCCTATTACATCAAACAGCATTTCTTCGTCTCAAGTCAGTTTTGTCATTGAAAGCACATTAGCATACGGTTTCAGAGCTAAAAGAAAGTGACTCAAAGTCACACAACTTTTTGATTTTATGCAGTTTATTGAATTAATACATATGACAGCACATTAGCAGAGCTTGCTACGTGTTTTTTTGCATAAGTATCAGAATCTTTTATTTATTGTGTGTGTGTTTCTGAATTAATACACTGCAAAAATGGCTTCACTCACTGCAGTTAGTTCTTAAAGATAAAGCCAAAAGAATGTTTAAGTTAAACGAGTTATTGTGTTCTGGATAGACATTTATTTTATCCAATCAAAAGACGAGTTCTAAAAGTATCCGCCCACTTCCTAAAATGAATGAAAGCACCGACGGAGCGTTTTGATAGGCAGAGTTCTCTCAGTTCAGTGCAAGTCGGTGTTGACCAGCAGAGTAACTTTCTCTCAACACGTATACGATTAATTTAGTGTATCGTCTAGTTAAGAAACTAGATGTTTCCACGCGTCGTCTTCTACGCAGTTTTGTTTTGCAACAACACCGACTAAAAGAAGCGTATGAGCTCGTGACGCCAGAGTGAGTGTTTGTGGAGAAAGGAAGATGTCCAGGAGCGGATCCAGTCTCCATCCTCTTAAAGCCACTGTTCCCTTCACACTGCACACACCAACTGGAGCCGCCGTCACAAACATCACTCCAGGTGAAGTATATAACACACATCGGTGACTATCACACACACATGATCTGATTCTGAGCCAATAAATGTCTTTGCAGATTAACAGGAAATGCTATGTTAATGACAGTTTGCAACTACTTTATTCATTTTAATTTCTAATTTTGTATGTGCATTCAACGATCTAAGCTTATTTGAGCATTAAACTCTTTAGGCTTTTAATTATTATGATTCCTCATTATTTCTGGGCAAAGATGTACAATTAAACAAGGGCACCCATCTTAGAGTTTTCTTCTGGACTTTGCTTGTGCATCATCATTAATTGTAAACACTTTTATATTTACAATTATGCATTTGGCAGACGTTTTTATCCAAAGCGACTTGCATTACATTTGAAAGACACATTGACATTGTAATCAGTTCTTGCTTTCCCTGGGAAGCAAGTTTAAACTTCTAAATTACACTTATAAAGATAGATGGCTTCATTGACATGTTATGTCCAATATGCAGTGGGGACAACATTAAAGAAAAATTGCCATTCAAAGTCTATTTTAAAGCTGGAAAATTGAGAGCTTTTTTGATTAGAAAAGTGTTTTATAACACAAGGAACTTTTTATAAACATTAGGAAAAGAATGAAGGAGAAATATTTCCGATATTTCACTAATCAAATAATACAATTGGTGAAACTGGCCATGTGAACTCCTTTGTACTAAAGGTCACATTTCTTCCATTGAAACACAAGATCGTGATCTGCTTTTGTACATGTCAGCTATAGTGTTGCTGTCGCTAAAGCAAAATATAGACCTAATTTTAAGACACTGTGAAATTCCATGTGAATCTTTACTGCTCAAAAAGCTTTTTCATGTCCTGTAATTAACTTTTATGGTCTAGACCTGTGAATGCTGAAGGAGGAAACTTTTTTTGCAATACACTCATTTATTAGCTTTTTTGGTTCCTCAGGTGATTGGACCAAAGCAGAGCGGTGTTTGCAGACTCGGATTCGACGCACACTATCTTTGGATGCGATTGTGGGGCCGTACTTGCAAGGCCAGTGGCCCAAAGCGGGTGACAAACACGGTCCTAGCAGACACGGCAAGGAAGACAAATCAACACAGGTGAAGTGATTTAATGTCCGTTTCGAATCGTTTGGGCCTGATTCAAATTGTAATCTGTGTCCATAATACATTCTAGTAAGTCATATCACCATTAGTGAGGTTCAGTGAAGCATGTGAGATAAAAAATAAAGGGCTTTTGCAATTTTGCCATAGTGGAACCATTTTGGTTCCCCCCCAAAAAATGAGTTGTTAAAAGAACAGTCTTTTCCATAATAAAGAACCTTTTGAGGAATGGAAAGGTTCCTCGTGGATCTACAGTTGTCAGTGAAGAACCTTTATTTTAAAGATTGTACGAATTTTAGAGATTCTAGTCAAACAAATCCAATTTGAGCGAGTTCTGCGCTCGTTTGTTCTCATTCTCACCTTCTTTCCTCTCATTGGTTTCAATGAGATGGTATTAAGATGCGTTTTGGTCGATCGGATTATATGCTGACGATGCCAAATAAAGTTTTGAACGGGGTTAAAGACATTTTAAAGACAACTCGACCACTTCTAGAAATAGTCGAAAACACATTTGACCGGATTGCTTTGAACCACGGAAGAACCATGCCTACTAGTGGTTGAACAAACTCGTTAAAGTCGAGTTGACTAGTCACTGATGACGTCATTAATGAACAAATAAGCCTTGAGCTGAGACTCAAACGCGAGTTGTCTTGAACACAGCTATGGTGTCTGACAGCGCTGCCCACAAGTCTAGTGCTTTTACATAACAGCTTATTTTTATCCCTTCGTCTTTGAATGGATATGTTTCTGCTCATTCTAAATCAGATGCAGATAAAGCAGGACAGGAAACATTATATTTAGATTAGTGCGATTGCGTGTGATTAAATTCCACCTGGCAGTGTCTCTACTAATAGTTAAGCTATAGGTTCCAGTTATTAAGAAGCGTATGCTATAACCTTTCAGTTTCGAAGCTATTTTATTGATAAATCACAGAACAGTGTTCTGAGCTATTGAATGTGTCTGTGTGCGTGATGTCCGAGCTACTGTCTGTATGTGCGTGCGTTACTATTCTGCAACACGTTAGTTTAGAACAGCGATTACCTTGCGTCTACAATAAGCTGTTTTAAACGTGCATTCACCCAATCAATTTTGAGCATCCAGATGGTATAATCTAACTTTCAAACAAATTTTGTGGAGCAATCTCGCAGTATGCATTCATTTTAACTGTTGGAAACGGAGCGTAAAAGTTGAAATCAAAGATTTCTTATGTTGCGCCCTCTATAGGCCATGATCAGTGGCTAGTCGGTATCAAGATTAAACTTCAGAGTCGACTAAACATTATGGGAAGTGTGCTAGCCAAACAGAATTTACAATTTGTCGGCTGAAGAGCCAAGTTTGGTTTGAAGACGTGCTTATTTTGTCTGTTAGATCTAGAAAAAAGCAAATTTACCCACCCATGTGCACAAACTAGACTATTGCATCATAGCTTATAATTTACTTCAATCCCTATGAACTTTAACCCTCGATTCAGCTGTGAAGGGAAGTGAGGACATTAGTTTTTCATGGGTTTTTTGTTAAATATCTGTTTTCTGTTCCTTATAATCCAAGCCAAATTTTGATTTGAAACAACAACTGATGTGGTGCTTTCAGTCCTGGGTCCAGACTCTTTCTTCCATTAAACAAAAGATGATATTTAGTGGGACGTTCACACAGCTGTTTTTCCATTGGATGAAAGCATGCAGGACGGACAAGCATATATTTTCTTCCGCATTGTGATATACATCCATGTATAACTGTTTATCGACAAAGAAAACTTGTAGAGAGGGTATTTTATTCTATTGATTATAAGTGGAAGCAGATGAACCCAAGCTTGCAGGGCCGAGGTATAAGTGGACTAAATGATTGGAAAAGTCCTGCAATACGTGTGCGTCCTCAGTCATTTTCACTGCAAGATCCAGTGACGATGTTTTCATTTAAACTAGATTAAAGGTCAAAAAACAATGAAACCGGCATACATATAGATGAATCATTCACAGTAAGATAAATCATGCATTTAAATAGATGGGTGGAATTTTCTTTTCATGCTAAATAAGGCCAGAAATGATCCCATATTCCAATTTTTCTCAAGTGTTATTTTTGCATGATGAACATCATTACTCACTGTTAATCTTCCCTGATACCATAGTTCATTTTAAATAAATCTTGATTGATTCAATACACACAAACTTACCTTTAAGAAGTCAGCCAGTAATTACAAAATAAAGTGTAATTTTTAGTATTTATGATGGTTTTTATTTTTGAAAAAGACCCCACATGCATGGCTAGCTGGAGCTGAAACAACAGCTGTTGGATTTCACAAGCGCTCTGCATCATGGGGAACTTCAGAACAGCTCCAGGATGGAAGTGACGTGTGTGGAGGTTTATCTGTAAGTCATACTTGCAGTCTAATCACTTCTGGATTTAGCTTGAAACTAGTGAAAGTTCTTGTGTGGTTGCATGTATTTCACAAATATTTGACTATGTCTACATATCGCAACAAAGAAATGTCTACTGCTTCTCGTTTCTGTCCTGACACTGTTTTTGTTTCTAAGTTTTCGAAGCTGACACAACAACTGCAACTGAAGCAAAGGTCAGGTTTTCCAGCAGGCAACCAAGAGAAACTGCATAACCAACATCGGGTACTAACACTGTCACACACATACACACACCATCATTCTCTCTGTGCCACTGTTCTACGCACGATGCTTCCTCATTCCCAATCCTCATTTCTCGTTTCGACCTAAACATAAGATTAAACAGAGCTGTTTGGAATTTGACTAATGGTTTTCACCTCAGTGTATTGTACATTATAAATAATAATAAAAGCAGATAGCAGAAGGTCTGGTTTCCATTGCCAAGGACCGGCCAAGAGTCTGAACACTATGTAAAGCGACCAAATACAGTTTGTTTTTCGCTCATCATCATGTTTAGGGGTGTGAAAATATAAGGTCGATATCCTTACAAAAACAGACTGGTCTTACACGTAATTTAAAGAGTATATGCTGCGAAATTCACATACTTTAATAAATGTAACTCAACCTATAAATTTAAGAGGATTCAACCAATCCGATGATGACTTTGAAACTCCTGAAGTGTTTCCAATTTTGTGTTTCTTATTAGTGTTGAGCCGGATACTCGGCTGAAACGAGTATCCAGTACGGATAAAGCACTTTAGCACAGTACGAGTATCATACGAGTAATGCGAGTCAATATCTGTGCTCCGATTGAATAAAAATCCTCATTGGGTAGCCGACTGTGTCTGCGTTCTGTGATAGGCTAGTCACAGCGCTCCTCCCCTACACATACAGATTTGCTGTGTCCCGCTCTGCTCACACACACAGAACACTAAGAAGAGAACAGCTCTCTTTCTCTCTCTCCCTCAGTCACTCAGATTCGCGGGTCTTTTCCGTTAACATTTAGGGTTTCTTCAGCTTCAGGTTTGTTTTTTATTTCGGTTTGTTTGTAGTACTTATTTACTAACTAGTAGAGTTCTGGTAAAAGTGGGATTTGTTCAGACGTGGTGCTTGGTAGAATGCGACTAGTGTTGGGTCTCTGCCTGTCGGAAATTGTTTTTATTTTATTTTTACCGTCTGCCGCTCTAACCAGTTTTTTGACTTCTTCTTTCAAAAAAGAAAGTAGTGGTATAAAAATATATATTACAGATGAATTAGCTACACACACATACCTGGTGTGGAAATGAAAATAAAAAAAAGAACCAAAAAAAATCACCCCTATCAAAAAAACTTTGAAAGTTATGTTTAGATAAACTCTTGGTTATTACATTTTTCTTCATAATTGCTACCGCATGTGTTGTATTCATTGTTGCAAAACTTGTTCTGTATATAGTTTGTTTGTGATCAAAACCATTGATCTAAAGCACAGTGCTGATGCTGTCATGTAAATAGTTTTCTAATCAATAAATATAACATTTCTGATCAACCCATATCAATTGCATGATTAAAAATAACGGGCCTGCCCGTTTCAAGACAACCCGACCACTTCCAGGTTAAATCCCGCCCACTTTTGGTTTGGCCCCGCCCAGTCCGATTACAGATAATTCATATGGTTAACAGATACAGATAATGCTGTACTCGCTCTATCCCTATTTCTTATGCTTTCGGACGGTCTGTGACGTCTACGGCTGAAACTAAACTTTGACAGACTTTCATTTGAAGAGGGAACCCAGCCATATCCAAAGAAACATGTCATGTAGAGATGTACTGTTTTATTTTTTACGTTGGTAGCAACCACCCATAACACCCTAACAACCCAACATGCTAACAGCCTCTTACAACACTTAGCAACACCCTAGAATAGAGGCAGTGAGTTTTGCACAGGCAAACAACTTTTTACTTTTTAATTAAAATATGTAAATATTTAGTTATCTTGATTTTATTTTTTTGCATGCAAATCTGTTATTACATTTCATGTATCAGTGTGGTATAATGCATTTATGCATATGAAATTAGAATAAGTTTCTATTTGTGTTGTTGTCTAGGGGACTCATTCTTGGCCCCTAAATTCAAATGAGTTCAGTGGTCTGTGGGTGAAGCCTTCAAATGCACTCAAGTGATATATTCTCACACATGTACTCAAATGTTAGAGGAAGTGTGGAGGATTGCAAAATGTAACAGGAAGAGTGGTTGTATCAAAACCTGTTCTGCTTTAACACACCGGCCAGCTGCAGACAGCACTCATACACCGGAGGGTTATTAATTTCAGTTTTATTTCATTATGTATTATTTCTAATTTCAGTTTAGTTGGATGTAAAAGTGCTTTTCTGACTACATTAGCACCAAATTGTTGCCCATCTTTCTGCCACCAACATTCAAAGTACTTTATTAGATTTGTACTGTAAGCTTGGTATTATAAGTAAACTATTCAAAGTTTTATTAATCAGATGTACAACAATGCTGGAGACTGCAGTACTCGCTGGCAGTGAAATGTTTTCAAGTCACCTTTATTTAAATAGAGCTTTATACAATACAGATTGTTTCAAAGCGGCTTTACAGTGATAACAGGAAAATTATACAATGATTGAAACTGAGTTCAATTTGGCTGTACAGCAGCTCTAAAAGAAAATGCTGTCATTCTTCAGCTGAAGTCAGTTCAGTTTTGTTGTGTAGCTCATCCCAAATTAGTTCATTTCGTCTTTGTAACATCCTTCATTCATCAGGTACACACTGGAGAACAACTAGTTGTTGATTAGCCAAAATGTTGAAATATTAAAAAATTCCTGTAGTTCAAACAGTAGAGGCGCTTGCAACACAAAGGTCATGGGTTCGTTTCCCAGGGAACGCAAGAACTGGTTAGAATGGCAATGTAAGGCGCTTTGGATCAAGGCTTCTGCCAAATGCGTAAATGTAAAGATATACATATTCAAGAGCTTTTTTGAGTATGCAATGCCTTTTTGCTGCAAAAAGGCATTGGTTTGTTGGCATACCCTAAAATATTGTGCATGAAAAGCAAACTGGTGGTCTATTATTTGCTAACTTCATCTTAAAGTATGAACATGCGTAATATGTGCGACGTGGTTAAACTTCAGGATTTTGAAGATGTATATATATATATATGCATTCCTTAAATTCTGTGTTTGTTCTTTAACTACATTATGGGGATGAAAATGTAGGAGAATTAGGAAAACTCACAGTTTCTGTCAATAAAGTTTAGAAAAAATATTGTGTTGGACAACCAGTGGCTACTGACAATAGAAAGGATAAAAAATATAATATTTTGCTTAATATTACACCAAAAGACAACAGCGGAAATCCCTTGTTATCATACTAGTACCAATATATGTGCATTTCCTGTCTTCTCAGTCCTCGGCTGCGTCATTGACTCGTCTGCCGTCGCGTCTGCGGCACAGTGAAGAGAGACTAGATCAGGAGCTGGAGAAAGTCTTCATACATCAATCGCCTGTTGACCACTGTGGAGTACGTTTCTTAACCCTTCAATTTTAACGGACTCTGAAGGCTGTTATGATAATTTTCTGGGTTTTTTCTTAGGTTTTAAACAAACCTTCCCAACTGGAAATGTTAATTGTATTTGTGATTTTTCTTTTTTTTAGGTATATGAGGTTCCTGATGGCCACAGGGCTCCTGTTCCACACCATCAGATCGAGTCTTTCTGTGCGTCTTCCCATTCGTCCTCATGTTCATTCACATCTTGCTCTCCACAGCTCCCTTTAGGTCCTGACACTGGTAGGTTTCTTTTTTTTTTTTTTACTCACTAAGCTAGGGTAACCAGATGTCCCTGTTTCTGGAGACTGTTCCGGTTATTGTCTCCATTTTACAGCATGTTCAAAACACCACTGAAATACACAGCAAAAAGCCTGACCCACGCACCCTGCAGGTTACCAGAGCAATCGTGTATTGATTTATTTTCACCAACAGAGGGCTGCAAGCTGCAGTACTGTTCACCAGGGCCTGAACAGGGCGTGCGCTTTTCTTGCAGGCAATTTTAGACATTCCTAAAAAAGTTCTGCAACCACAGAGCAGTAATTCCCACAAACATCTTAACTGTATCACATGGGTGAAAGTACACTCTGATGAACTAAACCGTTACAGAATTCACTTTGGGTTCAAAATAAGACTGATATAATTGTGCTAAATAATAAGCCTAATTATGGATGAAACAGATACATTTCCAAAACCACGAACATTTAGTTAAAAAAAAATTTTAATTATTGTATACAGTATGTGAAATGCGATTTAAAAAAAAAATGGGCTGGGTTAAAAAGATCGATTTCTTCTTTCGAATGAACCGATATCGATTCTTAAGTCTAGAACAGTGGTTCTTAACCTGGGTTCGATCGAACCCCAGGGGTTCGGTGAGTCAGTCTTAGGGGTTAGATGGAGCATTGGTCCCCAAACCCCGGTCCGCGGATCGTATCGCGGATGAAATGGTATCGGTTCGGCCATGGAAATACAATTACGTCTGTTTTATTGTCAGGAGCTGAGCATCGCGCAACCCACAACAGTCGCGCCTCCAGTCAACAGTCGAGCATCGCGCTACACCCCCGCCCCATAAACAATCAAGCACCGCGCTACAAACCCCCCCGCATCGCGCTACACCCCCCCCCCCCCAAAAAAAATCAACAATCAAGCACCGCGCTACAAACCCCCCCGCATCGCGCTACACCCCCCCCCCCCCCCCAAAAATCAACAATCAAGCACCGCGCTACAAACCCCCCCGCATCGTGCTACATGATGCGGGGGGGCTACATGATGCATCCCCCCCCCCCGTCCCGTCCACAATCGAGGATCATGCTACACCCACTCCCCCCCCAGGGTTCGGTGAATGCGCATATAAAATTGGTGGGGTTGAGTACCTCCAACAAGGTTAACAACCACTGGTCTAGAATCTATCTTTTTAGAGTTGATCAGCTGTTATTGTTGCTGTTACGGAGCTTGAAATTCAGTGTTGAGTTGAATTTTAAAGTGTGCACACACTAAAAGTTGCCTCTCATTACTAAATTGAGTTATTTTTCGCTGAGTATTGTGTTCAAGCAGTCAAATTTCTCACAAAATGTCAAAATGCCGGCCTTGGCAAGTATTCATGTAAACTCAGTCAGTTATTGCACATTAATGATTGAGAAAGATAATGCATGTGTAATAGTATAATGGGTCTGTGCATTCCGTCTTAAAGGGACAGTGACTTAATAAACCTGCTGGCAAATTTGGATTAGTTTCACTTAACAAATCATAATGATAATTATAATAATGGTAAATGGAACCAACAACCATTTAAAAACGTGTCATTGTCACATTTTCAATGAACTGATGACCGGTGACCCTGCTCTGTCCTCAGTTGAGGAGCTCAACTCGTGTATCCTGATGCTGTCCTCGTCACCACGGCCTAATAACAGCTACTGCTTTCAGAGAGACCCGCCAGAGGGCTGTGAGAGAGTCAGAGTGTGTGAAGAGAACGTGTAAGTAGGCATACCTTGACCGAGTCTGTACTGCATTTTGCTTTAAACAACAGTACTGTTTTTGTAGTTTTCCTTCACCTTGCATCATCTCTTTTTTTCTAATTCAGCCCTCCATGTTTGGACCAGGTGTATGTTTCCTCTTGCCCTGACCCCAACAAAGTGAACTTCACCACACACACAGGCTCAGCCTTTTGTCCTGTCAATCTCACGGAGCCCCTCCTTCCTGCAGTGGACTTCCTGATCTGCAGCCTCTCCGTTTCTCCAGGGTCCTGCTGGGTGGGACAATGATTATTTAACTAGAAGAGATGACTTTGCCTTTAAAAACACTGCTTGTAATGCTGTACTTGGTTCAGTATGCTTACTATTAAAAATAACATTTTTCATTGTTGAACAGTGAAAAATGTATCAATTTTTTCTAATTTAAAAGTAATTGTAATATAAAACATTACCAGTTTTCTTTATATGGCTCATTGTGAGAATGATGAAAATATTCTGTTGGAATGGCAGACATGATAGATAGAATTTTGTAGGAAATTTAGTAAGTATTTTGAATGGGAAGAATGAGTACCGTAGATTTATTTTGTTATATAAAGACAAGTGGTACTATTAAGGCAGTGCTTGTACTATAAATCAGTATTTTCCCACAGACTTCAGCTTTATAATGAACAAAGAAATTGCAAATGTTTTTGTTTATATTTGCACCTTAGCTTCTTTTAGTTACAGTTATTGAAAAGACTTTGGTGGACTTTCACAGGCATAGGCGATTTCAATGGGTATATTAATGTTATTTGTTTAATGAATGTTAAAATTGTTTACCTTGAACATGTTAATTTTATACTTGCATAGATGTATCTGGCAATGAATGTAAGATCATTTGGGTGCTCTGTACTGTTTGCACACATTTTTGCTAAACATAAGCTATAGACTGTGCATTATCTGACTCAAGTATTTCTTTATTCAATGTGCCCAAATGAATTTTCTTGTTGATTGTTTAAAATTTTGGTTAAAATGCTTTGTTCATATGTATTAATTTGAACTATTAGCCTTCTTGTTGGGAAGTGCTTGTGGAAACTACATGAAAATTGATGATTTATCAATCTTGTTTTGTTATTATTATAGTTATACTTATATATGTATAAATAAGTTTAAAAATTCTTCCATGTCTGCTGTGTGTTTTGCCACTGATAAAAGTGAAATTAGCATCAATAGTGACTGAATGTCTATTCCATTTTAGTAAATAAGTGGGTCTGTTCTGAGAAATGGCAAACTGATTTTGAATGGCAAGAGTGTAAAATATATTCTATATATGCCAGTCTTATGTCACAGAAGAAAACAGAAAAACTTGATTTGGGAGCTCTCTCCATTTTGCTCCCCAGCAAACACAGAGTATTCCCAAATGTGAACCAAAAGCATGTTCTCTCTAACCTTCCTGGAATGTACTGGGATCAAGAAATGATGGTTAGATGGATCCCATGTACCTGTCAAATTTTGCTGAGATAGCAGCGAAACCTGGTTTCACAGACTGGGCTTAGATTAGGCCAGGAGTATACCTTGGCTTTATTAGGACATTCACTCTGGCATTTTCACAGACGCTACTTAAATTAGTCCCAGACTAAAATGTATGTTTTATCTGAAAGCGAAATCCGTGCCATTGTTTTGTGTTGCGCACCAGTCATGTTTTTCTTCTTCATGATTATAAAAGCTACTTAAATGTAATAGAACTAAGATTCAAGACAAGTCTGAACTAGGCTCAAACAGCGCTTTTCTCCAGAGGAGGGAGCTCCCGGTACTGGCTTAATCTAAGCCTGTTCTGTGAAACTGGGTCTTAAGACATTTTTAAGTAGCTTATGACAAAATAATGGCACTATATATATATATACAATGGTATATTATACAATATGACAGCGTAAACATGCATTTTAGAGTGGGACTGATTTAATCCTACTTTCCTGTAACAGTAGAGCATGCGACGCCAAGGTCATGGGTTTGATTCTCAGGGAAATTAAGAACTGATTAGAATGTCAATGTGTCTCTCAAATGCAATGCAAGTCGCTTTGGATAAAAGTGTCTGATAAATGTAAGCCTTGTCTGTGAAACTGGGCGTTAATGTTTTCAAATGATATCTGTTCATTTAATTTCAGATGATATAGGTTTCAAAGAACACCTATAAGCGAGTTTTTAACCCACATAATTTTGTGGAAATGAAGGAATTCCTCCGATCGCTCGGGCGCCCTCTATGGACCGAACGGAGCCGCTGCACAAGCCCCTCCACGGCTCGATTGTACCGTGCATCCCTTCACACGCTCCGCTCGGGAAACACAGCCTTCACTTGAATGTACGAACACCCATCAAATCCTACTCTAAAGAAATATTTTGGGAGTTTGACATGCTGAACACCGTACTGAAACAACTGAAAAGCCACCCGGCTGTAAGTATTTCACATTTAATCCTGATGATGCTCATGTCTGTAAATGATGAGGCTTAATTTATTCTCCAATTATGTCTCTGAATCGTTGCAGGCTTTGATAAATACATCCTCGTCCGCAGCTCGAAGGATGATATACTTTCTATAAATAGGCTGTTTGATACGATTTCAGTGAATGTAATGGCCGCATATGGGGAGTAATCATGAAATTCACGTTATTCCCTGTCACATATATTCAGGTCGTTCTGTGATATGGTGACAGTATATGGTGGAATATTGCCATTTGCAAAATGTATTTCTGTCTATATATAGTGTGTAAGTGAATTCCCCATATAACAACAGTGACTGGGCACGTATGCCTGCTGTGGGTCTTAAATGGCTGTTGCAGTCAAGGGCATTGAGGTGAAATCAGCTTTGCCTCTTTTTATTCATTTAGCATAACAGACTTACAAGACTTAAGCATACAATATTAGGACAGAACATACTTTAGCCTGTGCGATGGAATTTGGACGTATTGCATACATATTTACACAGAAGTCTGAATGATCAGGCAGCATTTTCCACATATTTTTTATTGTACAGCAACTAATACACCGCTCGAGTTCACTATTTTTCATTTACAGATAGTAAATTGGAATGTTGTAAATTAAAATCAATATAAAATCCCTCAAAATCTAGTGAACTACCTAAAGAGCATTTTAGGGGTCATTCTAGGAAACCTAACGGATCCAGTGATACATGATGATAACAGGTTTGACATCTAAAGGATATTGAAGTCATATTTAGTCATTCCTTCATAATTTATCATTCTTTCTCTTTTTGAAGTTGATTCCTCTCTTTATTTTCATCGGTGGTGGAGCGGCCATGTCTATGCTTTACCTGGGCCGCCTTGCTCTAAAGAACCCTGACTGCTCGTGAGTAACCTTTGCATTCAGTACGTTCATTCAAACAGGCAGCAATCTTTAAGCTTTAATGTACTTATGACTGAAATCTGTCAACAGATGGGATCGCAAGAACAACCCAGAGCCTTGGAATAAACTGGGGCCAAATGACCAGTACAAGGTGAAAGCAATATTTATGTAGACCGCATTTTGTCTACTTCTCAGTGTCCAAATTTGTATATTTAACTAATATAGCCTATATCCTTACAGATTTAGTATTGATGGTATGTTGTATGGTAATCTTTGGTGCTCACTGTATTATTATTTAATGATATAAATGAACCAATGTTCACCTGCCACAGCTCTTCTCTGTCAACATGGACTACTCTAAACTGAAGAAGGACAGGCCTGACTTCTGAGCGATGCGAGTCAGCGGGTGTGTTGCTACTCAACATGACTTCAGATGCCAGAATGTGAATGTGAATCACAATTTAAAATCTTTAAATAAATGGAAAGTGAACACATACACATAAGCTGTAAGATCTGAACGTCTATCTTTTGTCAGAAACAATATTTTTTACAGATACACATACTGACGCCTCAAAGGAAATGCATCGTCAAACCTGTATCGTTATCATTCTGTAATCCAAATAAACAAAGCAGACAGCAATAACAGAAATGTTTTGTGTGTGTGTGTGTTGTTTAGTGGGTATACCCTTCATTAAATATTCAAAGATGGCAAGATCTGAAAACAAAAATCCTTGTGGGGACGTTTTTTGTTCCCCAAGAGGAAAACAGTTTATAAATCATTTAGAGAAAGATTAGGAGATAGAATATATAGTTTGCACAGTAAAAAATAAAATAAAATGTGCGTATAGAAATTCCCCACAAAGTATTGGAAATCCAACGTGTGTGTGTGTCTGTGTGTAAAGCATCCAATATGCTATGAACTTTAAAGAGTGAGAGTTTCAAATGTAAGATGAATCTATCTGTAGTGAGAACAATTTCTATTATAGAGATACCCAATTCAAATCAGAGAAATTTGAATTTCGAACTGTTTTTGGTTTACAAAGGACTGCTCTGAAAAGGTTAATCTGACAGAGTGTATTCAGCCTGTCAATAGATGGCGCCATTTACTAAAAAACGACTTTGGTGCCAGACTTAAAGGGATAGTTCACCCAAAAAATGAAATGGATAGTTCACGTCTCATTATTCACCCTCATGTTGTTCCACACCTGTATGAATTTCTTTCTTCTGCTGAAGACAAAAGAAGATATTTTGAGATGACGGGACCCCATTGACATCCATAGTATTTTTTCTAGGCTACAGAATTCATGTTCTTGAAAAATATTAGTGTTTTTATATCAGTGTTGTTATTATTACTCTTATAAAAAGTCTTACATATCTTAAATGTTAAATGCTCTGCATTATTATTTGAATGATTATTTTACATTTGTAGACTCGAGATAACAGGATAAACTTCATGATTTAATAAATGTGAGTGCTGCACGTTTCAAACGCAAAACGCAGTCTGAGAACATTTTTCAATCAAAGAATACACGCTTTTATGCCAAAACATTTTTAAAATTATCTACTGTTGATGAATGATAAAGGTTTTTACTTAATGTTTATTTTTAAGAGTGTATATTTTATCTCCATCTTTTGTAGCTGTAGTACAGCAATGGCATTTCAAAATAAGAGTCATTGTGTATTTTGGGGCTGTTTATAATTATATTGCATTAAGCTTTTTATTTATTTTTTTGTATTATTATTGGCCTTCAGTTACACAATGAGCTGTACCTGCCATTTATTTCAAATTAAACTGTACCATCTGGGCTGTACCATCACAGTAAGAAACATTATTTAGCACATGTAGTTGAGAGATTTTTTCTCACAGAAGCACAGAAGATTGCTTGATTAGGTCTGCAGTCATTCGAGTCCTGTGGACGATTTGGGGGTGCATGTACAAGTTGACGTGAAATTATCTTCCATTACAAGCACCTATAACCTTGAGATGTTATATGCAGTTATTAATCAGATATTGCATTGTATTGTATTCCCTATTTTCAAGTTAAAGGTGAAATATGGGGGCATGCAATATCACTTTATTCTGAAAGAGGGCGCTATTATGTAAGTTTACATTAAGTATTTTCATTGTTGCAGATAAAAATACATCGATCCACGAAACTTAAGTTGTGTAGGCCTTTGTAATAATGAAATGTACAGAAAAAAGGAAAAATGGTAAAGGTTGTGTTTCAGTATGATAATTTCAGCTTATTTCATCAATTGCTTTAAAAAATAAGTTTAAAAAAGTTCTTCAAAAAGGTGTTTTTTTGTGGTACATTAAGTCTAGCTTTCATGTAAACTATCAAACTAAACGAATGACTAATGTTTACAATGCAAAGTTGTATTTTGCTTCCAAATCCTGAGGTGTATTATTACATGTGTCTCTAACATGGGGGAGATTGCTTGAAAGAGTCTGGCAGTGTAAACTTACTCTATTAAGTTTCTCTCCATTGTTAAAAACATAAAGAGGACATAAAAGAGCTCCCCAAACATTCTTCTCTTTGAGCGGAGCAAAATCCTGATCTTTCCTGTTAGAAGCTGCTAACATGACAGAAATGGGTCTTAATCTCGGCCATGAAAACAGACTTGCCGATGTCAGAACAGATCTATTACCCAAGAGGCTCGGCAGAATAGGTTTATAAGTGGGTGTGGGAACTTTGAGGTTTCTGTGAGGTTTGAAAGTGTTTCCAGTAGGTGATGACAGGAAATTGCAATTACTCAGAACAAATAGTTCTTTAGAAACTTAATCCACCAGCAGTCATGGGTTTAATAAAGCCATTTTGTTCATATTGTTTAGAACTATGATGTTTTTGGAATGAGTTGAGTTTTTCTCTACCAGTTGATGTGGGCGATATTTTTCCATGCTAGATTTTCAGATACTAGACTTGTTTGGATAAAGACCCAGTCTTCATCTGTTGGAAAGCCTCTAAGATTTCACCACATCCCCATTCTACTCCTGTGGGGAGTTGGTCAGTGAGGTGATGATAAAAACGTGATACCAAAATTGGCTGGGAATGAGGTCTAACGTCTGGGATTATGTCCTGATTATGTCCAAGTGAAAACATGGTCAGGAATGATATGTTTATGTATAGGGTTCATTGCAGATGGTGTAACCTTTCAATCCCAAATGTTTTGCTGTAAATGTCAACCTTCAAGCTTCACTAAGCATGAGGTAATGTGTTAAAAGGATATTTCCCAAAAGGGTAACCCCCGTAATTTTTACTACCTAGCTGGCTGATTTGCATGACTTTTACATTTAGTTACATTTAGAATGGATTTTAAAGTATTATTACGCTGTCTGGCTCTCAGACAGGGGGCTAAGGAAGCTGTGGAGGTGAGAAACACAAACCTCGCTGCAAAGAGAGCCAGAAGGAAGGTGAAACAATAACAGCCTCAGCAAGCATCAACATTCACTTACATCAAGTGCAACAGAGACTCTTCAGCCACTCTAGAAGGAGCAGATGGGACACCCAAATCAGAAGCTATACCATCGTCTCTCGAAAACTGACAGATGCTGACGATTACTTATTTATAAATCACTCAATGGCCTATAGGACCTCAATACATTGCATGTATGCTCACTTAATATCAACCTAACAGATCACTAAGATCATCAGGATTAAGTCAGTTAGAAATACCAAAGATTCACTCAAAGCACGGTGAGTTTGCTTTAGCTATTATGCCAGCCGCAGATGGAACCAGATTCCAGAAGAGATCAGATGTTCACCAACAGTAGCAACACTTTCAAATCCAGACTCAAACCACATCTGTTTAGCTGTGCATTTACTGAATGAGCACTCTGCCACTTTATGTCCTCCTTTTTTCTCTCTAAAGTGTTTTAATATATTATGTATATATACAGTGGAACCCACTTATCTAGACCTCGACTCGCTAACCCTATTAAGTCAACGTTTTTTAAGGGGAACGGCCAAATTCCCCATTGTCTTAGCATTTTCTTATCGGTTATGTTGATTCTTTGATGTCACCGAGCCCAAATATCTCGAGCACAAAAGAGGAACAAATTCGCCACTTAACATCAGTTATCTTGATCCCGAGAGAGAGAGAGAGAGAGAGAGAGAGAGAGAGAGAGAGAGAGAGAGAGAGAGAGAGAGAGAGAAGATTGCGGACGAAGATTTGGCAAGAGATGAAACTGTTTTAGACAGCATAAATAATATTGAAGCATTTATTTTCAAGCAGACCGTTAAAGGCAAAAAGCAACAAAGCATTTTAGAGTTTGTAAAGAAATCATAGTAACCGCGTGTGCAATACTTTCAGAACTGTGTCCGAGCGAAATGACTGTGTTATGAGTGAATGTGTTTATGTGTGTTGTGACTGTTTACGCTGTGAGCGAAATTGTGTTTGCAATGTCGGAGAATATGATTAAAGGTTTGTATGGAGAATCAAATATGTTTTTTATTGTATACTGGTAAATCTCTGCTGTTAGTTGGTGCACATATTGTCAGGGTTCTGCCACATTCGGTCTAGTAATCTCTTGTGGTTGTGGCAGAGCTCTGACACTACCGTAATGTCTCAAGTTGTGTGTGCGAGTTATGATTTCCGGTCCCGATACTTTGATCTGGTTCAGTTTCGGTTTGGTGTGTTCGTCCTTGTTGTGAGCGTGTGAGAACAGGTGTTTACTCGTTCGTGCGTGCTCTGTCATGTGAGTGGGCGCGGTTTTAAGCTTTGCGCGAGCCACGCTCTCTCTAGTCTGTGTGCAGTGCTGTGAGCATGGTGTTTATATCAGCCGAGTGCTTTCATGTTGTGTTTTTGTGATGCGTATTTGTTTAATGTGAACACACGGCGATTCGCATTGGCTGCGTGTTTATGTCTCGTCAATGTGTAACCCTCCCACCTTGTTTCCCTGCTTAACTTTGCCTCAGCTGGTTCCCAATCAATTACCGTTCCTCCTGTGTACTTATTCTCCCACTGTCTTGTGCTGGTTCGACGTCGTTTTTGACTATGTGTGCTGTCTTGTTCCCGTCCTGGATTCCCTGTTTCCTGTTCCCGGTCTAGCTGTGTTAGTGTTTGTGCTCTAGTGTAGTCTAGTCAAGTAAGTCCAGTCTTGTTTTTCCCTCTCGGGGTAGTTTTTGTTTGAGTTTTGTTTTATTCAATAAAAGCCCTAACCTGCACTATTGAGTCCTCGTTCTCCCGCACCTGACACATATGCCTTTTGTTGTTAGCAAACATATTGTAACAGCCATGTCACGTTCCTCCTGTGTGTCCCTTCTGTGTTCCCGTCCTCTGTGACGTCGGCCTATTCCCCTTGTTTGCAGTTCAGGTGTTGTGTATTATCATGTCTATTTAATGTGTCATGCTTTCCCTAATCTTTGTCTATTGTTGACGTTTCACGAGTGTTGTGTGAATGCTCCTGCTCCTGCTCCTGCTCCTGCTCCTGATTGCACCCCCGAGTGCCTTTTGTGTTCTATGATTAAAGTGTTTCTGTTTACTCTCCGAGTCATCTCACATATACAGTGTATGTACATTTTTATAGCATGCCGATCGCTTCATCAAATAAATCGTGGCAGCGCTGTTGTGTAAAAAGACACCAAAAACACGTGCATGTACATTCTCAGTTAGTACGAAATTTCAAGCACATGCTAATATATTGGTTTTCGGTTATCTCAATCATCGGTTATCTAAATGCTTTTTGGCAAACCTCTAGGCCGGCGAAATAACCATGTTTAACTGTATATACTGTATATATTTTTGTTCAAATTATCTCACCTTTATTGATAATTTTATTTCTTTTGAACCTGTCTGAGTGATGCATGACTGTTGAACTCAGTGTGGACTGCATTAGTCAGTGGTCTAGGACCATTCGGGCTGTGGAATGCAGCTAGTCTGTGGAACGCAGACGATAAATTGAGTGTGATGTCTGAAATGCAGCTTAGCTCTCCCCCTGCCCAATTCAGGTGAAAATTGGATCTCTCTTGAGACGTCTAGTGTTACGAGTGTGCCTAAAATACCACAGAGAACCAAAATCATGTGGAAGTCCCAGTGTACATCATGTATGCATCCTCCTTTTTATTCTAAACTGTTTTAATGTACTTTATATTATATATATATATATATATATATATATATATATATATATATACACAGGTGCTGGTCACATAATTGGAATATCATCAAAAAGTTGATTTATTTCACTAATTCCATTAAAAAAGTGAAACTTGTATATTATATTCATTCATTACACACAGACTGATATAGTGGTTCTTGAAGCACTGACCCCAGCTGCAGTCCACTCTTTGTGAATCTCCCCCACATTTTTGAATGGTTTTTGTTTCACAATCCTCTCCAGGGTGAGGTTATCCCTATTGCTTGTACACTTTTTTCTACCACATCTTCTCCTTCCTTTCGCCTCTCTATTAATGTGCTCAGACACAGAGCTCTGTGAACAGCCAGCCTCTTTTGCAATGACCTTTTGTGTCTTGGCCTCCTTGTGGAAGGTGTCAATGGTCGTCTTTTGGACAACTGTCATATCTGCAGTCTTTCTCATGATTGTGTCGCCTACAGAACTAGACTGAGAGACCATTTAAAGACTGAGATATCATTTTGAATTAATGAATTCAAATTCTTTTGAATTAATTAGCTGATTAGAGTGTGGCACCAGGTATCTTCATTATTGAACCTTTTCACAATATTCTAATTTTCTGAGATACTGAGTTTGGGATTTTCCTTAATTGTCAGTTATAATCATCAAAATGAAAAGAAATAAACTTTTGAAATATATCAGTCAGTGTGTAATGAATGAATATAATACACAAGTTTCACGTTTTGAATGCAATTAGTGAAACAAATCAACTTTTTGATGATATTCTACTTTTATGACCAGCACCTGTATATACTTTATCACCTTTATTGATGATTTTTTAAAATTTCTTCTATGTAAAGTACTTTGAATTACCATTGTTTATAAACATTGTTAAGAACAAGATGGCGCCGCGGATGGCAGCCTCGGTTTTGAGCTCTAAAGTGATTGTCCTGTCTTTGTTTGTTTGCTCTGCTTTTAGTCATTCTTTTCCGATTGTTTTCACCAAAACATCCCAGCATGTGACCACATGTACTGTGTATGTTTATGTATTGTTATTGTTATTTGCTATGTAAACTCATGTTGTGTTGTATATGTGCACTGGAAGCTTCAACACCAAGACAAATTCCTTGTGTGTGCAAGCACACTTGGCAATAAAGCTCTTTCTGATTCTGATTCTGATTCTGATTCTGAAAATGTGCTATATAAATAAACTTGCCATGACTTGCTGCACTCTTTAAAGGGGTCATGATGAGGGAAATAAAATTTCCCATGATCTCTTAACATATAAAAAGGTCCTTGTTCCATTAAAACACCCTCTTCTTTATGAACAAAGCATTTATTTAACCAAGCTCCAAAAGTGATGTTACACAGGCAAATACATTTGCGTGTGACTGCCTCTAGAGCAAGACATCAACAAATAGTACTTGCACCATAGACACCGTCTATCGACCTTTAGTTGCTTAAAGCCATCATGAAACAGAAGTTGGAATAGTCTTTTCTTCACCATTATGATTTAAATGTTTAGCAAGTGCTAGATGCCAATGTTTTACAATAGGAAATCAATGTAAACACTTGATGATTTAGTTGTTCTAGCAAAACATGTAAATGATCTGTTCCCCAAGGGTCTAAATTTTATATTTTTTAATAATTACTGAGGCTTTTTGCTAAGCTGCTGGGCTCTCTCTGAGCCTCCTTGGCAACTGTAAGCATTGTTAGGCCACTTCTTGCTAGAGAGAGTTATCTTATTGAGGCATCCACACCCCAAAGCTCCGGTAGGGCCGTCTTTGAGAGTTATAGGCTCTATGTGAGCCTCCTTGTAAGATTTCCTGAGTTGTCATATAGAGGTCTCCACTCATAGAGATTGGCCCGCCAGTTTGCTAAGTCATTAGGCTCTTTGTGAGCCTCCTTAGCTACTGTGAGTGTAATTAGGCTCCCTTTCGCTAGAGAGGATTATGTTATAGATGGATCCGCTCCCCAGAGCTCTGTAATGATAGCGATTTGTGAGTTATATGCTCTCTGTGAGCCTCCTTACAAGATATCCCGAGTGTAGTGTTGTTAGGTCTCTTTTTGTAAGCCTCCTTGGCTATTGACCTCAGTGCGGTATGTTGCTAGACCTTCTCTCATTAGGAATGAAGTGACGTCACAGCCCAAGGTCAAGTTCATTGTTATATTTAGACTCATACTTCAGACACCTGTCACAGTGACATTCCCCATGTCATTCCCCAAAGTGCTCTCATGGGCCGACGTTGTCCAACCTTGGGATGCAGTAGAGAGATGCCTGTTCAGTTTTTTAACATACTCCTAAAAATCAAATAGAAATAGTAAAATAACTTTGCATCTATATATTTTAGTAGGATCTTAATGACAAGAACAAGAACATTTTGTGTACATGCCCATATACACGCTCAACTACACAGAATTTTTTTCTTGGATTATTTCTCAAAAATATTGAGTTTTTTTTCTAAGAGATCACATTAGGTATATTTACACTGTAAATAGAAATTCCATAGAGTAAAAAATATTTATTTCCCAAAACACTGAGTTTTGATTTCTAATTGATGAATTTGTGTACTGTATAAGTGTTTTCACACATAATCATTGGATGTAGGTACTTGGGAAATGATTGTGGCATTTAAATAGCAGTGTTTTATAAATGAAACACAAGAGCTGTTAGTTTTGAATAATGTGTCTAATGCAGATACATTTGATTAGAGTTTTGGAAAAAGTTGTTTTACAAAAGCAAACTCAGTGTAAATCCTATGTGTTTGCAGATTTGCAGATTTGGTCTGAAGATTAGATGTATGAGTCAATG
The DNA here is from genome assembly GCA_037043235.1 of Rhodeus uyekii. Taxonomy (NCBI): domain Eukaryota; kingdom Metazoa; phylum Chordata; class Actinopteri; order Cypriniformes; family Acheilognathidae; genus Rhodeus; species Rhodeus uyekii. Next base: position 251,331 of record JAWRVZ010000160.1, read on the forward strand.
GTTTTTAGTGTGCAAGCATTTTTAACAAACTGTAAATAACTCTAAATAATAATAATAAATAATAATCTAACTAATAATAAATCTAACTTGCTGACTTGCAAGCATCTCTTTAAGTGTACAAACTATTTTAATAGACTGCATTAGAAAGAATCTGAGTCTGTGTTCAATACAAGCTGAGGCGACAGCCATATTAGTTTACTGTTAAAACTCTATTTTGTTATTTCTGTTTTATTTTAAAATGAATGCTGAAGAGGTGAGTTTGGGAAGGCACATAAAAGCTGTTAGTGGCACAGAAATCCCATACTGCACCTTTAAATAATATGGTTCATCTCAAGACTTCAGGCAGTTGGATGTCACAATGTTCTCTTTAAAATAATCCAGCTGTCTTTGGAACTGATCAGCCTGAAAGGTGCATAAATCTCATTCTCTGTCATTTCTGTGTTTCATGCCTGCGGGTTTCTAAGATGAATGCCTGTCATTGTCCAATGTATTGGAGATTGTTTCTTTTTCAAAGATGTGAATTTGTGATAAATTGATATTGCTGGTCTTGGGCAAATAACGCTCTACAAACATTGTGTTTTAAAGAATAAAATGCTTTGTTTCCATGTGAGTGTGTGTTAACACCTTGGTTCATGGAGTATTCTGTTTATAAATTGACAGAATTGTGAAAATGATACCTAAAGATAATTAACACACCTCATAAAAATCATACACCATACTTTATTCAACGGTTCATTCTAACATGACATCACAAACATTTACAATATTCAAAAACAGTAAATACTGGTAGTTTTACAATATCTTTACAAGCATCTTTTTTTACTTGTTCTTCTTTTAATATATTTCTCATTTTTATTGTGTTACTTGCAGCACATGCTACAAGTGTATATATTGTAATAATCAATGTTTTACTTTTCATAGAAAATTTAACCTAAGTAACTGCAATCATAGAATGAAAATATTCTCTATTATATATGCACCAATGCAGCTTCATCCAAACACTGCTTCCTTTTTCAGTGATATGAACATACAACAATGTAATCATTACAAAAATGACATCTTTTAAAAAGTTAATAAATGGTAACACTTTACAATAAGGTTTCATTAGTTAATATTAGCAATAACCAAAACATTTGTGACAGTGTTTATTAATCTTTGTTAATGTGAGTTCACAGTGTATTATCTAATTACCAAACACAACTTTTGATTTCAATTATGTACAAGTAAATGTTGAAATTAATTTAGATTAATACATGCTGCAATAGTATTGTTCAATTTTAATTAATATTAACTAAAGTATTTAACTAATGTTTACTGCTGAAACTTTGTTGTAAAGTGTTATCATATAATTTGAACTGTTCATCAGGCAAAAAAGACTGAAAATATGTTTTTGGTCGAGAATATTCTAGATTAATGACTGATCAAATGAAGCACATAACGCTCTAACTCAGTTTAATATTTTTATTAAAATACACTCCGTCTACACTGATGTTGTGTCGACTGTCGGAAAGTTTGTGTATTCGATTTTGTGAAAGACTGTAAATCTTGTAAATCTGTAAATCACTTTATCAAGATTTAAAAATGCAATTGAATTCATGTGAATTAGCCACCAATTCAAAACTCAAAATACTTACTGATTGCCATGAGATTATGATGGCATTTGTACGACAGAAGCACAAAAACAAAAGAAAAGGATTCTTAAAGGACAAATTTATTGAAGTATATCTTTACGATATTGAAATAGATGACATCTGGAAATTCAGTTATGAATAGTGGAATGTTTTTTTCTGAAAAGTTGTTTTGCAATGTACAATACATTGTGTAAAGAGCTACATAATTAAAACTGACTAGACTGGACTTGCTAGGACATCTAGGCATGGAACTGATCAGCTGATTTATTAGAAAAAGGATGAAGAAAAGTTCATTCTAAAAAACAAAACCTCTAGCATCAATTGTTTTGATATTTTATTATGACATCCACATACTTTTAAGTTAAAGGGACTGATTATCCAAAAATACTATTTCTGTTATCAGTTACGCAAAACCAGAAGCGCCTACAAATTAGGATTAAAGATTTTTGCTCAAAATCACAAATTATGTTATGAAAATGTTATGAAAATATTATATATTTCTGCTCTTCAATTAAAAAGTCCTTGCAACCAAAAATGTTTCAATGTACATAGAGCGATCGTGTCTCTTCAGAAGACTTTATTAAACCAGAAGATTCATATGAAGTACTTTTGTCTCTTTTTGCACTTTTTGATAGATTAATGTTTTAGTTGTATGGATTTCCAATGGATGGACAACAATTCTGATAGAATATAAAAAACATTTTCATTTGTTTTTTCAAAGATATCTTATGGGTTTGGAACAGGATGAGTGTGAGAAGTTCGTGACCGAATTAAACCGTTTGGGTGAACGTTTTATCTCTTTAAGTGTACAAACAGTTTTTGTGGTCGTTGTATGTGTATCTCTTGAGAGAATACTGCATGAGCTCCTCGTCATATGGATTCACTCTGCCCCTTGCTGTTTCCCGATCCATACATTCAGAGAGAAAGTAAAATATTCCAAGGAAAATGTAGGACATGAAGGGGTCACCTAATGAACTAGGAGACATGAAAAGAAAACTGCACAGTATACACAATTTACATGCACTTACTGTCTGACCCCTGATTCGTTCTGCCTTCCTGAAGAAATACTGTAATAAATCACACTGTGTGCTCACTCCTAAACTTTCTCTTAAGCACTTACACATGCACACACTCACACCATGGAAACAGGCAAATAATTACACAATTATCACTCAAGAGGTTTGAAAGCACCTCAGCTTTCAAGTGACCTTTTGGAAGAAAACTCTTGCAGATGTGTCTCAGAGAAGAACATTTGTCCTGATATATCCACTTTCTGTAAAGACTATCTTTAGATGATTGTGATTTAGGACAAATAATTACATGATTTTAATTAAAATTATTTTTTATAATAATTAAAAATTAAAATATAAGTATCATCATTTTTCTCATAACAGAGCTGAACCTGACAAGGTCAATAAAAGTAATAATGAAATACAAGAGAAACTTCCAGTATTTATTTATTTATTATAAATGTACAATTTGTTTTATTTTTTATTTTTTTGACTGAAAGATTAAAAAAATTTAATTAGGTGAGATAACAGGGTCAAACAGAAAGTACAGGTACAATTTAGAATTTAGTTTTAGATTTTTCTCAGAAACGTTTCTTTAAAACCTTCGTAGGACATTTTTTATGGAAAGCACATGAAAATTCTAAAGCAATTATAATTGAAAGAAGACCTATTTTTTATTGTGTTTTTTTTTGTTAGGGTCTACTATAATATGTTTTATAATATGTTTTAACTAGATTTTTGCCCTGGGACTAGAATCATAATTTCTTGTTGAAATGACATAGAGACAAGCTAATATTCAAAACATTACGTATGAGGGAACCCGCAATGAATCAAACATCAAATATAGCAAAACAGGGAACAAAAACAGCAAAGTGTCAGAAAAAATAGAGAAAGCTACTGACTCATCCTCATGAATATTAAATTAATATTAAATGTTAAGTTTCCTCAACTGAGCAAGCCATAGGCGACAGCGGCAATGAACCACAACTCCAGCAGGCAACAGAATTAATTAATGAAGAAACCTTGGGAGAAACCAGGCTCAGTCGGGGGACCAATTCTCCTCTGGCCAACAGCCAAACAGCACATGATTATGATATTGACAACAATTCAGGTTAAAAATTAAATCCAGTTCGGTCTGGTTGGAGATGGGTTCATGATCTGCACAGGGGAGGGTTCAGTAGAGTCACGGTCTCCGCAGACACTTCAGGGCAGTGCTGTGCTCGTGTCCAGGTCCTTCATCTGATCTGGATACGGCCCGGATCCGGCTGACCACGGTAACCTCGGAATAAACAGAGACCAATATCAGCGTACATGCCATTCTTCTTCTGATGATGGATCGACCGCCAGCAGTTGACTTTGATATTCTAGGTATTATAAGCTGGTCAGTATTTTGGGATCGCAATAGACGTGAAGGACTATAATGTGTTAAGAGATAACTCAAGTACTGTGGAGCTAAACCATTTAATGCTTTGTAAGTAATTAGCAAGATTTTAAAGCGTATTCTGTGTTTAATAGGAAGGATCTTCCCCAGGTGTGCTTTGTTAACTTGTTACCTTAAGCTTGTTAGCTTCTGTGTATGTATAGCCCTTACATTTCCCTTGTTGCTTTGTCAGATATGAATTGTAATAGTTGCTGTTACTTGTGTTTCTGTTGTTGCAGGGTCTTTGTTTCATTATTCTCATTAACCCCATGCACTTCCTTGCTCCTGTTTGTTACAGAGCAACTAGCCCAAAACGATTTAGCAGAAGTATGTCTTCTCCTCCACCAGGAGACCACATCCGTGAGTATTTGTACTTGGTTTACAAATTTAATTTGTTTTTTCAGTACTGTACCCAATGAAACATTAAATGACAAATGCTCAACGAGTCCTGTACACCGTAAGGGAGGGGGCTACACAGCAAGGGCCATATTGGGGCAGATGTTTTCTAGGGAGGCAGATCCTCCACTGATGTCGTTGCAAGCGGCCTGCATCCCAAGTCCGGTGGTCCAAGAGAACCCAAGTCCGGTTTTCTCCAGTTCAGTTGTTTCCGCTCATCAATGTCTGGTGGTTCTGAGTCCGGTGGTTTTAGAGCTCCTTCCACCAATGTCTGTGATTCTTGAGATAGTTATTGCTATGTTGGGTTTGTGTGAGTCACACACTTCTCCTTATCCTCCGCGAGATAGCAGCCCTTTCTGATCCCTTTGTCTGCTCTGTCATGGCCAATCAGGCCATTATGGAACTCACTGTTGTGCTCTGTTATTTTTAATGACATTTTTTTTATCTGTCACAACCATGATGGCCCGAAGACTTTTGTTACTTTCCAGAATGCCATGTCTGTTGTAGCATTTTATGTTGATTAGTTCCTAGATTGTCTTCCTCAGGTGTGCCTTGTTAACTTGTTAGCCTCTTGTATTTATAGCCCTTGGACCACTTCTCTTCTACATGTACACCGCATCACTGGGTCCCGGCATACAGGCACACGGTAAATCCTATCACTGCTATGCCGTTGACACACAGCTCTACCTATCATTTCAACCGCATAATTCCATGGTAGCTGCGCAAATCACAGGCTGTCTAGCGGACATCTCAGCATGGATGTAAGAGCATTTACCGTTTCTTGCCAATCTGACTCTACAACACATCTTCACTGTCCAGATCGGCTCCTCAACTATTACCCCATCAAGGTCCACCTTGGAGTAATCTTTGAGGACTAGTTGACGGAAAGACGATCATGCAGGTTTTCACTTCACAACATCAGGAGGATCAGGTCGTTCCTAACTAGGCAAGCAACACAACGTCTTGTACAGGCCATGGTCATTTCCAGACTTGATTATTGCAATGCTCTTCTGGCCGGACTTCCTGCAAGTTCAATCAAACCCCTGCAACCAATCCAGAACGCCACAGCTCGTCCGGTCTTCAATGAACCCAAAATAACGTATAATAAATTTTCGTTCACAGTTCCTTGCTGGTGGAATGATCTCCCTACCTTCATCTGGCATGCAGAATCCTTGTCAATATTCAAAGTAGAGCTGAAAACTCATCTCTTCCATGTACACCTAACGTGACACACACACACACACACAAAATAGTCCTTGCTTTCACCTTCCTTTAGTCCCTCCATACTCCAAGCTTACTTCAAGCAATATTCTAAACTTTGTATTGTAAGCATTCATGTGTAGTTTTGCATCTTCTGGATGAATCGCTTTCTGTATTCCTCAAGTTGTAAGTCGTTTTGGATAAAAGTGTCTCTTGTTGCTTTTGTCAGTTGTTCATTATAATGGTTGCTGTTTTACTTTTATTCACTGTGCTCCTCATCTCTGCCTGCTCGGAGATTAAAACATTACACTAACAAAGCTCATTTTCAAAAACTTGCACTTTAGAACCGATTTTGCGTTCTCAGGCCAAAGCACTGTTGTCATATAAATGAATATCCAGAGCACATTAAAGACCAATGAAAACTAATCAATTAAAAGCTGGACAATGACTATCTTTTAGAGATGTTGTCCAGCCAAAATAATTTCTGTTGCATTAATTTCATATCATTGTAAAACTGCTTTGAAACAATCTTGATTGTAAAAAGTGCTATATGAATGAAAGTCCTTTAGTGTCCTTTTTACACATCTAAAACAAATTAACTTTAGCAAGCTGGACTGGATTAATGTGATTTCACCCATTTTTAATGTCCTACAGGAACAAAATCTCCATAAATGACACCACAAGCTTTCACTGGATGAGATATTCAATGGAGGTTGTCATGTACCTTTTCTTTTTCTGATTAATTGTTGAATCTTATACTCCTGAGAACGACCTGAAGACAGACACCTAATTCTATAACTCTAAATAGAAGCAAAGGAAATTACCATCCCACAGAACAAGGACCGCTTTGTATTTGACATTGCATCTAAATAAATCATGAATTAAAAAACAAATTTGAATGAATTGCTGGGGAAAATAGCACAAGCATCCTTTTTTATTAGAAATGTATTATGTCATTAGATACTAATGCACTGCAGTAAATGTTTCTGCTTCATTTGATAAGAGTAAAGAGCATATCAGTTCAGATCTTAGAGACAAATGACTTCCGCGTGTATCTATTTCCAGTCTCTGCACTGTAACAGTGAATTTTATGAGTCTGACTATGACTTTTTGCAGTCAAAATATTGCAATTTCTTCCTATTGTAATAGGGTCAAATAAAGCTCCCTAGCAGCGCTCAGACTTCCACCCTCCACACTTATTTCCTCTTTCTGACTAAGAATTGAAATTAGATCTTATTGGCAGATTTATAGGAGGAAAGTATCAGCTGATTTTGTTTCTTAGTCAGAATTACTTTTGAAAGCAATACTCTAATTTCTAAGAGTCATAATGGTCATTTATATTCACTTACATTGCTAATAGAGTGTATCTGTGCCGCCCACTTTTTCAGCAGCGTTGGTTCCGGAATTATTTTTCCCACTCATTTTTTCTTGTAGGGAGTTTTAAAAAGTATTTTTTTTTAAGAGCTATAAACCGTGAACCTAACCAAACCAACCAGCTATGTTATCTTTTTAGTGGTTTTTAATGGTTAAGCGAACGACATGAGAGTGAACTGAAATTGTCTTTTAATTGCAGATTCAAAATAAAGAGACATGCAAGAGATAACTTGGAGACACGGAATAGAGGAACCACTTCAAGACAGACTTAAAACATTTTGGGACAAGGACTAGACAGAAACTGATTGCTTATATACAGAAGAAAACAAAAAAGTAAACAAGATAATTAGCAAGATGATAACCAGGTATTCCCCCTCACTCTAAAGCAAGGGTCTCCAAACTTTTCAGCCCGAGGGCCGCATTAACTATCAAACAGTGGTTCAGGGTCCGACTACACACTCAGGTTCCAAATAAAAAAGGAATAAAAACATAGATTTTGTTTTTAATTATTTATTAAATATTATTTTATTCAGTTATTATTTAATAACACTACACATGAACACCTGTATTAGTGGGAATGGTGAAATTGTTTCCTGGATGCCAAAATAGCAGTCACTTCTGGCTTTAGATTTGATTTCCGTTACATCAACAGTGACCTGAGATTATCATCGTACAAGTTTGTTCTCAATTGTTCTTCACGTATTTTATTCTTGAAAATGTTTGTTCACACAGGTATGTTGTTTCAAAGATTGAAAGGTACATTGATGGAAAAGTTTTGACATTAGGAAAGTCTTCCTTGGGCAAAAACTAGTAAAAACCCACCAGTCCTTCTTTGAACTTGTCCCTAAGGAGTAGGGATGAACGAGTACAGCATTATCTGTATCTGTTTCATATGAATTATCTGTACTCGGACTGGGCGGGTTGTCTTGAAATGGGCGGGGCTGACTGTTATTTTTAATCATGCAGTTGATATGGGTTGATCAGAAATTGTAATATTTATTGCTGATTAGAAAACTATTTACATGACAGCATCAGCATTGAGCATCAGCATTGAGCTTCAGATCAATGGTTTTGATCACAATAACAAACAAACTATATACAGAACAAGTTTTGCAACAATGAATACAACACATGCGGTTGTAATTATGAAGAAATCATTATTTTTAATCATTATTTTTTGCGTGAAGTCAAAAAACTGGTATTTCCCTTGTTTTGAGCTTTTGATTCTATAGGGACTATACTGAGCTACTACAAAGAGCACAGATTACATTTTTCATCCACACATGGCTGAATCAAACTGTTTAAAAGCCCCTTTTGTAGAAAATGAAGCAGAATCTCAGCTTGAAATGATTGAACTTTCTGGGGATGACAGACTTAAAAGTGTTCTGAAGGATTGGAAAAACAGAGTTTTGGAAGATTGTGCTGATTAAGAGTTATCCCAGTTACATCTGTAAATCACTATTTAAACACGGAAACAAGTGAAAACATAGCATCGCTCTGTTCTTACTGACAAACATTTGAAAAAGTTATTACAAATACAAGTTGCTAAAAAGGGCCAAGCAAACGTAGGCTGATACAAATATTAAAATATATGAAAACTATTTTGTGTTTATGTAAGTAGGCTTGTAAGTTATTGTGACACCGTTGTCTGCTCATCTATGACTAATTATGGTGACGAACAGGTTTCCCACCCCTGGTCTTGAGGTACTAATCCCTAAGCCACTACCCAAGCTTATATGCTTTACAGTAGAATCCCGATTTACGAAACGCTCTACGTACGAAAAATTCAACATACGATAAAAGATTTTGGTTTTTTCGCCCGAGTAACGACAAAATGATCGAGATGCGAAAAAACATTTCCGAGTTTTGTTTTGAAATTCACGCTGATTTTGGTTCGGGTTGAATGAAGGCTACAGTTTGTTCGGTCAGAACAATGATGTCTCTCTCAGGGAATAATCAAAAACTGGTATTGGCTTGGAACGGATTAGGCAATTAACATATAAAAGCTTGACCGACATACGAAAAGATCGACTTACGAAACCAACCTCGGAACGGATTAATTTTGTAAGTCGGGGTTCTACTGTATATCAAGGAAAGTCGCGTCCTTCACATCCTTCCTCCTGTCCTTGTGACCCAGGCATTGTCCATTTTAGTCTAGGTCACCACCCTCTGAGTCACCATTTCGAAGAAGCGGAACCATATACTAATATTTGTATGATGAAAGTAAGGATACCTGGAGTTAGTCCAGAGGAATGCAAAAGAGCCTTTACTTTTTGGAATTCGCCTCGACCTGAGATTTCTATGACTTTAGCCGCCATTGTGCCTATGCCAAAAGGTACCCTGACATAAATATCCTCTTAAACTCATGGTGGTAAATAGTGATGTCATGGACTGTCGTCAGCCAATTAAATTGTAATGTTTTAACACTTGCTTAAGACAAGGTCTGACTGGGGGTCAGACTGATGGCATTCTCCATAGCATCAATTCGATACGCAGTGTTGACTTCCACTTTGAAAGGGAACCATTGACTTTGAAATTTTTATTGTGTATAGAAACAGCATATTTTATGTTCATTTCATAAAATACTATCACATGCATATAAATTATATACAAATGTAAAAGTAATTTGAGAACATAGGGAATCGATTATATCATTTGCTGTGCTTCATGATATTGGATGGTCTCGTTTCCAATATCTGAGTTGGTTGGAGTCTTAAAACAACCCATAAAAGCCCGAAATTGCATGAAACAGAAGTTAAGATCATCTTTTCTTCCCTATTATGATCTGTATCCACATGAAACGGCTTTTCGAACAAAAAATATAGAGAAGGGTTCGATATTGATTAGATTGTTGGATGTTTGTTGTTTGCTGTTGGTCAATCACGTGGAACAGGTTGTCTCACTCTTTCGCCAGTAAACATAATCAGAGAAGAGGTGTCGCTGTAAGAGTAGGGGAAGTTATGCATGAATTAAAACAACAAAACAAACAAATAATGATGTGCATGGACAGATAAATCATATAGAGTAAATACTGCTTTCTTCTCACGGTTAACTCGCCAATCCTATTATGTCGACGTTTTTGAAGTGGAACCGCCAAACTCCCTATTTGTCTTAGCAATTTCTTTTCGGTAATGTCGATTCTTTTATGTAGCCAAGCCCTAATATCATGAGCACAAAAGAGGGACAAATTCACCACTTCACATGGTTATCTCATGACCGAGCGTACCTAGTTCACTGCGCATGCGCTGAGTTTGCGTTGCACGTCGCTCTGTCAGTGACGCTCGTTACCGACCAATGAGTATGAGGCTTAGATAAACACAAACACACCTGCTTTTGTTCTGATGTGCGCTCTGCTCAACGCCTCTGCAGATTGAAGAACCCGGTTGTTAAAATTTGTTGAGAAAGCACATTAGACAGGCAGAACGCAAGAAAGTATGCAATCTAGTACAGCGTGATGCCCTCACCAATATGTTATGACTGTTGTTATGACTGGTTATCTCGATGCCGTCGACATAACCGGATTCCATTGTATTGTCCATTTTGATTTCATGCTGATTAAATAATAAAGTTTCACATATAACTCATCCAAAAATGCAGCTTGTAGAATAGCAGTATGTTCTTATTGTTATGAGTGATGATAATACTTTGTATTAGTATTATTAATGAATTTGTATTGAACAATGATCAAAAGTGCAAAAGCAAACACCCTATAGACTTACAACAGAGACAAGAATATTATTGAGACTTTGAGGTGGAATGTTTTGACCTTTGACACGGGTCAATAAAAGTGCAACCATTGAACATTGATTCAAGTTCCTCACAAGCAAAAATTCACAGACCAATTAAAAGCTAATGTAAACTTTATTAAATAAAGTAAACAAGAAAGCCCATCATCTCTAGCCTTTCTTCCATGAATGCACTGTCCCTTCCTGCACTCTGTGATTGAGAAAGGGAGTGAATGGATGAAAGTCTTCTTTTCCACTCTTGAGTACAGCTCTGTGTCTTTTAACAGCAAGTCTTTGATGTCGCTCCATCCTTGATAACTGATACCGCCTCTAAACCCGACACCATTACAGCTCTCCTACCGGACTCAGCCACAGAACAGCAGAGGGGAGATATATAAAGGATAGAGGAGTACAGTAAGGCAAGACTGTGGCCTGTTGGTCTCGTTTTGGTCTGAAGATTTTTGTACCATGCTACTGATGTTAGAAGAGGGTGTGCGAGATCATTGTGCAAGTTTTTCCTGTTATTTTTCCCATCAGGGAATGTCAGATACGTGATACCCTTCAATGCATGCAACTTTTGTAGTGTTTGGTGTCTGATGAGTCTGGTGATCTTGTTTGAGCAATTTCAATAGGAAAGAAGCCAGAGTGGATGAGATTTAGCTTTTCTTTAATTTACTTTATTTTTATTTTCTAAGTAATGAATGAAGAGGAGCAGTTCAGGATTTATACAAGATTCAATCTATTGCTTCTTTTCACAGTTTAGATTCATATTCAGCCTAGATTAATATTCTGGGTTTAATGCAAGTTAGCTCAAAGAACAGCATAGAAGAAGGTGGTAAATGTGAGGTGCAGCAAAAATTTGAAGCTTATTATTTATAATTTAAATTAAATCACATTATTGGAGCAAGAAACTTTTTAAATTAATTTTTAGAGTTTAAGGCATTTTATTATGGCAAAAAGAGCTGTCAAATTCATACGTTACCGAGCACTGAGTATATCATGCTAAAATTAATATTGTTTGTCTTATGTGTGTTGAAACTGAGCATTTAAACCACGGATTGGCCCGTTTCACTTCATTGTAAGCGTCTTGTGTAGCAGGTATTTGCCTCTTTTTTTTTTTATTTAAGAAAATGACTTTTTGAGATAATCAGCTTTATAATCAAGATTATACCAATGCTGTCGATTGAGCCTACCTTCATTCAGAGTTTATAAACTCTGAATACTAATGAGAAATATCAATTTGCTTGTGCAATTATTCTTTATCAACTTAAATCAGGACTTAAAGGGTTTCCTGCTGGCAGTTAAGATATTATAGTAACATTCACTTGCACTCATTTCATAAATACAGTAATTCCTTCATGACTTGAAGGCAGCTTAACAAATTGTGAAACTGCCAAGTCATGTAATCTTTAACTAAAAATACCTGTCCATGAGCGTTTTGATATATCTAAATGGCAGTTATAGCCCTGGAAGTATGCAAACTGGATGATTCTGTCTTTGCTGTTGTGAAAATCTTTCATTTTTCTTCTTCAATCACTTTTCAGTTCAAAAGATCATGTCTGACATAACATTGACTGAAATAAATACAATTTAGAATACTTTTAAATTAATATTAATTACATAACTACTTCATAACATATTATGTAATACTGTATGTAATGATATATGTGCCTTTTTGACCATCTTAAGTGCATGTTTATATGTCATTTCACAATTACTTTGACAGCTTTGGTACTGCTGAATTTATTGACTACATGTATAATCAAATAAAATATACTTGAATGTCATATTGAAAAATATTTGTAATCATGAAGTTGTCATTTTAGTACATTTGAAATGTATTAGCATATAATATTGGCTTATAAATATAATTTCAAATAGCATGGTAGAAAATGTACTTTATGAAATGTATGAACTTTATTGAATTGGATTGGATTGGACATACTTTATTGCATAAATGTACTTTTCAAAAATACACTTAATTTTTTTTTATGCATGACTCATTCTCAGCTTTAAGAAAGTCATTAGAAAATCACATTTGTGTGCATGGCCTCACATATTCTTTTTGGTGGTCTGTCGGAAATGAAAGATTTGTTTTAAAAGGAAAATGTACGAAATATGAGCTTATAGATCTTTTAGCTGGAGGGAAACTATTGAGTCATTACCATAAGTGTGATTGGTCTGACATCTATCTGTAGGTGGTTAGCAGCTCTATGTCCTGTGGTAGATTATGAGCTTTATAATGGATTTACTAGAAGCCTAAAGGGAGGCCAGGCCTTACATGTGACAGGTGTGCAGTTTGAACTGAATGGATTATGAATGATATTTAACTGTATGTGCTTTGCTTACGCTCTGGTATGAACCGAGCCTCACAATCTATGAACAAAGGCGTTTTTGTTGACTTTGGTTTTCCATACAAAGTGTCTCAAACAAAACAGAGTTTTTATTTTTATAATTTTAAAATTTTAAAATATTTTTAAAATCGAAAAGATCGCAGAGATATGTCTCGAGAGGCTTGTTTCCCTAGTAGAATTAAAAATGTAATATTAATATACAACATACTCTACAGTTTCAATTATAATCAAATAATTTATCTGTGCTTTAATATGTTAGTCAACACATCAAAGTAAGTGTATTTCTTTAAAGCATGACAAAAGATTATTAAAACATAATGATTTAAAATGTACTTTAAAGTAAAAGCTTTAATTTTATATTATTACAAAAGTTAACTTAAGTTGGCTTTCTTTAATTTCTGTATTGTATACCATTTTATCAGTACAGAATATCTGTAAAATATAAATGCACATTCAAGAACACTTCTTTTTCGCAAGGGATAACAGTAGGCTGTGGGGAAAATTGTTGTAGAAAGTTACTTCACAATATTAAGTTTCTCCTTAAAAAGTAACTAATTGCATTGCTTAGTTACTTTTTTATCACATTTCTTTGATTTTTAATGACAAATTTGTACATTTATGGAAAGTAATTAGTGCTTATCATGATTAAACGATTTGATAGCACTAAAAGTAATGCATTACGTTACTTTTGAGTTACTTTTCTGACGTGTTTGTTTTTTAATAGGCCCTTTCACACCAAAAGTGCAAATGCAAAAGGAAATGCAAATACACGCCTGTACGGTAAAGAGCACAGCTCAACTAAAAGTTTCAGCTGTGCTTCCATTCTGAAAAGCAGAAAAACAGGATGCAGAAGAAGAAAGTAATAACACTGCAAAACTCTTAATTCAGAAATAAAAAAACAACAACAACAAAAAAGAAACAAACGTGATGTCATTTTTGCTTATTACGGTAATATGGTTGAATTTGCTTATCGAAGGTCAGCGGCAAAGGCATTGGTTAATAATGCTTTTTTGATTCATTTTGAGGAATATTGAATCTGTTTTTGTACAAGTGAGATAAGAAAATGCATGTTCACATTTAATTTAGAACTAAAATAACCATCATGTTCACACAGCGCTCACAACGCCTTTGTACGTTATTCCCAATTCCTCTCAATATGTGGACTGGAGATCTGTCAGTCAATAAATGGGAAAACAAAGTAACATGAAATACTTATCAAAAATTAGCAAATAATAAATAAGAAAAATCTCACTTGTTTTGGTTGATCGTTGACATTGTGTTCGAAGTGTGTGGATGGCGTGTGCCGTGTTTCAAGGTCTCCAGGTTTTTTTGCACAAGCGTGCCACTTTTTTTGTATTTAAAGTGTTTTGTTTTAGTGAGTTACTGTTTGAAACCTCCATCTCCTTGTGTCTCTCCACAGCGCACACGATCCCCCGTAAGTAACAAATAGATGACACGGTCATTCGTTTTCGTTTCGTACATGGATTTATTTTGTTAATCAAATTTACTGAAATGTACTAAGAGAACATGGTTGAACGTTTTGCGTTCACAAACAAAGGCACTGAAATATAGTTCCCTTTCAAGGGAACTCGCACTGCCTCGAACGCTTGGGGAATACTTGGACGCTTTCTCGCGAAGCACAATATGTAAACTTTAAAACTTTTAAAAACTTTGTAAACTTTTTCCTTTGAAGACAAATAGTGTACAAAAAGTTGTCCATGTTTCTATATTAAAAAGTTATCTAAGTTATCGCTTTTTCTGTCTTCTGATTCTGTTCTGAGCTCGTGTGAAACCGAGAGCCATCACAGACATTTTCTGCAGGCATTAATTCAGTATTCTTATATGCAACTTTACATTTTGAATGAGTGTTTGTTTACATTTTCAGCTGGTGTCAGCACTGGCATGACAGGACAAGCAAACTGAATGTTTTTATTGTTAATTCCTGACAGCTTCAGTGCCCCAGTACAGAGTGAAAATAAAAACTAAGTGAAACAGACTGACCAAGAATATAATGGCGCAGCATTCAATCAAAGTTCTGTAAAACTAAATAAACTGTAATTGAAAAATTCTCTGGAAGTGCCTTTAATAATATAATGTTCATACCAAAAGAAAACAGCTGTTTAAGACCCGTCATATTTTTTTTTGCAGTTGTTGTTGAAAGGTTATGGGTGTCAGTCAACTGGTTGAGTGAGTTCTCTTGTAAGGGTGGAGTATAGTAAATACTGGAGGAAAGAGATCTGGCGGATGTTTTGAGTCCGCTCCTGAGACTTTTCACTTATTTACACCAGGACCTTATGATCACTTTTCATTATAATCATAAACTCATAGTAGAGTTATTTGACTCAAATGTAATTTTGCTCTGCTTTTTTCCATTACTTAAACACAATATACGGCAGGTGGCTGTAGATAAGCGCATGATAGGGTCAACTTAAATTGTCTTTTATTCTAACTTCAAACACAATGAACAGGAGAATAACCGGGAGATAACAACCTCATACATGTGAATGCAAATTAGTATAGGACAAAGGCCAGATTAAAACTGAGGTCTTTTATTACCAGGCAAACAAAAGAGCAAGCAAGACAATTAATGAGGTGAAAAAGAGACACAGGTGAATGGGATGAATGAATGGTCAAAGGACAACTAACACATAAATAAAAACCAACCAAAAATAAAACATAACCCTGACAGATATATGAAATGAGATATTTGATATTTTACAATTCTGACTTTCTTTTCTTGCCGCTTTGAATTATATCAACTTAGAACTGAAAGAAATAAAGTCAGAATTATAGGATAAAAAGTCAAAATTACCATTTTTATATTTTTAACTAGTTGCTGAAGCTTCCATTGATTGCGATGAACATTATATTTAAATTAAATAATTTGATTGAGTTATTGTGTAATGCTTTTAAAAAAATGTATCAGTCAATTTCCCTGTACCCTCAATGATTCCAAATAATTTGTACATTTGTTTTCATTCAAATCAGGTTTCTGCATTCTAAAGTTTTTTTTTTGTTTGTTATTGTTCCTGCACTTCAAATAACATTTCAAGTTCACATTAAAGGAGCGTTTGAAAGTCTACTTAAGTGCACTCAAGCGGCCTTTTCTTTTATGATCATATTACTGAATACTGTATTACAAGTACAGTAATTTAAATATATACTGTTCAAATTTGAAATATATACTAAGTGCACATTCAGTACAATTAAGCGCACTACCTTTTCACAAGGGAAAGTGGTTAGGGTTTCTCCTTAAAAGAAGTAACCAATAGCATTACTTACTTTTTATGGAAATTAATTAGTACTGTGAAATCACAGCATTGCGTTACTTTTGAGTTACTTTTTTTCTCACATTTGTTTGATTTTTAATGACAAATTGTTAAATTTCTGGCAAATTTAAAGGCCCTTTCACACCAAAAGTGCAAATGCAAAAGGCTTTGCAAATTCACACCTGTAGAGTAAAGAGCTCAACTAAGTGTTTCAGCTGTACTTCCAGTTTGAAATGCAGAAGAATAGGATGCAGAAGAAGTTCAACACTCTTACTTCAGCAATAAAACAACAACAACAACAAAGATGAAACACAAATGCTATGTAATTTTTGCTTATTAATGTGGTGGATTTGGATCATCGAAGGTCAGCAGACATTCGTTAATAAAAAATTGAATTCAATATTGAATCTACAAGTGAGAGATTATCTACATGAATCTTAATTATGTACATGACTTAAACAGAGATACTTTTAAAGTATTCAGTATAGTTAACAGCCATATCACCCTGTAGCCTAAGATTGGTTGCCCACTGCAGCTAAGCAGGATTGAGCCTGGTTAGTACCTGGATGGGAGACCTCCTGGGAAAAACTAGGTTGCTGCTGGACGTGGTGTTAGGAGGCCAGCAGGGGGTGCTCACCCTACTGTCTGTGTGGGTCCTAACGCCCCAGTATAGTGACGGGTACACTGTACTGCAACAAGCACCGTCCTTTGGACGAGACGTTAAACCGTGGTCCTGACTCTCTGTGGTCATAAAAAATCCCAGGATGTTCTTCGCAAGAGTAGGGGTGTAAACCTGGCATCCTGGCCAAATCTGCCCATTGGCCTTGGTCCATCATGGCCTCCTAATCCCCCCCATACTATAATTGGCTTCATCACTCTGTCTCCTCTCCACCATTAAGCTGGTGTGTGGTGTGTGGCGTTCTGGCACAATATGGCTGTTGTCGCATCATCCAGGTGGATGCTGCACATTGGTGGTGGTTGAGGAGATTCCCCCCGACTATGTGAAGTGCTTTGAGATCTGGAAAAGCGCTATATAAATCTAACATTTCTTCTTCTTCTTTCTAAAGTCTTCAAAACAGAATTTTTATGGGAAAATATCAATATGGAATGTATGCAGTGGAATCTGGTTATGTCGACGGCCTCGGGGGTTGCAAAAAAGCGTTGAGATAACCGATGATCAAGATAACCAGCCAATATGGCGATTTATTTGATGATTTTTTTATGTTTGCTAACAACAAAAGGCATATGAGCACCAACTAACAGCAGAGATTTACCAGTATACAATAAAAAACACCTTCCATTCTCCATACAAACCTTTAATTATATTCTCCAACATTGCAAACACAATTTTTCTCACAGCGTAAACAGTCGCAACATATTGGTGAGGTCATCACGCTGTACTGGATTGCATACTTTCTTGCGTTCTGCCTGTCTAATGTGCTTTCTCAACAAATTCGGCTTCGTCCCGTCTATTAATAACCGGGTTCTTCAATCCGCAGCGGCGCTGAGCAGAGCGTCCATCAGAACAAAAGCAGGGTTTGTGTGTGTATGCATGTGTGTGTGTTTATCTAAGCCTCACACTCATTGGTCGTAACCGCTCGTTACCAACCAATGTCAAAATATTTGAGAAAACCAATCAAATCAGAGAAGGTGTGCTCTATGTGCACACAGAAGCGGATGAGGCTTAGGGATGAGGGTGGGATCCACAGTAGCACTTGCTGCTTGTTCAGAAGCGTAAGAACAATATGCGCTTTCACTTCAGAGAGTGCTGCTGTGAGAGAAGCGTCACTGACAGAGCGACTATACGGACCGCGATCCATGTGCAACGTGAACTCAGCACATGCGCAGTGAACTCGGTACGATCATTAGTCACGAGATAACCATGTGAAGTGGCGAATTTGTCCCTCTTTGTGCTCGAGATATTAGGGTTTGTGACATCGAAACGACATAACCGATAAGAAAATGCTAAGACAAATAGGGAGTTTGGCGGTTCCACTTCAAAAACGTCGACATAATAGGATTGGCGAGTTAACCGAGGTCGAGATAAGTGGACTCCACTGTATATATAATTATACAAATATTTCTCTATACAAAGCACATGAATAATGTGGTGTGGTACAGTGGTATTTGCTGGTTACCAAGTGTTGCTGTCACAACAGTGGTGCGATGAGCGATGCGGAGAATCACGAGGAGGCAGCAGGTAAACTTGCTACTTTTTATTTACAACAAGAAAAACAAAAGGACTTTAAATACAACGAAAACGGCACTCCATTAGCGCAAAAACTAGGAACAAGGAACATGTATCCACACACGGAGAACTGACATCAAACAGTAACAGTTTCAACGATCGACAAGGACATTAGGACACGGGATTAGGAACAGCTGACAAGACTTGGGCAGTGATTAGACACAGACAGGAGCGTGCAGGACCTGGAAGATACATAAAGGGACCTGGAAGGGAACAACACGAGACAAGACCGTGACAGTTGCATTGTCCTTCAACCCAAAAATGTTCTAAATATATGGAGAAATGTGACGTAAATGATTCAATTACACTCTTTTACATTTTTTTTTTTACATGTTACATGTAGTTACTATAGTAATAAGTATAGATTTTGCTTAATTATATACAGCCAACCCTAAACCAGACCCTTATACTTATCCTATAAGTAGATATAGATAATTAATATTACTCAGCTCTTAAATGTAGTTGTCTCGTCTTAATGTTTTACTTCCGGGTCCTGTCTGTGTATCTTTCCGTGCCCTTGTTACACCAGATTTGTTTCTCACTCAACTTGTTAGTCTCTCCAGGTGTTCATCATGTCTTCCAGTATAAATGCCCTCTTGTGTCCTCAGGTCCTCTGACGGTTAATGATGTTGTCGCATGACAGTGTTTACGTGGAAGCACAGTGGATGCGCCAGGTTTGCACTAAGAAGTGCCATTTCTGTTTATATTTAAAGTGCTTTCATGTTTGAATAAATCTGAGTTTGCTGCATCTCTGTTTCTTGCTCCGCATTGCACACTGCACAGTTTATAACAGTAGTATTTAAATGTAATGTGAGAATTATACCGTAAACACTTAAATGTAACCAAATAATTGAAAATAAAACAGTATCACAAACACACACACACAAATGTACATGCATACACACACGCATGCACACAATCTTACTGACTTGTTTATACTCAAATTAATTCCGGATTGTGATCAATTGCTGTAACTCTTTAGAACTTAATTCTTCAGAGTGTCATCAAATGAAGAGAAATTGAATCTTGAAATCCGGACGACTATAAAAAGAAATCTAAATGCTTCCTGCATTCAGTTTCCAGACTAAGATGTAATTTTGAAATGGAAGTCAAAGGGAACTTAAAGTGAAAGACTAAAAATAAGAATATGAAACACTTCCTGACTGCAACTTCCATTTTCTGAAATGTCATGAAGAAGACAAGACAAACTTGAAAAATCTTCATCAGTGGATAGTAAAAAGATCATAAACACAATTTAAAATCACTGCAGATTGGGGCTTCAGTCAGCAGCACATGGGCCCAGAATATATGGAACAAACATACTATAATTTCCTAATGATAAAATTCAGCCATCATTAGAATATTCCTCCCTCTTGATTATTGAATCAAGAAACATTTTATGAGGCCTGAAATGGAGCAAACGTTGGTAGGAAGAGCAGGAAATCCAGAGGGTTAATGTACAATTAACCATTTTATTGTTTGGTTTGTAACCACATTCTTTTAATTGCACTTCAGAATCATTTGACTGTGCCCATGTTACATTAGGAGCCAAGATATCCTGATTATTTTGGTCAATAGCAAGGAGAAGTCACAAAGTCTTCTCCCATAAATGCCTTCCAAAGCACTTCATGGCATTTGCACCCCATGTTTATTTGTCTTTTTTTGTCTACGAAGGGGAAAAAGTTATATGGATCTAAGTAGGAGATTCAGCAAACTAAGCACGAGAAATAGGCTAGTCTCACGCATTCAGTCTGGTCTTCACTGCAGGTCATTCTGGCCAAGACATCCATTTACACAAGAAGAAACTGCTTGACTGAGGAGTAAACCCATCAGCCAGAGTTTGTTTAGTTTTTATCGGCCATTGAAGGATATATTTCAGTATTAGGATATAGCAGGATATATCTTTTCGAGAGTGAACATTGTATGTGGTCATTTTATGGAGCTTTAAGAAGTTTTTTCATTTATTCCACTTAGTCTTTATAATTTGACTTCTGCTTGTAGAAAAAAAAAAAACGGGTTTGGTGTGATCCTGAAAATGAAGTGTACTTAATTGTGTTAAATGTGCACATGTAGTGCACTTCAAATATTAAAAGTATGTATTTTTTTAAATTGCACTTGCAGATAATATAATAATAATAATGCAATTAAGTGATAGGATTAATAATGTCAAATAACATCATTATGTATAGAATAGAAGTAACTATGAAGTTACATTTAATATGTACTTAAGTCCTAAATAAGAGAGTCAAAAATGCTGACATTAAATTTCAATTAAATGTCATTATTATAATTTGTTAATTGCAAATATTGTAATGAATTTTGCTGAATTGTGCATTCAGTTCATACTTAAGCATTTTGTTTAAAATATAATTAATCTAATAAGTACTTTTCTAAACTATACAGAATCTTCATTTTCAATTTTTTGCAAAAACACTCACTTGATCCATCACTCACTCACTCACTCAATCACTCTCTCTCTCTCTCTCTCTCTCTCTCTCTCTCTCTCACACACACACACACACACACAAACACACACACACACACACACACACACACACACACACACACACACACACACACACACACACACACACACACACACACACACACACACACACACACACACACACACACACACATAAACACAGAGGAATGCTGGCTCCAATGACACTCTGTTTATTGGCCCAGAACCGAACATCACAGAGGGGATAAGACATCCGTTTTCCTAATACCCCAAAATCCTCAGAGATGTTTGTGCAGATGTGAGAACTACAAAGAGTCAAAGGTTGAGAAATAGCTTATGGTTTTGAAGAATTGGCATGTAGTTTTACACTTTGAGTGAGAGGTTTCAAAAATCGTGTGACATGAAAAGATTTTGTGTGTAAGCAATTGGTAAAAACTGTAAATAAATCCCTATGATACAGCAGCCTAATATGTAAAAACTTACTGCATGATAAGGTCATTTCAATCACATATAACATTTAACATTTTAAGAAAATGTGTGTGTGTGTGTGTGTGTGTGTGTGTGTGTGTGTGTGTGTGTGTGTGTGTGTGTGTGTGTGTGTGTGTGTGTGTGTGTGTGTGTGTGTGTGTGTGTGTGTGTGTGTGTGTGTGTGTGTGTGTGTGTGTGTGTGTGTGTGTGTGTGTGTGTGTGTGTGTGTGTGTGAGAAAAAATCTGACAAATGTACAGTTGCAATCTTATTTAGTTTATTATTTCTTATTTGTAATAGTAACTGCATTAACCCTACTTTATGAATTCTAGTAAATTCACATTTATATGATACAGTGTACATAACAGTAAATACAAGTAACATTCAGTATTGTTTCTTCTTGCAGAACCTGTGTCCAAACAAGCATCTACTCCACACTCATCTCGCAAAGCTCCTTTACCCAATGCAAAATCTCTGGATATGAATGGTTTCTGATCAAGAACCATATTCCAACAACTTCCCAAGTACGCTTTTAATTGATTGTCAGAGAGCAATGTGCCACATTAGTACATCCATCCATCAGAAATATGTACTCTGATATTGTGTAAAACTACAAAAATCTTTGGCAAATAAATTTAAACCAAAACCTTATCGAGAAGAAATCATGAAATAAACTTTGTCAAAAATTATTAAGATGATGTTATACATGAAAAAATTACTTTTGAGGAAATACACCATGGCAAATTATTGTGACTTTCTTGGAGCTTGTTGGATTTGATGCCTCAGGATTGACTGATGTAAAAAAAATCAATCAATAAGAATCCTTTGAGTATTAATAAACACAAACTTAAGTACACAAAGGAAAAGTATGTACACACTAAACAAAAGATCTGACATTCAGGCATAACTCAGGCATTAGTTATACAAAATGTATATTGTACTTTGTAAGTGCTACACTCTAATCTGGTAGAAAAAAAGGATTAAAAATAACAATTTCACATCCAGAAATGGAGAATGCCTTCATTTTAAGATACAAATTACAGTGTGTTTGAATTTGTTATATAGCAAAATAATAATAATACTAATAATTACAATAATGATTTGTTGAAAAAAGTTCATCAGTATTTAGGTTGACTTTAATATTCAAAAATATGAAGAATAAAAGCAGCTGCATTACTTTTCAAGCTGAATGGCCATCACGAGAATCTATGAATACTGGCAATCATGCAGCTAGAGAATTTTAATGTTGTTTCATATATGAAGTAACTTCAACACTTCACCCTCCTCAAAGTGACCTTTTTCCACACTTGTAAAAAAAGCTCTTTGAGACCAAATGTCTGTGTTGAAGTTAACTTGCAAGCTGTGTGCCATCATAACACTCCATTATAAGGCCACTGTTATACTGAAGACATAACAACATAGAACATCAACAGATGACCAAATCTCCACACAAACCCTGAGAAATTATAAAGCCCTGGAGATTTCTTTTAAACTGATTTACCTGTCATCAAAAAAACACTGCGTCACCAACTTCAGTATTTGAACCCAATATATCAGTTGCAAAACCAAATCATGACATTGGATCACTTCAATTATTGGTACAGTATCCATTAACATGTTGCTGAATCTAAGAGTCCAACATTATAATAAGCACAAAAGATGTTATTTGAGTTGTTCTCCTGGTCTCAAAGTCCTTCAGTGTTCCCGTACGTCTGCCCAACCATGACCAATCCACATGACCGTGGGAACTCTCACTCATCACTCTTGATGTCCATATCAGTCAGTGGTTAATTTGACAGGGAAGCTTGTGTCTTTGTTGTGTGTTTATGGGTAAATTTGTGTCTTTAACATTCTTCCATCTGGGTCACAGAGAGCATGGCCAAGAGCCTTTTGTCATGGTGATGACCTGAGCCAGATAGTGACCAGTGTCGGGTGACCGCTGTAATAAAGAAAAAAGTAAAAAACTAAAATAGAAACCACTATCATCTTTCAGCCGGACCACCAGGAAGACAAATCCTTCTGCTTATTAATTCTAGAATGTTGTGAATCACCTGCAGACATCATACAATGAACATACTTTAGTGGTGTCTGTTTATGCTTCCATCACTAATATTATTGCTCATACTTTGGGTAAGATGTCTGAACAAACTTTTTGCATAAATTAAACCCAAATAAATCTTGAGAAACTGTTTTTTGACTAACAGAAATAACGTCATGTGGCATCAGAAAGTATCTGATAAAAAGATGTCTTTGGTTTGACCTTTCTCTGATGTTTCTCACAGGAAGTGAAGCTAACAGTGGATTTGGATGTGCCTTGATGCCTTCCTACTGTGGAATGTGTCCTCTAGAGACAGCCTTTTTCAGTTTTTGGACACAGCCCTAATCATTTGTTTCTTGATTATTTTCACTTGTGTCTTGTTTAGTTGCTCATTTATTCTATATATATCAATCTTTTTCCTAATGAGAATACTGCGTTTTAGATTATGGCAGGCACTTCTGGTTTGGGGAAGTTTCACTCAAAAAGGCTGAAACAAATCATTTCAAATTAAAAGGTTGTGCTACAAATCTGTCAGTTTGACTGAATGAGCTGTAAAATTTCCTTTACGTTCTATTTTAAGATGTCAGGAGAATATGGAAGCCCATTTCCGCCACAGTTGAGAAAAAGAAAGAAGTCGAAATATTGACTTAGTTTCTCGAAATAACGAGAAACTTTCTCGAAATATTGACTTAGTATCTCGAAATAACGAGAAACTTTCTCGAAATAATGACTTAGTATTTCGAAATAACAAGAAACTTTCTCGAAATAATGACTTAGTATCTTGAAATAACGAGAAACTTTCTCAAAATATTGACTTAGTATCTCGAAATAACTAGAAACTTTCTCGAAATATTGACTTAGTATCTCGAAATAACGAGAAACTTTCTCGAAATAATGACTTAGCATTTCGAAATAACAAGAAACTTTCTCAAAATAATGACTTAATTTCTCATGCTTCTCCGCATGGTCAAAGCGTGTAAATGCGAGATCACAGCAAACATGACAAGCTCTGTTAAACAGCTGTTAAAGTCAGTGTCTTAATCAATAATATAATTAAAGAACATGAATGATAAATCATCAGTACATAAGAGGGGATTCCATAGTATATAGTATTTTATTCATTTGTATTTTTGTGTATGAACAAGAATGAACATGGATTTTAAACAGAGGAATTATAGACTGTTGTATTATAGTGTTGTATAATATTGTATTCTAGTGACTCTTTATGATGAACCTACGATCAAAGAGCATCTGCGAATTTCACGTTAATATTAGCACATGTACTCATGCATTTTATGAAGATGTTACACTTAAACTTAACGAATAAATACAGCGTTAAACCGATAGTTTTGTAAATTGTGCAAGTTTTGCATTTTTCATTTGCAATTTTCGACATACTAAGTCATAATTTCGACTTAAATAAAAAAAAAAAATTCTCAACTGTGGCGGAAACGGCTTCCATACGGAGAATACTGTAACACTTGATATTTTAATGTGACGTGTAACAACAATATCATTGGCCAGATCTCTTTTCAGTCACTGAATTATTTTCCTCCTACTTATATTAATTTTCAGTGTATTAGTTTGCTCCTGTGGGTTTCCAGTGTTCCTGGTCTCCTGTGTTCAAGAGTGTTTTTTTGTTCTCATTAAATAAATATCAATAGCGTTTATATCCTCATTTCAACTCTCCTTGCCTTCCAACCAAACCACGATACCTAATACTACCTGGCACTGACTAACAATAGCAAGTGGTAAATCATGGTTCATGGTTCAGTTTACAATCAAATCATAAACTGACAATAATGGCATCATAAATCTTGCTTCTTTAGCTCAAATAACAGAAAAACTCTAGGAAACATTTCCACAGGCTCCATATTGAGCATTGTGATTTGTCTTGTTCATTTTTCTATGACTGCTCCTTCTCCGCATACTGTCATTGGTCGTATTTAAAGCACAGGAGCACAACATTGACTGTTTACATGAGGGGTCAAACTTTGATGCAAAATGCAGTGAATATGGTACACTTAGTAAATGTACTGGCCATATTTTACATATCATTAGCATATGCTTTAAGGATGTTACATAGCAGTTTCTATATTGTATAGAGGCAGAGAAATGGAATTGTCCACTGACAAAACAAATTAAACTTACTACGAGAAATTACTGGTAGGCTAAAGTTGGATATTTCAAATAGCGTGATATTGAAATGTGTTAAACATAAAAATTAATGATTTTTTGTCATTTATCCTGAATATGCTCAGGAAACACAAGAATATCCATGTTCAAGTCCATATGACTTTCCTAAAATTAAAGGAACATGCAAAGTATACTTGGAGAACAGTGCAACCGTTGCACATAGTTTGGTCATAATCAAGGGTTTAAAGGGAAACGGCACTTGAGTTTACAGCCTAAAGTTAAGGATATAGTGATACAACTTCACCAGTGATACATCAAAATCGAAGTATACTGAAGGCAGTGTAAGGTGTGTATTTGGGAGCACACTTGAAAGTGTGAGTTTGTAAGTATGTGTCTGCGCTCTCATACAGTGGATGTAGCAGTTGGTTTGACTGTGATGCTCTGCGCAATATCCTCCCTATTGATCTTCTTCAGTGCTGTACAAAGCGTATCGATATTAGCTGAATCCTGGCTTGCCCAATGAGACAGAAGGGCCTGGATGGGCCTCTCTTCCTGCTTGAAATTAGCAATGTGTTCTTCTTTGTATCCAAGTAGCCCTGCCAGACTGCACCAATCGGTTTCCTCATTGGCCCCTGACTCCTCCCCTTCACAGGTGCGATGTAGCAGTTTCTCAACCTCCTCCCGTGTGTGTAGGGGCAAGGACAGGACTGAACTTCCATCCATCTTGACCACTAAAACAAACAGAACACATTTAGCCATCTGGATTAATATATTTAAAACAAGACTGCAAAGAAGCATTTATCCGTACTTGCTCTGAAACTGCAGCAGCATACATAGCAGATCTAGTCTGTCCAAGACCAAGTACATTAACACTGTCATATCCACTAATGTTTAAATGCATACCTCAGGTTTTTATTGAACTCACTCACTACCCTCCTTCTCATTCATTTAGTTAAATATCAACCTCCAAAACTATATACAGCTATATACAGAATATAGCTATATACTATACAAACTATATACAGAACAAGTTTTGCAACAATGAATACAACACATGCGGTTGCAATTATAAAAAAAAAAATGTAATGAACAAGAGTTTATCTAAACATAACTTTCTTTTTTAACTTACATTTTTTTTATGATCAGTGTGATCAAAAAACTGGTTAGAGCCAGCAGACGGTAAAAAAAACAAAAAAACATTCCCAGACAGGCAGAGGCGCAACGCTAGTTGCATTCTGTCAGGGTTCTGCCACATTCAGTCTAGTCATTTCTTGGTTTTGTGGCAGAGCTCTGACACTACCGTTATGTTTTGAGTTGTGTGTTCGTGCGCGCGGCTTCGAGTTTTCGAGTCGCGTGCACGCTTGTCTGTGTGCCATCTTTTGTGCGAGTTA
Organism: Rhodeus uyekii; assembly: GCA_037043235.1. Classification (NCBI taxonomy): domain Eukaryota; kingdom Metazoa; phylum Chordata; class Actinopteri; order Cypriniformes; family Acheilognathidae; genus Rhodeus; species Rhodeus uyekii. Next base: position 278,453 of record JAWRVZ010000160.1, read on the forward strand.
TGATGTCCGGTCCCGATAATTTGGTCTGGTTCAGTTTCAGTTTTGTGTCGGCATTCGGGCATTCATGGCTCGTGTGTTCGTCCTTGAGTGCGCGAGAACAGGTGTTTACTAGTTCTTGCGTGCTCTGTCACGTGACACTCTCTCTCGCCTGCGTGCTTTCATGTTGTATTTTCTGTCACACGCAGTTTGGTTGTCACCAGCTGCACGTCGTCTTTGATTAATGTGAACATGCAGCAATGCGGGTCCGCATTGGTTACGTGTTCACGTCTTGTCTGTTTCCCCGCCCATCTTGTTCCATTGTCATTAGTTTGATTTCTCTCAGCTGGTTTCCCATTAATTATCCTTCCTCCTGTCATGTTTGCTGTCCTTTGTCGCGTCGTTATTTTGCCTATGCTCTGTTCATCTCTCTTGCCAGTTCGTGTCTTGTCCAGTCTGCCCATGTCAAGTCTAGTTATATTTTCCCCCTCAGGGTGGTTTATCTTTGAAGTTTTGTTTTCTTTTTTTAATACAAAGCTCTAAGTCCCTGCACACTGAGTCCTCGCTCTTCCCTTCTTCCCCCAAACCTGACAGCATTCTACCAAGCACCACATCTGAACAAACCCCACGTTTACCAGAACTCTACTGGTTAATAAGTAAGCACTACAAACAAACCGAAATAAAATGACAAACCTGAAGCTGAAGAAACCCTAAACGTTAACGGAAAAGACCTGAGTGACTGAGTGAGAGACAGAGAGTGAAAGAGAGCTGTTCTTTTCTCAGTGTTCTGTGTGTGTGTGAGCAGAGCGGGACACAGCAAATCTGTATGTGTAGGGGAGGGGCGCTGTGACTAGACAGACTAGACTATCACAGAACTAGACTAGACTAGACTATCACAGAACACAGACACAGTGTTCCACAGACCCAATGAGGATTTTTATTCAATCGGAGCACAGATATTGACTCTTATTACTCGTATAATACTCGTACTTGGCAGAAGTACTTTATCTGTACCGGATACTCGTTTCAGCCAAGTATCCGTCTCAACTCTACTGACTACCACAAAAAGTTAATCTATACGCAGGTGCAAGGTACTTTATCTAAATGAAAAACATACACCTCTCTTGCTTTTGCTCATTGAAGTGTCCAATTATTACATGTGAATTGAACGTGAAAAATTAATTGAATGTGAAAAACCAATTACCATTGGTTGCGACCCCAGACTTAAGGGTTTGTACCTGTATGTGGAGGCCCCTGACCCTCCTGTAGGCTCTGACTGTCCACTGAAATGCCACTGTCACTGTGGAGTTTCTCTCCCTCAGGAGAAGGAGTCTGACTGGGGTTTGCACTGCATGCTCTGACATTGGCTCCTTGTTTATTCTGCTTACAACTGTTCCACCTGAAAGACATCAAAGCAAACATCAAAAGCTTTTATTATAAAAATCTGAATTTATTGTTAACCTAAAGTGGGACATTTCTGCACTACTCTTCCACTCTCTGCCATTGTCTAAACAATCTAGTCAACCCAAACAAGCAATGATTTGAGAGCACCAGGACTTTCATACCCTTAAGAAACCAAAGAGGGTCAATGTTACACCCTGCAGCAGTGATTTTAATATTTTATGACCCCCTTCCTCCACAACCACCATCTGTGTCTGCTCAGAAAACTGCCATTTTTCTATATTGTAATCAGTCTGCAAAAACATATAGTTTTTGTTATACATATTTTAATATGCTGTCTTTATTATTATATTGCCATATTCACAGAAGGTTTTGAATGTTCTTCATCCAATCCGAAATGAAAGTCAGAAATGTTTTCTAATCTAATCTGGGATCAGTGGCTCTGTTTTATCCCACATAATAAACAATGCGCTCGTGATGGATCAGATGGAAAAACTGCCTAGAAGCGTTTTTTTCCGTCCTTCCTTTTCTACTTAAAAAAAAAAAAGCTGAACTAAAGCTTACATGGTCCTGTGCTTTGTGAGTGGAGATAATAACATCACAGGGAGAGAATAAGTCCGATCTTCCTCACCGTTTAAAGATGATGAAGGCCACCAGGCCCAACAACACAGCAGCCAGAATGGAGCTGTAGATGGGAATGAGGTTGGGGCTCAGCCCCGGTAGTCTCTTCAGCCCAGGGTCAGCAGTGGACGCACTCTCTGTACGACTGTCGGGTGGAACCTTTTCTGTATACGAGACAGCTGATGGAGCAGGAGAAGAAAAAGTAGGAACGAAAGGAGCAGGTGTATCAAATTGAGTAGGAGAAGGAGGAGGAGGAGGGGGAGGAGGAGAAGGAGAGGTTGAGCTATTAGGGGGGTCTACATCTGTTGGAGGAAAGGGACAAAGACAAAAAAAACGTTAGTTGCTAAAAAGCTGTTTTAGTATTTGAAATGTCATGAGAGGTTTCTAAAGCAAGTTTAAGATGCATATAAAATTATGTAGTTATTTCAAATGAGCTATAATTAGCCAGGGAAGGATTAAGTGATACAACAGTGATACTAGAGCCTCATACATGGAATTCAATACCGCAATTTACATGAAAGATTGATGATCTGCACATACTATATATAGTATAAGGTTTATTGCGTTTAAGTTAGTAATTTAAAGAGATAGTTCATGTCTTTCATTATTTACTCTAAAATATTTGCACAAAAGAAAATATTTAGAAAAATATTGGACCACATTGATTTCATTTTATGGATAAAAACAGTTCATTTTTCAAAATATCTTCTTATGTATTCCATGGAAAAATATATAAGTATTATAGTTAATAAGTTAGTTAGTTAGTAATTCGATGGTCTAAACATGGAATCTGTGCCCTAAAAAAGCTAATTTATAAAGAATTGGAAAACTTTTTATTGAAAGTTCTACACATCTCCTGCTTATTTGATTATTGACTATTTTGGTTAATTTATTTGAATGTGTTTCCTGTTAAAAATATGTAGAAATAAATTTGTGAAAAAAGTTTACAAAGTCCATCTAGGTTGTCATTAGTCAAGGAAACTATTCCAAAATAAAAGACACAAAAGCAACTCAGACAACATTTTAAAATTGAGTAAAAGCACATTTCATTTTATAGAAAAAAAAACTGTTTTAAGTAAGTTTTTACTAAGACTGTTTCGTCTTGACCCTGTGAGCTCTGTTCGCCGGCAAGCTAAAAAATTATTCTTTTGATTGGATTATCTTTGATTCAATTGGGGGCCGTAATAAACAGGCTTTGTCCTGAGTCAAGCCTAATGGACACTCAGATAGTGCAGGAGACTATGATTAAATTGGAGAGGTATAAGCTCAGCCCAAGTAGGACAGGCCTCGCCCAGGGCTATTGTGTGGGTGTGTGTGTGTGTGGTGTAAGTTATACCATAGACAGATGGACAGACACATTGAAGATCATCAGATATTCTGGCTGAAGGGGGATGGGGGGTGGGGGGGGGGGGTCATTGGGGGTTTGGTTTGGGGAAGGGCTATGCTCTAGGGAATGTTGTGTATGGATTTATTGATCAAAGTACTGCAGGATGAAACATATTGGAGGGAATTTTGGGTATGCAATCTTGTTTTGTGGAAAGCAATTGACCTCATTCATGAAACACAAGTAGAACACATTTTTCTAGAAATAGTTTTGAAACAATATTGTTGCATGAAATGATATGTAATAATTGTAAAGCACACGTTTATTTAGATCATTTTTTCTCAATTCAAACAAGCCCATACACAACACATGTGTAATGACATGCTGCTTGGCTAAAGCTATCGGGCTTCTGGGATGTGATCGCTTCCCAGTCATGACAGTGTTTTCCAACGTCATTTAACCAACTTTAACCAACTAAATCTGGATCTCGGACATGATGGGCAGGGACAACTGAAGGAGCACTGGAAGATCAAGAAAAACTATAACCTGTGATATATACTTCCTAATTGTCATTGTGTCAAGCATGAATAAAAACAAAGTAAATTAATAAATTGCATCACTTTTGGGGGGTTTTCTTAGCAGTGTTGAAATGTTCTTCAAAATTGTAAAGATTTTCCATCAAATGAGACCATGATCTTGATGATACCTTGATTTTTTTTTGTAGAGTTTGTAGGGGATTTACAGTTAAGACCCGAGGACCAGATATGTTGAATGAAGACCAGGAGTCAGAAGTGCAGTCAATAGAAGAAATTTTTGTGAAGTTTAGTTTGCAGTTTCATCAGCAGAAGCTTCAGGTCTCTCTAGGAGTTCGTAGGCCACCCCCCATACAATAACATTGTTACAGCAAATATACTCTAACAGAGGGTGCTAACTACGTCAATGATAACGTTTAAATGATTCTGATTGGCTAAGAAAGAAAGAAGGATAAACAAAACTAGTAATTTTCCACACAAGAGCAGACAGTCTGAAGCATATCTTCGTTGATCACGTGGTTGACGGGTTCGTGACGTGGCTTGTCAAGAACAACAAGTTTTATGGTGCCAGTTAATCACCTCACCAATACAGACCATATTAACACACACACACACACAAATACACAGCTTCTCCAAGGCTGAACTCGGCTCAGGCTCCAACTATAAACCAAAACATTCTGATAACTCGTTCTCCTTCTAAAATTGAAGGACTGTCACGTATTCCATGGGTCGTGATGACCTCTAAGAACCTAGCATAGGCAAATACAATACGGACATCAGAGGAATATTAGAGCAATTACACAATAATATGGTTGTTTATAAATGTAAATCATTTAGAATCATTTAATAATAAAAATAAGTATTCAAGATATTGATTAATGATTTAAAACTGAGGTTATAGTCATATATGTCAATCATTCTAAGAGAAATAAGAGAAGGAAAAGAAAAAGAAAATAATATATATATAATGTAAATAGAAGAGACAAGAGATTTTGATTATCTGCCTTCAAGTTACTAAAAGTAAGCTGTTATTTTTAAGTATGCCAGATGAAATCATTAAAATGCCTTCAGAGTGTAAGGGGTTAAAAGTGACAGCCAAGATATTTTAAGAGATTTTACATATAACTTATATAAAGCTTGAATGATCAGGATCTGGACTGGTATAGATCAATCATAATAAGAAATCGTCAGTCAGCATCGGCTGCAACAATCCTGCTGCAACGATCAGAGCATCCCTAAAAACAAAACGATTTAAAAATCAGACATAAAGACAAAGGTTTCTTTGGACAATGACAATAATAATAGCCATCAAGACAATGGCTATAATGAGTGAAAGAACTACAACCCTATGAAGTGACTAACAATCTAATCTCCGCCTTAACAGACACTACTAGTATAATATCTTGGAAACTACATTTGAGGTTTTGAATTGTGTTTACAGGTAAAAAGGCCTGAAATTCAATTTTCAATTCAGATCCACTTCGTTTTCCTCCTGCAATCTCTGAATGATATGCCAGTCCATAAGCACACACTCATATTCAATCACTGGAGAAGGGACACCAGACACCAACATGGACAGAGATGTTCTTTGTCAAGAAACAACCACCCCTCCGCCCCACACCCATGTCTCTGTACCTCCTCTGCCTCTCCGCATTGCTTTCTTTCTCTTCCATTATCTCTCCACCACATCTCTCTCATGCATGGTTGACCTTTAGTTGGCCAGTTATCCTCCTCTTCATAAAGACTTGACTCACTCATCTACCCAGTTCTGTCTTTTCCTTTCAAATGCTTAACTTCCTGCTCCTCTATCCCTCTAAGTATTTTATTGTACTTTTGTTTTTATTATACACACAAATATCAAATATCAGAGGATGATCAGAGGCATAAATATAAGTGTCACATGAGAAGGAGCCTCCAGTTCACTGTAATATGCTGGTTACCTAACATTGTGATAATGCCTGTCTTTCATGATTGAAAACGGTCCACAAATCGACTGAATGGATCAAACTGGTCGACTAGTTACAAAGTAAACAACTTACCCATTCAAACATCTGTGAAATCACCACTTCAAGTCTGTCTTTCCTGTAGCTCAAACAGTACACTGAAGTGCTTGCAACACCAAGGTCATGGGTTCAATTCCCAGGAAAAGCTAGAACTGATGGCAATGCCAATGTGTATCTTGAATGCAATGTTAGTTGCTTTGGATAAGTGTCTGCAAAATGTACTGTAAAACTGAACCAAACTGAACTTTAATAGTCTTAAACATAAAATTACTAGTCAATGAAACATAACGGTATCTCAAGTACCTGTCACTGATAGTAACAAATAAGAAATGTAAATATCTATCTAAGAATCTTTCTATTGTGTACTCATGGATTTAATGCTCAGGTAACTGTTTCGCAGTCTGGGCCATTCCAGCGGCTTTCATCCTCTCAGACATGTGGTTAAAAGTTTAGTTTCTTTCTTTGCATGCCCTCCTACGCACTTGACAGGAAATTAATTTCACTCTACAACCACACCTTGCACCTCACACCATATGTTTGTCAGTGACATGAAAAATTAGTTATCAACTGTTGATCCAAAGAATAAGATAATATATAATTGCTGTTTTTGCCTCACTGACATAAGCGGACATTCACGTTAGAAGAGCTTTTTAGCAAATAGATTAAATGTGCAATATTACCCACTGACCAGTTTGTAAGGCATGAGATGCAAATAAACAATGTATATTCATATGACGTAAAATATACAGTGGTGTGAAAAAGTATTTGCCCCTGTCCTGATTTCTTATTGTTTTTGCATGTGTCACACTTAACATTTTCAGATCATCAAAAAAAAATAAAAAAAAAATAAAATATATATATATATATATATATATATATATGAGTCAAAAATAACACAAGTAAACACAAAATGCAGTTTTTAAATGAACACTGTTACAATTAATGGACAAAAAAAGATGCAAACCTTCATGACCCTAGTTGAAAACCCCACCTGTTAAAACATAACTGTGGTTTATTTCAATTTCTCTAGCCACACCGAGACCTGATTACTTCCACATTTGTTCTCAATCAAGAAATCACTTAAACAGGACCTGCCTGACAAAGTGAAATAGACTAAAAGACCTTCAAAAGCTAGATATCATTCCAAGATCCAAAGAAATTCAGGAACAACTGAGAAACAGAGTTATTGAGAGCTATAAAAAAGCTATAGCTTTTTAAGCTGGAAAAAGTTATGAGGCCATTTCTAAAGCTTTGGGACTCCACCAAACTACAGTGATAGCCATTTTTCACAAATGGCAAAAACAAGAAACAGTGGTAAACCTTCCCTGGAATGGCCAGCCAACCAAAATAACCCCAAGAGCACAGCGATGACTTATCCAAGAGTTCACAAAGGATCCAAAGAATGGCTAGTCTCATTTGCCTCAGCTAAAAAACTACTGCTGAGCAAAAAGAACATTAAGGATGTCAATTGTCAACTTTTTGCCAAAAAACCCCAAGACTTTTGGGATCTGACGAGACAAAAAGTTGAAATTTTTGGAATGTGTGTGTCACATTACATCTGGTGTAAAAGTAACACTGCATTTTAGAAAAAGAACATCATGCCAGCCGTAAAATATGGTGGTGGTAGTATGATGGTCTGGGGCTGTTTTGTTGCTTCAGGACCTGGAAGACCATGAATTTTGCTGTCTACCAAAAAAAAACCTGAAGGAGAATGTCCAGCCATATGTTTGTGACCTCAAGCTGAAGCGAACTTGGGTTCTGCAGCAGGACAATTATCCAAAACACACCAGCAAGTCCACTTCTGAATGGCTGAATATAAACAAAATTAAGACTTTGGAATGGCCTAGTCAAAGTCCTGACTTGAATCCTATTGATATGCTGTAGCATGACTTTAAAAAGGCATTTAATGCTCGAAAACCCCCCAATGTGGCTGAATTACAACAATTCTGCAAAGATGAGTGGGCCAAAAAATTCCTCCAAAGCGCTGTAAAAGATTAATTGCAAGTTACTGCAAACACTTGATTGCAGTTGTTGCTGCTAAGGGTGGCCCAACCAGCTATTAGGTTTAGGGGGAAATCTTATTATTGTCATAGTTGTAGTGTGAACTTTTTAAAACTTTTCTCATAGTTGTCATTACAGTTTCTGTTCTTGGTGTAAGCGGGCCTTTGTCAGTAAACCACATAGCAACGGCCAAGTAGCCACCCAGAACACCCAATCATTGAGCTGTTGGTCACTTATAGTGTACACACAGTTGTGTGTGGGATAATAGCAATAACTGTGTGTATCATTTACACTGAAGTTGCATTATAATATTACAGAACATCCCATACAATATGAACAACAAATAAGGACAGGCCAGGACAAACACAGACTCAATTCTAACACATTTTATGGCATAATAGTCTACTTGTGTTCATTATTATAATCATGTATGCCTGTGACAGGAAAATCAGGAAAAAAACACACACACACACACACACACACACACACACACAGACAGATAATTATTTTTCAAAATCACGACTCTTTGACTGAGACGGTCTATAATGAGATGATGATGGTATAGAGAAAGTGTTTCCTGTAAGCGAGATCTGACTGTATAATTATGTTTATTGGGAATATAGACATCTACATGCCTTGTCACGCTGGAGAGGAGAGTAGAATATGTAGCATGTTGTTCGTGTGCATGCGTGTTCTCTGCAGCAAAATGTGATAGCGCTCATAAAAGGTCAGTGTAAGTAACCTGAGAAAGCAGCTGAGAAACCCCATCTCTATTATCGACCACAAACGCTTCTGTACATATGCTTTCTCCACCTCGCCACTAAATCTGTGTCTCCTGAAACACATCTGTCTTTTCTTCTGCTTTCTGTTGTCAGTTTGCTTGTGTTTTCATCCGTTCTTTTAGATCTTGTGATGCAACTCTTTTTAAGAGGACTCTTTAAAAGAGGACCTTTTAAATCATTCTTTTGCTATTTTTATAATAGCAAGCAAGAAAATCATACAACCTATATCTCTAATCGCCAAGTTAAACTAGTCTAGGGTCTTTCATGTCTTCCAATGCTCAAGAGTCAGAGCTCACTGGCAAGGAAATCTGATCTCCAATCAGCACTTCCTACTACCTGATTTAATTAAGTGCTAATGCATAAATGCTGTTCACTGTCACTCACAATCTTTAGGGCCTCCGGTCAGTTACCATTCAAGAATATGTCCTTTTGCTGAGTATTTTATTGTAGGGGTATTTAAACAAATAAATGTATTATTAAATCTGTTTTAAATTAAATGCATATTAGCAATGTGAGCATATGCACCGCTAACATTATTGTAATTTTCTAATTATAAGGTGCTAGAGGAATGTATGGCATTTTAGGGGTTACACTATGTTTTAAGATCTCTTTGTTACAGCGTAATTATACATGCACTGAATAATACTGAGTAATACTACACATACTTACTATAGGGTAAGGGTGCACAAATATTTAAATTAAATAAAGGCAATAATAAATAACTGACATAATAATTTTAGTACTATTCTATTACTATAAAAATTCTAATACTATTTATTATAAAACAAAAATAAAACCGCAAACTATTAAAACAAATATTATAGTGTGCAGCGTGAAACAAAGATATTCATTTTGATACTTGCAAAAAGTTACTGTGTTTTATTCAATTATCAGCATTTTTAAAGATTAACTTTAAGTGAGTGCTAGACAATGGCAAACAAAATCGCTGTAAAATAACAAAAAAGACAAAATACCCTTAATAATCTGTAACATGTATTGATTGATTTGTGAGGCATTTGATGCTTGTTAAATAAAATTTGTACTCAGTGTAAAATCAGTGCGCCATAAAAGATCTGTGCCACACCCCACCCCCTCCCCCATTCCTGCTTAACATGGTCTATAACCGCCAGTCCGCCACTTCTCATTAACTTCACCAGCCAATGAACTTTTATGTTTGAATGTCAGTGATATCATGCGGACACACTCTTGCCACACATTAAAGTGGGTGAACCCTGACACTGGGCTTGTAAAAGGGAAAGATTGAGAGATAAAAGAATAGATGCAAATTGTTCTCAGCTGAAAGGATTCTCTTGGAAACTTTGCCGCAAAAAAAGAAAAAAAAACTTTTGTAACAAGTTGAAATACCACACTGGGCATCTTGGAATTTCAGTGATGTACTTCCAGCCACAAACACAGCTATATACCAGAGGGAGAGCAGGACCGAATCACTGGCCCAAAAGCTTCAGAAATTTATAAGGCAGAATTATGGGGTGACAGACATTCAGGCACACGCCAGATCGTCACCCTTGGACCCTCACATCAGGGCAAAGCATTGCGTTACCCCAGAAAACAGCCCATAGCTCTGTCCGCTAATGTCAGAGGGCACATGCCAGACAAGTGCAGACAGCTGGGGATGAGCAGTTGTCATGAATGGACACACTTCATTGTCAAAGGATAAAGAGGGTGGGGTAAACACAGAAAGAGACTGTGCTATCCAGTACAGACAGACGTCTCGGTTTCAATGCATACATTGTATCAGGCAGAAAGAGAGGTCAAAGTTAAAGAGTCAATATGGGTGATGATAAATCTTTAGGTTTGTATGGGAGGGATATTGACCAATAAAGCTCCTCTGTGTGCTTGCACACACACACACACACACACACACACACACACACACACACGCAAAAAACACGTGTCGAGAACCCTCCAGTGACTCATTGTCACTTACAAAAATTATTCACTAGAAAAATTCATGATGAAAAATGTTTTTACGTTTTTAATACCTCAAAATAAAATACAAAATGTTTACAAAATTATTTAAAATGATTAATTTCATTGATGTTTAATATTACATCATTGACTGTAAAAATAAATAAAAATAAAGCAAAAATACAGTTTGCATTTCTATTTTATGATGCTTGTTCAATCAGTTTGTACTTAGTTTTGGATTGATAATCTTTGATTATTTTCTATTTTTAATAGATAACATGAAAAGTAAAGGTTCAGTCACACAGCGAAAACGCATGAATCACGCACGAATTATGCACAGGTTTTCGTTTCTGCGCGGAGCGTGCGTCGTATGCGTAATTCGTCGGAGGAACGAACGTGGACCGTCAGTGATTGTAAGTGGATGTGCGTCGAAGTGCGTGATTTTGAGTTTTGAACGGTTAGTTTGAACGGTTTTGCGTCGGTGTGCGTTATTCATGAGTCAGTGTGTCTATCACGTCTATCACGTCTACGTCGGCCGTCAGTGCTTATGCGTCGGAAGTGGTTCGAAACCGCGCACGTCCACGTCTGTCCACTGACGCCCCACTTTCATATCACGCATGAACCGCGCACGTGTCACATTCATTCCACTGACAATGTGGATTCTGAAAGTGCTTGTACGTGGAACGAGCGTGTTTGGACGCGCACCGTCAGTGATTCATGCGTCGGGCGTGCGTCGAATGTTCCTGGAATACTTTGGTCAATTTCTCAACGCACAAGCATGCACAAACCCAATCTGTGCGTGATATGTGAGTGATTCGTGCGTGATCGGCTGTGTGACTGGCCCTTAACAAATTCTTGGGGTACCTGTTTTCACACATGACTAATCTCACATTTGTACAAATAAAAAACTGTGAAGATCTAGGTGTAACCCCTTCGTCAACTTTTCGAACAGCCCAAGAATGGACGAAAAATATCTCCTGGGTCTGAGCCCACCAAATATTTAGATTGAAATATATATATACACACTAATATTTGGAGTCCCGGGTTCGGGGTCTCACACAAACCTCAGTATTATAAAATATATATATTGTGTCTGCTCTTGTGATTTTATTTCCTACTATATTAATGACTAAGATAAATAAAAGAAATGGGAAAGGAATGTATCACACATACATATATAAATATATAATGAAAATGAAGACAGAAACAACAGTTTAAACTCAATTAACCAAAATATATATATATTCTTCAACTTGCTTAACAAAACATTCATTAAAAGAAAACAATAATAATAATAATAAGAAGAAGAAGAAAGGAAATAAAAGACAAAAAAAATAAATAATAATAATTCACAATGGAATAGTGAAAACAAGGATCAGTCCGTTTCAATGAATCGGTTGATGTGAACTGACTCAGTTCGAATGGTGAATCGACTCGCTGGAATGGAATCAGTTCAGTTCGCTAGTGTGTATGTGTGTGCGTGGTTGCCAGCAGATGCTGCCATGGCGGGAATAGCGGCGCAAAACTCCGTCCTGGCGATCGGACTCCAATGGATGGCGTGTATAACCAGACATCCAATGTTGCTCCTATTGCAAATAAAACAATTCAGACAGTCTTTTCATCCAAATCAAGCGAAGGCGACTAGCAGCTCGCAGCACATGCGGCTCGTGTCTCATCTGCTCTGAATTGGCGCACATATGACGAATTAACATTTTATAAAGAGAACACTATATACAACAGTAACAATTATTACTATCATTTAAACACAGATTACATGAATCACGTATACAAACCACACTGAACAACGTGCAGTGAACACCAAGCGTGTCGTGAGGCCCTTAATACAAATAATCGCAAATTAACCATCACAATTATATTTGAATTAAATAAAACATCTTTACATAAATATAAACCACAGTAACTTACCTATTGCAAATAAAACAATTCAGACAGTCTTTTCATCCAAATCAAGCGAAGGCGACTAGCAGCTCGCAGCACATGCGGCTCGTGTCTCATCTGCTCTGAATTGGCGCACATATGACGTCAATTGAAATGGACGCGCTCACCTTAACCCACGTTTGCGAAAGCAAAGTTAATATGTCTGAATTTGTTTTAATGCAATAGGTAAACAAAATATACATATATATATACACAAGAGAAAAATTACAATGAGAGAAATAAATTAACAAACAATAATAATATAAAAAAATAAAATCCAGCCTTAATTACTTAGGGTGGGTTACATCCTCCCCTGCTGAAACTCTGATGTCCTCATCAGACACCTACAAGGCTAAATAACAGTTCACTCTGCGTCTGTTGCACTCTCATTTGTTGTTGCATAACTTCAAGTACTTGACTGAAATAAGTAGAATTGGGTTCTACACTCACACTCTGCATATCACATCGTGTGTTCCAATCAAAATCTTTTAATCTATTTGGTGGTCTCTTTTCTCTTTGGGACCTTCTTAATCCAAGTGAACCAGTTCTCTCTTCAGCACTTGAACCTTCACGATGTACTGACACCTCATTAACTTCCTCCACTAAGGATGAAACCTCCTGTGGAGTTTCAGCTTCTTCCACTTGGTTCTCAGCAGATTCAACACTCGGCATATCACCTTGGAGAAATTCACCTTCGGTCTCATTCAACAAGTTACAAGGCACAGCCAAATCATAAACTTCTTGAGAAGTTGTCCCCAACTGAAACTCTGGGGCATAAGGATTTAGAGACACCTGAGAGCTTTCAGTCCCCACATTGTCAACACTATCCCTTTCTAGATTACGCTTACGCATTCGGCGTGTAACAGCTCCTTCAACAACGGGAACCTCCTCTGTTTCATCAACACTGGCTGGTAGAAACCCACATGGCAGCAGAAGGTCTCTATGCAAAACCCGTTCAGGACCCTCACCGTCCTCAGACTGAATGACATACACCGGAATCTCAGTGTTAGGCTGCTTTAACACCACGTAGATGGTGGATTCCCAACGATCTGCGATCTTGTGCTTCCTACGGATGTTGACATTCTTTACCAGCACACGATCACCCACTTCTACCACAGCAGCAGTCACTTTCTTATCCCATCTAGCTTTGTTCAACAGTTGACGCTTTTCCGCATTCTGTACGGCAAGTTGATAGGCATGTTTCAATCGCCTTTTTAACTCACTGACATAATGAGTATGAGTTTTGGAATCATGCCCCTTAGGGTTAATCCCAAAACAAAGATCAATTGGGAGACGAGGTTGACGTCCGAACATTAGAAAGAAAGGAGACTCGCCTGTTGCGTCATTCCTCGTACAATTATACGCATGCACTAAAGGACGAACATACTTTCTCCAATGCTCTTTCTTTTTATCACTCAACGTCCCCAGCAAATCCAGAAGAGTTCGATTAAACCTTTCTACTGGGTTTCCTCGCGGGTGATATGGTGTAGTGCGAGACTTAACTCCAGCTATTGTGCACAACTCTTTCACAAGCTCAGACTCAAAATTAGCCCCCTGATCACTGTGAATTCTCTTAGGAAAACCAAAGTTACAAATCAAATTCTCCCACAACACAGAAGCCACAGTTTTGGCTGTTTGGTCCTTAGTGGGAAATGCCCAAGAAAACTTTGTGAAAAAATCAGAAATGACTAAGATGTTACGGGTGTCATTTGAATCTGGCTCCAAAGAAAGATAGTCAATACAGACCAACTCCAAAGGGGAATACGCTTTGATGTTCACTAGTTCTGCAGCCTTTTGTGTACGAGCTTTCCTCTTAATGCACCTTTCACAAGTTCGGCACTTTCTCTCCACGCACTCTGCCATTTTTGGCCAGTAAAACCTGGCTCTCGCAAGCTCCAGGGTTCTTTCATACCCCATGTGTCCGGTTTCATCATGAATTCCTTCAAGAGCTCTGTCTCTGAGACTCATAGGTACCACTAGCTGCTCGTAGCGTTGCCCATACTGATCGTATACTGCACGATACAACACACCATCTACCAAGTTTAATCTGGGCCTTTCCCTCAGCATCAGAATCACTTCTTTTGATTCTTCGAGCCTATCTGCAGGAGTCAAAATTTCTCCAGATAACACAAGATCGATTACTCTGCTGATAGCCATATCTTCTCTCTGTAACTGACACCAATCAGTGGAAGTCATACTGGGCAAAACAGTCCGTCCAGGCCAATGCTCAGGCTCAATCAACTCATCAGGAACCACATCATCGTTGCACAGAAGCATTTCGACAGCGGGATTTGGAATAACTCTGTCTTCCAACAGGTCTCCCTCCTCACACGTCTGTGCGATATGCGTCTCGCAACATACCGAATGCCGTAAACACACAGTTTTGATAGTTTCATGGTCAATATTCTCGAACTCGGTTGCTGCACATTCCGCTTTGCTTATCAAGTTTGATACCCGCTCATCAATTTTCATAGCTTCTTCATCATCCATAAGCTGTTCATGGGGACGCCTAGACAACCCATCTGCGTCAACATTAGTTCGGCCTGCCCTGTACTTGATGTCAAAATCATACATAGACAAAGCCGCAAGCCACCTATGACCAGCTGCATCCAACTTAGCTGTAGTGAGCACATAAACCAATGGATTGTTGTCAGTTAGCACAGTAAACTTTGTTCCATACAGGAAGTCATGAAACTTTTCGCATACTGCCCATTTGAGTGCCAAGTACTCGAGCTTGTGCACTGGGTAGTTTGTCTCACTCTTAGAAAGACCGCGGCTGGCATAAGCAATCACTCTACTCTTTCCGTCTTGGACCTGATAAAGTGCAGCGCCTATGCCAGAGGTGCTGGCGTCAGTGTGTAAAATGTACGGCAACTTCCAATCAGCAAAACCCAGAACTGGAGCAGTTGTTAGTTTCTGAATAACGGTATTAAAAGCAACTTGACACTCATCACCCCATTTCCCAGCCAGGGACTGCATCTTACTCCTAACCCTGTGCGAGGTTGACTGTCCTCGAGTAGAAAACTCACCCTGTAGCAATGTATTCAAGGGTTTAACTATCTGGGAGTACCCTTCAACAAATCGCCGATAATACCCAGCGAAGCCAAGAAATGACCTCAAATCTCTAACATTCTTTGGCACAGGCCACTCTGTTAGCGCAGAAATCTTATCTGGGTCTGGACAGATGCCTTGATCAGAAATCACATGCCCTAGGTACTTGACGGACGTTTGGAAGAATTTGCACTTAGAAGGCGCTAACTTCAACCCAAAAGCGGCAAGACGTTGCAGTACCTTCATAAGCCTTTCCTCATGTTGTTCGAGAGTGTCTGAAAATATTATCAAGTCGTCAAGGAAAGCTATAACCTCCTGCAAATTCAAACCAGCCATGACTTTCTCCATGGTTCGCTGAAAAGTTGCAGGCGAATTAGTCAACCCTTGCGGTAACCGTCGAAACTGCCAGTTTCCAAAAGGTGTAGTGAATGCTGTTTTGGGACGATCACTCTCCTCTACCTCTAGCTGGTAATATCCACTCTTCAGATCTAATACCGTGAACCACTTTGAACCGGACAGCAATGTAAAAGTCTCCTCAATTCTAGGAAGAGGATACGCATCTCTCTTTGTCAACTTATTGAGCTTGCGGTAATCAACCACCATTCTCAAATCACCATTTTTCTTCCTCACTAGTACTACTGGTGACGCGTAAGGACTATTAGATTCTTCTATGATCTCACTAGCAAGTAAATCTAATATGTGCTTCCTCAAGTCCTCAAAATCAGCGGGAGAGACGCGTCGAGTACGCTCTTTGAACGGAACATGCTCAGTTAGCTCTATACGATGTGCCACGCCTGACACTTGTCCCACATCCAGATCGTGCCGGGCAAATGCACCGGATGCTTCACAATTTATCCTCTGAATAAGGTGAGCTTTGAACTCTTCAGCAATAGGGGAACCCTCAAAATCTAAATTCACAGGGTCCTCTTCCTTTACTACAAGACTGGCCATCAGTGAAGTGGTAGCTTGTGAAGGTCTAGCATCATCATAAATAGGCACCGACTTAATCCAATCCACCACTGAACACTCAGCTAGAACTCCCTTGGGCCGTAAAGTTACGCTGTGGTCCGAAACATTCCGTATAGCTACCCTGACTTTGTTTCGCGCTTTAGCCTCAACCTGCACCAATTTACATTCCACAACTAAGCCACCAGGGATGCAATGCATCAATGGTTCGTCAAGGATCATGGTCTTGCTCTGGCCATAAACTTTAGCACGGTACACTCCAGTCACTTCACACTTTTCTCCCTTACCAATCGTTACCGATTTCTTCCCCGACAGCCTGACTGGGGTGTTGCCCTGCACACCTCTTCTGGGTGTCGAGCTGATGTCACAATTACGATACACAGCTCTCCAGTTCGTGCTAATGGGCATTTGTGATAAATAATTTCCCTGATGCAGCTTACAACTCTGTACCATATGACGAAGAACATTTGTACCCACCAACAGAGGCAACCTAGCATTGTAGGTTTGATCGGGACAGACCAGAGCCAGTACTGTACTTACAACATCTGTCCCACAAGCAGACTTTGGAAACTGTACATCTATCTCGATGTATCCAAGGTAAGGAACCATTTGTCCTGCAGCCCCCTCAACCCTGAGTAAGTCTGCCATGGAATTAATATCCCTATGCTGGAGATATTGTCTGTAGAACGATTCAGCTACACAAGTTACCTGGGATCCAGTGTCTACTAGACAACAACACTCAATTCCATCCAACCAAGCCTTGCTTTCCCAAGATTCCCCAATTAAACCCTTAGGAATCTGGTCTGTCTTTTCTATGGAACTCTTTATGACTCCAGCCTCTGTCCGTCCCGCAACAGAAGCTACTTCTAGTTTAAATGCACACTGGGTGTCACTCTGGTTGGAGAACTCCTTTGCTCATGCCTCTGCACTAACTTTTGCTGCACTAAGGCTGCATTCACTGGATTTGAGCATTGTTGCAAATAATGCGAGTCCTCACCACACCTATAACAAAACCCACCAAGAGACAATGGCTTAACAGGAGTTTGACTCTGTGGCCGTGGGGATGTTCCTTCTTGCTCTTTCTTCTTCCTAGGCACACTAGTCTGGGGTCGATCATATGACAACTTACGCACTGAGTCTGGCTTCTGCGCCTTTGCTTTAGCCACAAGAGCTTCAAGCTCTTTAATGCGTTCTGTCAATGCTAGACAAGCTTGTGCTCCCTCAGAATCTGCTGTTATTTCCCGATCAGCGGCAATATGCACCTTGCTCTGAGCCCTAACTGGAGGCGTACATAAATGGAGATTCATACGTTTCTCCTTAAGCTGCTTCTCATGCTCATAAGACCTCATTTTGAAAAGCAACCTAGAATAACTCAAGTCAGGCTGTGATGCATCTGTTAGCATATCTTTAAGACGCAACTGGGTTATCAAAACTTCATCCCAGCACCCCCTGACAAACTGCTTGAGAAGCAACGTGTCTGAATGTTTGTCAGCCACTCCCTTCTTTTGAACCACCTCCTGCATCAGAGAATAGAGTCGCCGCAAATACTCAGAGGGTTTCTCACCTCGGTTTTGGTGCGTCTCTATAAACTGAATGTACAACTCATCACCGCCAGTGACACTGCCATAAGCTTGTTCTAGTTCCTGTACATACATTTCTGGTGGTGCATTGGTACCCACTGCAAGGGCAACATTAAGAGCAGGGGGGAGGAGGCTATCCAAAATATGCCTTCTCTGTTGCCTCTCAATCAAAGACGTGTCAGATAGTAACTGCCTAACATACAATTTCCACGTGGGGAAATCAACTTCCCCATTAGGCTTAGGGCAATGTCCAGAAAACGTTCTCAACTTAGGGGGTGAAGAAACATACCCCTGGTACTCGGAGTCATGTTTCACCACATGTTCTACCACTACACGCTGTACCTCCTGTGGTATAGTGAAAGTGATGGGAGTTTCATGGGCTACTTTCCTCTCCACAGGAGATGAATCAGCTTGACTCACAAAAGACACTCTTGACGCAGGACCTTTAAATGCATTCGGCATTTCTGCTAACATTTCATGGGAAGACCTTCTTGGAGCAGGTGTTGAAGTCAAAGGTCCCCTGTCCAGAGCATCAGATTTGTGTGATAGCTTAGACGCAACTTGCTGACTTAGATCACTTACATTTACACAGTGAATACGTGCCATGCTCTCTATTTGTGCCAACAGCTGATCAGCCATATTATCTAAAGTGTGACTGGAACGTTCACTCAGTTTTGTTGTTGGAGAACTGGAGTGACAACGCCCTTCCTCCATCTGCCTCCCATCTAGTGGCACAACGCCCCATACATTTTGGCCATCTGACCTCAGATACTCTTCTTCCGCTATTAACGGAGTAGTAACCTCCTGAAATTCACAAAGTAACTTTCCTGTGAATCTGTCACCTAACCACTCAATTCTCTTTACATCATCAAGATGATCAAAGCACCTCTTCACCTCTGTGAGAGTAGTGTTTGGATCCACTTTTGTAAGTAACACAGACCGTTCAGGATCAAAATTATGCAGCTTACACAAATCCATTGTGAAAAGGGAAGAAAGAGAGAGAAAAAAATTAATAGTCAGAAAAGTTAGGAAAATATTGTATTATTACACAAGCGCAGCCCCACGTTGGGCGCCAAATTTTTCTGCCACTTTCCTTGGATGTAACCCCTTCGTCAACTTTTCGAACAGCCCAAGAATGGACGAAAAATATCTCCTGGGTCTGAGCCCACCAAATATTTAGATTGAAATATATATATACACACTAATATTTGGAGTCCCGGGTTCGGGGTCTCACACAAACCTCAGTATTATAAAATATATATATTGTGTCTGCTCTTGTGATTTTATTTCCTACTATATTAATGACTAAGATAAATAAAAGAAATGGGAAAGGAATGTATCACACATACATATATAAATATATAATGAAAATGAAGACAGAAACAACAGTTTAAACTCAATTAACCAAAATATATATATATTCTTCAACTTGCTTAACAAAACATTCATTAAAAGAAAACAATAATAATAATAATAAGAAGAAGAAGAAAGGAAATAAAAGACAAAAAAAAATAAATAATAATAATTCACAATGGAATAGTGAAAACAAGGATCAGTCCGTTTCAATGAATCGGTTGATGTGAACTGACTCAGTTCGAATGGTGAATCGACTCGCTGGAATGGATTCAGTTCAGTTCGCTAGTGTGTATGTGTGTGCGTGGTTGCCAGCAGATGCTGCCATGGCGGGAATAGCGGCGCAAAACTCCGTCCTGGCGATCGGACTCCAATGGATGGCGTGTATAACCAGACATCCAATGTTGCTCCTATTGCAAATAAAACAATTCAGACAGTCTTTTCATCCAAATCAAGCGAAGGCGACTAGCAGCTCGCAGCACATGCGGCTCGTGTCTCATCTGCTCTGAATTGGCGCACATATGACGAATTAACATTTTATAAAGAGAACACTATATACAACAGTAACAATTATTACTATCATTTAAACACAGATTACATGAATCACGTATACAAACCACACTGAACAACGTGCAGTGAACACCAAGCGTGTCGTGAGGCCCTTAATACAAATAATCGCAAATTAACCATCACAATTATATTTGAATTAAATAAAACATCTTTACATAAATATAAACCACAGTAACTTACCTATTGCAAATAAAACAATTCAGACAGTCTTTTCATCCAAATCAAGCGAAGGCGACTAGCAGCTCGCAGCACATGCGGCTCGTGTCTCATCTGCTCTGAATTGGCGCACATATGACGTCAATTGAAATGGACGCGCTCACCTTAACCCACGTTTGCGAAAGCAAAGTTAATATGTCTGAATTTGTTTTAATGCAATAGGTAAACAAAATATACATATATATATACACAAGAGAAAAATTACAATGAGAGAAATAAATTAACAAACAATAATAATATAAAAAAATAAAATCCAGCCTTAATTACTTAGGGTGGGTTACATAGGTATAAAAATTTAATAAAAATAATAATAATAAATTAAGAATATAAGTTGAATGTAAAATGTCAAGAAGGTTTGTCAAGGGTTTTTGCTAGTATTTGCTGTCTTCTGGAGACAATATGTTTAAAGAACCCAGGAAGAACTGAAATCAGTAGCCACCCATGACCTATGACCTCTCACCTTCTTGTTAAGACTCCGGAAAGAGGTCAAGCAGGGTCAGAGAAAATTTTATGTTGATCACTGACAGATAAACATCAGGCACGCACCTACACACACATCTCAGCAGATAACCGTATAAACTGGTACAAACCACAATATCAATGTGTAATGATTGCTTACTAGCTTTCAAAGGCATTAATAATCTTTGTGCAAAGCAATTAAGTGTCTGAGAAAATAAAATAAAATAAAATACTAAACCACCCTTTTTACTCTTTTAAACCAGACTGAAATTATCAGCTGCTTTTAAACAATTTTAAGCCGTACAAATATGTGTGTGTGTGTGTGTTGTGATGTGATGAACACATTAAGAAAGGACATTTGTAGTCCCTGCTGCACTTCGTATGGTTTCTTGTAATGGCAGAACATGAGCCATGTACAAAACCTCTTTCTCTGATCTGCTTCTGAAACCGTGTTTGTGACCAGATCCAGAACAAAGCCTGTAATGTTGACTGCAGATCTCTGAGTGATCCTTTGCTCAAGATAATGTTTCAATTTTAGTCACAGCGAAATTCTGCAATAAGAAATAAAATATTAATAATAAAAAAATAACAAATATTGGGCGTATGGCTACTCCAAGAGTAGAGAGATCTGCATTATAGAGTCTGACATTATACAGGAAGTTCAGTGAGCTTGGCAAACACAAAAGGCTGAGGTGTTTTTGGCTTTCTGAGTTTTAAATAATAATACTTGTCTATTTGTAGACAAACCTCATCTACATGCAAACACAACAGTGAACAGTGAATGTTCATGGGTTTGGGTTTGGGGTTTGCAAATCAGCATATTATAATTATTTCTGAAGGATCATGTGACACTGAAGACTGGAGTAATGTTGCTGAAAATTCAGCTTTGCATCACAGGAATGAATTACATTTTAAAACATACTCAAATAAAAAAAAAGTTACTTTAAACTGAAATATTATTTCACAATTTCACTGTATATTTTCATCAGATAAATCCAGCTTTGGTGAGCATAAGAAATATCTCTCAAAGAGAAACATTTTATATTTTAAACGTTTGTTTGGTTTTGTAGCTATAAACCGTTAATGATATTCATATTCATGCATCGTGTTAAAACTGTACTTGCTGTGACATGAGCTTTTGAAATAATAGCAAAAAAATGCATCAATAGCATCAATAGCATGTAAAATCACACAGCAACACAAAAAAGTTACACTTTATTTTACGGTGTCAGTGTTAGTTTAATTAAATATTTAAGTACTGAGTAATAATAATAAACTACATGTACTTACCATAAGGTAAGGGTTAATATGAAGGTTTGGTTTAGTGTTATATGCATATAATTATACATAATTTATAGTTATTACTGTAGTAACTACATGCAACACATGTAACAAGGACACTGCAAAAAGTTAATAAAAAAACGAAAAAAGAGTACCCTAGTAGTAGTGGGGACTTGCATGGGCAAATATAAAAATCTAGGTACCATTATTAGCATTAATTGTCAGCTCCAGAGAACAGAGCCACTTTGGGCCAACTTTTCTTTCCAGTTTGACAAATTTGTTTTAAATCAAGCAAAGGGGTGGGTAACAGAAAACTATTTGTCACATTGTGTCGAGGTAACCAATCTGTTTGCAATTTTTATTCGATTTTGATTCTTGGTCCGCTTACCTTGGCAGACAGCATCACTGAAACTAGTGCAGCTTGTTAACTCCATCTCAGGTTTTTCGCATTGTGTGCACGGCAGGCAGGGGTCGAAAGAAGTCTCCTGGTCGGAAAACGTGTCATCCACACACTCCTCGCACACTGTGTCACGGTCAAACGTACACCTCATCAGCACACCCTGGCCCAGAGGACACACTGTGCAGGCCTCACAGCGCCCTGTCACTTTGCTGAAGAAAAACCCGTAGTCGCAGACACACAGTGCATCGTTGGCATCAGTGCAGGGTGTTAGCATGCGCATGAGTTCAGAACATGGTGTGCATTTCTGGCACGTCTCCGTGTGGCTGAAGTTCTCAGAGAACGTCTCACCTGAAGACAAATGAAGAAAAGGTTCAAAGACAATCTCTCTGACCATAAAAAAATCTTTCATTGTGCATTTAAGGGTTATTATCATTAACTGCATGTAAAACCATAAATAATAGTTTGATATTTCTGACATATTTGGGGAGTGATATAACTAAATCATTTTGACCTCATGTTTCAGAATGTTTCTTCATTTCGTTAGAAAACACTTATAAGTAAATTATAACTATAACACATACACAAACTCTCATTCATTTGCAACTACATCTTCCCATTAGAGTTTTAGTAGACCGTTAGGTTAGGGACGGGGTTTGCATCAGTGGACATGTAGTTGCAAAGTTACTTATAGTCAGCAGAATGTATGTTAGTTGGCCATCAAAATAAAATGTTGGCAGATATTAAGCAGACATTCTACTAATACTCTAATGGCTGGTAGTTTACATGAAGTTACAAAGAAATGTCTAAAGTGGACTATTATGTTAAATTGTTACTCGAGAATTTAAACAGTAATGTATTCAAATTAAAGTGGAATACGATTATAAAAATATTCCCTCGCCCACGCATCTTCGCGCGCATTTTTACTGGAAATATCCTAACGACAGCCTCTCATAACACAGTCACGCGGTTCCAACCCCTTTATCACCCCTTCACTCGTTCATTCTCTCAGCGTCGCTCGGTTTGGTTTCATCATTCACCACAGTGATACTTTTATACGATTTACAGCGGTTTTACCTCGTGTTGTTAACATTAATTGTGATCGCTATTGTTCACATAGTGAAATATATACGTACAGCATATAGACAATGACCTCAAGATGAGGAAGAAAGAAGGGATGAAATTCTCCCTCTAAGCAGTAAAACCCTCCTCTCGTCTCCTTCACGCCAGCAGTGACGCTACTCAAAGATAAAGTGAAGTAAATTCTTCCAGTAAATTGTCAAGTATTTTTAGAGTTTAATTGTTAATTAGTATTTATATGAGATCTTAATGCTTATAATTGTAACTGTAATTAATACGGTAAAACCCAAAAATATTTAAAATGGGCATTTATGGACATGTGGAACGAATCGAGTGATTTTTATTGCATTCTTATGGGGAAGATTGTTTTGAAGAATTTTGAGTTACGAGCTCTTGGAACGAATTAAACTCGTAAACCGAGGTGAAAGAAAGTCATGCATCATATTCTGACTACATGTTTTCTCATAGATACCTAGAATATGCTAAAAGAAGAAAATATGATGTCAATATTGCTAAGAATGGAGAGATAATATCGAAATGCTGCATGCTTATGGTATTGTGTTCCTATAACCCATCCCATCCAGATATATTAGAGGATAGAGGTCTTGCTATCACTAAATTATTCAGGAAGCTACTTTGTCCGTATGTGTGTGTGTGTGTGTGTGTGTGTGTGTGTGTGTGTGTGTGTGTGTGTGTGTGTGTGTGTGTGTGTGTGTGTGTGTGTGTGTGTGTGTGTGTGTGTGAGTTGTTTGTGTGTGAGAGACTGCACAACACTTGTGGCTAGCCCATCTGTACAGCACATTGCCCCAGTATCCCGTACATACCAAGTGTTTCAGTATGTGCCACTAGCAGGATATTCACGGAAGCAGTGACCAGACACTGGCAGAGAGAAAGATAACACGCTAATGCCACAGTTATCCTTACATCTATCCATCAAAGGGGATGAAATATTATTGTGTTTTTGTGCTGGACAAATAGAGTTGCACATTATGGGTTCCCATGTGTGATGGAGCTGCTAATGGCCCTAATGATAAGGGGTAATGTGCTGGCTTCTGGGGGCCAGTTATTGGGGCTTTATTTAGGAGACCATGATGGGTAATCTGTGCATTTCCTGCAGATGAAATCCCGTCCACTTTCTCACTTTCTCCTTCTGAGTCCACTATTCTCCAGATTCCTGCTCTCTGAAACCCATTAGCATAATACTTGCCATCAATAATGAATGTCAATGCATTATGACACAAATTATGTGTGTATGTGTGTGTGTGTGGGGGGGCGGGGGGTTCTTTATAGTCATGAGAGTGTATGTGTCAGCCAACATTAGCACTATAAAATGCTGAGGTAACGTTCTGTCAATCGCTTCTGTTTATTAATTTCCAACAAAGGACACCTATTCTGACCGCAGATTACATAATTTATTATTTTAGTATAAACTAGTAGGGAACTATGGTCTCAAACAATTATGGCTGATAATAATCATTCTTCAGCAGATATGAAACCGAAGATATATTTGAAGTAGTGGTCAGCCGATACAGGTTATTAATGACTGATGTGATACAGATATTAAAGACAAGGGGAGCAAAAGGCCAATATAAATCCAAAATATGAATAATTTAATGACAGAAATCCTGAAATTGCTCTTTCTGGCTGATCTATAGCCAATGTGCATTATTCATTAATTAAGTTAGTGGTTTTTGGAACTGACACCAGATACAATGAAACCTTCAATTTGTAAATTGTGCTGGGTTATCGACCAATGCCAGTAATCTCAAACGGCCAGATATTGCTTGACTAATCAGCCTGGTCGAAAGCTGAAAGTTATTAGTTATTAATTATTACTTATTATTGTGCATGTAGCTAAAGGCCCAGTCACACAGCGAAAACGCATGAAGAACGCACGAATTACGCACAGATTTTCGTTTCTGCGCGGCGTGTGCGTCATATGCGTAATTCGTCGGTGGAACGAACGAGGACCGTCAGTGATTGTAAGTGGATGTGCGTCGAAGGCGGTTTGTGCGTGATTTTGAGTTTTGAACGGTTCAAAAATTTTCTGACGCACAGATGTGCGTCGGTGTGCGTTATTTATGAGTCGGCGTGCGTAGTTTATGCGTTGAGTATGCGTGACATGCGTGGGACACACGTCGGCCGTCAGTGCTTATGCGTCGGAACTGGTTCGAAAGCGCGCACGTCCACTGACCCCCACCTTCATATCACTCATGAACCACGCACCGCGGCGCGCGTATCACGCTCATTCCACTGACAATGTGGATTCTGAAAGTGCTTGTTCGTGGAACGTTCGCGAAGCATGCGTGTTTGGACGCGCTCCGGCAGTGATTCATGCGTCGGGTGTTCGTGGAATACTTTGGTCAATTTCTCGACGCACAAGCACGCACAAACCCAATCTATGCGTGATTTGTGAGTAATTCATGCGCGATCGGCTGTGTGACTGGCCCTTTACATGAGCTCATAGTCATTTAGAATTTTAGTAGTTTTACAAAACGGATGTGATAATGCGTAAACTTGCTATTTACTATTCAGAACCTCCAGTGAAACAATAGCTTCATTCATTGCAAGATCTAGTAAGTCTGATCTGTAACTCAGATGTGGTACAACCAAAGTCATAGTTTTACATTTAATGTGTATTCCAACTGGATTCTAGCTATTCCAGCTTCTACTAGAACTTTAATATTATACCCATACCAAGCAGACTTTTAGAACACCCATATCCCAAACTACATAACCCTTGTGAAAAAGAAGTATACTTTATCAACCCTTACAGTAATTATTTCTGAAAAACATTAAATGAAAGTCCACACTGAAGACTTATATTAAATGCAATTAGGTAAATCCACTAGGTAAACAAATGTTTTTTTCACCACTTACATCTTTTAAAAAAAATAAAATTTAATAATTGCCCCTGTTGTCTTTGTAACATGGTTCAAGTGTAATGCTAAATACAATGACAAGCATTTATTGTAAGGAAATACTTTAATGTAATTTTGTTTAAACTTTTCCTGTCATTTATTTAAATATTTTTAAAATAACACATTTAAAATTAACCATCAAAATTAACCATTAAACTACCGTTAAAATTAATAATCAAGTAGTTTACATGTGCTTTAGTATGTTAGTCAACACATCAAAATTAGTGTGCTTCTTTAATTTGACAATATTCCAAAGTACGACTTAAAAGTTTACTTAAAGTTCTCATGAACAATTTTTTACGTCTGTCAGTATGAATATTTTTTTAACATACTTTTAATTGGTGTAGATAAGTTCCAGCAGATCATGAACAACTTTTCTGATTTTGAACCTTTTGGTCCAATGTATTGGATTGATTATACATAGCCAAGAAAGTAATAGTTCGCAATCTCACAAAGTTCCATTGTAATTAAAAGTTGTCTATACTGCGTAATGAATCTTTTTTTATTATTATTCATAAGCATGGGATTCTGACTAAATGAAACACTCTTGATTGGCCACTGCATTCAAGAGACGTTCAGCTACATATGTTTAGTTACATTCCTAATCAATTCAAAAACACATGGTAAATTAAATTATTTTATACAGTAATACCTCGGTTTACGAGCGACTTGGTATACGAGCAAATCGGTGTACGAGCATGGAGGGTCGAATCGGTGTACGAGCATTGTATCGGTGTACGAGAAACATTGTCCCTCCCACACGTGCATTTTTTGTGTGGGAAAAGTCCTAACGCTCAGCATGGTCGTGTGCATTTTTACTAGAAATATCCTAAACACAGCCTCTCATAACAGTCACGTGGTTCCAACCCCTTTATCACCCCTTAACTCATTCATTCTCTCAGCGTCGCTTGGTTTGGTTTCATCATTCACCACAGTGATACTTTTATAAGTGATTTACAGAGGTTTTACCTCCTGTTATAAACATTAATTAATTCTGAACGCTATTGTTCACGTAGTGAAATATACACGTACATTACCTCTAAGCAGTAACTGTCATGGTTCATGAATTCATTGTCTCCTAGTTCTGCCTGTGTGGAGGCGTGGTCACTGATCACTGCAGCAGCCATCATCTCACGCATCTGATTCTCATGTCATCTGCTGTCTCTGTTGTTTGCTCTCGCGCGCGCACTGTCCCAGCTGTTTTGCTCGCGCGCGTGCTGTCCCTGCCGTTTTGCTCGCGCATGCGCTGTCTCTGCCGGTGCTCGCGCTCCATGACATTCACTCTGGATTATTACTTCAGCCCTGCTCCACAGGACATGGTTTGTTTTCTGCACTGTTATAATAAATTCACTAATTTGCACTTGAATCCGGGTTTTGCGTTTTCCCTAGCTGACAGTTAACTCCCCCCTCCTCTCGTCTCCATCATGGCTAAGCTAAAGTGCTTTAAAGTAAAGTGTCAAGTATTTTTATTGTTTACTTGTCAATTTTTAATTCGTATTTATATGAGATCTTAATGGTTATAATTTTAACCAATTAATAGGGTAAAACCCTTTTTATGGGCATTTATGGTCGCGTGGAACAAATTAATTGATTTTTAGTGCGTTCTTATGGGGGAAATTGTTTTGGTGTACGAGCATTTTGGTTTACGAGCTCGCTCTTGGAACGAATTAAACTCATAAACCGAGGTATTACTGTATTATTATTTTATTTTATTATATAGTGTATATAATATGAATATATAAAATATGTTAATACGTTTTGAGAATTTTTTCACATTTAATACATTATGTAATAGTATTATTTCTTCATGTTCATGTTGTTACAAAAAGCATTTATTATTTTTGTCGCCACATCCACAACCGTGTGAATTCTCCTGCACTATATTGGCCATTGTTTCAGTTTCATGGACCAACCCCTGTGTATGGCTGAGTTAAAACCAATATTTACACTTAACATTGTGTAGAATTTACTACAGTTGACTGAGTGGATCAAAGCTGGTCTGATTGAATGGAGTCAGGGTCTAATTTGCCTATTCATATTCACATGAATATTCTTCATATACTGAATGAAGCAAGAGTTAAATTCAAGCTGTTTTAAGGAAGAATTCATTTTCACATGAACAAAAACTTTGAGTATGTCTTTGTGATTATCAAAGATGAGTTTTAAAGGATAACTATATTTACTGTAGTGGGACTACAAGTGTACATACAGTACAACTAAGCACAAAGTACAATCTTTTTCTCAAGCGCACCCAAACTATACTTCTCGTTAAACTCGTTAAATCATCAAAATCAACAACATGTATGCCAATACCGACTAAGCTACTGAAAGAGATGCTTCCAGAAATCATAGATCCTATTCTTAATATAATTAATTCTTCTTTGTCATTAGGATACGTAACAAAAACCTTTAAGCTGGCTGTAATTAAACCGCTTATTAAAAAACCACAACTTGATCCTACAGAATTAGTTAATTACAGGCCGATATCGAATCTACCTTTCTTGTCAAAGATTCTAGAAAAGGCAATATCTTTACAACTATGTTCCTTTCTAGAAAGAAACAGCATCTACGAGGATTTCCAGTCAGGATTTAGACCATATCATAGTACTGAGACTGCTCTCATTAGAGTTACAAATGATTTGCTCTTATCATCCGATCGTGGTTGTATCTCTCTGTTAGTGTTACTGGACCTTAGTGCTGCATTTGATACAATTGACCACAAAATCCTTCTGAATAGACTTGAAAATTATGTTGGCATTAGTGGAGTTGCATTAGCCTGGTTCAAGTCATACTTATCTGAGCGTTATCAGTTTGTAGCAGTAAATGAGGAGATGTCATATCGGTCACGGGTTCAGTATGGAGTTCCTCAAGGTTCAGTACTAGGACCATTGCTTTTCACCCTGTACATGCTTCCTTTGGGTGCAGTTATTAGGAAGCATGGAATTAGCTTTCATTGTTACGCTGATGATACTCAGCTCTATATTTCTTCTCATCCTGATGAAACGAACAAATTCACTAAATTAACAGAATGCATAACCGATATAAAAAAATTGGATGACTAATAACTTTTTACTGCTAAATTCTGAAAAAACAGAGATTCTAATTATTAGACCAAAAAGTTTGGCACATAATAATCTAGACTACTGCCTAACACTCGATGGCTGCTCTGTCAAGTCTTCGTCGTCAGTTAGAAACCTGGGTGTGCTCTTTGATACCAATCTTTCATTTGAAAGCCATGTTTCTAGCATCTGTAAAACGGCGTTCTTCCATCTTAAAAATATATCTAAATTGCGACATATGCTATCTAAGACAAATGCGGAAAAGTTAGTTCATGCGTTCATGAGTTCAAGGCTAGATTATTGTAATGCTTTACTAGGTGGTTGCCCTGCACGCTTAATAAACAAATTCCAGCTGGTCCAAAATGCAGCAGCTCGAGTTCTTACTAGAACCAGGAAGTATGAGCATATTAGCCCAGTTCTGTCAAACCTGCACTGGCTTCCTATTAAACACCGAATACATTTTAAAATCTTGCTAATTACTTACAAAGCATTAAATGGTTTAGCTCCACAGTACTTGAGCGATCTCTTAACACATTATAGTCCTTCACGTCTATTGCGATCCCAAAATACTGACCAGCTTATAATACCTAGAATATCAAAGTCAACTGCCGGCGGGCGATCCTTTTCCTATTTAGCTCCTAAACTCTGGAACAGTCTTCCTATTATAGTTCGGGAAGCAGACACACTCTGTCAGTTTAAATCTAGACTAAAAACACATCTTTTCAACCTGGCATACACATAACACATTATACATACATTTTTAATCCAAATCATGTAAAATGATTGTTAGGCTGCATAATTTAGATAAGCCAGAACCGGGAACATTCCCATAACACCTGATGTACTCGATACATCAGAAGAAGAATGGCATCTACGCTAATATAGGTCTCTGTTTATTCCGAGGTTACCGTGGGCAGCTGGATCCGGGCCGTATCCAGATCAGATGAAGGACCTGGACACGAGCACAGTACTGCCCTGAAGTGTCTGCGGAGACCGTGACTCTACTGGACCCTCCCCTGTGACGATCATGAACCCATCTCTAACCGGACCAAATTGGACTTGAATTGTTGTATAATAATCATGCACGGTTTGGCTGTTGGCCAGAGGAGAACTGGTCCCCCAACTGAGCCTGGTTTCTCCCAAGGTTTTTTCTCCATTCTATTCTTCATTCGTTACGTCACCTGCCGGAGTTTTGGTTCCTTGTCGCTGTCGCCTATGGCTTGCTCAGTTGGGGAAACTTAACACTTAAAATTCATAAATTGTATTGATTCGCCTGCTCTTTTAGGGCTTCTGTTCAGCCAAACAAACTTTGTTTATATTGTTTTTCCTGTAAAGCTGCTTTGAAACAATCTACATTGTAAAAAGCGCTATATAAATAAAGGTGACTTGACTTGACTTCTGTCATAGTCTTGTCGCGTCTATCACTTCCGGGTTCCCTTGTGTATCTTCCCAGTCCTCCCTGCACCTGTCTGTGTCTAATCACTAATCGTTAGTCACGTCAGCTGTGTGTCATTTCATGTTCCCCATAAATACCCTCCTGTGTTCCTTTGTCTTGGTCGGTGTTTGTCAGTGTTCCTCGGACGGTCTGTTGCGTGTGGATGTTTCCCGGTATTTCCCTGAGGTTTGCGTTTTGCACCATCGAGTGCTGTTTATGTTTATATTTAAAGTGTTTTCTGTTTATGAATAAACCTGAGTTTGGCTGCATTTTTGTTTTCCTCGTATCCTTCCGCATCACACGCCCGCCGTTTTATGACAACTTCAATCATTAAATGTCTTTATCTTATTAAACTAAGCCATGACGCTGTTTCAGAGTACCAGCATTAAGCACTGAATGAAGAACACAAGTCTGCTAAATACTGAAGCAAAAGAGTCCAGTACAGTCCAGTAATGGGAGAATGTCTTCCACAGTCCAGTAATGGGAGAATGTAGTGACAACTGCAAGTACACTTCAAAATATTCCAGTCAGTAATGGTAAGTGTAAGTTAACTGGGTGGGGCCCATCCACTTTAAAATGTCACCTATAAATATATTGTTATTGCGCTGTAGGCCAAACTCATGTCATTGTTTGAGCTAATGTTGCTGTGTTGGGTTGCTCAGGATGCTCATTAAAATTTCTTCTTCTTTTTTTTTGTCTCTGAGAACGATAAATGATGAGGTGATTTGTGAATAAAGACATCTGGTTCTTTCGCATTACACAGAACTGATGTGTTAGGAATTAATATGAGCCGGTTAGTTTAAATGATCCTTTCTGAAACATCTGTTTTCATTCCAGTACCATCCCTTATGTCAACGCATTATTGCTGCAGTGCTGTCAAGTCGCATTAAATGACTTATGAGGCTGTGAAAAGAAACGTTTGGAGTTTCAGCATATAATAGTTAAAGTTGATGGATGAGGAACGCAGATCCTAGCACAGGTCCTTAGGGAAGGCCTGACAAAGAGATGGAAATTACTGTTGGAAAAATGTTTAAGGTTCTAGTGAATGACAGGAGGGTGGTGGGTCTGATGTCAATCGTTCTTGGTGAACACGCCTTTCCCTGACCTTCACCTAAGGCTAATAATTATTAACAAAAAAGTAGAGACAGAACTCAAGGGTAAGTTTCTTTAGATTATCTCTCACTGTAACAGTATGTTTAACAAAGTACTTATACAATGATATCTCACAGGAAATCACAAATGAAATATCTTTAATATTTCCTAAACATCAGTGAGGTGAAACAGAAAGCAAATAGATATTTTGCAGAAGTCTCCAACTTCTCCCCAAGAAAAAGTTCCTAGTAATCTCAACCATAAGTCTCTAGATCTTCAGGAGGGATATAAATTTCTAAATTAATTTTTTGCAAGCGTTTTCATTCTCATTTCAGACCTGATCTTATGCTATTCATATAAATGTTGTAGCTTTATAGCCTTAATGTAGGTCAAGAATTGTTTCATTTGTGTCTACTTTTTTTAAAGCACTTTAATAGAAGCAGTTAAAATGTGTTAGGAGTTACTTCATATTCCATTTGAAATTTTCAACATTTACAATATGTATTATCAGCATAAACCTTTCAGTGAAAAAAATCAATATCCTACTCCAGAGGGGTCAGAGAGAATTTTTCTTGACATACTGAAATGCCCTATGTATGTGTGTATGTGTATGTATGTGTGTATGTATTATATATATGTATTATAATATATATATTAAGGAGGCATGAAACTCTACAAAAATACGTACTAAAGTATGACTATTTTTGGTCACATTTCTAACTACTTGTTCTCTATTTCCATTCATCTCTCCCCTCCTATCTTGTCTTGTTCAGCTGGGTCATGCAAGCAGACATGTGGGAGAGCATTTTGGAAGTGGTGGGATTCTGGCAGGCTCTGGACCAGTACTTGGCTCAGGACCAGTCTACGTAATAAAAAAAAAAAAATCTGTTCAAATACTCTGTTATGTGACCCTGCCAGTGCAGCAAACTTCATGTACCATTGCATTTTCCCTTAATTAATCTCACTTACATCCGTGAGTTGCTGAAAACACCCAAATTGGTCAGTAAGCACTCCAGACAATGTTTGTCAAGTCTCATTTCCTAAAAGCATTTCCCCTTTAACTACTAATTACCATTCACAGCTCAAAAGCCCTCTGCCTCCCCTCAAGTGAGAGTTCAACACAGGAAATGGCATTTTAAATAAGGCAGCTGCTTCATTTTGGCAACACTGTGGCCAACATCTCTGTGGATACTCACTGT
This sequence comes from Rhodeus uyekii, assembly GCA_037043235.1. Lineage (NCBI taxonomy): Eukaryota > Metazoa > Chordata > Actinopteri > Cypriniformes > Acheilognathidae > Rhodeus > Rhodeus uyekii. The sequence continues at coordinate 311,620 of JAWRVZ010000160.1, forward strand.
CAAGACACTGTTCACACTCTGTCTGGGTCGCTCCGCAGGGTCTGCTCATTCCCTCCCCGGGTTGGCATTGTTTGCAGCACTCGCCACTGGCTGTGAACGCCCCTGAAGGACACAAGTCCTGTGCAGACAAAACATTCCCCTATAGAGAGAAAGAGAGTAAGATGAAAAGTTGACATGAAATTAAAATTCACATCTATTTTCAAAATGCCTCATATAGATCTTACTATGGAAGATACATCTATCTGTCTTTCATATTAAAAGATTACTCTTTGATGTACGCCCTTTATTGTATGTTTAAATTGTTGTCCAATAAAATGCTCTCTCAAATGTCCCTCTCTCTAAAGGTGTGGTCACATTTACTTTTGTCCGGCAGAATTTCATGTCATGTCAATAGGACTCCATGCGACTGAGACTTCTGCATGTGAGACACGATGCAAACATTTTCCAGATTCACAGATTACACTACGGACTCATGTTTGATTTTTAATATAAATATTTGTCAGGTTTACAAATGTTTACAAAAACTGACACTGAACCTACTTTGTGAAGTTTCGCCTAATGTGACAATGCCATAATACTGTTCCACCATCCTCTAACTAGCAATAGCAAGTAGCAAAGCATACTAACAACACATTAACTAAAGTTTAGTGGCTATTTTTTTTTCGTAAAAAAAGGGACAATCACTTTGATTCATCAAATTCCTTCTTCAGTGGGAAATACGTCAACATGGAAAAGAAAACAGCACTTATTAAGCCATTTCATTAAGTCTTAAATAATAAAACACTATGGTATTGTTTATGTGAGTGGCCCAATTCGTCACCATTTAGATCAACCAATGGCATATATTTGGGGCAGGACTTCCTGTTTGTTTGAACAGGAAGGGGCAGGGCTAGTGTTTGGGAAACTGTTTGGAAACAATCCTTATTTTGGCCCGAAAAATATTTTGTTGCTAGTAGTTGTCACCATTGGTCCTGTCTGTCTGTGCCTTCTTTGTAACTTCCTGTCTGTCGGGTCTTCTTTTTCACTTCCTGTCAGTAAGGTCATTGTACACTTCCTGTGGGTGAGGTCTTGGGCACACTTCCTGTCAGTCGCGTCTTCTGTTCACTTCCTGTCTGTAAGGTCATTGTTAGTCTTCCTGCACCTGTCGTGTCATCACTTCGTTAGTCTACCCAGGTGTTCGTCATTCCCTTGTGTATAAAACCCTCTTGTGTTTCCCTTGTCTTGGTCGGTTGTTGACGTTGTTATGTCGTGTGTGGATTTCTTTCCGAGTTCCCGGAGTTATGTTTAGTTCAGTTTATGCACAGGTGTGCTTCTTTGGTTTTGTATTTAAAGTATTTTATTTCTGTTTTGAATAAAGTACGTTTCTGTTTGGATACCTGTACTCCCCTGTTGTAATCTTCACATCGCACACAATCTGCTATTCGTAACAGTAGTGGTGCAGAAATTACTTAATCTTAAAGTATTATAACTACTGTGTACACAGTGATAGAAATTAGTGTAGCTTCAACATTGTGAGATAAATAACAACTATACAACTTAATAAAGCAATAGGGGGAAAATGGAAAAAGCCTGCAGATGTAGGTGTAGACATGAGCTGTACAGAGTTTTCCCACTCCTATGTATTTAAAGTGTCTATCTCCAGGGGATGCAATCCCAGAAGCTGACAACTTCCCACACTGACTCAGAGCCAAAAATACTATTTGTATAACAATTGAGCAAGACTTGTTATATTTAGTCTTGATCTGATTATGCCTTTAAAAACCATTGCTTTGGAGAAATCTTAGAGCTTCAAAAGGCAATACATGCATTTTACCAGCTGTTTTAGCAGAAAATCTTCACGGTACATTTAACCTTATTTCAGTTCTCTGAATACAGCCTTTAGTTTAAACATCTATGTAAAAAATTGACAGGTACAACCTAAGCATGGTAGGTGAACAGGGCGTTCTTTCAAAACATGTATTCTGTCTAAAGGTGTTTATTTACATTCACAAGATAAAATCACAAAGAATTTATGATGCCTGTTTCCCATTCTTGAAAATTTCTACTTTCTTCTCAGATTTGAAAATCGCAATTACATTGTGATGTGAACTGGTAATTGTTCATAAAATTAACACTTTATGGAGGCTTATTCTGCCTCAGAGTACAAAAAATAAATAAAGGTTATTACGGCTTTATATCCTGCAATTGTAACTTTAAGTCTCACAAATGTAACTTAATATCTCTATCTGACAATTGCAACTTTTTCATCTGTAAATTCTTCTTGGTACTTAAATCCCTACTTTGTTCTCAAAATTTACCTACAACGCTGTGATTTTGGCAAAAATAAAATTGACATGAAAAATGTATTTTCCTACTGATGAATATGTTGGCACTAGTGAACAACAAAATGATGCTCATTTACAAATAACAAATGTATGTAACATTTTATGTGACGTGACTGTCATAGTTCTGTCATGTCTCCTCCCACTTTCTGTTTCCTCATGTGATTCTCCCAGTGTTTTTCCATCCACCTGTCCCGTAATCATTACCTCGTCAGTCTTGTCACCTATGTCTAATGATACTCTGTGTATATCTACCCGTTGTTCCCTTCAGTCCTCATCCGTTGTCACTAATGTCCAGTGGCGTGTAACGCCATGCTTCGCCACACCACCAGGGGGAGCCCACGTTCATGGTCTGTCTGATACCGCTCCCTCTGCGACCACTTCCTGTTTGAGGACTATATAGGGGCTAGGATCACTCATGGACGGGGCTACGTATTGCATGGGCTGCCCTCCACTCTACCGTATGGGCAGTACCGCTTTACTTAGCCATGTTGTCTTGTCTTATTGTTATGTCATGTCTAGTCATGTTTATGCTATGCTTGGTTTCTTGCTTTGTCATGTTTTGTGCTTAGTTCCATGTCATGTCATGTTGAACAGTTTTGTCTATGGGAATGCCGTAACCTTGCTGGTAGCACAGCCCTACTAAGCCTTAGCTAGTACCGCTAGTGCTAATGCCAACCAACCTTATAGGTAGCATAGCTTGCTGGACCATGTCTGATGTCATGTCGAGCTTATGCCATGCCTAGCCATGCCTTGTTTAGCTATGTCATGTTTCATTGTTATTGTACCATGTTATCATGCCGTGCCAAGTCAAGTCTACCCATGCCTTATCTTACCATGCCAAGTCTACCTCATGCCTTGTTCTTTGTTTGTCTCATGCCATGCCTTGTTTTATGTCTGGACTGATCCTTTGTTGCTGACCTCACGCCTGGAATATGGTTTCTGATCTGGATTGTCCCAAAATAAACTGCACTTGGATTCTATTTTGCTTTATGCCTCCGTTCATTACATGGAGAGCCACGGCATACAACGCCCTGTGGATATTTCCATTTGACTTCCGTTTCGCTTAGCACAAGAAATGCCCTTTGGTTTTTGTATATTTAAAGTGTATTTTCAGTTCCTGTCATTAGTTCATCTTCTCCATGCCTTCCTCATCCTCCCGCAAAACACCGCTGTCAGTAAAGTGCTGGGGTGTGATGCGGAGAAACAAGGGTACGAGGGATCCAAACTGAAATACTTTATTTAAACAAAACGGAAAACCAAAACGCTAACTATAAACAAAAATGGCACAAGTTGTGCAAAACTCTGGGAGGCTCGGAAGGAACTACAACAAACATCCACACATGACGAGAACATCAAACAACGTCACATCCAACAATTTCAACAATCGACAAGGACCTGGGAATACGAGAGGGTGTAAATACACAAGGAAGATGGGGTAGAGCTGGCGAGACTTAAGGTACGTGATTAGACAAGGACAGGTTCGTGAAGGACATGGAAGATATATAGAAGGGACCCGGATGTGAACAACGAGACAAGACCGTGACAACCACTAACGGTGACGTTAATTCTTAGAATTGCAATTTTTGTATCTCATAATTATGACTTAATATTTTGCAAATGTAGGTTTATATCTCACAACATGAGTTTATATCTTACAGTTGTGATATTTTGTCTTGTAATGACAACTTTAAATCTCAATGTGCAACTTTATTTTTTATTTACTTTGATTTATTTTACTTTTTGAGACCGTTTAATGGTTATTGTGATTAAACTGTTTCGTGTACAAAGCATTCAGGAATTTAGAACAAAGAATTTGAATATTTTATTATTCTACCAACGCAACATAAGCCTCCTACTGAACCAGCTGTTGCATGCTTGATGTCTGAGAGTGTAGCGTGCATGCTAAAAGGTGACTGGCTGGCTGTCAGATTAACACTGTTTAACACAGGTATGTGGAATGACATTTAAAAGAGATAGAAGAAAGACAGAGATAAAGAAGGAAAGAAAGAGAGATTAGATGATTTCCTCAAGGCATTTGTGAGTCAGCTGGAGATGTGATAGAGATGAGTGAAAAGGAGAGGAGGTTGGGTAAGCACAAATTAACATTCTCTTCGTTTCTACCTGTCCCTCACATTACCCCCTGGCATGGGTAACCTTCTCCTCCTCCTCCTCCTCCTCACACACATATAAAAACACAAACACACGCCTACAGGAGCATTCCAACTCAGGTAAAGTTGAGCCCATGACTCAAATGGGTAACAAGAGATTTGGCCACACAAAATTTGTGTTCAATTAACAAGTTGATTGATTACCACGTATTTAGAAATGTGTGAAGGGTCACAAACAACGACGTATGTCATAGAACCTGTTTGCAATCACATTCAACTTGACAGGAGGTAAAGCTGCAGTAACTTGTGCAGTTTTGTTTAAGCAAGTACAATCAGTAGCGTGACGTTTCAGAGCATGTTTATTTTCATTGCTCATACACCTAAGAATGGTCCTAATGAAATGCATTCATCAACATTTGGCTGGTGATCAACTCATTGTCAAATCATTGTTGTCGATTCTGAAACTGCTGAATTTCAGTGACCTTTAACCACGCTTTTACATTTTCTTTTACATTTCAAGCATTTATTTTACTGCTATGGCATTGCTGAGGTCTTCTGAGTGTTTTTAGTCCAATTTATTTGTACAGTTGTTTCAGAGATTTAAAGAAAACCATGATGTTGATTTTTTTTGTAATATCTTAAAAGAGCTACATGTCGATTTTAGAAACCCTTAAGGGCCAGTCACACAGCGAAAACGCATGAATCACGCACGAATTACGCACAGATTTTCGTTTCTGCGCGGAGCGTGCGTCGTATGCGTAATTCGTCGGTGGAACGAACGCGGACCGTCAGTGATTGTAAGTGGATGTGCGTCGAAGGCGGTTTGTGTGTGATTTTGAGTTTTGAACGGTTCAAAATTTTCCGACGCACAACTGTGCGTCTGTGTGCATTATTCATGAGTCGGCGTGCGTAGTTTATGCGTTGAGTATGCGTGACTCTGCGCAGGACACGTGTCGGCCGTCAGTGACCACCATCATATCACGCATGAACCGCGCACGAATCACGTTCATTCCACTGACAATGTGGATTCTGAAAGTGCTTGTTCATGGAACGTTCGCGAAGCGTGAGTGTTTGGACGCGCTCCGTCAGTGATTCATACGTCGGACGTGCGTCGAATGTTCGTGGAATACTTTGGTCAATTTCTTGACGCACAAGCACGCACAAACCCAATCTGTGCATGATTTGTGAGTGATTTGTGCGTGATCGGCTGTGTGACTGGCCCTTTACAATAAGCGACACTGGTGGCCGTTAAATAAACCGCAGGTAGCAATGTGCTCACCTATAACAGACATGACACTGATTCAGTGCCGCCATAAACAATTTTTTTATGTTTTTTTTTTTTGCTTAGAAATAAAAAGAAGCTATCTGTTCAGTGATGAACTGTTAATGAACATCCAGACGCTATCCATGCTGCTGAGAGTGATAAATTCAGTTAGAGTAAATATAAATTTGTGATGCACCTTTCCTCTCGAATGAGAGCGAGGAGACATCAGCAGTTAAGAAATCATCCAACCATAGTAATGTGGATCTGTTTGCTCAAGCCCTCCAATTCGCCAACATCATATCAACAGATGGGGTAATTAAATGACAGACAATTATTATGGTTTGATTATAAAGCATATTTTTGACTATAAAAATCTGACTACGAAAGACTATTTATTGAACGAATCCTTTTTTTCATGACACATTGACATTACAGTACAGAACAACGCTATTCTGCGTTATCCTGAACATTGTATAAGCATTTGTTTTTAACATTGTATAAGTATTTGCTTTTATAGACAACCTAAGAGGTCAGGTAATGTAAAGTTTTGTTATAAGTTATTCACACTTTGGCAGTATAAAAAAGGATTAATACATGAAAATTCTCACATATAGCCCCTTCATGCATTATAGTCGCATTTAGCAAGTTGCATAGCTTTAAATTGTATCACTATATAATTATATAGTTTACATTTTATGACAATACAAGCAATAAAGCCATTGATATATGCTGTATAGTTCGACATAGTGTGTTAAATATATATATTTAACACGGACACATATATATACACATGTATATATGTATATATATGACATATATATATATATATATAACACGTATATATACATATATATATAAATATGTGTATATAATTTAGTATAATATACTAAATTAGTAAATTAGACTACAATATGTCCAGCTTTTAATATATCGCTGAATGATAAAAATGAACACATTTAGAATTTTTTACTTTAACAATTGAGGTTTGAGGTTTGTATCCGCATAAGTTTGGAAATACTTACAATAGTTTCATAATTCATTATTAATTAATATTTCATTAATTAATGTAAGTTGTTAATTCCTTTAGTGGTGAAAAAATAAGACTGTGAGCTTTTGTTATTTGTTTGTTTGTTTTGCACCCTCTGACAGCTGTAGTTTAGCCCTCTTTCTCTTTATTTCTACTTTACTTTTTTATTACAAAATTGTATTTATTATAGGCAAGACCACATTATAATTTAATAAATGCACTGACTTAATTATATTAATTATATATAACTATTATTATTAAATTATATAAATAATACCATATATTGTACCATATATGGTACCATACCTGTACCATATATTTGCATATTAAAATCTTAGGAATGACAAGTATGTCAAACTTCTCCTTTATTATACTGAAAACCTGCTGTCTAAACTAACGCCCAGTTTAACACAAGTTTAAAGTAAGTTGTCATGACAGATATGGTACATGCTGAATAACCGAAGAATGATCATGACAATACGATGCACATATCATACAGCTGAATTTGTCAGTTTCTCCCTGTTTCTTCTTTCTGTCACATGGGATATGATGTTTGAGAGCTGCTGTTTGTGTGCTTGAATGCACTTAACCTTAACCCTTATAGCCTGTTGGCACTTGTCAACATTTCAAAGTCATCTACTGTTTTGGCAAAGCTGACTCTCACTAATGAGCATACTGGAACTAATGGGGCTCTTTCACTCTCGTTTGCTTTACTTTGTCCATTAAAGCTATAGGATTGTCTAGAAGCCAAAAGCCTTGCGAGAATAGATGGCCAAGGCATCTTTTCATGTTCTTATGTTTCCACATCCTCAGCCTGTAAAGTCTCTAAAATCATTTCATAAAAAGTTGTCAATTTGGCAAAATGATAGAATGCAAACTCCAAAAAGTCATCAAACCACATTTGGAGTCAGTTTCTCAAACCTTTAGCGCCACCAGGTTAAACGTTCATGATTTTTGCCTGGTAGACAAAAACAAAATCACATACTTATTTTTGAAGGTGGAGTCATATCTAGTCCACTTTATATTAACCAACACCCAGTACACCATTGCATGGCGAAAGAACCACCCACATATTCTTCATAAAATGTCAAATCTGTACATGTGTCTAAAATGTTTCATATCATATACAATGATACGCTGAGTTTCTGACACAGAAAGCAGTCCGTCAGTCTTGCAGTCTGGTAAGTGTGCCAACTGACTGAACATTGAACAAAGAGATTTTTATTTTTTTTAAATGGAACATGTCTACACGTACATGGTACTTTTTTTCTAATCAAGTACCGAAAACATCTGGAAAAATGCTACACTACCGATAAGTGGTTGGATACTTTTATTAAGGAAGAAAACTGTACAGTAATTCAGCTACCAGAAAAATGACACTAATAAGAAGGACACGTGCGAACATCCCCTTGACTGTGAGTCTGCGACATACAGTAGTTGCAAACACGCCCATCATGCTGTTCAGATGGGTGTAGCTCCAGCCTCAGTTTTGCAACAAGACAAGACATGTGACCACAACACAGGAAATTGGCACAAAAAGGCTCACAAATGTGCCTGCAGTTACCTGATGAACTGTCAATCATTATTATTGTCACTGCTTTTGCTTCAATAACACACACACTCAACCATCTACACAAACTAAATAACAATTACCCTGATGAATAACTCCATTACAGCTGGTGGAACAAGTGCAAGAACACAATGTGCTGTCTGTCAAAGTGAACGTGACAAGGTAATCTGCGTTATTCATCAAGAATAAAGCGGTAACCCTTTCAAGCCTCATTGTATGATGAATTATATACAAAACATGTATTATACATTTTGTAATGTATTAAATGTTATCATAACAAATTATTAAGCATAACCATAAGTATCCACATAGTTAAACGTTTTAAGGGTCGAATGCATTATAAAACATGACAGTGTGTTTTGATCATGTTGCAACGCATTAAACTCTTAAAAGATACATGAAAATGCAAGTATTATATTTTAATTATTCATGGAAATATGCATCTGATAACAAAGTGTAATATAAGTTATCATAAATGCATCAAAGTGCACTAAGCATTATATAGAGTGAATTCAGGTCAATTGAGACACTTTTAAGACTAAATATGTTATAATAGAATCAATTAATATCAATCAAAAAGTATTAAAAACAGGTCATTTTAATAAACTACAATCAGAAGGCACAAAAATCACATAGCAATGTCTTTGTATCTTTACACTTATTTTTAACAGTCTCCATTAACTGCTATATCGATGATGGCCCACTTTCTCAAGTGTGACAACAAGAAAAAGTACAGCTGGATAGTGAGTACTCACCACGAGCAGAAATACTACAGTCACAGTGAACATGCTGGATGGAGGGTGTCCTGGGTGAAGTCAACGGCGGATAGATTATTCACTCTTCACATGGGCTCTGAAATAATACATTCAGCGTCATAGTTCCTTCATAGACTAAACTCCTGAAATCGCTCTGATCCTCATGCGCGTCCGCGGAAGTTTTACACATAAGCGAACAGCATTATTGGGCTTGAGTGCGGTTTTCCCGGATGAATTCTTTTGATGTTTGTGGCGAAGAGACTCTTCATGAATGAGACGCAACTACAATCTGTGCACGCGCGCGTGTCCACTGATACAGCTTTAAATAGAGAGAACAATTCTCCTCCTTCCTCGCTCTCTCTCTCTCTCTTTCTCGTTTTCCACTGTCCCCATCCCACATCCCATCGACACATTTAGTCAGTGCATTAAAGCAAAATAAATAAACTTGAAATAGACTATTGTGGGAAAACGCGAATAAAAGATAAATACAGTAAATAAATTATATATCTATATATTATACATATATAATTATTAAATATAATCTAATTCAACACTTTTGTGTGCCATTATTTGATTCATATTTTGATTCAAATATTACAGGTATACATATCAAATATTTTTATGTATATAAATAAACACATATATATATATATATATATATATATATATATATATATATATATATATATATATATATATATATATATAAAAAATTAAAAGGAAATATATATTTAATTATTCTATAATCTAATTCCGCACTTTTTGCCATTATTTGATCATTTAAATCATATTTTGATTAAAATATTACAGGTATACATATCAAATATCCTTAATATTTGAATGGAAATATGATTTAAATTAATTCAACACTTTTGTTATAATTTGGTAGCGTGGCTTTTGTGGGGTAAATAATGCACTCAGGGTAAGATAAGTAAGGTAATTGCAGCAGCATCTTAAAAGGCTCATAAATCATGTGAACTGACAGTTTACTACGCATTAAGCTTTGATGAAACATTAAACTGTAACAAAGTAACAAGAAACAGCTTCCTCTTTGCGGCGGGATGTGCGTGGGTTTACACACACACACACACACACACACAGAACCGAAGAACTAAAATTCCCCGCTAGAGGGCTCGCGCGCACAATAGACCTGCCAGAGTTCAGGTAGGTCCATGTTTTCCCACCACATAGCCTGCATGGCCCCTGTGGCCCCCAAAATGTAGGTGGACACTTAAAGGTACTCTTACTTTGCCCTCTAGCGGTTACAAAATAAAACTGCTTGGTACTGTAGAAGAGTCTCTTTCACTTACTCAGAAGGTCGCAACAAATGATTGAGACTTTTCTCATAGCCAATTTAGCAAATTATTTTTAATCCGCTGGTATCAGATTATAATGGTCACACAGGTGTCCAAGCAGAGTAGGAAAGATGAAGCACTGTATTGACATATTGACAAATAGCTATTCATAATACTTACTGTGTTCACTTTTCATCTATCTATATAAATGTATTACTGTGACATTATTTACTTGAGAAACATGTGCTACTTGAGAAAAACATGCTATATTCTTTTTTTTTTAAATAAATGATGCTTGGTTTGATATTTTGTTATGTAACCAACAGGCATTCACATACTCTTAAATGTGACTTATGGTATTGGTCAGTGTTGTGTGGAATATCAAATCAACCACAAATGGATATACATGGGCTCACCCCTGACAATCTACGTCTGGGAACCACTGTAAGAGCCAACAGGGTCAACAAATCAAGACATATTGCATGCACACCATAATGCAACACATTTTCATAATATACAGAATAGAAGAACTATCCAAACACAACAAAGGAAATGGGAAAGGAAATATACCACATTTTATCCCAAGGAGGATAATTCTTATGGAGGGAGAATAACAAGACACCACAAATCATCTGAGAAAAACATGGGAACAACTTAGAGAACTCACTCAGAGCAAGAAGTTGACAAATAATGCTTTTTTCATGTTCAGGAGAATTTATTCTGGAGCAGAACAACCCCCCCCCCCCCCCCCCCCCATGTTGTAGCAATGAGGAACAAGGAAGGGCGCAGAGATGCAGAAGAACACTGGAACACTTGTTTATTACATAAAACTAGGGAGAGTACTACACAACATAACATAGACAAGATCCAACAAAGACTGGAGGGAATATAGGGTAGACATACACAGGGGAATCAGAGGGAACAAGACACAGCTGACAATATTACCGGGGTGATTGATGGCAAGACAGGTAAATGGAATAACACTGGGAGAACACACTGGGAACTGGATGTAAATAATGAAGAGACAGACATGTGACATAAAGAATGGCTAAAAGGGGTGACATTTATGATTGTCCACTTTAGACATACTGTCTATAATTAACTTTGCAAATCCCTATCAAATAACTCTAGTTGTCTTCTTAATATATGCTAACCCTTTATTTTGATGCTCATTAGATACTGTGACGAGGACTCAGGCGGGTTAAGATCCATCTGCAGTTTATTTAAGTTAAGCAGTCTCAGGGTACAAACAGGCTGAGGTCGAATCACCAGGCAGAACAGCAATGTCAAGGGCAAGGCAGAGAGAATGGTCATAACAGGCAGTGGGTCGGGATAGGCAGCAAACCATCAGAGTCCAGAATCCAGGTAAACAATAAACAATGGGCAGGCAGCAAGGATCAAACACGGAGAAGAAAGCAGAGTCAGAACACAGGCAGAAATAACACAGGGGTAGATAACGCTCAGAAATGTAGCCGGGGCAAACAAGACTTCGCGTTGATCTGTTGGATGGCCAGGGTTAAATAGTCTGTGGGAATGATGAACAGGTGTGGGGTGCAGTCCAGGAAGGTGGGTGTATGGGAATTGTAGTCCAAGTGAGTTAGAACTCTGGAGAGTGTGACCTCCGGTGGTCGCTGGTGGAAACCTCATTGGCATCTGTGACAGATACATTGTACTACTATAAGTAACTTGGTGTAACTAATCATATTTGACCTGCTCCAAGTGGGATTCCAACCAGATTCTCTAGTGTGGGAGACGGGCGTGCTAATAAGAACGGCAAAGACCACAACCTCTGGGGCGCATCTTGAGATCAGTCAAGTGAGGTTTACACACACAGCGCTTATGTCCGTTACACTCACTCACGCCAACCTAAGTGCTAAGGATCAAGCAAGCACTGAGTGTGCAGATCCCAGGCAGCTGAAAGGAGGCTTAAGGGAAGCCGACGACTCACAAAAAAGTGAGAGAAAAACTTGAGCAAGAGAGAGCGAGAGAGAAGCTAGCCGCTCACACCTCCTCCTCAGGAGCTCAGGAGTCAACACGACTCAGAAGCAACTAGAGGGGCTCCTAGAGAGCCACTGCTACTAACTGACCGAGTGAAGCTCAGATGAGCAGGACCCTCAAACACTGCTCTATCGCTATAGCTGAGTCTAGTAGGCCGAGCGCAGGATGCACATAATGCACATAGACCTTCCAGACCGGAACAATGAACAGTGCGATTATAGAAAAATGTCGACGGCCCTCTCGAGGGCTGTGCCAGCATGCTGTACCAATCTGCACTCCAGGCCACACAGACACACCGTGGAGCGGGGCCTCCCAGGAAGCTACTTTCCGCTACTGGAAGAAAGCCGACACCGCTTGATGTTGAATGGGCGGAGCTCACTCAGCACCCAAACCTGGCTCACCACTCTCGTCACAGGGAAAAACATGACATAATAGCCTCAACAAGGTGGTTCTTCTAATTCCGTTCGAAGAAACCAAACCCTGCTCCACGAGAGGAGATCACCCTAGCTCCTGGCTGTAGGGCAGAGGCCACAGCTTTGCAACACCCCAGGAGGGAGAGAGAGAGAGGGCAAAAGCCAAGCTAAGACACAACCTAAACGACTCTTGTAAGCCAGAGGAGTGATGTCTCTATGACAACTGCCCTGGACTGCTTCCTACCACCCGAGGGTGGAGGCGCATGAGCAGCTGTACTCGCCCTACGGATCCTCAGATCGGGAGGGGCTGACCCCCTGTGTGCCCTGAGATCTGGACCGGGGGCGCCGCGGTATGAACAATCTAAAAGTTCTCGCTTCTCCCTCTTGAACCTCTAGACCACTGCCTCGACAGAGGTCCAAAATAGTTCCCGAGGCATGACCGGCTCATCGAGAAGAAAAGCTCTCTCCCCTTTCCCGATGTCCACCAGGTTCACCCAGAGGTGCCTCGCCGTGGCCCCCAAGACACATAACACATATATTGTGTTTGTCACCGATTGTCCAAAAAAACGTTGACACGGATGAACACAGCGACGATAGTTGCGTTCCTCACTGGCCATCGTGACTGACAATTGCAACAAACAAGCTTGTCTCCTGAAGATAAAAAGAGAATGACTTACTGTTTGGGTGCTTCTTTATACCTGCAGCCGCACCCATGGTGCGAAAGCCGGCATCATTACTAAACAGCCACCTGGCAACGAGACTGACTCCGACAACGATGAGGTGGAACCTGACATGTCTGAACTTGCCCAGCTGTTCAATTCAGACTCAGAAGATAAGTACTTTGATGGATTTGTGGGAGAAGATTGATTAAAAAAATAATGTTTGTATTGTAAAATTGTATAAAATGTATAATAATAGTTTACTAAACTTCAGCTAAACGCAACTGTTTTAGAGCTGTTTCTTTACTGAACTCTAACCCTTGCTGACCCCATTCCCCCCATAGACTCCTCTCTCCCCACCACCCCTCCCCCTCCACCATCCCACCATCCCACCATCCCAATACCCTCATAGACTCCTCTCTCACCAACACCCCTCCCCCTCCCCCTCCCCCTCCACCATCCCACTCCACTCATAGACTCTCCTCTTACCCCCCCCCTCCACCATCCCACTACCCTCATAGACTCTCCTCTTACCCCCCCTCCACCATCCCACTACCCTCATAGACTCTCCTCTTACCCCCCCTCCACCATCCCACCATCCCACTACCCTCATAGACTCCTCTCTCACCACCACCCCTCCCCCTCCACCATCCCACTCCCCTCATAGACTCTCCTCTTACCCCCCTCCACCATCCCACTCCCCTCATAGACTCTCCTCTTACCCCCCCCCTCCACCATCCCACTCCCCTCATAGACTCTCCTCTTACCCCCCCTCCACCATCCCACTCCCCTCATAGACTCTCCTCTTACCCCCCCTCCACCATCCCACTTCACTAATAGACTCTCCTCTTACCCCCCCTCCACCATCACACTCCCCTCATAGACTCTCCTCTTACCCCCCACCACCATCACACTCCCCTCATAGACTCTCCTCTTACCCCCCCTCTACCATCCCACTCCCCTCATAGACTCTCCTCTTACCCCCCCTCCACTATCCCACTACCCTCATAGACTCTCCTCTTACCCCCCCTCCACCATCCCACTCCACTCATAGACTCTCCTCTTACCCCCCTCCACCATCCCACTCCACTCATAGACTCTCCTCTTACCCCCCTCCACCATCCCACTCCACTCATAGACTCTCCTCTTACCTCCCCTCCACCATCCCACTCCACTCATAGACTCTCCTCTTACCCCCCCCCCCCCACCACCATCACACTCCCCTCATAGACTCTCCTCTTACCCTCCCTCCCACCATCCCACTACCCTCATAGACTCTCCTCTTACCCCCCCTCCACCATCCCACTCCACTCATAGACTCTCCTCTCACCCCCCCCTCCACCATCCCACTCCCCTCATAGACTCTCCTCTTACCCCCCCTCCACCATCCCACTTCACTAATAGACTCTCCTCTTACCCCCCCTCCACCATCACACTCCCCTCATAGACTCTCCTCTTACCCCCCACCACCATCACACTCCCCTCATAGACTCTCCTCTTACCCCCCCTCTACCATCCCACTCCCCTCATAGACTCTCCTCTTACCCCCCCTCCACTATCCCACTACCCTCATAGACTCTCCTCTTACCCCCCCTCCACCATCCCACTCCACTCATAGACTCTCCTCTTACCCCCCTCCACCATCCCACTCCACTCATAGACTCTCCTCTTACCCCCCTCCACCATCCCACTCCACTCATAGACTCTCCTCTTACCCCCCCTCCACCATCCCACTCCACTCATAGACTCTCCTCTTACCCCCCCCCCCACCACCATCACACTCCCCTCATAGACTCTCCTCTTACCCTCCCTCCCACCATCCCACTCCACTCATAGACTCTCCTCTCACCCCCCCCCCACCACCATCACACTCCCCTCATAGACTCTCCTCTTACCCCCCCTCCACCATCCCACTCCACTCATAGACTCTCCTCTTACCCACCCTCCACCATCCCACTCCACTCATAGACTCTCCTCTTACCCCCCCCCCCCCCCCCCCCCACCACCATCACACTCCCCTCATAGACTCTCCTCTTACCCTCCCTCCCACCATCCCACTACCCTCATAGACTCTCCTCTTACCCCCCCTCCACCATCCCACTCCACTCATAGACTCTCCTCTCACCCCCCCCCCCCCACCACCATCACACTCCCCTCATAGACTCTCCTCTTACCCCCCACCACCATCACACTCCCCTCATAGACTCTCCTCTTACCCCCCACCACCATCACACTCCCCTCATAGACTCTCCTCTTACCCCCCTCCACTATCCCACTCCACTCATAGACTCTCCTCTTACCCCCCCCCACCACCACCATCACACTCCTCTCATAGACTCTCCTCTTACCCTCCCTCCCACCATCCCACTACCCCTCATAGACTCTCCTCTTACCCCCCCCTCCACCATCCCACTCCACTCATAGACTCTCCTCTCACCCCCCCCCAAGATCCCACTCCACTCATAGACTCTCCTCTCACCCCCCCCACCACCATCACACTCCCCTCATAGACTCTCCTCTTACCCCCCACCACTATCACACTCCCCTCATAGACTCTCCTCTTACCCCCCACCACCATCACACTCCCCTCATAGACTCTCCTCTTACCCCCCCCCCCCCACCACCATCACACTCCCCTCATAGACTCTCCTCTTACACCCCCACCATCCCACTCCCCCCATAGACTCTCCTCTTATCCCCCCCCCCCCCATCACCATCACACTCCCCTCATAGACTCTCCTCCTCTACGCAGCGTAGAGTTCCCTTTCGAAAGGGATCCCGTTACTGTATATACTTAATTTCTTTAATAATGGAGGTCTCTTCTAAAATATAAGATTTATTTGGCTGTGTATTATAAGAAAAAATCACTGATGAGATTTATATTCAAAGATTTTTTATTTAATTGTCCAGGTAACCAGGCTATCATCCATTAGCAACATTTGAAATAATATCTTGAAATGATGTAAATAATAATAACCAATTTCACATAATCTTCTTTTACAAAAAGGTCCAAATTAAGCATAAGGGTCTTTAAAACAAAAGAAAGTCTCAATTATTCCATGCTTTTGAATGGAAGTGTATGTTATGTTAGTGTATGTTTATCATGTTTATACAATGCTGGCCAAATTGTATGTAGAATATATACTAAATATATATTGTAAACACATTTTTCAATATTTTATTGCAAGAATATGTTAGAAAACCTATTTCAAGTACCAAGAAAATACATTTCCTATCATAAAACACTTTTTTCAAAATGCAAAGACTTTCTCACCCACCTCATCCCTAAGGGAGGTGCGATGCTATTTAATGTTTTCACCAATATGGCTCCAACTTTTTTTTGTAGTGGAAATTCTGCACACAAACACACAATTTCCGAGAGTTTCGGGGGAAGAAATAAAATAACTATTTTTGAGAGTGGTGGTGAGACCAAGATTAATCTAAAATATAATAAAGAAAGTGATGGTCCCTTGATTAACAGAAATATAACAGAAAAAATAATGTTTTAAAGCCTGTTATAAGTCAAAATTTCGCTGCCCAGACTGTTTCTTAACTCATGCACATTACAAAATTATCAACATATGTATTGTATTATTTGCGATTGAATATATTATTGTTTACTTATTTTGAAATTGGAAATAATTAAGAATGAGCAGGTGTATCAATTAATGTAAATAATATATTTAATTACTCAGGCAAAATATATCGCACATATGCTGATAACAATGTTACAGTAATGAAATAAAAAAACAAATAGTGTTGTATTAAACAGAGTTTTATTAACAACTTTTTGGAGAATTGTATTTTTGTGTATGACAACTTATAGCATTCTCATTTGGTTTCACAAAAATGAGAACTGTAAAAAATGTAACTATTTTTAACAGATCTTAATGGATGCTATGACCCGAGTCTTGACCCTGTGAGCCTTCACGGATAAAGATATGGGACAAGAGATGAAGCAGAGGGGAATCTTCCTCCAGATGTACACTGTTCATAAAGATGTTGAAGGTGAGAGGATGTGTGTAGGTGACACTGGCTCTATAAGTATGATAAGATACAGAGAAAACACACATACACACACACACATTGAATTTTTTTCAACCAGTGCACAGTTATCAAGACATACTGTTTACTGCATCAATATTATGGGTGAGTTCAAGAACACATTGTCTTGGATGTGTTTGTGTGTGATATAGAAAAGACAAAATGAGATATGGATACATTTGAATACTTTTATGTGTTTAAAGTCAAATGTATCTAAACGTGCATAAATTATATTAGATATTTAGATATAAAAAGTATATTTGGATGCTTTGAAAATATCTAAAAATTCTGTTTTTTTAACAATTAACTTCACCTTGTTTTGTCATTTTTGCATTGTCATTTTGTTTTCTAATGCAATGATATTTGGATACTCAATGTCCAAGTACGTTTGGGGGTCACTGTATGTGCCCACAAGAACGATATTTTACACAATTGTCTGCAGGCATTTCTTAACTGTATGTGTAGAGGTGTGTCTGATAGCTGCAGGTGTACACACACTTTATAAAGGTCTGCGCACTTTAGTGAGGTCTGTGACCGAGAATATTGCTTGAGCCATAGGGTCAGATATTTAAGGTAAGTGCAATTATCACTATTGGTTTTTAACTCTAATTTAATTGTGCTGTTTAAAGTTGTTTTACATTCTTCATGTTTTCTCTTCTCTTTTTTAAACTGGGTTTAATGCTATAAATGTTTATCAGATATTTGAAACATTATTTTCAAATAGTACCGTAAATGTAATCAAACATAAAAATTCTATATTTCTATATTTTACAATGAATTTTTCATTATGATTATTTTGGAATTATTACTAATTCCAAAGCTACACATATAATTTCTATATATAACTTAGCAATTTGTATAAATGATGACTTAAAAATGTAAAGGCACTTTAGATTGCACAAAAACGATAGCACAAATTATTGCACAAGCCCAAATTATTAGTCTCGTCTAAAACTATATTCACACACTACATATGTACAAGAGTTAACACAATCTAACCCCAAACAAACAAACACACACACCAGATCTAGTAGCTAAATGTATCACTCAAGAGTTACAACAGCAATGTAATTTTAAGCCTTTAACAACAGAAGTCAATAAACAGTTCATATTGTACTTTAAATCATTTCAAGTTAGGGATGACGGCAGTAGTTTGCAGTGTTACCAGACCAAAGTATTGTTTGCATGTCAACACTATTCTGTGCTCTATACACGCTTAAAAATAAAGGTTCTTTATGGGCATCGATGGTTCAATGCCTCAGACTGAAGGAAATTCGACAAAACTTTCAGCTGTGTTCTGTCATTCTGGATTATAGAAGAACAGGACACAAGAGAAGAAAGTTTCACTCTCTGGCTATTTTCAAAATCACCCCCTATACCCTCATTCATTGACTAATCCCCATATTACTCCATTAAAATAGTCTACTTGAACGATTGAATAAAAAATGAGTCCATGAATTCAGACACCGAGGGCTGCTTTTGCTTAGTTTGTGCTTGCTGTTTCATAATCATTTGAAACTTAGCAATCTGGAGGCTTCAGTAGTAATGATTACACTCGATAATGTCCACTATGCTTTCGGACACCACTAAAAATGACTGACCTCAAATAGTGCCCTATTTAAGGGTATAGGGGATGATTTCGGACACAGCCTCTTAATTCAGCAATAAAATATTTATCTAAAGTCATTTTGCTAATTGGCATGGTTTACCTGGATCATTGCAGCAGCAAAGATATTGGTTAATAAAGTAAGATTAAATGCATAAAGTGTAATTGTGTTATTTATGTTATTAATTTGTGCCAAACAATATAATTATTGCAGGTTTGTGTAACATTCTGAGTTTGAATCTTTTTGATTTCATATAGGAATACAGATGAGTAAATTAATGCTTACATTTAAACTACATAAACTATCATGTTCACACAACGTCTCTGTAATTTACTCCCAATTTCTCTCAACATGAGGACAGGAGAGCTGTCAGTCAATAAATGGCAAAAGAAAGAAACTTGCATTACTTATTTTCAAAAGTAACTTGATAATTTATAAGTAAATCGTTACTTTAGTAAGCAATCTAATTATGTAATGCATTACCTCCAATACTGTTTCTAGCTGCTTTGAACATGAATATCAAAACCATTAATAAAGAATAGCCTTCCTCTAGTTCAAACAGTATAGTGTTGCTATCGCAACGCCAAGGTCATGGGTTCAATTCCTAAGGAACGCAAGAACTGATTAGCATATCAGTGTGCATCTTGATTACAATGTATGGATAAAAGCGTCTTCTAAATGCATAAATGTAAATGTAAAGATTGTCGGGTAATCACACATACATCCATATTCCAATTCATTATAGTCCACTCATGACTTCCCATAAAGTTACTTTGATTTGACTTGATTAATGTGACACGCTCACTGATAAGTTTCCACATTTGCAGTCTGCCTTGAGCCACTCACACTCCTGATGTTTTGAGGGTAAACATGAGCTTTAATTTATCAGTCATCACTGGACAGGAAACCCACACACAAATACAGCCATACCAGAGGTCCCGCCATCATGTTTAAGTTGTCTACATCTCTGCTTTGAACTATAACAATCAGTGGAACAAGAAGGATGTTATATGACATCTCACTGTTTCAATTCACTAAAAAGTGATAACATACAGTTGTTCCATACAGGATGTATTATATTCCTACTTGATCTGACCCATTAAATGACTTGATGTGCTGGACTAACATAATGTAGTAAACTGTTCATTTAAAACTTTAATAAAATTACTTCATTTACAAATTCCCACATGAAATATATTTGGTTTCAAAACCTTCAAAACATTGCAGCATAAGAACAGAAATTCATGTAATTTTCTTTTAATTTATCAAAATATACATGTATTTCATTCTTACAGTTTGGTGGATTTTAGACCGAGCAAGTTTATTTATCTATCATAAAAACACACTGGTCAAGCTCAGGCTAGTATAACCTAATAATCCTGACCTGATATTTCACATTCACATTGTAGGAAATTTGTCCAACCTGATAAATAACATTTTTTTACTGTGCAGTGTCACATTTTAACCAATAAAGCCTTTTAGCTAGGAAAGAACAACATGCAAGCATAAATTAGCATTCATAAAGGACTAAATAGATATACTGTATAGTATAAAATCTTTTAATTTTTAAATCTTTTTAAATAAACATTTAAAAAATGAGGAAATGGGAGATAAATTGTATTATTATGTTTGCTTTCCATCCAAAGAAATTATATCACTTCTAGTAAGTTATGTGATTTACGGCATACACTTAAGATTTTAAAGAGCCAATAGCAGCAATGTAACAGGGTGGACATAAACTAATCTAATGGTTTCACACATTTAAAAAAAAATCACAATAATTGTATTTTGTCAAAGAGAATAAGTAAGCATCTATCGTAACACTCAGAATTGATCATTGAGAAATATATATGTAAGTATATATATGTACATTTCAAAGTGAAGTTGGGAAAACATGATTTGGGACATGGAAATTTACTTATCAATTACCTATTAGCATTATAATCATTCTTAGTCACTATTCTTAGTTGCTGGATAGTAGCTCATTATATGTAATCTGAATTACATAATCAGATTTAAAAAAGTAAGTATTTATTCAGAATTTATTTATTCTCTCTAATTAGTATTTTTTATATTTTAAAATTTTCCTTTGTAAATATAATATAATATAATATAATATAATATAATATAATATAATATAATATAATATAATATAATATAATATAATATAATATAATATAATATAATATAATATAATATAATATAATAGTAATGTAACAGATTGCATTACTAACTACAATTTTAATCATGTAATTTGTATTCAGTAATGAACTACAATTTGTAAGTAATCTACTCTGCACTGCTCACCAATCATTGAGAATGTGTGTGAACCTGGGTACATCTATGCATAGCAAACCATGGTAAACATTTCAGTACTGTTTCATGGGGACATAACATCCCTTAAAATGTAGGAGTGACCCATTATAACTCAATATGCCATGCTTTATAGTACCTATGTATGATTGTTTGCAGAGGTTTTTATTGTGTCATTTAATGGTTTTGTTTTATATTATCTGTGATCAGGTTTATGTGGAGATGGACCCGAACCAACATGGAAATTGGCAGGAGATGGGCAGATGGATGGGATATGAAGAGACCTATGATGTTGAGGCGGGGTGCTGGGGCCCCTCCCACATCTCCTGCCTCACCTTCAATAGCCTGGCGCAGTTACGCAGGACAATGATCACAGGTGAGGGAGGGGCTGTGAGGTCATTATAGGGTAAAACCTCAGCTCACGTCTTCGTAGTTATAAAAAATATCATTCATTCAATTAATTCATGTTAAAATCAATTCAAATCACTTCACATTTCAATCAAACATTATAAAACTGTCTTTATTATATATTATTAGTAATTGTTATTATATATTTTTATACTCTAACGTTTAAAAGTTTGGGGTTGATAGCAATTTTTTATGTTTTTAATGCTCACCATGCCTGGATTTCTTTGATCAAAACTACAGTAAAAACAGTAGCATTGTGAAATAAAATAAAGGGTAAAATAAATATAAGGGTGCTGGCTATATCTGTCAGGGTTTGAAGAAGCGAGGACTCATTGATGCACTGATTACGGTAGTGGCCGTAATCAAGGCCGGCGGGCCAGGCGGCACCGGAGGGGTGAGCCAGGTGGGCCCCGGTGGGTCTAGAGTCCCGGCAGACGGCCAGGGCAGTGCAGGAGGAACCGGCAGCTTGGTCGGGTCAAACAGGACCGGCTGAGGCTCTGAGAGGTCTGGAGGTTTAGGGAGGTCTAGAGAGTCTAGCTGTGTCAGCAGTTCAAGGTCTTGAGGGTCGGGGAGGTCTGGACGGACAGACGGGTCTGGGAGGTCTGGTGGCGCCGGCAGGGCGAGGCACTTGGGTGGTGTCGGCAGGGCGAGTGTGGCCTCTTGGGTTTGCAGATCAGAGGAAGCCCTCTTTTTCCTCTGCCGCTTATGAGGGCAGTAAGGCAGCGCAGAGTCAGTGGCGGGCTCTGGGGTGACGGCCTCCTGGCTGTTTGAGTGGGAGGAAGCCCTCTTTTTTTCCTCCTCCTCTGTGTGCGAGGATTTGGCGCTGCTGTGTTCTTGGACAGGACACAGGACATTTCAACATTGAAATATTATATTTCAATATATTTGTTATGTCCCTAAGGACATAAGGGTTTTTTGCGGTATTTTCCTTCTGTTTTGCGAGGGTTGTTGTCTCTGGCGCTTGTACGATCACTTTGACAGCTGGCACTGATAGGCTGTCTGACCTGTCAATCATGCAAGACGACGTGATTGGCTGTGCTGCATGAGGACGGGCTCTTCTCATCTCATCCGATGATCAAGACTTGTAGAAAACGCTTCTTAAGGGACGAGCTGCTGCACAGCGCAGAGACACTGCTTTTTCTTTCTCTTCTGATTCTGACTTGTGTTTGTTTTTTTTATTGTGTGAATTTTGCGCACAAGCACTGTGTACTGAGCCTGAACAGTTATGGATAATTGACGTCATGCGAGCAACATTCGAAATTGGAAATGTGAACTTACCCAAAATTTCATCGATCTATGGGTGTGGGTTATATGCGTCTTCGGGTTATATACGGGAAAATGCGGTAATGCGCTGTAAAATGCTATTTATTTCTGTAATGGCAAAGCTGAATTTTCATCAGCCATTACTTCTGTCTTCAGTGTCATATGATTATTTCCAGAATTATAATTCTAATATTCTAATATTTGGTGCTTAATAAACATTTCTCAATATTATCCATATTGACTTTTTTTGTGGAAACCTTGATGTCTCTTTTTTAGGAATCGTTGACTAATAGAAGAAAAAAAAGAAAATCATACATACAATAGCTTTTAACCATGTAAAAGTATTGGTATATGCTGAAAAGAAATGCTAATGTATTTTTTTAAATCCTCAACAATTCATATATGAAGCATCTTTTTACTTGTCAATTTACAGTAGCTTGCAGTAAAAATAAGTCAACATGTTCAATAAAAAATAATTAAGAATTACATCATATAATGATTAACAGATGTATATAAAACTACTGTACTAATATATTAAGAATTATGTATATGTTTCTTTGGTAATGACATTGGAGAGTTATGGAAGTGTTCCTACACTCACATTCTTGTCTCAGTTCAAACTGGAATGTGAGTAAGAATGTAATTTCGCTGCACATGTTTAGATGAGATGGTAGTAGATAGTTAGTGTCCTGTAAAACCAGTTCAACCTGCGCTCCTCAGCTTTAGTGTTTATGTTTATTGTAGTGAATAATTATTCATCCTTCACACTCTCTTTTGCCTTAATCTTTCCATTGTAATTGACCTCGTTTTTATGTTTTTGTCAGGTGTGGTGATGCTGGACAGAGAGGAGAAAATGCTTTCCAGTATTACTGAAAAGATTGTGGAGACCCTTGTTAACAAAAAGAAGATTCAGCCAGGGGACAGACATAAAGTTCTTCAAGCGTTAATGCACAAACAGAGGTACTATACACCCTTTCTGACAACAAAATAATAATAAAAGTAATTTTCTCTCCTTACATGTGTACTGAGCGATTGCATCATTCTCTCAACCACTGCATGTGTAGGTCACCATGATTTTGTCAAGTAAGACGTTCCTGGATCAACATGTATTGCTTATCTAGGTACAACATTTCTGTCCAAACATTTTGTCCTAACTCTACCCATAAGTTATCCCTTGAATCAGAGGGAATTGATCGGTGAATAAGACTGATGAAGAAGTACCTAACCTTCACATAAACTGTAAACGTGTCCCTCGCTTCTGATTGGTTGATTGGAATGTTCCAAAGCTGTTGATCCTGGAACTTGTTACTTGGTGAGATCAAGTTTTGTGTGTGGAATGCAATTTAAAACTCTTTGTTACCATACCGTCTATTTACTTTGATGGTGTGAATGCATCTGAAAAAATAATGTACAATTTTTTCATAAATTTAACCTATTATGTCATAATTAGGACATGCCACATAATAATTATCACATACTTCAACGAAGCATTCATTTTTCCTATGCCAATGTAAGTTACAAAAATTATGGTCCCACTATCTATTAGGTTTCTTTAATGATGTACTTGGGATTATATCTATCTATCTATCTATATATATATATATATATATATATATATATACAGTAAGTACATTGTTAAAGAAACATAATAGTAAGTGGGACCATCATTTGTGTAAGTATTCTATGTATACTCTTATATGTATGTAACTCTTATATGTATATTTAGGGATTTGAAAAACCAGAATGTCATAAGAGCCAGTAAGTTACCATTTAGCAATCACACACAACATCCTAGCAACTGCATAGCAACACGATAAAACACACGCAGAACACCTTAGCAACCATTGACAATAGAACAGCACCTGGCAAAGATTTTTTCAGGGTCATGCGCCCCATACGTATGTTGAAAACAGTAATCATCCTGAACCAATTCACCTTTAAAGCATTCATTTTATTTCTTTTTCTCTCTCCAGCCAGTCAGTAGAAACCCAGCCTCTGACTTCAGGTGTGGAGATGGAGAAATTCTCTGTCACAGAGAAAGTGAGCTCAAGTTTTCTTGCTGTAACTGTTCATGATCATAACTATTGTTCACACCAAGGACGATAATGATAATGAAAAGTACATACAGTGGAATCCGGTTATGTCGAGGGTCTTAGGGGTTGCAGAAAAGCATTGAGATAACCGATGACCGAGATAACCAAAAGCCAATATGTTGATTCATTTGATGAAGCGATCAGCATGCTATAAAAATGTACATACACTGTATATGTTTGCAAACAACAAAAGGCATATGTGCACCAACTAACAGCAGAGATTTACCAGTATACAATAAAAAACACCTTCGATTCTCAATAAAAACCTTTAATTATATTCTCCAACATTGCAAATACAATTTCGCTCACAGTGTAAACAATCACAACACACATAAACACATTCACTCATAACACAGTCATTTCACTCTGACACAGTTCTGAAAGTATTGCACACGCGGTTAATATGGTTTCTTTACAAACTCTAAAATGCTTTGTTGCTTTTTCCCTTTACCGGTCTGCTTGAAAACAAAAGCTTCTATCAGTAACGACGTCTTTTTCGATGTCAATGTAATCTGGGAATTCCTGGACAGTGAAGGTGAACTCCTGTTCCTCCTCTTCCAAGATAGCATCTAGACGGCTTGATTTTTCCGCCATTTCCGCCAGTTCTTCTGCGGCTGCGTGGCACTTGCAACGCAAACTCAGCGCATGCACAGTGAACTCGGTACGATCATTAGTCACGAGATAACCATGTGAAGTGGCAAATTTGTCCCTCTTTTGTGCTCGAGATATCAGGGTTCGGCGACATAAAAGAATCGACATAACCGATAAGAAAATGCTAAGACAAATAGGGAGTTTGGCGGTTCCACTTCAAAAACGTCGACATGATAGGGTTGGCAAGTTAACAGAGGTCGAGATAAGTGAACTCCACTGTAGTTCTAAAAACGTTCACACGTTCACAACTAAAGATAACAGCACCAAAACAATATCATTGGAATAACTTTCAGAACTGATGAACAATAAGCGGCCAATCAGAATCCATTCTGCTCTAATGAGCTTGAACATTAAAAGCAGCAGATAACAAAACTGCAGCACGTTGTTAGAGTAAACAGAGTAATATCTTCTGCTGGTGTTGAAGCCAATAAAGTTACAGTATAGTCCTTGGTGTGAATTGACCTTAACACGTCATATTGGTTTTGAATACAATGATGTATCATTTGACATTTTTTGACTATGCTGCTTTATTCTCAACCAAAGAGGGACACAGCTGATAGTGCAGAGGCCTCAATTGTGCTCGTAGGTGAGGATAATATCAATTCCAGTGTTTCCATGAATAATTCCAATGATATCCTTTTCATTCAAAAGTGTGACTTAATTAGTAATGTGTTTCTGTTAGTAAACACTGACTTACAGTAATAATTATGTGTTTGTGTAAGGTCCTCTGGACTTCCTAGAGAGGCCTACAATAGCATTTGTGCGTCTACGGGACGCTGTGGTGCTGGATTCGACTCTGGAAGCTCCTGTGCGCTTCATCATCACCCTGATTGGCCCAACCAATGACATGGATTATCATGAGTGCGGCCGAGCGATGGCAACACTACTAGCTGACAAAGTGAGAACAAAGAGAACTGACAGGACAATCAAATTGCAACAGTTTCCTATCTAGTTTTCTGTCCATTTAAAAAACAAGAAAAAGAAAAAAGCTCTACTGTATGCCAAGTTGTATGGTTATAACTTATTAAAAATGATGTTTTCTATAATATAAATATTAAAATGTTATTCACACAGACATTTTACTGTTACATGTCATTAAATAAAAATCCTTTAAAGAGAATAACACACATAAGTACATTTTTGAAAAGAACTCTTTCTAATAATGCCAAATTAGGTATGACTTTAAATTACATTTTAAGTAATTATGTATTCATATTTTGTCATTCTTTAAAGAACTACACTTATTTTGATGTCTTGACTGTAATTGATGTAATTTTAACCAAAGTGTTTTAAAGTTAAAATATATTTGATATGTACTAAAATGCAACTTCATCATTAAAAATGTGTAATAAAACTATGATTTTTTACAAACTACCAGATCATTCTAGAGGAACAGGCTATAATTAACACAATAATATTAACTAAAATAACAACCAAACCTACAACAACAACAAAAAATGTGGAGAGGTCTAATAACACAACCATATTAATTATTCATGCCTCAGGGCATGCTAGGAAAAGGAGAACGTGAACCAAAAACAACCACCTTTTCATCTTAATTGAAGAGAACTATTACATTTTATGCAGCTTCTCTGTTGTTTGTCCTACACCCATGTCTCACACAGGTGTTCAACCAAGCAGCTTTCCAGGCTCAGAGTGAACAGGAGCTGAGTGATGCCATAGGAGACTTCATGGAGTGCTGCATTGTGATTCCGCCCACTGAGATTCAGAATGAGTCTATGCTAATGTCACTCATCCCCTTCCAGAAGACTTTACTGCAAAAGAGACTCCGCCCCTCCGACCCCAAACTCCGCCTGGAAGTCAAACCTCGCAAGCGTAAGGACACATACACAAAGGGATAAGATTACAGTGTATGTGCATATGCCCGCAACAGTTCTTCTGATAAGAAGGGCACATGCAACAGAACTCAAGTGCTACTTGCAAACACAAAATTCATGATGATAAATAATTGCATTAGAGTAACAAAAAGATAAGTACAAGCAGATGGGGTGTTCAAGCAGTTGAAACCTCAATTGCTATGTTATGTATATGGAATACAATTGTAGTCTAAAAGTAGTCTAAAACTTCCTTAAACCAATGATTGGAGAGTTTACTAGTTATGGATGAAATATTGCATGTGTCCTCAGATTATTCAGGCGCCTAAGTGTGCAACGTTTAGTTATGTGTCACTGAGAAGATATTGTTTCAGTAACACTAAATTTTGTACACTGAATAATCTGAGGACACAATATTTCATGCAGTCAGTTAATACGAGCCATACACAACAGTTTCATCATATGTACCAAATGCTCAATGAAACAAAATTTCAACTTTTAGAAATTCGTGTAAATTGAACCTAGAAGCTAGGATGGTTTTGAGAAAGCAGCTTTCAGAAGATGTAAAATGGCAGAAATTTCCCCAAAATATTTCCTGTACAGTTTAAGACCTTTTTTTTAAGAGTATTGCATATAAAACTTTATTTTGATTATAACTTTATAAGTAACCTTAGTTCAATTAGTCCAAAAAATGTTTTTTTTAAATATACAAATCTAATGAAATTGAACTGCATTACATTGATTAAAAACTTGCTGGTGTATTACAGACAGCTGGTATATTAAATTCTGATTGTTCAGTTTGAAACCTCACTTTATAATAAGGTCCCATTAGTTAGCATTACTTAATAAACTGACATTAACATTAAGATAGCAATACATTTGTTGCAGTATTTTGTAAATCTTTGATAATGTTAGTTACTGCATGTTTATTGTTAGTTCATGCTGGCTCAGGTCTACTAAATAATATTAACAGATACAACTTTTGATTTTAATAATGTATTGGTAAATGTTGATATTTACTTTAGCTGAGATTGAAAGTCTGACGGAAGCAAGGACGGAGACGAAGAAGAGGAGATCCAACGGGACTTTTAATGAAGGCAAGCGTAAACATAACAGCGTAGTTAACACAAACATTAGCATGTGGTCAACACTTACGAGATCTGAGGAGTGAGGAGTGAACAGGGAGAACTAAACACATGTGTGATAATGAACATAAACAAGGATCAAGAACAAAGGAACATGCGACTAAAAAAGACAAAATAAGAGTCCTGGTTAGGTAGTGATGTGACAGGATCCTTATTATAAAATGTTACTAAATATTTTTCTATATTGACACTAAACGACAAAAATGACCCAGACTCCCTTTCAGTCGTCTGTGAAATAAGTGGGAAATATATATAATGCTAATCTATCCTCCCACAGCTTCAAAATCCTCAGGACCCCCTCCAGAAGATCCATTAGCACGCACAGGGGTTCCATTTGGTGGCATGATCAGAGACATGAAGAGGCGATACCAACACTATGTCAGTGACATCACTGATGCTTTGAATGCTCAGGTTGTTGCTGCCATCATCTTCATCTACTTTGCTGCACTCTCGCCTGCCATCACCTTCGGAGGTCTACTTGGTATGTATGTTTAACCAAAGGAAAGCTTCATTCACACTGCACACCAAACCCTTTTGTTGTCATCATTTTGCATGTGAAGTAATCAATTCCTTTATATATATATATATATATATATATATATATATATATATATATATATATATATATATATATATATATATATATATATATATATATATAAATAAACAACTGTCAGTGTGAAAAGAGAACATAGAAATTTTTTAAAATTTCAGTCATTACTGTACTGTAATAATTTTTCTCATTCATTGTTCGCTAGTGAAGACCACACAGTCCATTGTACTGGGAAAGAGTGAGCGAATGACTGTTTGTTTAACATTACATATATGTGTCTGTCGTGTTGTTGTTTACTTCCTGGTTCCCAACGTGCTCTCCCCGTGTTTTTCCAGCCACCTGTCCTTAATCAACTTGTTAGTCTTTCCAGCTGTGTCCTATCCTCTAATCATCCACAGTGTACATCTACCCTGTGTTTATTTCAGTCTCATTCCATCCACGTCATTGTAAAGTTGTGTTGTACTCTCCTGAGGTTTTGTGAAAATAAGACTGTTCCATTGTCTCTTTTTCGTCTTTGAGCGTTTCCTGCCTCTACAACCCGAGACAATACACAATGTCATCCCAAGTTATAAAACAAAAAGTGTTCTAAACCATTAGGACATTTCAAGTATTGTGCTGGAATTCATGTTTGGTTTCTGAATATTTATATTGTACATTTACAGCTTCAAGTTTTCAGATGAATGAACTCAGGACTCCAAATAAATTTTTTTTTGTAAAAAACCTAGGTCAAGGGTCAAGCATCAGAGTTTTGAAGCTGCATTTTTTTGCATTTTTTTTAATCTGGTCGGTTAAACCTTATTTATATAGTCTACAGTTTGCTTCATTGATTTATTTATACTTCATTTATTTATAATTCCACATATACATATATAGTACTTTTTATTCTATTTTTATTTTTATTTCCTTCTTGTGTTTTTTGTAACTTTTATTTGCACTGTCCATGGAGCGAACCTGTTCACATTTCACTGCCGGTTGTATATTCTGTATATAACTGTGTATGTGACAAATAAAACTCTTGAATCTTACACCAAAAATCTTTCTAAACAAAGCTGAAGAGAGTGAACAACACAAATCAAGACTTTTGAAAACTGCCCGTATAAACCTCTGTTTGTCACTCTTGTCTTCTCTCTACAGCTGACAAGGTGGATAACATGATGGGTGTGTCGGAACTGATGATCTCCACTTCAGTGCTGGGCATTATCTTCTGCCTGATCGCTGCCCAACCTATACTTGTTATCGGCTTTTCTGGGCCGCTGCTGGTGTTTGAAGAGGCTTTTTTTAATGTGAGTGTTTGTCTCTTTACAATCCTTATCCGATATACAGCATCGATCTTGTGTAATTGAAATTCTCCCATCATGCTTTCCCCCATCATGCCTCCTCCTGGCTGTAGTTCTGTAAGTCTCAGGGCATTGAGTACATCGTAGGCAGAGTGTGGGTCGGATTGTGGCTGGTGGTCATCGTTGTGGTGATTGTTGCCTTTGAAGGAAGCTTTCTGGTCCGCTTCATTTCCCGTTTCACTCAAGAGATCTTCTCCATTCTCATCTCCCTCATCTTCATCTACGAGACCTTTGCAAAACTCGGCAGGGTACACACTTTATTTGCCATTTTTATGTTTTCCTGCATTCTTTTACATCTTCATGCAACAATCCCTGTATATCTTTTAGTTTTGTATATTTTTTCTGAGTGATAAAAGCTTGTATCATTTTTAGAAGTTTACTTAACTAGAGACAGAAGACCATGCTCAGCACATGCAAAAGGCTTCATTAGTTCACCCATGAACATGATTTCTGCCTGAGTCCAATCAAATTGCTTTCCATCATCTGTGGAGGTGAACTCCATGATTCCACGCTCATTCACGGCATCATCAGTCTATACCTTTGTTATTGTTTTGAAAAAGTGACCACTAGTGGCGAAACTTACATTCTGTGTCTTTAACATTAAAAACACAGACAGCAGCAGGTGTATTAGGCTGCTGTCACTTTAAGACTAAATGCACTGATGTGTCATAGGCTAATAAAACACATTTACTTTCCTACTTAGGTTCACATGAGAAATAAATAACAGTATATGAGGATACTTGCAAAGCATTTTGACAAAAGCGTGTGTTCAGCATAATAATTCAGCAAAAAGAACTCACTTCAGTACTCACATGCTCTATGAGCAGTGGCTTCATGTGCTTGCGTCTCTCAGACAGCGGTGAGAAACAGTGTCTCAGACAGCGTGTGTATAGTGAAATTAGTTCCCTATCAGTCAGTCACGTTCGACGTTACGTCGGACTGACGTCATGGGGTCTCGCTTGGGAGCCCAATCACCTCCCAATATAACTAAATGCGCCAATGAACATTGGCTAGTGAGATTTGCATGCCGAGTCCCGCCCCACCCGGCTTCCGGGTATAAATAGGACCGGCATCACTCACTTCATTCATACTTTTGCTTCGGAGCCGAGCGGTTGTAAGCAGCCGTTCATTCTGATCACCTTCAAAGAGCGCGTTCTTTTCCGGCTGGAAATACGGTGCGACAGCGGTGGTGCGCGTCTTCCCAGCAACGTGTTCCCCCCTGTGTGCCTCGGTTGGAAGAGCAGTTCCTCTAAAAGAGCAAAACGCGGACGATCAGCGTCTTTTTCAAGATGCCTTTTCGTCCGTGTGTTTCTGGATGCGGTCGTTTCCTGACCTCATCTGACGGCCATGAGCGCTGTTTCTCGTGTCTGGGCAGACAGCACGCTGAGAGAGCGCTTGTGGATGGTTCATGCTCTCATTGCGGGGGCATGACCATGTCTGTGTTGCGGTCGCGGCTCGCCCTCTGTGGTACAGAGGTTCGAGCGCCCTCTGCTGCTAACCATATCCCCTCTGCTTCTCATGGTAGAGCTGTGGGGTTGGTTAGCACTCTGGGAGACCTGAGGGTTACAGTGGGAGCTACCTCGTCGGGCCAGCCCCTACGAACCTCCCACTCCTCTTGCACACCGTGTGCCGTCGAGCTGCCAGATGAGCCGCAAGGTCCCCCACGTGAGGTGCCTCGGGTCTCGTTTGGCGCTCCGGATGAGGATCGGATGTCGATCGCTACATCGGAGAGTGGGCTGTCATCTTCGGGTGAGGAAGCCGAGCAGCGCCCCTCGGGCGTCGCTGCTCGTGTGGAATCAGATCGGGAGATGATGGCCATGCTTTCCCGGGCTGCCGCGGGCATTGGGCTCGAGTGGAACCCTCCACCGTCGCCCGAGCGCTCGCGGCTGGATGATTGGTTTCTGGGTGCGGAGCGGGGTTCACAGCCCCGCTCCGCTCCGGTGCCTTTCTTCCCGGAAGGGCATGAGGAGGTCAGTAAGTCATGGAAGGCACATTTTACTGCCCGAAGCCGCTCTCTGGTCTCCTCCGCTCTCACTACCCTCGATGGCGGGGCTGCCAAGGGTTACGCGGACATTCCCCAGGTGGAGCGTGCAGTTGCGGTGCACTTGTGCCCGCAAAATGCTGCCACCTGGCGCATTCGTCCGCGCCTCCCGTCCAAGGCGGGTAAGACGACGGCAGCCCTGGCTGCCAAGGCTTACAGCGCCGCTGGACAGGCAGCTTCTGCCCTGCATGCCATGGCCATCCTGCAGGTCCATCAGGCAAAAGCTCTTAAAGAGCTGCACGAGGGTAGCTCTGAGCCGGGGTTGATGCAGGAACTGCGCACGGCGACTGACTTCGCCCTCCGGGCGACTAAGGTCACGGCGCGGGCCCTCGGCCAGACGATGTCCACACTCGTGGTCCAGGAGCGCCATCTCTGGCTGGACCTGGCTGAGATGAAGGACGCCGACAAAGTTCGCTTTCTCGACGCCCCCGTCTCCCAGGCTGGCCTCTTCGGCGACACCGTCGTGGACTTCGCTCAGCAGTTCTCGACGGTGCAGAAGCAGACTGAGGCGATAAGCCACATCTTGCCCCGGCAGGATTCTGCCAAACCGCCGCGGGCTGTCCCTTAGCCTGCTCGCCGCCGAGGGCGCCCTCCTGCGGCTGCAAAGGGTCCGGCCGGACCGGAGACCTCCCGTCCGGCCCCTCCCCCCCGCAGGAAGGCGACGCAGCCCGTCCAGACCGCTAAACCCTCCAAGAAAAAATCGAAGCGGCCCTGAGACGGGCGACCCAGAGATGGTAGGACCTGCTCGTTCCCAGGAGCTGGTGAGGGCACCACTCCTTCCCCCGGAGGAGGGCTGGGCGGAGAATCTTTTGTTTCTTTCTGTTCCGCCACTGGCCCCAGGGCCAGTGGTACCCACATTTTCAATAAAAGAGCAGTTTCCTCCATCTCTGGGTCATACTCGGTCCAAGCTGACAGTGGGCGACGCACTGCTTCCCCCCTCTCAGCCGACCTCTCTTTCGCCACGGACAGGGAGTGGGCAGTCCCAGGACGCGCTGCCTCCTTGCCCCTCCCTTCCAGGCCCCTCACGGGGGCTATGGAGCCAGGTAAGTGCACCACACGCACTGCCACGACTCCAGGACGCCATGCCTCCTGGGTTGGGCCTCAGAGCTCCCTGCTGCCCCCCCGCGGGTTCGTCGGTCGTCCCCTTGGTGCCTCTCGAACGGAGTTTGGGTGCCTGGTTAGCGCTTCCCACTCTCGTTGGCTCATTCGGACAATCAGACTCGGCTATGCGATTCAGTTCGCCAGGCGGCCCCCCAGGTTCAGCGGCGTTCTGACTACCTCAGTGGAAGGCAAGGACGCCCCTGTACTTCGGGAAGAGATCGCTGTCCTCCTGGCGAAGGGCGCGATCGAGCCTGTCCCTCCAGCCGAGATGGAGTCGGGGTTTTACAGCCCCTACTTCATCGTTCCCAAGAAAGGTGGGGGGTTACGGCCTATCCTGGACCTGCATGTCTTGAATCGGACCCTACACAGGCTTCCATTCAAAATGTTAACGCAGAGACGCATCCTCACGTGCGTCCGCTCCCAGGACTGGTTTGCAGCAATCGACCTGAAGGACGCGTACTTTCATGTCTCGATTCTCCCTCGTCACAGACCGTTTCTTCGCTTTGCGTTCGAGGGTCGGGCATACCAGTACAAGGTCCTCCCCTTTGGTTTGTCCCTGTCTCCCCGCGTCTTCACCAAAGTCGCGGAGGCTGCCCTTTCCCCCCTCAGGGAGATGGGAGTCCGCATCCTGAATTATCTTGACGACTGGCTCATTTTGGCACAGTCGCGGGATCGGGTGTGCGAGCACAGGGACTTGGTGCTCAGACACCTCAACCATTTGGGGCTTCGGGTCAACTGGGAGAAGAGCAAGCTCTCCCCTGCGCAGAGCATCTCTTTTCTCGGTTTGGAGTTGGACTCGTTCCCAGTCTCCATGTCAGCACGTCTCACCAACGAACGTGCACAGTCAGTGTTGAACTGCCTGAAAGTAGTCAGGCGGAAAACAGTGGTCCCACTGAAACAGTTTCAGAGGCTCCTGGGGCATATGTCATCCGCAGCCGCTGTAACACCGCTCGGATTGATGCATATGAGACCACTTCAACACTGGTTACGAGACCGAGTCCCGAGGTGGGCTTGGCACCAAGGCGCATTCCGTGTGGCAGTCACACCGGCTTGTCGCCAGACGTTCGGCCCTTGGTCAGACCCTGCTTTTCTACG
The DNA here is from genome assembly GCA_037043235.1 of Rhodeus uyekii. Taxonomy (NCBI): domain Eukaryota; kingdom Metazoa; phylum Chordata; class Actinopteri; order Cypriniformes; family Acheilognathidae; genus Rhodeus; species Rhodeus uyekii. The sequence goes on from JAWRVZ010000160.1 coordinate 346,519, forward strand.
GGCCGGAGTTCCCCTAGGGCAAGTGTCCAGGCATGTTGTTGTTACAACAGATGCCTCCACCACGGGCTGGGGTGCCGTGTGCATCGGGCATGCTGCCTCGGGCTCCTGGACAGGACCCCGGCGGCAGTGGCATATCAACTGCCTCGAGTTGCTAGCGGTACACCTTGCCTTGCGCCGGTTCCGACCGTTGCTGCAGGGCATGCATGTACTGGTCCGCACGGACAACACATCGACCGTGGCGTACATCAACCATCAGGGTGGTCTACGCTCCCGTCGCATGTCGCAACTTGCCCGCCACCTCCTCCTTTGGAGTCAGCATCGGCTCAGGTCGCTGCGTGCCGTTTACATTCCGGGCGAGCTCAATCGTGCAGCCGATGCGCTCTCACGACAGCTCACGTTCCCGGGAGAATGGAGACTCCACCCCCAGGCGGTCCAGCTGATCTGGAGTCGATTCGGGGAAGCGCAGGTAGACCTGTTTGCTTCCCGGGAATCCTCCCACTGCCAGTTGTTTTTTTCCCTGACCGACGGGACCCTCGGCACGGATGCACTGGCACACAGCTGGCCCCGGGGCCTACGCAAATATGCGTTCCCCCCAGTGAGCCTTCTTGCACAGACCCTGTGCAAGGTCAGGGAGGACGAGGAGCAGGTCTTGTTAGTTGCGCCATACTGGCCCAACCGGACCTGGTTTCCAGAACTCTCACTCCTTGCGACAGCCCCTCCCTGGCGCATTCCCTTGAGGAAGGACCTGCTTTCTCAGGGACAGGGCACCATTTGGCACCCGCGTCCAGATCTTTGGAACCTCCACGTGTGGTCCCTGGACGGGATGCGGAAGACTTAAGTGCCCTACCAGCGGCGTGGTAGACACTATCACTTCGGCTAGAGCCCCCTCTACGAGGCTGGCATATGCCTTGAAGTGGAGTCTATTCTCTGAGTGGTGTTCTTCCCGGCGGGAAGACCCCCGGACTTGCCCGATCAGCTCTGTGCTTTCCTTCCTTCAAGGTGGGTTGGAGCGGCGGCTGTCCCCCTCTACCTTGAAGGTATACGTCGCCGCCATTGCAGCTCATCATGTTCCCGTCAATGGCAGGTCTCTTGGAAAGCACGACCTGGTCATCAGGTTCCTGAGAGGGGCCAGGAGGTTAAATCCTCCTAGGCCGCCCCTCTTTCCCTCCTGGGACCTCTCTGTCGTTCTCTCAGGCCTACAGAGAGCTCCCTTCGAGCCCCTCGAGTCAGTGGAGCTCAATATCTTGTCTCTCAAGACAGTGCTCCTGACTGCACTCGCTTCCTTTAAGAGGGTAGGGGACCTGCAGGCATTTTCGGTCAGTGAAACGTGCCTTGAATTCGGGCCGGCCTGGTCTCACGTTGTCCTGAGGCCCCGGCCTGGATATGTGCCCAAGGTTCCCACCACTCCCTTTCGGGATCAGGTGGTGAACTTGCAAGCACTGCCCCGGGAGGAGGCAGACCCAGCCCTCGCATTGCTGTGTCCCGTCCGTGCACTACGTGTCTATGTGGACCGCACGCAGAGCTTTAGAAGCTCCGAGCAGCTCTTTGTCTGTTTTGGGGGACAGCAGAAGGGAAAGGCTGTCTCCAAGCAGAGGTTGGCCCACTGGATAGTGGATGCCATCGCCCTGGCATATCAGGCTCGGGGCGAGCCATGCCCCCTGGGGGTGAGGGCGCACTCCACACGGGGTGTTGCTTCCTCCTGGGCATTGGCACGTGGCGCCTCTCTGACAGACATCTGCAAAGCTGCGGGCTGGGCGACACCTAATACATTCGCGAGATTCTACAATCTCCGGGTGGAGCCAGTTTCTTCCTGTGTGCTGGGAACAAACAGGTGACCGGCTCGGTGTCCTGCTTGCAGCGCCATGCCCCTTAATAAGGGGATACGAGCGCTTATCTACTCCTCAGGTGAGTTCCCCGTCTGGCGAACCCTGATTCGAGTTCCTCCTGCATCCTTCGGTATCGGACGCGGCGGAGGCGTCTGACGCCAGGCCCAGTACTCGCGTGCATGCCCCAGTGGTCAGCCCTTGTACTGGACTAGATGCCCATGTGACGAGATTCCCTCTTGGTAATCCCATATGTGTACGCTCCACGGTACGGTTTCCCTCTTGGTAAACCTGTGTCTTTCCCTTGGCAGTTCTGTTCTGCCAGTCTCTTTGGTACGCGCTCCTCCCTGGGGTAGGACCTACCATGGGGACTTACATATGTCATACTGCCCCTCGGGTCAGTCCATATGTGTCCTACCGCACATTACCTCCCCCTTGGGCAGGGTGTGGTCTCCGGAGCGTCTGTACGCTCGCCCAGCGTTGATAACTAAGCGGGTCGAGCTGATCTGCGGAATTGAGATCCGAAGCTCTCTTCCCTGTGAGGCTCACGCAGGAACAGCAGCTTAGTCCTTCCTCACGTTGGCCTTCCCCTCCATCCCGATTGGCGTGGAGGCCCAAGTCGGCCTTCGCGGGGCGCTGGGTAGGTTACGTCCGCAGAGGCAGTTGTCCTTGGCACGCCACTGCTTGCCAATATCTGCATCTCCGATTCTCGTAACACGGCCAGTGCCTGTGGCGCTTTCCATAGGGACCCCATGACGTCAGTCCGACATAACGTCGAACGTGACTGACTGATAGGGAACGTCTAGGTTACTATTGTAACCCCCGTTCCCTGAAGGAGGGAACGGAGACGTTACGTCCCCCGGCCACAGGCCTGAGCCACCGCTGAGACCGGGATACACTCTCGGCTCCTCAGCAAAATATGAATGAAGTGAGCGATGCCGGTCCTATTTATACCCGGAAGCCGGGTGGGGCGGGACTCGGCATGCAAATCTCACTAGCCAATGTTCATTGGCGCGTTTAGTTATATTGGGAGGTGATTGGGCTCCCAAGCGAGACCCCATGACGTCAGTCCGACGTAACGTCTCCGTTCCCTCCTTCAGGGAACGGGGGTTACAATAGTAACCTAGACGTTCTCTTTACCTGCTTATTGCTCTTCAACAGTTTAAACTAGATTTATAAAGAGAAATTCTTAAAAACACGCAGAAATTATAAGCTTTTCATGACGGTGCAGCACAGCAATGTCATGTGAGAGCATAACCGCTGTAGGGGAATTACAATTTAGACCCGAGGTCCAGATATGTTGAATGAAGACCAGGAGTCAGAAGTGCATCAATAGAACAAATTTTAGTGAAGTTTAGTTTGCAGTTTCATCAGCAGAAGCTTCAGGTCTCACAAGGAGTTCGTAGGCCGCCCCACACACAATAACATTGTTACAGCAATTATATTCTAACACAGGGGTCGGGAACCTTTCTGTCTGAGAGAGCCATATACGCACTTTTTTTTGTAACTTGAAGCTGTGTAGAGCCATAGTCCTGTCCTGTCGATCGATTTGTCGACCGGGGGGGGGGGGGGGGGTGTTGCGGTGGCGGCGCGATCTGCCTGTCGTCAGAACGCGGACGTAGCGGAGCGATCGATCTGTCGACTGGAGGGGGAGGGCGGGGCGGCGGCGTCAAGAGCCATATGCAGCCATCAAAAGAGCCATATATGGCTCGCGAGCCATAGGTTCCCGACCCCTGTTCTAACAGATTATACATATTATATATAACTATTATAGCAATTTTACTCTTATTCTATGGAAAAATACAGAAAAGTAAAGAAAGGCTTTAACTAATAAAAATCCCTAACTTGATTATAAATCATTCAAATTCAAAAAAAGGAAAAGAACATGGCAATCACCCAGAACATCCTAGCAACGACTCAGCAACAGGTTAACAACTACTCAGAACACCTCAGCAATACCATAGCAACCACTCATAGCATAGAGTCAATGAGTTAGTATTTTCTTCACATACCACAAGTTTGTTTCCTAATTTGTAGCATTTAACAGTAGCAAATTCTAGAACATAGTCGTGATGATACATACTCAAGACATTGATATACAGTACTATGATATTGTACTACAATATACTTTCTCTCTTGGTTTCATCCTTCATTCTAGGTTTTCAAAGAACACCCTCTTATCCTGAATTACGAACATTTAAACAATACAGCTGAGGACCCTTGGCACTCAGTTGTCAGCTATCAGAGACTTCTGGATAATGCTACAGGAAATGTATCTGTTGTGAGAACCGTCGAACACCAGCCTTATCCCAACACTTCTCTTCTGTCAATGTGTCTCATGTTTGGCTGTTTCTCCATTGCATACTACCTACGCATGTTCAAAAATGGCAAGTTCCTGCCAGGAAAGGTAAATAGATCCTTGAATATTGTGATCAAAATGTGACAACTTGACTGTTTCTAGCAGTCTTCCGATTTCATGTTTGTAAGTTCTTATGTAAAATAAGCAAGGCTTAGCAATTACAAGCTGTTATATAAAGGTACTCGTGTGCGATGCGGAGGGACGAGGAGACGTGGAGATGCAACTGAAAATACTTTATTAAGAAAACGAAACCAAACAGCACTTCTTAGTGCGAGCTCAGGAAGAACAGGGAACACGAGAAACATCCACACACGGAAAACAACATCCACATAACGTTAATATTGACAAAGACAAGGAAACACAGGACGGTATAAATACACATGGGGCAATTGGGAAACAGCTGACAAGACTTTAGGAAGAGATTAGACACAGACGGGACCTGGAAGATACATAAAGAGACCTGGAAGGGAACAACGCGAGACAAGACCGTGACAGTAACTCCGTACTTAATTTGGTTGAGTTGGTTCTTAAAGGTTAGGGTAGGCAATTTTCAGAGAGGCTAGCAATAGAGAAATAGATTTGAAAATATAAGATCCCACCCTCCCTTCAAAGGATCTCCAAAACCACAAGAACACGTACAGCAGTGAGTGAAAACCATCACAACTTAAAGAGCACTTACCTGTACCACGACTGCTCCTATTCAATTTGCCGTTTAAAGTGTTGCCATTGCGAAGCATAAATTCACAAACTGCTCCGGTTCTAATGTCACTGGTTTCCATCTGTAACAAATTAGGATAGTTATGGTGTGATTGCACCATTGTTTTGATCGAGGAGTAACTGTAAAATGTGGCTGCTGTTTCAGTTGCGGTGCTCAGTGACTGATGTCTGTCTAACTCTGCTTAGCATGAAATGTGCTGATGATGTGTGATGTCTGTGCGAGCAGGGTGCGAGGAGGTATAGAAATACATAGGTTGAGAAGCAGGTAGACCATCATATTGTTTCTCTCGAAATGAGGGCAATAATTGGACAAACATTTTATGGACCTTCCACAGACTATATATACAGCGTAGTTCGATTATGTCGACGGCCTCGGGGGTTGTAAAAAAGCATTGAGATAACCCATATATCATATATTACATATATTAACATATATTTTCCCACATAAAACCAACAGACGCAGATAATCCGCACGCTTATATAGACAGCGGATTTTGGGTTTTGTGTAAAAAATCGTTGTGTAAAAAACTTTTTTGTGTAAGATCACATTTCGAATTTCAAATGTTGCTCACATAACTTCAATTATCCATAACTGTTCATGCTCGGTACACAGTGCTTGTGTGCGAAATTCACACAATAAAAAAAACAAACACAAGTCAGAATCAGAAGAAAAAGAAAAGGAAGTCTCTCCCGCTGCGCTGTGCAGCTCGTCCCTTTAAGAAAGCATGTCGATGAGATGAGAAGAGCCCGCCCTCATGGCAGCACAGGCAATCACGTCTTCTTGCATGATTGACAGGTCAGACAGCCAATCAGCGCAGCTGTCAGAGTGATATTGCAAGCGCCAAAGACAACAACCCTTGCAAGAACGAAAAAGGGACATTTATTGATGTACATGATGTGAGTTATTAAATGAGAATGTACATGCTCAAGTTTTTTGCAAGGCAAACTCAGCGCATGTGCAGTGAACTAGGTATGCAAATAAGTCACGAAATAACCATGTGAAGTGGCGACTTTGACGCTTTTTTGTGCTTGAGATAATAGATTTCGGCAACATGACAGAATCGACATAACCCACAAGAAAATAATAAGACAAATAGGGAGTTAGGCGGTTCCACTTCAAAAACATCAACACAATAGTATTGGCGAGTTAACCGTGACTCGAGATAAGTAAACTCCATTGTGTATATACAGTACAGACCAAAAGTTTGGACACACTTTCTCATTCAAAGCGTTTTCTTTATTTTCATGACTATGAAAATTGTAGATTCACACTGAAGGCATCAAAACTATGAATTAACACATGTGGAATTATATACGTAACAAAAAAGTATGAAACAACTGAAAATGTCATATTCTAGATTCTTCAAAGTAGCCACCTTTTGCTTTGATTACTGCTTTGCACACTCTTGGCATTCTCCTGAAGAGGTAGACACCTGAAATGGTCTTCACTTCATAGCTGTGCCCTGTCAGGTTTAATACGTGTGATTTCTTGCCTTATAAATGGGGTTGGGACCATCAGTTGTGTTGTGCAGAAGACAGCTGATAGTCTTACAGAATAGACTGTTAGAATTTGTATTATGGCAAGAAAAAAGCAGCTAAGTAAAGAAAAACAAGTGGCCATCATTACTTTAAGAAATGAAGGTTAGTCAGTCCGAAAACTTTGAAAACTTTGAAAGTGTCCCCAAGTGCAGTCACAAAAACCATCAAGCGCTACAAAGAAACTGGCTCACATGCGGACCGCCCCAGGAATATAAGACCAAGAGTCACCTCTGCTGCGGAGGATAAGTTCATCCGAGTCACCAGCCTCAGAAACCGCAGGTGAACAGCAGCTCAGATTAGAGACCAGGTCAATAACACACAGAGTTCTACAGCAGACACATCTCTAGAACTACTGTTAAGAGTAGACTGTGTGAATCAGGCCTTCATGGTAGAATATCTGATAGGAAACCACTGCTGAGGACAGGGAACAAGCAGAAGAGACTTGTTTGGGCTAAAGAACACAAGGAATGGACATTAGACCAGTGGAAATCTGTGCTTTGGTCTGATGAGTCCAATCGAGATGGTTTGGGGTGAGCTGGACCGCAGAGTGAAGGAACAAGGGCCAACAAGTGCTAAGCATCTCTGGGAACTCCTTCAAGACTGTTGGAAGACCATTTCAGGTGTCTACCTCTTCAGGAGAATGCCAAGAGTGTGCAAAGCAGTAATCAAAGCAAAAGGTGGCTACTTTGAAGAATCTAGAATATGACATATTTTCAGTTGTTTCATACTTTTATGTTACGTATATAATTCCACATGTGTTAAGTCGTAGTTTTGATGCCTTCAGTGTGAATCTACAATTTTCATAGTCATGAAAATAAAGAACTCTTTGAATGAGAAGGTGTGTCCAAACTTTTGGTCTGTACTGTATATATATATATATATATATATATATATATATATATATATATATATATATATATACACACATGAATACATTTAGACCACATTATTTATTAATTGCTATGAGGCTGTGACGAGACTTTCAACCACCTTAACAACAAATGTTAAAGGAACAAATGACCTAAGGAAGCGTGTAGCTAGAATGTAGGTTGTAAGCTCGTCACAAAAGTAATGGATTTTTTTTTTTGAAAGTGATTCCAATTCCTTTTTTTGAATTAGAATGTTTTTTTTTAAATATATCTTTACAGTTATTTTTATTGTTATAGTTATCATCCTTGGTATGAACAGGCCTTTACTTTTTAAAAGTCGGAGACTTTTGCAAATTAGTATTCAGTAATTGTATTTAGTTTGTTTGTACTGTTAATATTTAAAATATTTTATTGCATATAAGTTCTAACTAGCGGCCATTTACATCTCAACTATGCTAAGTTGTAACGTGCACAACTGGTTTTATTTTGAGTAGGTTCGTTAATGTAAGGATCTGTTTGATGCATAGATTCGACGTTTGCTTGGTGACTTTGGAGTTCCTATTGCAATTTTCCTTATGGTTGCTGTCGATATCAATATTGAGGATACATACACTCAGGTATGTTTGTTATTTAGTATTATTTCATAAATTAAATGAATATTATTTATTTAAAATGGAATTTCATGGAACTAAACACTTTATTTTCATGTTAGATAAGTAGATTGCTTATTTTTTAGGTTTCTGATGGGTAATGGCTGCCTTTTAGACAGATAACACTTTTAGGGCACCAATTCAAATCCAATCCTATAAAGATACTGTCTTGATCTCTCTGACCTTTGACTTGTGTTACAGAAACTGGTGGTGCCTAAGGGTCTTCAGGTGTCTAACCCTAATATGCGAGGCTGGATAATCAACCCTATGGGGGAACACAAGCCCTTCCCTGTGTGGATGATATTTGCCTCTGTTATTCCAGCTATTTTAGTTTTCATCCTCATCTTCCTCGAGTCTCAGATCACCACGTGAGTAATGTTTTGATGATTCGGTACAATCAATTTCCCCATTGCCTGAGAGGGATCAGGCTCCAATGAACTGTCTGTTGCTCAAGTGAAAATGCTGCACATAGCCTTAAAAATGACTATTTATCACCATTGATGGTTCCAAGAAGAAGGAGAACTAACATCTATGGAATCTTACCAGTCCACAAAAGGTTCTTTATAGTGGAAAAAGGATCTTTAGATGTTCAAGTATTCTTCACACTAATGGCTGTGATTAATCCAAGATAATTAATTTAAGATTGCAACACTTGGAACAGTATTACACAGTGTGATAGAAACTGAAAGTGACTGGTTGTTTTAGTGTGTTGACCCATGCCACATTGGAGTTGAAAGATTCTACCAATGCTTTCAAAAGAACATGAAAATAGACAAAAATATCTAGTTGAATAATGATATGCTGTACTCATTTATTTATAAACTGATCTTTTCACCCGTCTCTCATTTTTCAAGACTAATTGTGAGTAAACCAGAGAGAAAAATGGTCAAGGGCTCTGGCTTCCACATGGATCTTCTCATCCTGGTGAGCATGGGAGGTCTGAGTGCCATATTTGGCATACCTTGGTTGAGTGCCGCAACCGTACGATCCGTATCTCATGCCAATGCCCTGACTGTCATGACCAAGGGCCCAAAACCTGAAATCGAGAAGGTTCTGGAACAGAGAGTCAGTGGAGTAATAGTGGCTTTGCTTGTCGGTATGTTGACATATGTCCAACATTCTTCTAAACCTGGTACTATACTTCCTAAAGGTACATTAACATCTCTGCCTGTCCCTTTACAGGCCTTTCGATCCTTATGGAGCCCATTCTAAAAATGATTCCTATTACGGCTCTGTTCGGAATATTCCTCTACATGGGAATCACATCCCTCAGTGGGATTCAGCTTTGGGATCGAATGCTGCTCCTCCTTATTCCCAAAAAGTATCACCCTAATGAACCCTATGCTACAAGAGTATGTTACCATTACCCTGTTGGAATACTTTGCATTTTGATTTCTCCTTCTTGAGGTTGGTTCCCTCTTGCATGTGGTCTCTGTCTCCCTCTGCAGGTGAGCACCAGTAAGATGCACGTGTTCACTGCGATCCAGATTGTGTGTCTGGCAGTCCTGTGGATGGTGAAATCGAGCCCTGTGTCACTGGCTCTGCCGTTCATCCTGATACTCACCATCCCTCTGCGTATGTTCATGACTGGACGGCTTTTCACTGAGCAAGAGATGAAATGCGTAAGTGGCACACTGCTAGTTTATTGCAAGTTGGAAATACTGCATTGAACTTACCATTACATTTTGATTGTTAAAGAAAAATAACAGTAGATCTTAAAAGAACAGTTCTCTATAATATATTGCTATATTCCAAGTTCTCACTTATAGTAATTGAATAAAGATGAAAAGTAAAAATAACAGTAAAAGTATGCCAATATTTGTGAACACTCTTTCTGAAGCTTCAATAGATTCTTGTTTTGTGTTCTATTGGTATGGAAAGACATGAGGTTTAGTAAAAAAAAAAGACAGCATTTTCCTTTTTAGGTGAACTGTCTTAAACATTTCCATTCTACTTTGTATCTCCAATTTAGCTTGACGGTGATGATTCCAAGGCAACATTTGAAGAGGAGCCAGGAGTGGATATGTATTCTGAAAGTCAGATGCCATTATAGATCCTTTTCCTGCAACCAAACTCATTTTCACAATTAACTTTTTCATGACATCAGAATGAAAGTGCATTATTGGTGCACATGCAAAAGATGAAAAATTGATGTATACACTTTAGTATACTTTTATAAAGTGTACTTATTACACAAATAATATAATTTAAAGGAATATAAATGTAATGTTTTCAAATAACTAAATGAATATTATATGTAATTGATTTCAACTGTATCACAGATTAAGTTCATATTAAATGCAATTAGTTGAACTTTTGAGTGATTTTTTTTTTTAAACCACTTAAGTGGGACTTAAATACATCTTTATATGAACTTTCATAATTGCTTCTTGTGTCCTTAAAATGTGTTTAAAGGTCACTGCTCAATGTACTGACATGTGAATTTAAATATACTGTACTTTAATGTCAGATAACAACACTGTCACTGTGTGGCTGTGGGAAGTAGGTGCACAACGACCAACACAAGGAAACAGGTTTTAAACACAATCTCAGAAAAACAAATTCAGGGAGAACTCAGGGTATAAATAAATGACCAAAAAAGGGAACTAATGAGCTAATTAACAAGGTTAATTAAGAAAGAACACATGTGATGAACCGAATAAAGCTCTTGGGAGAACTTGAACAAAAACAAACTCAAACTGTGACAAACACACTTGTTAAATTTTAAATACTTTTTTACAGTGATTTAATTACATATTAATTAATACATCAAAATAAGAGTACTTTATGTAAAACACTATAAAATTATAATTATTTAAAATGTTTAAGTAAAACTTAATTATTACAAGGGGAATTTTTAGAAAAGTATGTTAAGAAGCATTGTTATTAAAGTGTAATCTCTTTAAGAGCACTTAAGTGGCCTTTAATTTTAATATCATTACAATGTCTGCAATTGCACTTTGAAAAAGTATACTTTTAAGACTTGAAGAACCCAAGAAGTACACTTTCAATACAAATAAAAAAGCACACTTCTTTGTCGGGGTAAAGGGAAATTCTGTAAAAAAAAAAAAAATAATCATCTAGTACTAATATCTATATACACCAGTAGCAGATGATGATTTTTGAATTTCCCTTATATATATATACTGTATACATATACTATATATACTGTATACATATACTATATATATATATATATATGCATCAGTGCTGTCTGAAGTTGGACAAAATTATGAATTTATATTTACACACATACATATATATATATATATATATATATATATATATATATATATATATATATATATATATATATATATATAGCAATTCATAAAGTATTGAATGGGAAAAGTTTTAAATATCTGTGTATTTGACAAATATTGATAGGTTACATCCAGCCGATGTCGAACACATCTATAGATAAATCACTATTTGGTAAAAATTTCAAATATCTGTGTATTTGACAAATATTGATAGGTTACATCCAGCCGATGTCGAACACATCTATAGATAAATCACTATTTGGTAAAAATTTCAAATATCTGTGTATTTGACAAATATTGATAGGTTACATCCAGCCGATGTCGAACACATCTATAGATAAATCACTATTAGGTAAAAATTTCAAATATTAAAGTGAAAAAATACAACAGTATTATTTAGTCAGTGAGATACTATTATATTTTTTAAATTAAATGTAAATTTTAAATTTAAAGTTTTCTTTTCTGGTTTTTAAATTTTAGTTAAACCTTATTTTCTGTGTTTTTATATAAGAAAATATTGCAAATACGATAAGATAAGATAGTTTGGAATCCAAATTTCCACTTTCCTTCTCTCAGACCTGGCTAGACGATTCAGCGGTGAGGCGTTTGAGCACAATATGAACGAGGCTCGATTGATCAGGTCTGGGAGAAGGGAAATGGAAGTCTGTAAACGGGGATGAGAGGTTCAACGCTGAATGTGGAACTTTGCCTTGTCAGTGAGGAAATACTTTAAGGGAAATGTCTCTTTGGACCTTATGTATGTGTTCCCTTTCATGCGCAAACCACTAATGGCACAAAGAACAAGTAGATTCCTCTCAGATTTCACGATTGATATAATCAGATGAGCAGTTTCAGTCATTTCAGTGAACAGACCGACAACAGCAACAGCCTCCATTCCAGAGCTGGTGAGTGACAGAAATAATACTCATATATATATATAATACAGTTAAGCAATATAGATCACGCCACAGTCCGTAGAAAGTATAAACTCTTACCACTACAATTCAAGTCAGTAGAGGGCGGCTATCCACGCCAATGGACGCAAGTCTCACCCTGTAAACGTCTTTATAATAATAAAAAAATTGCATTAATCGTGATTAATAACACACCTTGTCATTTATTATCTTATGCCATCACAGCTTTTTAGTTGATTTGTGTCCAATCTCCTGTTCGTTCAGCCAATGCGCGACGGGATGAACGTGATCTCGTAATCATTAATCGATTAGCGAAATTATATGATACATGTTACTCATGTTAATACCTTTCAGCTTTAAATATTGCGATACGATGGGCGAATGTTTGCTGCATACCGTGTAAACGGCTCTCATCCAAGGCGATGCATAGAATATCTCTCATCTAGTAGTTTTTACAGCGGTGTGTATCATTTATATATTCGATTGTTCTTAATATTATGAGTAAATCTAGAAATACACGATGAGTACTCTAGTTTTGGATGGCTTTATTAATGCAGCCGGATGATATTTTGCTGTCTCATTCCCTGCCTTTGTCTCTGTTTGTCTTCCTTTGTTTGGGTTGTTGTTTCAGCCTCTCCTCAGCCCAGGACTGCTGCACTACAGCATGTAGACAGCAGTGCTTTCTCCTGGAGCTTTTGCAAATGAAAATGGAGGACGTGTCTCTGTCCAGTATGGACAACAGTAAGATGGAGGTGAGCCTTTGTTTTTTCATGTGTCATATATTCTGCATAATTTGATCAATGTTGAATAAACAAAATCATGCGGGTGTGTTTCACCTTTGTGTCATGAAGCTTGTCTCTCGTGATGTACATTTTACACTCGTTTCATTGGTTTGCCCAGCTGTGTCCACTGAGTGTAACGTGAATGTGATGTTCACCCTTCTGAAGGTTACAGTGTGATTCGAGCGCATTAACGCTTGCATGTGTTGCGCCTTCACCCGCAGGGCTTTGCTCAAGAGATCCTGTCTGACCTGGTGGAAGATGCCTGTTTGGGTCTTTGTTTTGAAGTACACAGGGCTGTCAAACAGGGATACTTTTTCCTGGATGACACCGACCAGGAGAGTATGAAAGACTTTGGTGAGACTTTGACACATTTCTTAATTATGGCAATCAAGAAACACAATCATGTTTGTTCTCTTAAACACGAGAATGGATACGGTGCTTAATTTCACAAATTTGTATGCAATATTCCAATTTAGCATGTGTGTTAAAAGGGCTGGTTCATCTGAAGAGGAAAATTCTTTTGTTAATTACTCAACCTCATGTTGTTCCAAACCTGTAAGATATTTGTTCATCTTCGGAACACAAATGAAGATCGTTTTGATGAAATCTGAGAACTTTCTGCCCCCCCCCCCCCATTGCTTCTCGTAGAAGCTCAAGCGTGCCGTGTAACACGAGAATGAACCTCTTTGGTTCTCGTTGAAGCTCAAGCGTGCCGCGTAACGCGAGACTGAACCTCTTTGGTTCTCGTTGAAGCCCAAGCGTGCCGTGTAACGCGAGAATGAACCTCATTGGTTCTCGTTGAAGCTCAAGCGTGCCGTGTAATGCGAGACTGAACCTCTTTGGTTCTCGTTGAAGCCCAAGCGTGCCGTGTCACGCGAGAATGAACCTCATTGGTTCTCGTTGAAGCTCAAGCGTGCCGCGTAACGCGAGATTGAACCTCATTGGTTCTCGTTGAAGCACAAGCGTGCCGCGTAACGCGAGACTGAACCTCTTTGGTTCTTGCTGAAGCTTATGCGTGCCGCGTAACGCGAGACTGAACCTCTTTGGTTCTTGCTGAAGCTCAAGCGTGCCGCGTAACGCGAGAATGAACCTCTTTGGTTCTCGTTGAAGCTCAAGCGTGCCGCGTAACACGAGAATGAACCTCATTGGTTCTCGTTGAAGCTCAAGCGTGCCGCGTAACGCGAGACTGAACCTCTTTGGTTCTTGCTGAAGCTCAAGCGTGCCGTGTAACGCGAGAATGAACCTCTTTGGTTCTCGTTGAAGCTCAAGCGTGCCGCGTAACGCGAGAATGAGCCTCTTTGGTTCTCGTTGAAGCTCATGCGTGCCGCGTAACGCGAGAATGAACCTCTTTGGTTCTCGCTGAAGCTCATGCGTGCCGCGTAACGCGAGAATGAACCTCTTTGGTTCTTGCTGAAGCTCATGCGTAACACGAGACTGAACCTCTTTGGTTCTTGCTGAAGCTCAAGCGTGCCGCGTAACACGAGAATGAACCTCATTGGTTCTCGTTGAAGCTCAAGCGTGCCGCGTAACTTGAGAATGAACCTCTTTGGTTCTCGTTGAAGCTCATGCGTGCCGCGTAACGCGAGAATGAACCTCTTTGGTTCTCGTTGAAGCTCATGCGTGCCGCGTAACGCGAGACTGAACCTCTTTGGTTCTCGTTGAAGCTCATGCGTGCCGCGTAACGCGAGACTGAACCTCATTGGTTCTCGTTGAAGCTCATGCGTGCCGCGTAACGCGAGACTGAACCTCATTGGTTCTTGCTGAAGCTCAAGCGTGCCGCGTAACGCGAGAATGAACCTCATTGGTTCTTGCTGAAGCTCAAGCGTGCCGCGTAACGTGAGACTGAACCTCTTTGGTTCTTGCTGAAGCTCAAGCGTGCCGCGTAACGCGAGAATGAACCTCTTTGGTTCTCGTTGAAGCTCATGCGTGCCGCGTAACGCGAGACTGAACCTCTTTGGTTCTTGCTGAAGCTCAAGCGTGCCGCGTAACGCGAGAATGAACCTCTTTGGTTCTCGTTGAAGCTCATACGTGCCGCGTAACGCGAGACTGAACCTCTTTGGTTCTCGTTGAAGCTCATGCGTGCCGCGTAACGCGAGAATAAACCTCTTTGGTTCTCGTTGAAGCTCAAGCGTGCCGCGTAACACGAGACTGAACCTCACTGGTTCTTGCTGAAGCTCAAGCGTGCCGCGTAACGCGAGAATGAACCTCATTGGTTCTTGCTGAAGCTCAAGCGTGCCGCGTAACGCGAGACTGAACCTCTTTGGTTCTTGCTGAAGCTCAAGCGTGCCGCGTAACGCGAGACTGAACCTCTTTGGTTCTTGCTGAAGCTCATGCGTGCCGCGTAACGCGAGAATGAACCTCTTTGGTTCTCGTTGAAGCTCATGCGTGCCGCGTAACGCGAGACTGAACCTCATTGGTTCTCGTTGAAGCTCAAGCGTGCCGCGTAACGCGAGACTGAACCTCATTGGTTCTCGTTGAAGCTCAAGCGTGCCGCGTAACGCGAGAATGAACCTCTTTGGTTCTCGTTGAAGCTCATGCGTGCCGCGTAACGCGAGACTGAACCTCTTTGGTTCTTGCTGAAGCTCAAGCGTGCCGCGTAACGCGAGACTGAACCTCTTTGGTTCTTGCTGAAGCTCATGCGTGCCGCGTGACGCGAGAATGAACCTCTTTGGTTCTCGTTGAAGCTCAAGCGTGCCGCGTAACGCGAGACTGAACCTCTTTGGTTCTTGCTGAAGCTCAAGCGTGCCGCGTAACGCGAGACTGAACCTCTTTGGTTCTTGCTGAAGCTCATGCGTGCCGCGTAACGCGAGAATGAACCTCATTGGTTCTCGTTGAAGCTCATGCGTGCCGCGTAACGCGAGACTGAACCTCTTTGGTTCTCGTTGAAGCTCATGCGTGCCGCGTAACGCGAGACTGAACCTCTTTGGTTCTTGCTGAAGCTCATGCGTGCCGCGTAACGCGAGAATGAACCTCTTTGGTTCTTGCTGAAGCTCAAGCGTGCCGCGTAACGCGAGACTGAACCTCTTTGGTTCTCGTTGAAGCTCATGCGTGCCGCGTAACGCGAGACTGAACCTCTTTGGTTCTTGCTGAAGCTCATGCGTGCCGCATAACGCGAGAATGAACCTCTTTGGTTCTCGTTGAAGCTCAAGCGTGCCGCGTAACGCGAGAATGAACCTCATTGGTTCTCGCTGAAGCTCAAGCGTGCCGCGTAACGCGAGACTGAACCTCATTGGTTCTTGCTGAAGCTCAAGCGTGCCAAGTAACGCGAGAATGAACCTCATTGGTTCTTGCTGAAGCTCAAGCGTGCCGCGTAACGCGAGACTGAACCTCTTTGGTTCTTGCTGAAGCTCAAGCGTGCCGCGTAACGCGAGAATGAACCTCTTTGGTTCTCGTTGAAGCTCATGCGTGCCGCGTAACGCGAGACTGAACCTCTTTGGTTCTCGTTGAAGCTCATGCGTGCCGCGTAACGCGAGACTGAACCTCTTTGGTTCTTGCTGAAGCTCAAGCGTGCCGCGTAACGCGAGAATGAACCTCTTTGGTTCTCGTTGAAGCTCATGCGTGCCGCGTAACGCGAGACTGAACCTCTTTGGTTCTCGTTGAAGCTCATGCGTGCCGCGTAACGCGAGAATGAACCTCTTTGGTTCTCGTTGAAGCTCAAGCGTGCCGCGTAACACGAGACTGAACCTCACTGGTTCTTGCTGAAGCTCAAGCGTGCCGCGTAACGCGAGAATGAACCTCATTGGTTCTTGCTGAAGCTCAAGCGTGCCGCGTAACGCGAGACTGAACCTTTTTGGTTCTTGCTGAAGCTCAAGCGTGCCGCGTAACGCGAGACTGAACCTCTTTGGTTCTTGCTGAAGCTCATGCGTGCCGCGTAACGCGAGAATGAACCTCTTTGGTTCTCGTTGAAGCTCATGCGTGCCGCGTAACGCGAGACTGAACCTCATTGGTTCTCGTTGAAGCTCAAGCGTGCCGCGTAACGCGAGACTGAACCTCATTGGTTCTCGTTGAAGCTCAAGCGTGCCGCGTAACGCGAGAATGAACCTCTTTGGTTCTCGTTGAAGCTCATGCGTGCCGCGTAACGCGAGACTGAACCTCTTTGGTTCTTGCTGAAGCTCAAGCGTGCCGCGTAACGCGAGACTGAACCTCTTTGGTTCTTGCTGAAGCTCATGCGTGCCGCGTGACGCGAGAATGAACCTCTTTGGTTCTCGTTGAAGCTCAAGCGTGCCGCGTAACGCGAGACTGAACCTCTTTGGTTCTTGCTGAAGCTCAAGCGTGCCGCGTAACGCGAGACTGAACCTCTTTGGTTCTTGCTGAAGCTCATGCGTGCCGCGTAACGCGAGAATGAACCTCATTGGTTCTCGTTGAAGCTCATGCGTGCCGCGTAACGCGAGACTGAACCTCTTTGGTTCTTGCTGAAGCTCAAGCGTGCCGCGTAACGCGAGACTGAACCTCTTTGGTTCTTGCTGAAGCTCATGCGTGCCGCGTAACGCGAGAATGAACCTCATTGGTTCTCGTTGAAGCTCAAGCGTGCCGCGTAACGCGAGACTGAACCTCTTTGGTTCTCGTTGAAGCTCATGCGTGCCGCGTAACGCGAGACTGAACCTCTTTGGTTCTTGCTGAAGCTCATGCGTGCCGCATAACGCGAGAATGAACCTCTTTGGTTCTCGTTGAAGCTCAAGCGTGCCGCGTAACGCGAGAATGAACCTCATTGGTTCTTGCTGAAGCTCAAGCGTGCCGCGTAACGCGAGACTGAACCTCATTGGTTCTTGCTGAAGCTCAAGCGTGCCAAGTAACGCGAGAATGAACCTCATTGGTTCTTGCTGAAGCTCAAGCGTGCCGCGTAACGCGAGACTGAACCTCTTTGGTTCTTGCTGAAGCTCAAGCGTGCCGCGTAACGCGAGAATGAACCTCTTTGGTTCTCGTTGAAGCTCATGCGTGCCGCGTAACGCGAGACTGAACCTCTTTGGTTCTCGTTGAAGCTCATGCGTGCCGCGTAACGCGAGAATGAACCTCTTTGGTTCTCGTTGAAGCTCAAGCGTGCCGCGTAACACGAGACTGAACCTCACTGGTTCTTGCTGAAGCTCAAGCGTGCCGCGTAACGCGAGACTGAACCTCTTTGGTTCTTGCTGAAGCTCAAGCGTGCCGCGTAACGCGAGACTGAACCTCTTTGGTTCTTGCTGAAGCTCATGCGTGCCGCGTAACGCGAGAATGAACCTCTTTGGTTCTCGTTGAAGCTCATGCGTGCCGCGTAACGCGAGACTGAACCTCATTGGTTCTCGTTGAAGCTCAAGCGTGCCGCGTAACGCGAGACTGAACCTCATTGGTTCTCGTTGAAGCTCAAGCGTGCCGCGTAACGCGAGAATGAACCTCTTTGGTTCTCGTTGAAGCTCATGCGTGCCGCGTAACGCGAGACTGAACCTCTTTGGTTCTTGCTGAAGCTCAAGCGTGCCGCGTAACGCGAGACTGAACCTCTTTGGTTCTTGCTGAAGCTCAAGCGTGCCGCGTAACGCGAGAATGAACCTCTTTGGTTCTCGTTGAAGCTCATGCGTGCCGCGTAACGCGAGACTGAACCTCTTTGGTTCTCGTTGAAGCTCATGCGTGCCGCGTAACGCGAGAATGAACCTCTTTGGTTCTCGTTGAAGCTCATGCGTGCCGCGTAACGCGAGACTGAACCTCTTTGGTTCTCGTTGAAGCTCATGCGTGCCGCGTAACGCGAGACTGAACCTCTTTGGTTCTCGTTGAAGCTCATGCGTGCCGCGTAACGCGAGAATGAACCTCTTTGGTTCTCGTTGAAGCTCATGCGTGCCGTGTAACGCGAGACTGAACCTCATTGGTTCTTGCTGAAGCTCAAGCGTGCCGCGTAACGTGAGACTGAACCTCTTTGGTTCTTGCTGAAGCTCAAGCGTGCCGCGTAACGCGAGAATGAACCTCTTTGGTTCTCGTTGAAGCTCATGCGTGCCGCGTAACGCGAGAATGAACCTCTTTGGTTCTCGTTGAAGCTCATGCGTGCCGCGTAACGCGAGACTGAACCTCATTGGTTCTCGTTGAAGCTCAAGCGTGCCGCGTAACGCGAGACTGAACCTCATTGGTTCTCGTTGAAGCTCAAGCGTGCCGCGTAACGCGAGAATGAACCTCTTTGGTTCTCGCTGAAGCTCATGCGTGCCGCGTAACGCGAGACTGAACCTCTTTGGTTCTTGCTGAAGCTCAAGCGTGCCGCGTAACGCGAGACTGAACCTCTTTGGTTCTCGCTGAAGCTCATGCGTGCCGCGTAACGCGAGAATGAACCTCATTGGTTCTCGTTGAAGCTCATGCGTGCCGCGTAACGCGAGACTGAACCTCTTTGGTTCTCGTTGAAGCTCATGCGTGCCGCGTAACGCGAGACTGAACCTCTTTGGTTCTTGCTGAAGCTCATGCGTGCCGCGTAACGCGAGAATTAACCTCTTTGGTTCTTGCTGAAGCTCAAGCGTGCCGCGTAACGCGAGACTGAACCTCTTTGGTTCTCGCTGAAGCTCATGCGTGCCGCGTAACGCGAGACTGAACCTCTTTGGTTCTTGCTGAAGCTCATGCGTGCCGCGTAACGCGAGAATGAACCTCTTTGGTTCTCGTTGAAGCTCAAGCGTGCCGCGTAACGCGAGAATGAACCTCATTGGTTCTTGCTGAAGCTCAAGCGTGCCGCGTAACGCGAGACTGAACCTCATTGGTTCTTGCTGAAGCTCAAGCGTGCCGCGTAACGCGAGAATGAACCTCATTGGTTCTTGCTGAAGCTTAAGCGTGCCGCGTAACGTGAGACTGAACCTCTTTGGTTCTTGCTGAAGCTCAAGCGTGCCGCGTAACGCGAGAATGAACCTCTTTGGTTCTCGTTGAAGCTCATGCGTGCCGCGTAACGCGAGACTGAACCTCTTTGGTTCTCGTTGAAGCTCAAGCGTGCCGCGTAACGCGAGACTGAACCTCTTTGGTTCTTGCTGAAGCTCAAGCGTGCCGCGTAACGCGAGACTGAACCTCTTTGGTTCTTGCTGAAGCTCAAGCGTGCCGCGTAACGCGAGAATGAACCTCTTTGGTTCTCGTTGAAGCTCATGCGTGCCGCGTAACGCGAGACTGAACCTCTTTGGTTCTCGTTGAAGCTCATGCGTGCCGCGTAACGCGAGAATGAACCTCTTTGGTTCTCGTTGAAGCTCAAGCGTGCCGCGTAACACGAGACTGAACCTCACTGGTTCTTGCTGAAGCTCAAGCGTGCCGCGTAACGCGAGACTGAACCTCTTTGGTTCTTGCTGAAGCTCAAGCGTGCCGCGTAACGCGAGACTGAACCTCTTTGGTTCTTGCTGAAGCTCAAGCGTGCCGCGTAACGCGAGACTGAACCTCATTGGTTCTTGCTGAAGCTCATGCATGCCGCGTAACGCGAGAATGAACCTCATTGGTTCTTGCTGAAGCTCAAGCGTGCCGCGTAACGCGAGACTGAACCTCTTTGGTTCTTGCTGAAGCTCATGCGTGCCGCGTAACGCGAGAATGAACCTCATTGGTTCTTGCTGAAGCTCAAGCGTGCCGCGTAACGCGAGACTGAACCTCTTTGGTTCTTGCTGAAGCTCAAGCGTGCCGCGTAACGCGAGACTGAACCTCTTTGGTTCTTGCTAAAGCTCATGCGTGCCGCGTAACGCGAGAATGAACCTCTTTGGTTCTCGTTGAAGCTCATGCGTGCCGCGTAACGCGAGACTGAACCTCATTGGTTCTCGTTGAAGCTCAAGCGTGCCGCGTAACGCGAGACTGAACCTCATTGGTTCTCGTTGAAGCTCAAGCGTGCCGCGTAACGCGAGAATGAACCTCTTTGGTTCTCGTTGAAGCTCATGCGTGCCGCGTAACGCGAGACTGAACCTCTTTGGTTCTTGCTGAAGCTCAAGCGTGCCGCGTAACGCGAGACTGAACCTCTTTGGTTCTTGCTGAAGCTCAAGCGTGCCGCGTAACGCGAGAATGAACCTCTTTGGTTCTCGTTGAAGCTCATGCGTGCCGCGTAACGCGAGACTGAACCTCTTTGGTTCTCGTTGAAGCTCATGCGTGCCGCGTAACGCGAGAATGAACCTCTTTGGTTCTCGTTGAAGCTCATGCGTGCCGCGTAACGCGAGACTGAACCTCTTTGGTTCTCGTTGAAGCTCATGCGTGCCGCGTAACGCGAGAATGAACCTCTTTGGTTCTCGTTGAAGCTCATGCGTGCCGCGTAACGCGAGACTGAACCTCTTTGGTTCTCGTTGAAGCTCATGCGTGCCGCGTAACGCGAGAATGAACCTCTTTGGTTCTCGTTGAAGCTCAAGCGTGCCGCGTAACACGAGACTGAACCTCACTGGTTCTCGCTGAAGCTCAAGCGTGCCGCGTAACGCGAGAATGAACCTCATTGGTTCTTGCTGAAGCTCAAGCGTGCCGCGTAACGCGAGACTGAACCTCTTTGGTTCTTGCTGAAGCTCAAGCGTGCCGCGTAACGCGAGACTGAACCTCATTGGTTCTCGTTGAAGCTCAAGCGTGCCGCGTAACGCGAGAATGAACCTCTTTGGTTCTCGTTGAAGCTCAAGCGTGCCGCGTAACGCGAGAATGGACCTCATTGGTTCTTGCTGAAGCTCAAGCGTGCCGCGTAACGCGAGACTGAACCTCTTTGGTTCTTGCTGAAGCTCAAGCGTGCCGTGTAACGCGAGACTGAACCTCATTGGTTCCCGTTGAAGCTCAAGCGTGCCGCGTAACGCGAGACTGAACCTCATTGGTTCTCGTTGAAGCTCAAGCGTGCCGCGTAACGCCAGAATGGACCTCATTGGTTCTTGCTGAAGCTCAAGCATGCCGCGTAACGCGAGAATGGACCTTATTGGTTCTTGCTGAAGCTCAAGCGTGCCGCGTAACGCGAGAATGGACCTCATTGGTTCTTGCTGAAGCTCAAGCGTGCCGCGTAACGCGAGAATGAACCTCATTGGTTCTCGCACTTCAAGTGATCATGTTTAATTAAATCTATTCGTCAAATAAAGCTTTCGTGTCTCTTCAGAAAATTTGGACTAAACCACTTAATTTATCAGGGTTAGTTTTACGATCTCTTTATGAGCTTTTTGAAGTATCAAAGTGGTAGTTGCGTCATTGTCTATGGAGGGACAGAAAGCTCACAGATTTCATCAAAATATCTTTATTTGTGTTCTGAAGATGAATGGAAGTCTTATGGGTTTGGAACAACGTATGGGTGAGTAATTAATGTCAGAATTTCGTTTTTTTTGGGGGGGTGGTCTATCCCTTTGTGTAAGGTCCGTCCAATCAATCCAACAATAGTTTCCGATAAGCGGGTGAAGGATCACTGAGCTTTTGATATTTTCAGTGTGGCGAAGTAGTTTAATTCCAATTCGCGTCTGATTCCATTTTATGATGACCAAGAATTTTGTTTGGAATGCCATTTGGTTATTGGTCATTTATGTGATCATTTATATATTGCACTACTTCATTTGTGTACCGGTTTCGCGCCGGCCACTCTTTTACGCAGATCCCACGGTCACAAATTGACTTATACCATCTAGAGGCCATGCTTGCTCTCTCTAAAAATACTATATTCCCCATAGATCTGTATAAATTTAAATTAAAGTAACACTCTCCCTAGTCAGAGATCATGACCGCTACTACAAATATAAGCTGACCAATATTACTTTCTCTGATAGCAGCTTTGGTTTAGTCATGTCATGGTTTCCCCATGTACACTTAGCTAGAGTAATATTTCAATAAACAGACATAAGGCTCACCCTATTTCGGTTGGTCGATCAACATTTTGTTGTCCTTAATGGAAATTCCCTTTATTAGCCACACTTGAACCAGAGCCAAGTGTTGGCCAGAACTCTAAAATCTCAGTCGGCGTCAGAAAAGAAAAGAAACCTCTTTCAAATGGAAACATGAGCTAACGATGGAAATTTGGTTACTGAAAACAGAAGGTAATTTTCATGAAAGACCCTTGGAGAGTCACACCCAGCACCTTAAGCAAAAAATCTCTAAACGCTTCAACGAATGAGACGTTTGTATCAGTGTAGTGTTATATGATAATTGTTCATGTTAAACCATATAGATTTTTGAGTGAGTTTCAGATCATATCACCATTTGGTGAGGAGAAATGGGGGAAGAGGGTTTGAGGGGAAGGAGCTGACAATACTAAAGTACAACTCAGCAGGGTTGTGTCTCGGCAGGGGTGCTAATTTCTGAGTTCAAATGTTAATTTCCAGAAATGTCCTTTTGTTCACTTGGAGAGTAGCCCCTCTCTAAGCCAGACTGGCACCTTCCAGTTTTTCCGGTTTTACATTGGATGAAAACATACCTACTGATATGAGCAGAGTCATGTGCAGTCTATTCACTAAAATGGTTAAAAACAGTTTTGGAGGAATTTCGCAGGCAAAAAGGCCCATCATTTGTGTAGCGACTTGTGAACAGCTCGCACAAAAGTCACTTTCAAACCAGGCTTTCTACAGTTCAAAATCATTATGGTAATTACGACATGGTGTGAATGCAGCTTTTCTCACATTCATTGTAATGTGAGTGAACCATCTTGATGTACGCAGTATTAGGAGGAACAGACAATTAATTTAGACAAATGTTTTACTGTGTCTCTTGTAGAAATTGTGGACCAGCCTGGAGTAGACATTTTTGGGCAAGTGTACAACCAGTGGAAAAACAAAGAGTGTGTGTGTCCTAACTGCAGCCGAAGCATTGCTGCCTCACGCTTTGCTCCTCATCTGGAGAAATGCCTTGGCATGGGCCGCAACAGCAGTCGCATTGCCAACCGCAGGTATTATTACCTTCACCGCCCAGAAGCAAACTAAAGATGTCACCTGAACTCCAGACAAATGTTTATAAAGAGTTGTGCTTGTCTGAATGTCTAGAGTCCATTGTTGGTAATGCTGGTCATGTGACTGCACTTTTTGAACACGTGATGGTAATGTGTGTGTGTGTGTGTGTGTGTGTGTGTGTTTAGAATTGCAAGCGGCAACAACACAAACAAATCAGAGAGCGATCAAGAAGACAATGATGATGTCAACGACAATGACTGGTCTTATGGGGCAGAAAAGAAAGGTGAGATTATTATACATCAGCTTTCTTTGAAATATTGTAGATTCTTGTTAAACTAATCGAGGGACTTTATTGCATAAATAGTGATGGCAACTACAGTAATACCTCGAGATATGAGCGTCATATGCACAAAATATAAAGAAAATCAGCTACGCGCGGGCGTTCTATATGACTACAGAGGTCAGCGAACACGTGAAGTGAACATGTGTCGGCATCGGCGTTAGTACGAGTGCTCGTATCTCGAATATTTACTTGTATCTAGAAGCAGAAATCTGCTCGAAGGCTTGCTCGTATTATTTAGAGGTAAAAACAAGTACAGTAATACCTTGAGATACGAGCGTCTCTACATACGAGTATTCCAAGATACGAGCAAGCCTTCGGGCAGATTGCCCTGTTAAATTGTCTACTGAACACATATGATTAAAACCACATTTTATTTGATGTCACACAAATTCTTATACATGTACTAAAATTGTGTGTGTGTGTCTATACCAGGGGTCTGCAACCTGCGGCTCTTTCATCCCTGTTCAGCGGCTCCCCTAGCTTTGAAAAATATATATGGGAATCAATAAATAAGCTATTTTATAAAATCTTTTTTTTTCAATGGTATACTTCTTAAACTTCAAGATCGAAGTAATCTTGTTACATAAATGAAATATTTTGATGTTTTCCATTGTCACAAAATAAAATGTCATTATTTTTATTTTTGTAGTTCTGTAATTTCATGAATGCTACTCACTTTAGTTATTTTATGTATTGCAAACTGGATATAAACCTTTATATGCAGTGTTATTTTAATTTTAGGGATCACATTTTGGGATCACATGTTTTGTGGCTCCCGTGAATTTTATTCAGTAGTAAAGAGACCAAAATGGCTCTTTTGATTTTGAAGGTTGAAGACTCCTGGTCTATACCAATAAAAAAAACTTATTTTTTTCTTCGTTTTTTTTCATTGTTATGGATCTGGAATGGATTAATTTGTTTTCTATTATTTCTTATGGGAAACATGATACGAGCAATTTGAGTTATGAGCACTGCCCTGGAACGGATTATGCTCGTATCTCGAGGTATTACTGTATTTATGATTTGTCTCTGTGCTTTGGCATTTTAAAATTATATTACAATATTTTGCTTTTCAGCCAAGAAGAGAAAGTCAGATAAGGTATTTTTACATTCTTTGAAACAACCTGTTCTCTTGGTAAGTTTGTTTTACTGTTACAGATGTTTTTTTCCTCTTAGATGGCTTCTGAGCATTTGTAGCCACAGAATCTGGTGTAATAGACTTATAGCTGTAGCTTTAGTTTATTAAAGGGTGTAGAATTCTTCTCCACAATTCCTGTTAACAATAATGTTCTGGTTACAGACATTTCATACAGAAATTAGCTCTCTAATCAGTGCTGGACTGTAGCATTCTGTACCTTTAGTTATTTTTTACACTGTCTTTTGCTTTTATTTGCATATCCTGGCTGCAAGCTAATGTTTGATGTCTCTTCTTTTTGTACAGAATCCAAATTCACCAAGAAGATCCAAATCCATGAAACATAAAAATGGTAAATATGTGCACTTCAATCCAAAACACTCATTTTATGAAATCTCAAACAGTATATTAAGTGTTAAGGCCCCGATATACTCATGGCAAAGTTCTTTTTTTCCTGCTTGGGGATAAAAATAAGTTTGAAATTCTTCTGCAGCTGTATACTGTGCAAACGTCCCAATGCAGCCAATATGCACTGATTGGTTACAACAATTAGTTAAACGTGTTAATATGCATTGAGTAACTTTTCTCTCAATAGCAAAATGAGAAAACGACAGTTAAGAAATGATCTGATGTGGATATGTTTGGAAAAGCTCTGTAGTTTATCACTCCAGTGAAGTCAATTTTATTTATATCAGAGTCCTGCATGGGTCCTGTTTGGTAAACCCTGCACCCGCAGTATTTAACAGAACGACCGACCCATTAATCGACTGCAGCGCTAATTTAATTCCATATCCAACCCGTTTGACAAAGACCGCGACACGACCTGCAGCTGCTTTAAATCTACATCAATTAGAAAATGTATATATTTTCTCATGTAACACAAGCAATCATTCCAATATTAGGCGTTCTGAGTTGATGTATTTAAGAAAAATAGATGCGCAGCCCAACATGGTGATAATTAACCAAAACAAGAGAAGAATGCACATGAAATTAATGCAAAACCTTTGCCTATATGTCAACAATCTGCCCATTCAGGCTGTTTTGAACAAATGTGCATACATGGGCTACATACTGACACTTGGAGGTCTCCATAAATGAATATACAGTAATACCTTGAGATACGAGCGTCCCGACATACGGGTATTCTGAGATACAAGCCTTCGAGCAAATTTTTGATTTTGAAATGCGTGTGAAGATTTGAGATACGAGTTCTCTCACAAACTCGTTCTCTCATAATTTTGTGTGTATGTCTCTATAGCAACTAAAAACATATTTTTTCCTTTGTTAATAGCACTAATAAGGGAGTTTTTTAGAGGACCGGAATGGATTAATTTTTTTTCCAGTTATTCTAAAAAATTATTTGAGATATGAGCAATTCGAGTTACGAGCTCGGTCCTGGAACGGATTATGCTCGTATCTCAAGGTATTACTGTATAGCAAAATTAGCCTATTTTGTCATTAATTATTCACTCTGCATTTAAATGTGGTTGATACTCTGTATAAAACTTTTATTCAAATTGAGAATAGATTATAAAAAGAGCGCTCTCTTAATGGCTGAAACTGTCAATCAAAAACACAAATACATGTACACAGGACCGCTTGACAGCAGTTCCCTATACCATATCTTCCTACATATAACCCATGGGTTATTCAAGATTTTACAAACCCCGCAAGGGGGGTGCGGGATATATATATATATATATATATATATATAAATTTTTACACATAATAATATTTCAATATATTTGTTACGTCCCTAAGGACGGAAGGTGGTGTTGTTTTTTTGCGGTATCTTCTTTCTGTTTTTCTTTCTTGCGAGGGTTGTTGTCTCTGGTGCTTGTACTATCACTCTGACAGCTGGCGCTGATAGGCTGTCTGACCTGTCAATCATGTAAGAAGATGTGATTGGCTGTGCTGCATGAGGGCGGGCTCTTCTCATCTCATCTCATGATCATCACCTGTAGCATCGCTTCTTAAGGGACGTGCTGCTGCACAGCGCAGAGACACTGCTTTTTCTTTCTGTTCTGATTCTGACTTGTGTTTGTTTTCTTATTGTTTGAATTTCGTGCACAAGCACTGAACAGTTACCGAGCCTGAACAGTTATCATTGACGTCATGCGAGCAACATTCGAAATTGGAAATGTGAACTTGCACAAAAAAGTTAATCAATCTATGTGTGCGGGTTATATAAGGGTGCGTGTTATATGCGGGAAAATATGGTAATTGGGTACTGAATTGAGTCGAAATAATCTCTTGGATCTGCTGTCCAGCCGGGCCTATTTATTTGACGAATGACAACGTAAATATTAATTCCATCCATTACATTATTCTGGTTTACTCGTCGCCCTTGTCAGGGACTCTGATTTATATAGCACTTTATGTAAATTGGTACTTTACAGTATTGAACATGACAAATCAGTGTCACTTTGTTAGAATTACAACTTTCCAGTGTGTTTCGACAGACTGAGCAGAAGAAATGAACAGGAGAAGATTTCCACGTCAAAGAAGGCGGAGCCTCAGAGCCACACCTACCATTACGTAATCGCCACGGACCGATGGTAGTTCGAAGGGGTTTACTAGCGGGAGCAAACTTTTCCAGAAAATCCGCTTTGCCAAGCTGTTTCGACTCCCAAAACAAACTTTGTTTTGGCCTGATTTTGTTCAAACTGACATGACACAAGTTCAATTCTATTCAATTTTGATTGAAGTATATCGGGGCCTTAAGGGGCCATTCACACAATGCATTCTTGCATTGAAAAAAACAGAGTGAGGGAAAAATACGAAAGGATATTTTAAAAATAAACAAAGTTGAACTGCTTTTAACTTAAGCACAGCATTTTTAGAATGCCGTGTCATGCACGTGATGCTGTAAAAGAGACGAGCGCGACACTCGAACGCATCCGTCTATTTCATTTACATTGAATCCAATGGAAATGCAGTTGAATGCAAAAACAAATTCTGTCAACGGCCCCTTATGGTGCATTAAGCATGTTCAAGGTCTCGTTTCAAAGCTTTACATGCAAGTTGAAAAAAGTGTGTAAGTGATATTGTATGCTAACAGTCTTTAAGTCATTGACAAAACGAAAAGATGTTATAATTAACGGTCTTGGTGAATAATTTTCTTGAAGCTTTGCTGGGTCCTAAACGACGTGTGGAGAATCTGGACAGTTTGTGTGTTCTGCTAAGAGACGAAACGTTCTCTCAATAGTACTGGGTCGCAGGAGTCACTCACTCAATACCCATAGTGCCACACGGTTTACCTTATCACAGGATTGTGTGAATGGAATCATGCTGATAAATGCAGGAAATGTGGACTAATTCTCCTGTCATTCAGTTTACATTCTTTCTTCTATTTTTTTTCTTCGTCTTCAGAAGTTTTTGCACAATCTCTCATATCCTGCTCATGCAGCTTTGATGGCTGATCTCTCAAAAATGGCACATCTAGGATAGATGAACTTGCACGATGCTCTCAGGGAGGAAGTTAGAACTCAGATCATCATATCAGCAGCCAGAAACATCCGAGTCGTAGACCCTGGGCCAGTTGAGCTCTCCCATATCTAAGGTGCAGGATTCTCTCTAAATCGTACATTCTCATATGTAACAACTTATTCTGGGAGGATTTTGCATCCGTTAATAACGAAACTGTTAAAGATTAATAGCAAATCAAGATCATAAATCTGTACGAACTGTTCCCCATCAGGTAATTTCTACACAATCTTTTAATATACTTTTTTTGGAGAATCATGATCCAGTAGAGTTGTTTCTTTTCTCTAGTTCAATAGCCAAAATGTGGTACAGTTGTACTGTTATGTCACTAGTTCTATAGCATATTATCATAATACTTGTTTTTTACACAATAGTAAGTTATTGGTTACAACGAGAGTTTGCTATAGATCTCCGAAAAGATTTAAGGCTTGAGAATAGCTTTATCATTGTAATTTTCTTTTCTCAATTTTTTTTATTTTTTATGTATTAGATGTTTACAGTGTAAAGTGTCCTGTGCGGTCTCACTTTCTTTGTAACTGTGTATATATATATATAAATATATTTGACTAGGTGAAAGATGCTGCTATCCTGACCGTGAGCCTATGCTTATGGGCATGTCATCCATGTAATAAAAAAAACTGAACTTTGAACATGCTTCTTGTGTGTGTGCGCTACAAATATTTATTTCAGAAGTGTGCGTGTTCATTTCGGACCACCAGGAGATATTTTACATCAAATTAGATTCAATTTTAAAATAATTTTTCAAAATCCAGAGTGTGATTTGCAGAACGGATCCACTCACGGACGTTGTTCCAGTTTGCGCGTCCCTTGATAAAATGCAATGTTTGAGGCTTTGGCTTATTTCGGAACTATTTTCGTCAATATACGTATTAACTGGCAAAATCTTGTATATAGTTCTGGTCCTCAGAATGGACTGGTTGAGCTTCATTTCAGGAGTCCTGATGTTTAGAAAAAAAACTCTGTCCGAATATTCCCAATTTAGGCAAAAATAATGTGTAGTGTGTTCCATAATGACAAAATGGTGGACATTTTTTAATGGCACCAAGTTTTATCAAATAGTTCTCAAACTCAGAATGCGATTTTGGATGCTTTGAACTTCTCAGTTTGTATCATTCTGTGTTTACAGCTGAATCAAATGACTGCTTTTATTCAGAACAACAGAACTTTTGCTTGTGTAATGTTATAGAGGACAGTCATAGGGGAAATAAATTTAAAATTTAAAAAAGTATTCACTTAAAAAATTAAAAGACTTTTGCTGAAACAAAGACATCCGTGTGCAAATATTTTAAAATCTTTTTATTAACATTAAGTATACACTGACCTAATGGTAGAACACTTGTTTAACCACTTTTGGCATTTCATTATTTATTTATTTGTCTTTATTTTAAATTATACAGATCCACCCCAATTGGTGCTACTTAAATAAGCTATATTTCAGGTATATCCTTTTATGCAAAAAAATGTATTTTTAGGGATGTCAAAGTTCACATGATCTCAAGATATTAATACAATTTTAAGTAGTGTTTTTATTAGTATTATTTTACATTAATATTTACCAAATTTGATAGTAGATCATATTCTAATATTCCAAAGTATGCTTAGAAATCATGAGAGAAAACAAAACAAAAAAGTTTTGTGAAAGTATAAATGGGTTTTTATACATACACATTTGTATCTGTCTGTATATTTTAGGAAGGGGTCTATTTGTCGCGAGTTGATGAATGTATTTAGGGGTCCGAAGCGTCTAGAAACTTTAAAAAAAAACTTTTTAAACTTAAGAAAAATTATAATTGAATATTAATAACATTGGGTAGATTATTACGAGGGAAAGATATTTGGCAACCCAAGGGGAGGAGATCTGAGAAGCCACACACACTGATAACTGAAGACATTGGTCAGGCTCTTAAATGTTGTTGAGAGGAAACCATTAAACTAAATGGGGGTTTGACAGGCTTTAGAGGAAGAGATGTCACAATCAGCGGACATCGACCGACTATTACAGGCGGAAGAAGATAGCGATATCTGGTTACGCGCGGCTTCAACGCACGTTTATCGAGTGACTCCGTAACGGTTTTGGTTTTGTTTCTAAACAGTTATTAGTGGTAAAAATAATCAAAAAATGGCTTCTAGATCGGGTTTCCCCGTCAACCCCAGCACCCCAATAAACCCCAGCATGAACCCCATGAACCCGGGTCACAGCAGCGCGATGAGAATGCCAGCAATGCCCCAGAATTCACCCTACAGAGGGATGGGCAGCACCCCGAACCAGTATCACCAAGTAAGTGAAGAACCCGCTCTTTATTCGTTATCTGAAGCGTTTAGCGTCACGCCATTGCGTCTGTCTTAACAGAGGAAGTGTCGGTTTGTTAGCTACACTGACGATTTATTAGCGCTTTTATGACATTACGATGGTCAGAAAATAATCTACAAGAATGCTGCTTTACGAAAACACAAATAAAAATGTTTAAAAAGCACTTTAAGAGCGCCGAGGCCCACGAAGAGCAAACCTGTACTTCCGTGTTTGGGTCCCACTGTGAAAGAAAACGCGCGTGCTTTACTTTGATTAACAAGTTATCTGAAAACTATCGCCTCAAAAAAAAAAAAAAAAAAAGTTTCATGGTAATACTATTACATTTTGTTATATACCATGGTAATATGATTTCTTTATACATATAACATGGTTATACCAAAATGTTTGAACATATAGGTTACCATAGTAATATTATAATATTTACGTAACTATAGTAGCAGTAGTACCATACTACTATTTACTACATATAATATTTAAAGCTATTTTATCTTTACACTTCGCAATAAGTTTCCAGTAGTTATTTCACAAATTAACTAAAATCTGTAACTAATGTAGTACAGTATTTATTAATAATTTTTAACATTACAATACAAGGTCCATTAAATAATATTAATATATGCAACTTGATTTTAATAATGAATTTTTCCATGTAAAAATCATGTAACTTGATTTATTAAAAGTATTTTTCATTGTTTGTTCATGATAACTAATGTATTAACAAACGGATCCTAATAGTGAAATATTACTGTATCCTACATGAAGTGTTATGTTTGGTAAACTTTACATCTAATTACAGTCTTCTATTTTTGAGTGTTAAAAGTAGTAATACTCAACTCCTCCACTCGTACCCACAGCGCCCAAGTATGCCACCCAGCCGAGGAATGCCAATGGGGGGCATGGGTTCAATGGGTTCCCCTCTACCGGGTCCGTCTTATAGTGGAGCCATGCCCATGCGACCCGGCATGACTCAAGCCGCGATGGACCCCACCCGGAAGAGACTTCTTCAGCAGCAGTCTGGGGGTCATATGGGTCCCAGAAGGGGGTTAGTACATTTAGTGTCATTTTTCATGTATGGTCAAAACTTTTGAAGTTATAGTAGCATTCATATCACTTCACAATTCTTTGTCTGGGTTATGGGCGTCATGAACAAAGGAGGGTTTTATTTCTGGAGTCACAAGTTCGTTTTAGATGATGTTAAAGCCAACATGAAATTAAAATTGACTTTTTATTTGTTTATGAAATATTGCCGTATTTATTATGCATGATTTGTTTACCTCATTAATTTATTTGTGTACGCTCGTAATTATGGCTGACTGCCTATGTATCGAAATATGCAATATTATCACCATTGTATTATTATTAGTATTACAGTAATACCTCGGTTTACAAGTTTAATTCGTTCCAAGAGCGGCTTGTAACTCAAAATTCTTGTACACCAAAACAATATTCCCCAGAAGAATGCAATAAAAATCACTCGATTTGTTACAATATAATTACAATATTTGTAAATATTGTTTTTGGTTTTACCCTATTAATTACACTTACAATTATAACCATTAAGATCTCATAAAAATACTAATTAATAATTGACTATTAAAATCTAAAAATAATTGACAATTTACTGTAACGCACACTTTATCTTTGAGTAGCGTCGCTGCTGGCGTGAAGGAGACGAGAGGAGGGTTTTACTGCTTACAGGGAGAATTTCATCCCTTCTTCCTCATCTTGAGGTCATTGTCTGTATGCTGTACGTATATATTTCACTACGTGAACAATAGCGATCACAATTAATGTTAACAACACAATGTAAAACTGCTGTAAATCACTTATAAAAGAGGCTGTTGTTAGGATATTTCCAGTAAAAATGCGCGTGAAGATGATGAACGTTAGGACTTTTCCACACAAAAAATGCGTGTGGGCAGGGGAACCATTTTCTCGCACGTCCAATACAATGCTCGTACACCGATTTACTTGTATACAAAGTCACTCGTAAACTGAGGTATTACTGTATTTTGTTACATAAATATTCTTGTTGGGCTATTTATATATATTTGGACAAGAGGCTTTCAAAAAGGCCAATCTCTGTGTGTGTTAGGGAGGCTGTCAGTCAGTGCAGTTACTAGAGGTCAGCCAATATTGGATTTTACAGATAACGATAACTAGGTTGGACCGCTTTAGCCGATAATCAGTTTATTAACCGAAAATGGATGCTAAATGAAATCAAACATAGCACATAAAATGCTCAACATTATTACAAAAATTGAAAGCGTAAAGTATTCATGTCAGTTCATAGTGCATTAACTAAGCAACTTTAAAATGTATTAGTAAATGAAAACCACATTTTATTTGATATCACACGAATCCTTATACTGTATACATGTACTATAATTATGTGTGAGTGTGTGTGTGTGTGATACCAATAAAAAACATGTTTTCTTCCATTGTTACGGACCTGGAACGAATGAATTTGTTTTCTATTATTTCGTATGGGAAAACATGATTCTAGATAAGAGCAATTCGAGTTACGATCTCCAACCTGGAACGGATTATGCTCGTATCTCGAGGTATTACTGTATATTACATGAATACTCTCACACTTTATTTGCCTGTATTTTAGAGCACTTGATGATTAATCAAACTAAAAAACACATACTACAATGATAAAAAATAACTGAAGGGTGTCTCAGGTGTCAAAACAAACTCCACAACGTATCAGTGGCAGTTTTTATTTCACCTCTAGAAGCCGCTCTCGTACTGTGTCTCCAGCAACGGACCCAACCTGGAAAAACTATCGGTATGGATTTTTGGCCATAGTTTTAGGGAACGAATTGTTCCGGCAATCGATTATCGTGACCTTTAAATGGCGATCAATTTGTCGACCTCTGGCAGTTACATTGTTATACCAGTAGGGTACGGAAAGGGACTTTATGAGTGACTCATCAATAAATTGTTCATAATATGCTTATTAATTAATGAATTAAACTAGGTTTTGACATTAATTTAGCTTTGAGTGGCACTTCACAAGACTCAATGCATCACCTTGGTAATGCTGAAGATGATAATACACTTCAATGCATTGAACAGCGATGACTCCAGTCATGGGGAATCCCCTCAAATGTAGAAAGGATACTATGACAAAAAAAAAAAAAAAACTTTTGTCTTCTGACAACTGATGGCAAATATATGACTTGGCCTAAAGAAGCACAGATACAGGTAATTGCATACAGTTGCATTGTGTTCCTTGAATGCAATATAAGTTGCTTTGGATATAAAGCGTCTGCCAAATGCATAAATATGTTTAAAAAAACACTCAGTCCCCTTGTCAAGTCACCTTTATTTATATAGCGCTTTTTACAACACAGATTGTTTCAAAGCAGCTTTACAGTGGTCACAGGAAAAACAATATAAACAAAGTTTGTTTGGCTGAACAGCAGCTCTAAAAGAGCAGGCGAATTAATACAATTGCTGAATATTAAGTGTTAAGTTTCCCCAACTGAGCAAGCCATAGGCGACAGCGGCAAGGAACCAAAACTCCGGCAGGTGACGTAACGAATGAAGAAAAGAATGGAGAAAAAACCTTGGGAGAAACCAGGCTCAGTCGGGGGACCAGTTCTCCTCTGGCCAACAGCCAAACAGTGCATGATTATTATATTGACTATTATTATATTATAAGTCCAATATGAAGTCCAATTTGGTCCAGTTGGAGATGGGTTCATGATCTTCACAGGGGAGGGTCTAGTAGAGTCACGGTCTCCGCAGACACTTCAGGGCAGTGCTGTGCTCGTCTCCAGGTGCAGGTCCTTCATCTGATCTGGATACGGCCCTGATCCGGCTGACCACGGTAACCTCGGAATAAACAGAGACCAATATCAGCGTAGAAGCCATTCTTCTTCTGATGAATCGAGTACATCAGGTGTTATGGGAATGTTCCCGGTTCCGGCTGACCTAAATTATGCAGCCTAACAATCATTTTACATTAAAATGTATATATAATGTGTTATGTGTATGCCAGGTTGAAGAGATGTGTTTTTAGTCTAGATTTAAACTGACAGAGTGTGTCTGCTTCCCGAACTGTATTAAGAAGACTGTTTCAGAGTTTAGGAGCTAAATAGGAAAAGGATCGACCGCCAGCAGTTGACTTTGATATTCTTGGTATTATCAGCTGGTCAGTATTTTGGGATCGCAATAGACGTGAAGGACTATAATGTGTTAAGAGATCGCTCAAGTACTGTGGAGCTAAACCATTTAATGCTTTGTAAGTAATTAGCAAGATTTTAAAATGTATTCGTGTTTAATAGGAAGCCAGTGCAGGTTTGACAGAACTGGGCTAATATGCTCATACTTCCTGGTTCTAGTAAGAACTCGAGCTGCTGCATTTTGGACCAGCTGGAATTTGTTTATTAAGCGTGCAGGGCAACCACCTAGTAAAGCATTACAATAATCTAGCCTTGAACTCATGAACGCATGAACTAACCTTTCCGCATTTGTCTTTGAGAGCATATGTCGCAATTTAGATATATTTTTAAGATGGAAGAATGCCGTTTTACAGAAGCTAGAAAAATGGCTTTCAAATGAAAGATTGGTCGCTGTCTTCTCGCTCGCTCACGCTTTCTCTCTGTGGAGGAGCTGCCTGAGCCACGCCTTAGACAAAGAGAGAGAATGAGATGACAGAGGAAGCATGACAGGCAAAAATGTATGTGAAAATTTTTTATGCACAATGGCCAATATACAGTATTTGACGCTCCCTATTGTTGCATCTGGATTATTGACATTTAAAAGTCTCTAGACCCTGATTATGAGACAGGAAAACAGTATGGCATCATGTCACCAAACCGTATCGCGTTCATGTCCATATATCATGCGATAAGTCAGTATATATAATCTTAGTGACTTTACGGTTTAAGTTTTTCTGGTGCGAGGAAGGGACAACTTGTCACTTGCATGAGATCACTGCAATAGCAAGCCACAACCATCCAATCAAATCCTTGATTTACAAAATCAAGTCCCGCCCTACATACTGTCTTGTTTGAGAAGCAGTTTAGTTGGATATACATCACAATGGGGAAGAAAAGACCATCACAGATTTAGTTTCATGCTGACTTGGTCTGGCTTTACTGTAATGTCAAGTATGATGTTCTAAGAAAAGCTTCTGCAGCATAAAAAGAGCATATGATTCTGCTTGCATAACAGTAAGTGTCCAATACTGAACCCAGAGTGTAATTTTGCACAAGATAGGCGCTTGTCTTTGGAAACCAAAGGCTTCTTTGTCTTTCTAACTCTGAGACTCATTTGTTTTACTTTGCCAAAGAAGCATAGCAAAGCTGTGAATTTAAAAGTGCTTTATAGATATCTCATGATGTTAAATAGAAGACGTTGAACTTTGGGTCAGCTGTATTTGTTATTACTGATGTTTGCTTAAGCATATTGATTAAAACTGTAAAGGGATAGGAAATTAATTAGTTATCCTCATGTTGTTCTGTATGACATTTGGACATAAAAGAAGACGTTTTAAGCTATGTACATTTTGGGAAAGTAATACAAGTTTGAAAGGGGAAACTTTGTTTTTTTGTGATATGAGCATGAATGATTAAAGGCCCATCAATGACACCATGGACAATAGTTATAACCATAATGACACAGAGAAACAATATTGTTGGAATCACATTCAGAATGATTTTTTCCAGCTGAACAATAAAAAGATTAAAAATATTTAGTAATTCAGCATTTGAGCTCAATCAACTTTTGAGGAGAGGTTCATAATTTTTTTTAATGCTTATTGAAACAAGTTACTAATTATATGGCTTACTCTTTTGATATCCTGTACTTTAAACTGAAATACTTCA
The DNA here is from genome assembly GCA_037043235.1 of Rhodeus uyekii. Classification (NCBI taxonomy): domain Eukaryota; kingdom Metazoa; phylum Chordata; class Actinopteri; order Cypriniformes; family Acheilognathidae; genus Rhodeus; species Rhodeus uyekii. The sequence continues at coordinate 383,355 of JAWRVZ010000160.1, forward strand.
ATTGAAGTAATATTTTAACATATGTTTGTGTTGAGTCATGTTTCTTACACATCTGCTCTACATTTTCAGGGTGAAGAGGCGTAAGATGGCTGACAAAGTGCTCCCACAGAGGGTGAGTTTAAACAGAAGTGTGTGTGTGCGCACGATGCTGAAGTACATAGTTTCTCATGATTTTGCTTTTCCTTAGATCAGGGATTTGGTCCCAGAGTCTCAGGCTTACATGGACCTTCTGGCCTTTGAGAGAAAACTGGACCAGACCATTGCTCGCAAACGCATGGAGATTCAGGAGGCCATCAAAAAGCCGATCACGGTAGATTCAGTAGACTGGAGTAGCAATTCAGAGATATCCAAACCTGTATGACTTTCTTCTGTGAAACACAAAAGAAGACATTTTAAATAATGTTGGTAACCAAACTGTTTGGGTGACTTTTTACTTCCATTTCTTAAAATATCATCTTTTGTGTTCCACAACAGAAGGAAAGTTATACAGGCTTGGAACGACAACAGGGCAATAAAATGACAGAATAGTCATTTTTTTGGGTGAAATAACTCTTTTTACATTAGCTTTGGTATTCACAGGCTATTAGACTGTCAAACATAAAGAAATGAACCATATTGTTTATTATCTCACTGCGCTTTGTTCTACTCATCCAGCAAAAACGCAAACTGAGGATCTACATTTCTAACACCTACACACCTGGCAAGCCAGAGGGAGAGGAGGCCGAAAAGGTGGCATCCTGGGAACTTCGAGTAGAAGGCAAACTCCTGGAGGATGTATGTAATGATTTTCACTTGTTGGAATGTATGTGAACTCTAGGCAAGGTTAAGTGATCATGCAGTGGAGTCCATTTACAGTGTTTCATGACAAGTAACAGCTCTAGATAAACCTGACTCACTACACTTAATGCTTTTTATTTGGCAGTCTTGAGTCTCTTGGTCTGTTGGCCAGATTAACTGCACTGGCTCATGTCCTCGGCTCACTCCATCAAACCAGATGTGCTCTAAGCTGTTCTATGTTCCCAGACTTTTTAAGGAAAAGGAATTGAAACTAAAGCCTATTTTTTAAATTAGTCTGTAAACATCTAAGCGTGTATTTGCCAGCTGAAGACCTCTTGCTGTGCTGCTGCCACATAAAAAGAGGAAATTGTCCCTCAGTTGTTATAGGTTTTGTGGTACTACAAGGGAGGGACAGGCAAGGCATTGCGCAAACACATTCTGCTGCAATAGCTGTGTGTGTGCTGCTTCTAAAAAAAAAATCCCTCCAGTGCGGTCGGCTTCAAACAATGCAGTATCAATCAACGGCACAAACGCATTGAAAAACAGATCTTGTGTTCTCTCCCCTTTTCCCTACTTCTTTCTCTCTATCTTTCTCACTGTTCTTAGCCTGGGAAACAGAAACGAAAGTTTTCGTCCTTCTTTAAAAGCCTGGTTATTGAACTGGACAAAGAACTTTACGGCCCAGACAACCACTTGGTGGAGGTATGGCATTATGTTTTTAATATACGGTGCCACCCTTGTTAAAAATACGAGTAAGTGTGTCATATGCAATGAAAAAAATCTATTTAAATCATGATGACCTCATCAAACACATTAGTGTCTTGTAGTAAATCCAGTCATTACATGTGTAATCATATCCTTTTCTGTGTCTTAGTGGCACAGAATGCCCACAACTCAGGAGACGGATGGATTTCAGGTGAAGAGACCAGGAGATGTGAATGTGAAATGTACTCTCCTTCTCATGCTAGACCACCAGGTATCACATACACATCTCATAAACGCATACGCATACCAGTCAAATGTTTGGAATCAGCCAGTTTCGTTAGTTCACAGAATCATTAAACAGAATTTTAATATTGTTAATTATGCTACTACAACTTTCTAGTCAGAAGCAGGTGACATGGTTTTATACGCCCAAGAATGCAATATATGCAGTCATTTCGAGCTCTGCTTGTTGTACCACGTGCTGTCATGTCTTTATGCAGTGTTGTAAGCACGCAATTCGTGTTTGCATCGGCCGCATGCTTTCATATTGTGTTTTCGTGTCGCTGTCTTTGTTCATGTGAACACGTGACTATGTGCGTCTGAATTGGCTGTGTGTCTTGTCATTGTGAACCCCTCCCACCTTGTTCTCCTTTTTAACTGATTTGTCCCAGCTGTTTCCTGTGTATCTATTTAATCCCTTTGTGTTTGCTGTCCTGTGTCGCTTCGTTGTCTTCGTGTCGCTGTCGAGTCTTGTTCTGTCTAGCCCAGCCCAGTTCTGTGTAGTCTTGTCCAGTCAGCCTAGTTTTAGTTTAAAAAACTAAAAGCCTAGTTTTAGTCTTGTTTTCCCCCTCGGGGTTGTTTTTGTTGAGTGTTTTTGTTTGTTTGTTAATAAAGTTCCTCATCCTCTCGCAATTGAGTCCTTGCTCTCATAATTCCTGACAGTAAGTTTCATAAAAAATGCAACATTTTGAGCAAAAAGCTGAGAAAATAGTGTTTTTGTCAAAGACTACATCCAGATCGGATTCAGAACGATAATACAGTGGAGTTCGGTTATGTCGACGGCCTCGGGAGTTGCATCGAAATAACCGTTTATCGAGATAACCCATATAACATATGTTACCGATTTTCCCACATATAACCCGCAGACGCAGATAATCCGCACACTCATATAGTCAGCAGGTTTTGGGTTTTGTGTAAAAAACCGTTTGCGAAACGGTCGTCCTATTGGGGCTTGCGGAGCGGGACAGAGTTTTTTTTTCCGGGATCTTCCGGGATGGTAGCTTCCGCGATCGACGGGTTGGCGACCACTGCAGTACAGTGTATGTTTGCTAACATACACCGCGATCCACGTGCAAGGCAACCTCAGAGCATGCGCAGTGAACTAGGTACGATCATGAGACACGAGAAGTGGCAAATTTGTCCCTCTTTTGTGCTCGAGATATTAGATTTCGGCGACATTAAATAATTGACATAACCCACAAGAAAATACTGAGACAAATAGGGAGTTTGGCGATTCCACTTAAAAAATGTCGACATAATAGGATTGGCGAGTTAACTGAGCTCGAGATAAGTGAACTCCACTGTAAAAATATAAATGGAGTCGATTGAGTCCTTCAACTCTCCCAAAGCTTCACAGTCCTATAGCTGATAACGTTTCAATTAGTTATATGCTGTTTAATGTTGATCATGTTATTCTAAATATGCCGCTTGCTTCTACATCTTCGCATGCGTTTTGATTAGGAGATTCAATACTCTTTCAGAAGATGTCATACTGCCCTCTACTGTATAACACCTAAAACTAGGATACCCAGAAAATTCCATGTTTGGTGGGGAAAGAGTTAAGAAATTGAATATATTTTGGATCATTTATGGTAAATTGTTTACTTAAACTTCCAGTTTCGTGTCTACTTTTAGGAGAACACTAACTGAAGAATAAGAATAAAACTTCAGCTTATTCATTCCACAAGTTTGTTTGTTACAGAGTTTATGGTTGTCGTAATGAATATGATGATCTATCTTCTCCTTCTATTCGACTTAGCCTCCACAGTATAAACTAGATCCACGTCTGGCTCGACTGTTGGGAGTCCACACTCAGACCAGAGCCAGTATCATGCAGGCCCTGTGGCTCTACATCAAAAACAACAAGCTGCAAGACTCCCATGAGAAAGAGTACATTAACTGCAACCGATATTTCAGACAGGTAACAAAAGCATTTATCAGTACTAACAGTACTAACATTATCCTCTTCTCACAGTTCTTTTAAAATCCAGTGCTTGTTTGCAACAAACCACATATGCTAGGAAAGCTCTTCAGTTTTTACCCTTTTTAATTAAAATGAATTATCACTAAGGTTCTTTTTTTAACTGAAGCTCAATCTAAAACACATTAGAACAGAAAAACTGCAGAAACTCTGGTATCTCAGCTTCTGCCACAACATGCGTACACTTGTCTCTATGCCACTGGCATTACTGGCACAGCTGTGCATTTGTTCACATTCCTACCCAAGTGATAAATTGCAATATTTTCTTTTTTCTGGAAATAGTAATATTCCACTGCTCCTGATCTGTCAACAGAGGTTTTTCTTGGTTTCATGTAACTGCTGTGCTGATGTTGCTCAAATATGCATTAGCTACCATGTTACTTCCGTCCTACCAGTCATATATACAAAGGAGACACCCAAGCTAAATGTAAAGTAGGGATAACTAAATTCCACAATTTGGGCTTTGGTACGTTACCACAATGTAATACCGTAATATTATTATTAAATTTATCCCATGAATTTTGGCGTGGATATTACGCATGATTTCTCTAGTTCTCGCTTGGTTTGCGTTTATAAAGTGGGAAATTACCACAAATGTTTTAGCAAATAAATCAACACAGATTATCATATCAAATCAGTCTGAAAACGTTCTTGTGTGAAGTAAGTTCAGCAGTGCTGCGTCTCCCCTCAAAATTAGCAAATTGCTTCTGTCTTCAAAAGATATCGCACCTGCACTATAAGTGAGCTGCGCAGGCGGTTCAGGACAGCTGATGGAAATCACTTGCCCGCGTCTTTTTAAACCTTGCCAATTTGAACATCCAAACGATTTTAACTCTTTGAGAGGCAGTTTTATGTGCGCTCATAACTACATCCCACACACAAGCCACCTGTAAAGAGCTTGTGCATTCCAAATTGAGCCGTTTTTTTTTTCTTTTTCATCGGTCAAATGCACACAAAACAAGGTCAGTAATGTCTTGCATGAATAATCATGCGTCATCACCTTTGTAATAATACATCGGATCTGTGACAGCAGCAGCAAATACAGTAATACCTCGAGATCTCTCTCCAGGGCGGGAGATCGTAACTCGAATTATCTGGAATAACGTTTTCCCATAAGAAATAATAGAAAACAAATGAGTCTGTTCCAGATGGATTAATGGAAAACAACATGTTTTTTATTGGTATAGACACACACACAATTATAGTACATGTATATAGTATAAGGATTTGTGTGATATCAAATAAAATGTGGTTTTAATTCTAAGTTTTTACAGATAGTAGCGGCAAGTGTGGAGGAGGAAGGACCAATATACTAATGGTACCTTACACGAACACTACGTAAACTAAAATTAACAATTTAACTTACGTATTTTAATTTTTTTACTTTTCTATTTTATATTATTGTTTTGCTTTTTTCCGATTTTTTTTTTTCTTACCTTTTTTCACCTGACTACTCTCACTTTCACTTGGCTCAGACCTTTTACCGAAATACCAATCGAGTGAGATTTATTTCTGTCTCCCTTTAATAATGAGTAAAGCACGTGTCGTCAAAAGCGCCGAAGCACGACCAGTAGACGATTTATCAGGGTGTTTCTTTTCAATGAAATCAGAAACCTTCTGCCACACAGCCATCATTTCCTTAATTTCACTTGTAGAAATGTTTTCCTCTGGTTCACTCTCCTCCTCCTCGCCACTGCTGAGCTCTTGCAACACCTGCGTGTGTTCATCGTCTGCTGCTCGATCAGCTACTCAGTCGACAGTTCCTCCTGATGCTCCTGCTGCTCGATCACACATGCGGCACCATGCTCATATTTATCCACAATTTCATGCAATTTCATGCACATTTCCATGGTCATCCATACCATCCTTACCACTCACTTTCTTAGAACTCATCGCTATTATGAAGAAAAATGCACAAAATAGAGAGAAAATCAGCTACTGGCGGGCAATGCGTACAGAAGTCAGCGAACACGTGAAGTGAACGTGCGTCGGCATCGGCGTCAGTACGAGTGCTCGTATCTTGAATATTTACTCGTATCTAGAAGCAACAATCTGCCCGAAGGCTTGCTCGTATCTTGGAATACATGTATGTAGAGACGCTCATATCTCGAGGGATTACTGTGCATGGTGCTGTCTGCCACTAAATAACTGTAATTGTAAGGATTTACCTGCTTAATGTATTAACAGTGAAGACTAGCCGGTGTTATTTTACATTTGATTATTTTATTAATCCTTTTTGTTCTTCTATGTTGTCACATTTGCCTTTTTCACGTCAGTTCGGATATCACTTACTGAATAAGCAAAATAATGATATCGTACTGTTTTAAATAAAATACATGCCAGTATTTTCCTATTACCTGATTATGGAGACTTGTTTTGGTCCACTTTGCAATGCCCGTCAACCATTCGGAAGACCTTAGCAACCATACAGTATAGAAACAACCTGCATAGCACAGCGAAGTGCCTTTCTCATTGTCTTCAGAAATTAGTTTGGTTGCACTTTACTTTAAGGTGACGTAGTTGCATTGTACTTACTCAAATAAACACTGAGTACTATTAACTATATGTAATTACTATAGATTTAGGGCTTTTAATAATGCATAATTTACTGTTATTACTATAGTAATATAACTTGACCTGAGATACAAAGCACGATTTGTGCAAAGACAACCAAGGGATACTTGCTTGACCAAGAACTCGTTGGTTATGTGCTGAGCCGTGTGTCGCTGAACTGCTGTCATCCTGCAGATTTTTGGCTGCCCCAGGATGAGATTTTCAGATATTCCCATGAAGCTCGCCAGCCTCCTTCAGCACCCTGACCCCATCGTCATCAATCATATCATCAGGTGTGTGCTTACGGTTTCTGTTCTGAATGTTTTCTGTTTACTTTCTCTTTAATACAAAATGTTAAATTACTTATTAATGTTAAACCAAACCAAAGTTTGATCACACTAATGTTTCTGGATATAGCTTGCACCTACAAATGAACTCCGCAGAACTAAAACGTATTTATGTTTGATGGAAGATTTAAAAAAACAGTTGAATACATTAAATGACTATTCTAATTCAGATATGGTATTTCAATGTGTCTAATTGTCTGAATGCTATTAGTAGTAGTAGTATGGTTTGGTTGTTATTTGACCTTGATTGCTGTGTCCTTTTGTCAGTGTGGATCCAAATGATCAGAAAAAGACTGCATGCTTTGACATCGATGTTGAGGTGGACGACCCTCTGAAGGCTCAGATGACCAGCTTCCTTTCATCCACAACCAATCAGCAGGAGATTGCTGCCCTCGAGATGAAGGTGTGTGCGCAAGGACATAAATGACACCTTGTGTAATTTATTCACCACTCGTTATGAGGTAAAGGGGCTATTTTTAACCAACATTTATATTCTTCTTAAGATCCATGAGACTATTGAATCCATCAACCAGTTGAAGACCCAGAGAGACTTCATGCTCAGCTTCAGTAACAACCCTCAGGATTTCATCCAGGACTGGCTCAAGTCTCAGAGCCGAGACCTCAAGGTACAATGAGAGCTTGTACCGTGATTTGAATTTCCCTGATTGGATTTGGTTCAGACTTTTTTTTCATCTGCCATTTTTGGATGTTTTGTCTTTGGTTTATGCAGTTAATGACAGACACTGTGGGAAATCCAGAGGAGGAGAGGAAAACTGAGTTTTATCACTCCCCGTGGGTCACAGAAGCTGTTGGACGCTATATATTTTCAAAGGTGAGCGCTTGATATTTCTTTCACATACAAAAATCACTTACAAAAATAGTATCTATAATACTGTGACCAGATGGTCACTTCTTCAGTATAATACAATCCTTATACTGTATTACTGTACTGTAAGTGTGTGTGTGTGTGTGTGTGTGTGTGTGTGTGTGTGTGTGTGTGTGTGTGTGTGTGTGTGTGTGTGTGTGTGTGTGTGTGTGTGTGTGTGTGTGTGTGTGTGTGTGTGTGTGTGTGTGTGTGTGTGTGTGTGTGTGTGTGTGTGTGTGTGTGTGTGTGTGTGTGTGTGTGTGTGTGTGTCTATACCAATATAATGGATCTGGAACGGATTAATTTGTTTTCTATTATTTCTTATGGGAAAACATGATTCTAGATACGAGCAATTTGAGTTACGAGCTCCGCCCTGAAACGGATTATGCTCGTATCTCGAGGTATTACTGCAATTGTTTTTTGGTTTTCAGGTCCAGCAGAGGAGACAAGAATTGGAACAGGTACTGGGAATCCGACTCACCTAAGAAGATTCAGACTCCAGATCCAGTCATTCAAGAAATGAGAATAATGCCAATAGAGGCACTTCATATAGACGTTTTGGGTACTGGTATTGTTTGGTATATTATATTGTCATAAACGTCTTGTCAGTTTCAGACTGTACATTATCATAGACCTGGTCACATCATATTTCAAATGCTGTTACAATAACTGGAAAGCTTCAATATGTATCTTCCTATTTGCATTCAATCTCTGATGATGTTCTCTTATATATTCTGAACATGTAATATTGATAATAAGCCAGGTTCGTGTTCTTCATGATTCAGTTTTTTAACATGCACATCTTTACTTTTAAAACTGGCTCTTTTTTTATATTTTACAGTAAGATATACAGTACTGTAGCTAATTGACTAAAACCCCTGTAGGTAATCGCCTTTTGTTAATCCATGTTGTGTTTATAGTTCAATGGTTAATTAATGAATATAGTTAACAATGTAGTTAATTAATTAGGAATAGCCAGACTCAGTCTATATTCGCCGTTTTGTTTCTAAAAGATTTAGTCCGAAAAAGCCATTTTCACAAATTAATTGCACAGTTTTGAGTCAGAATGCAGTTACTTATAACTTGTGATGAAAATGCAATGTTTTTTATTCGTCGATATTGTGGATGTTTCCATTTTGTCCCTCAGGAAAATATGTGCTGCACTGCATTCAAGAGCCATGTTTTTGTGTTTCCGCTCTCAACGAGAACATTTGGTTGTCCAGCTGGTTTAGTTCAGTATACCAGACTTTCTGTCTTCATCCTCTTAGTGTGTTTACAGAAGGTTATTTTTTTCTGTTCGTGTTCTTATTTAGTGTTTGAAAGTCTGCTAAAGTCATAGAGACTGTACAGCAGTGACTGAATTTGTGAAAGAGGGTGTGCTAACCATCAGCATATTTTTTATTTGCAGGTATTCAAAGCCATATTTTTATAGATTTTAATTAGGTTTTGTTCAGTGTGTACTTCTACATTCCAAACAGCTGATGGGAAGTTTCTGTTTAAGTGGGTTTTAATACGTGGTCTTTCATATTGGTGTTGTAATTTGTGGTAAGTATTGATACCACAAGTTGAATTTTCAGTTAAGGAATATAACCGGTTTAACATTTGTGACATGCTGCCAATTATCACAGAAAATGACCTTTTACTTTTCAGTTTATAAAGTGGTCAAAAAACGAAATGGGTTGCCAGTTGTGTGTTTAAAGTGAAATTCTGACGTTCTTTTTAAATGCGTCTCTGAAATGATTTTGTTGTAATTGATAGCATGTCACAGATTTTAATAGAGCTGAACTCTGCGTGTTCCTTTCAATGGTTTCATTTTGCTTGTAGCTGAATTATTCAGACAGTATAAATGCTGATCTGAAATGCAACAAACTCGTGTACTTTTGAGTGGATTAAGCTCTTTTTGTGTAAGTGCCAATTAAGTTTTTACAACTTAAGTTCTGTTTTATATTTTTGTATCAATCAAATGCTTACCTTTTATACTTTTTTTTTTTTACTGGGAAATTGGAATATTTTAAACAATAAAGTTGTTTCCATAAAAGGGAATTCACATGTGACTGTACATAATATAAGGTATGTTATGAACCTAAATACATGTATTTTTTTAATGTTTTTTTTTTAATGTTATTCTTAGATCAAATATATTAAATATATATCAAATATATTTATGCAGAGCTTCAGAAATATCTACTAGAGGGTGGATTGTAAGACAAAGCCAAACACCAGTCATGTTGATGCATGCGGTGTCTGGAGTCCTGGTTAGTCTGGTAATACGGGTCTCCATTTTTGGGTTTTGTCACATGGGTTCCTTTTTCAAAACTTTTGACACAGTTTAAACCAACTTTCATTTTCATTTCATTTTCAAACTACCTAAATCAACTCATTCTTCCATAACACTAGCAAAGGTTTTTACCCAACAAACACTCACTCACAATACCAAAAAAAAACGTTCCTTACAATACATACCTGGTATTGTAAGGTAAAAAACGTGTTTACCTTACAATACAAATTATTCTTAAGTTTTCCCCTTTTGAGTAGATGATGATGCAATTGAAAGACATAGTTGTGTAGGTTTTCCACTACTCTGGAAAAATCATTTGTGTATTATGTCAGGGTTTTAACTTAAGTTTAACAATTGCAGAGTTTTTTTATTTATTTTTTATTTTTTTTATTGAACATTGTAATGAACAAAACAAACAGGCAGCCATTTCAAAAGCATTACAAACAAAGACCAAGCATACATTAAACTGTCAAATATCGAAATACAAAATGCAACAAAAAAGAAAACAAGAAAGAAGAAGAAAAAGGGGGGGGGGGGGGTGTAGGGGAGCACCAGGTTTCCTTTCCCTTTAAGTTCTAAAATCAAAATCTTCTAATAAAGCATATAAATATATAGCTCTGGGGCTTTTCATCACTCTCAATGACTCCAAATACAACATAAATTCCTCCTTAAAAACCACTAATCGTGGCGGAGTTTTGAAAAATATACATTTGTGAATGTGGAATTTTTACAACAGCATCAAGTTATTAACAACATAAGATACCCTTTTGTCTTTAATTAAGTTTCCCATGACAAAGACAGACTTGTAGAAAGTTTTTGTTGTAACCAGATGAATGCATCATTCCAGAATGCATTAACCAACTTGCATTGAAAGAACAAGTGCTCCATCGTTTCAATCTCTATCATGCATATTTGGCATAAATTTGAATCCCCAACATTAAACCTTAGTCTTAAAAACTCTTTTGCCGGATATATACGATTCATAATCTTAAAGTGCACTTCTTTACATTTAGGATTAATTGAAGAGTTGTGTACAGTGAAAACCAGCCTAAGCTTTTTAAAAAAAAAAATGCAATAAGCTTGAGTAAAAAGTTTTTTGTTTTGTTTGTTTAAAAGCAGAGGGTTGGTTTTCTTTAGATATATTGCATGTTCAGATATTCATACAAAACATTCTGGGCCCATTCAATCTTTGTGAAAATGACCATTTATTAAATCATAGATTTTTGAAGTTTAATAGCCAGTTTAGACTGCATCTCGATCATTAACACCTTTATTAAATCATGTAAGATATATAATACTTTATGACCTTGGTCTCCCAGGTTTTAGACGGGGTATGGACACTTTAACTGACAATGTGTGTCTTATCCGGCCTAACTGGGAAACCAGCAGCTACAAAATCAGCTACACAGAGAAACATTAAGGTACAGGGGTGTACCTAAAAGAGTAGAAATCCTTTTACCTCCAAATGTACCTTAAAAGGGTATAATGATGTACCTCTGAACATTGGTAGGCTACATTTTGTACCTACTTGTTTTTACCTCTAAATAAAATGTATTCACCCTTAAGTCCTGGTATGGTTTAAAATAAATTAGGTTGGTAGGTTCGAACAGTTATATTTTACATCTATTTGTTCATGAAAGCTTTTACAAACAATGCAAACGGTATTGGGGGGGGGGGGTACATTTGTCCTCTCTCTGTCCACACAGCGTTAGCACAGTGACATTACTGATCAATCGCGGTTCGATCACGAGAGTCTCCGGCCTGTGGGCGGCGCTAGAGAGACACGCGTCCTTCAGTGTTGCGTCACGCCCGAGGAAAACAGCGGAAAAAACGCAGCTGACGGCCGGAAGTTTGTAAATTCAAGATGGCGTTGGACGGGATCGACCAAGTAAGTGTTATTTATGTGTTAATTCCTCTGATGTGAACGATATAGTTAGCTGTTCACCAGCGTCGCGTATTTCATAGATGGAGTCTGGTGTAACTTGTGGTGTCTAGAAATATAAGATAAAGCGAGTGAATTTAATGCTCTGCTCCGAATCAAGCGCAGTTTGCTGTCTCATTGTGTCACACACTGATCATAACATGCACATATTACATCACAAATCGTGGATATTTCCTTATTACATGCAAAATCACTGACAATAACAACAGAACTTTTTCATGTTTAGTAATAAAATAATACATTTCACATATTTAAGAAATATCTCGCAGAAATATTCTCTCAAACCATAACGTGAGACATTTCTCATTATACTTGTATAATAATGCATTATGTGTATTATATACTAAATGTACTATATATAGTATATAATATACATAATGTATTATATATATATATATATATATATATAAATAAAGTGGTAAATGGATAATTTCTGAGAAAACCTCACTTTACTCCACCAGATCATTAAGGACCTGACTGTATTTGTTATTGATATTATTGTTGTTGAAAATAATTTTTGCAGATGGATATTGAAGAGAGTAAAGGAGGCTCTGGTCTCCGACAGTATTACCTGTCTAAAATCGAGGAGCTTCAGGTGAGAAGAGCCATTAAATGTTGCATTTTGACCCGTAGATATTAAGAACCCTTGTGAAAAGGCTTTATCTAAATTATTTGCTAAGCTTATATTAAATGTAGATGACATTTAAAATGACTTTTGCCCCACATAAGGAGGACTTAAGTACGTAATTCATTACTTCTATTGCTTTTGAAATATGATTAAAGTGTTCTGCTGAATGTTAATGACTAATATTTTAACTAAAATACACTTTAATGTCATTTCTATTGAAATTTGTATTTCACTAATTTAAAAATATTTGTAATTGCACATCTGTAATGGTGGTGTTGCACTTCAGAACACTTAAAATATATTAACTCTAAATGCAATATCAAAATACATGCTGCAGTTAATATATTATAATCTAGTACTTTATGCGCTTTAGTCAGCACATCAAAATAAGCGTGCTTCTTTAAGCACAACAAAAGATTATTACAGCTTAGTGATTTAAATGTATGGTCTGAAAGTCATGAAAGGTGTACTCTTTAAAAGGCCTTTTATTTTTTATGTTATATTGTCAGTTCAGTTTAAAAAAAAAATGTAAATCCAGTACAAGTGCACATTCAGTGCAATCACACACACTTCTTTTTCACAAAGGTAAGGTGTCTAAATGTGCTTGTCTCTTTACTCAGTTGACGGTGAATGATAAAAGTCAAAATCTCAGACGTCTGCAGGCTCAGAGGAACGAGTTAAATGCCAAGGGTAAACCTCTTTCAACCAACTTTATTATGAATGTCATTTTTTTGTTGTTGAGGTGCATATGCCAAATACAGTAATACCTCGAGATACGAGCATAATCCGTTCCAGGGCGGAACTCAATTCTGCACTGGAATTGATCAAATCTAGAATCATGTTTTCCCATAAGAAATAACAGAAAACAAATTAATCCGTTCCAGTTTTTTTATTGGTATAGACACACACACACACACACACACACACACAATTATAGTACATGTATACAGTATAAGGATCCGTGTGATATCAAATAAAATGTGGTTTTAATTATACGTTTTTACAGATAGTAGCGGCAGGTGTGGAGGAGGAAGGGAGGGGGTTGGTACGAGACACTTGATTCCGTATCGTAACTTACACGAACACTACGTAACTTACGTAAACTAAAATTAACATAACTGAACTTAGCTTACGTATTTTTTTGTTTTAACTTTCCTATTTTATATTATTGTTTTGCTTTGTTCTATTTGTTTCCTTCCCTTTTTTCACCTGACTACCCTCACTTTCACTTGGCGCAGACTTTTTACCGAAAAACCAATCGAGGGAGATTTATTTCTGTCTCCCTTTAATAATGAGTAAAGCACGTGTCGTTAAAAAGCGCCGAAGCACGACCAGTAGACTATTATCAGGGTGTTTCTTTTCAATGAAATCAGAAACCTTCTGCCACACAGCCATCACTTCCTTAATTTCACTTGTAGAAATGTTTTCCTCCGGTTCACTCTCCTCCTCGCCACTGCTGATCTCTTGCAACACCTGCGTATGTTCATCGTCTGCTGCTCGATCAGCTACTCAGTCGACAGTTCTAGATGACTCACACGGGCACGGCGCTCATATTTATCCACAATTTCATGCTTCATTTTCATGGTCATCATGCGTTTCTTCTTCTCACTACCATCCTTACCACTCACTTTCTTAGAACTCATCGCTATTATGAAGAATAATGCACAAAATAGAGAGAAAATCAGCTACTCACACGCAATGCGTACAGAAGTCAGTGAACACTGAAGTGAATGTGCGTCGGCATCGGCGTCAGTACACATGCTCGTATCTTGAATATTTACTCGTATCTAGAAGCAACAATCTGCCCGAAGGCTTGCTCGTATCTTGTAATACTCGTATGTAGAGACGCTCATATCTCGAGGGATTACTGTAGCTTATGCTAAAACTATGATCAGTATGGCATAACAGGATGTGTTTTGCGCGGTTTCCTTCAGTGCGTCTGCTGCGTGAGGAGCTTCAGTTGTTGCAGGAGCAGGGCTCTTATGTAGGAGAGGTGGTGAGAGCCATGGATAAGAAGAAAGTGCTGGTCAAGGTTTGACGGCAATTGCTTTCTGCTTTTCTCATGAGTACGATGAGTGCTGAGATGGGTTATTGTGTTGTTTATTTATGCTTTGTTTTATGTTTGTTGTTTGTTTAGGTGCATCCTGAAGGAAAGTTTGTGGTGGATGTGGATAAGAACATTGATATAAATGACGTAAGCGTTTCTTTTGAGGTTTATTAAGGCTGCATGATAATGGTTAAGCTGTTAATCATGGTTGTTTTGCATTTATACATTTTTACAACAATTTTCACTTTTACAACTTTATTGCCCACAATGACAAGAGCTTATGTGAGGGCATTTTTAGCTATCATAACTTCTGGAGAGAAAGAGCGCAAACAATAGACAAAGATGAATATCAACCGTATGCATATGCTAGCGTACACATAAACACTAAGTATACTTTAGGCTTAAGTTCATTTATTTATTAGAACTACTATCACCAACCGTATAGCTGAGATTCATGTTTGGATGTGTTAAAGTTGGTCATTGGAAAGTTCACTTGCAGACTTGCTCATGACAAATATTCCAATCTGCTTCATGAAGGATCAAACTTGCTGTTACATTTCTTTTGTGCAGAGTATTGTAATGGATTTTGAAGAAATAAGAATTGAGTCTCATTTATTTGATCAGAAAGGGTCATATTGTGAAATAACTGTTAAAATTTGAAAATAACTTATTTTTAAACTCGTTTTTTACTTGAAACTGCTACTTTTCTATTTTCAAATGTTATTTATTTCTGTGGCAAAGCTGAATTTTCAGTGTCACATGATCTTTCAGAAATTATTCTAATATGAGGATTTTCTGCTCAAGAAACATTACTTATTTTCAATGTAAACTGTTGTCCTAGTCCTACTTGTCCTATGAAACTTCTTTCAAAAACTGTATTTATTTTTTTGAAATAAGTTTCATAGGAACGAAAATATGAAGTAGGACACTTCATATTTATATATATATATATATATATATATATATATATATATATATATATATATATATATAAAAATTCTCAAACTTTTGATTGGTATTGTACATTGTTTGCTGTATTTTTGGTAAAACAACCGGGCAGAAAATGTATCCATTTAAGAGAAAAACTCTGATTGGGGGATTTTAACTCTTGAAATCTGGCAACCTCAAGAAGGAAAGCTTGTGTATGATGAAGTAATAGTACACCTCAACCTGGCGTATCATTAATGACTGTAAAACCAAGGGCTGTGCAATTAATATCAATTTAATTGGAAAAGAACAATTAAATTGTCATTTATTGTGCATCCCTCGGTTTTAAAGTCATGAACAATGCCTTTGTTTGAGGTGTACACATGTTCTGGAATATAGTTTCACATTATGAGTCATAAAGCAGAAGAAAAATGTCTGTGTGTGTGTACACACACATTGGTAATGAACAAAATTCTCATTTCCACTAGGTAACTCCAAATTGCCGTGTAGCTCTTCGTAATGACAGTTACACGCTTCACAAAATCCTGCCAAACAAAGTGGACCCACTCGTCTCGCTGATGATGGTGGAAAAAGTGCCAGATTCCACTTACGAGATGATCGGAGGGCTGGACAAACAAATTAAAGAGATCAAGGAAGTGATTGAGCTTCCAGTCAAGCACCCAGAATTGTTTGAGGCTCTAGGAATCGCACAACCTAAGGCAAGTGTTAGCATAGCGTCGTGTAAAACATGCTACGTCTCATTAGTAGGTCTGTTGGGCAGCCCTTCATGTTTTGTGACGCGTGTTGGTCTGCAGGGTGTGCTGCTGTATGGACCTCCTGGCACAGGAAAGACCCTGTTAGCCAGAGCCGTGGCCCACCACACCGACTGCACCTTCATCAGGGTGTCTGGGTCAGAGCTGGTGCAGAAGTTCATTGGAGAAGGTGGGTGGGCTTGAAGCACATGCTCTTAAATTAAAAATTAAAAACAAAACTGTATGTGTTGAAGTTCAAATGATTTTTATAAAATACACTGTTTTTAAATATTTGTGTTTCGTACTACATTTAGTTATTCAAACATTTGCAGCCCTAGTTTAAACTGTATAAAGTGTTTAAAGCTCCCGAACATATCCAGTATCTCCGGATCAAAACGGTTGAAGAAGCAGAAAGAGCAATCTCAATATGTAAGCAGGTGCATATGATAAATAATGCAATCAACAACAATAAATGAAACCATGTTACTGAATGAAATGTCGACCCAGGACAAGCTTTTAGGACTGTGAAGCTTTGGGGGTGTTTATGGTCTCCATCTGCATGACTTTTCTCAGCTTTTTGCTCAAAATAATGAAACTTACCCACATTTGAAGGGAAAAAAATAAATTTCACACACATCTAAATTCAGTCACAAGTGAAGTGTTTTCACTATCAAGCTCTGTATGACATTCATCTGTTACAAGAATGTTCTCGTTGCTATTTTTCTTATAATAAAAATATACACCGTGGAATACGGTTATGTCGACGGCCTCGGGGGTTGCAGAAAAGCGTCAAGATAACCAACAGCTAATATAGCGATTTGTTTGAAGCAATCGGCATGCTATAAAAATGTACATACACTGTATATGTTTGCTAACAACAAAAGGCATATGTGCACCAACTAACAGCAGAGATTTACCAGTATACAATAAAAACACCTTCCATTCTCCATACAAACCTTTAATTATATTCTCCAACATTGCAAACACAATGATCGCTCAAAGTGTAAACAATCACAACACACATAAACACATTCACTCATAACACAGTCATTTCACTCGGACACAGTTCTGAAAGTATTTCACACGCGGTTACTATGATTTCTTTACAAACTCTAAAATGCTTTGCTGCTTTTTGCTTTTAACGGTCTGCTTGAAAACAAATGCTTCTATCAGTAACGACGTCTTTGTCGATGTCAATGTAATCTGGGAATTCCTGGACAGTGAAGGTGAACTCCTGCGCCTCCTTCCAAGATAGCATCTGCAAGGCTTGATTTTTCCGTAAGTTCTTCTGCACTTGCAACGCAAACTCAGCGCATGCACAGTAAACTCGGTACGATCATGAGTCACGAGATAACCATGTGATGTGGTGAATTTGTCCCACTTTTGTGCTCGAGATATCAGGGTTCGGCGACATAACCGATAAGAAAATGCTAAGACAATGAGGGAGTTTGGCGGTTCCACTTCAAAAACGTCGACATAATAGGTTTGCGAGTTAACCGAGGTCGAGATAAGTGGACTCCACTGTATTGACATTGGGCTGTCAAGCTCCAAAAAGCCATGTGATCGCTCTTAAACCAAAGAACAGAACAAAAACAAATTCAGCTTGATTTCTCACGATGGATTTGTTTTAATCTGTCTGTTGACTCCAGGAGCTCGTATGGTGCGTGAGCTGTTCGTCATGGCCAGAGAACACGCGCCCTCCATCATCTTCATGGATGAGATCGACTCGATCGGCTCCTCTCGGCTGGAGGGTGGATCCGGAGGAGACAGTGAGGTGCAGAGAACTATGCTGGAGCTCCTCAACCAGCTGGACGGATTCGAGGCCACCAAGAACATCAAGGTGAGAAGCGAACATCCGCAACCTATGTGCTGATCTCTGCTTTTACAAGTCTTCGCACAGAGAAAAGGTTAAGATTGCAATTTGACAATTTTATAATTTATTAATTTTATTTTAAAATACTGTTATTTAAATCGAGAGGCTGCATGAGTCTGTGTGTTTCACCCACAACACTTACGACAGTTTTCAGCGTCTCCCGTCTCGCTATACGAGGACAAATGTTCACTTCACCAACATTTCACCATTTCATTTGATAAAATTATCAACATACACGCGCATATATATATATATATATATATATAATGTATGTGTGTGTGTATCTATATGTACACACACAGAAATTCAAAGGTCTTCATTACAACTCGTCAAAATAAGTTTGACTTGAAGAAACCGTGACGCATATATTGTACATTAGAGTAATAATGGTAATCAAAGTAATAATATTAACAGTAGTAGTAATAATAACACTAAAATTAACTTGACTTTAAGGAATATCACTATTTTACCTGTAAACCTGTTGTTTACATTTATATTTATTACATTTTTAAAAGACTCAATTGTAAAGTGCCTTTATTTGATACTTTTTTCACCATTTGTATCAAATCATAAATGACATAGAATTCATAAAACAGACTTAATTTAAAAAAGCTACCAACCAACTATGGAGTAATACTATCAGTTTATGCTCATGAAAATGGCTTGGTGTGATTTATCAAATTTAATTGTAATCTTCAATCTTCTGCCCAAAAGTTTCAAATTAGGAAATATTACTATTGTAATTTTACTGTTCTGTAAAAACTGTATCATTACTAATAAATGCTCAGTTTTTTACATCTGTAATAGTATACTTGTACTTTATTTATTTACTTTATATTTATGATTATAATATTTGACCTGCCTTTCCAATCATCTCCACCAGGGGTGATGTGACCAAACAAAACTATTCAGATTTCCATGGAAGCCATTGCCATGCTTGGTTTCACCATTTCAGTGTTTTTGTATCATGTTTCTGTAAGAAGTGTCCAGAACATGTGCTTTTTTTTCTTCAGGTTATCATGGCAACAAACCGTATTGACATTTTAGACTCTGCGCTTCTTCGACCAGGCCGCATTGACAGGAAGATCGAGTTTCCCCCTCCCAATGAAGCGGTATTTTTACATTTCCTGTATCTCTTGATGCTCGACTGTCTAATATTGAAGCGAGTGTCTCACGGCGTTATGTTCTCTGCAGGCGCGTTTGGACATTTTGAAGATCCACTCCCGTAAAATGAACCTGACGCGCGGTATTAACCTGCGCAAGATTGCCGAGCTGATGCCAGGAGCGTCTGGTGCTGAGGTCAAGGTGAGGTCAAAGGTCAACGGCTCAACCTGTGCGCTTTAGGGAGAAGCAGCATCGATGTAAGCGTGTGATTTGTGCTTGTCTGGCAGGGTGTTTGCACAGAGGCAGGGATGTACGCCCTGAGAGAGAGGAGAGTCCACGTTACCCAAGAGGATTTTGAAATGGCAGTGGCAAAGGTACTGAAATCATTTCCATTGCAAATAAGGCCAATCCTAATATTATAAGCGTTTGTTTTCATGTGTATCTCTAATTTATTATTTACTGTATTTTCACAGGTGATGCAGAAAGACAGTGAGAAAAACATGTCCATCAAGAAACTCTGGAAGTAAACATTAGACTCTGTAATCTGCAGTTTTTTGTGTCTTTAATTTGCATTATTGTCATCACCCAAATGTATCCAAAAATAAATTTTCTCACGTAGCATTGTTGTTTTTTTCTTTCCGCTTATGTTGAAGAATCCAAAAGTTTTCGGGAGCTTATCTGCCATGGAAATTAATGTTTTCTCACTGTTCTGATTTTCTTTCTTGAGTTTAATTCTACATTTTGTCTTGGAATTGTGAACTTCTCTCTCTCACAGTTGAACTGATATCGTGTTTATAACTTCTGTTCCGACGGCTTTTCTCAGAATCGTGAGATATAAACTGCCAAGTGCAAGAAAGAGTCAGAATTGTGAGGAAAAAGTCACAATTACCTTCTTTATTATTGCGGCAGAAACAAGACCTGCACTGTAAGACAAAGATTAATGGCAAGAAGAAAAAAGCCTGTAACCTTCACATAAGTTAGAGCACAGAAGCTTTGAAACGGTTTCATGATTATGAATTTGATGCAGAGTATTGTCTGAGACATCCTCGCTTTCATATGAAAGCATCAAATGCATTTATTAAAGGAGAGACGATTTTGAATATACAAGACAATTTATGAAATTGGTTCACTTGCATGAGTGTGAATTTGAATGAAATTCCAAATTCTGAGTATGTTAAAAACCCAAAACTCTGTTTCATTAGTGCAGTGCTAGTTTTGGGGTAAAACCTTGACTCTTCCATGATATTTAGAATTGTTTTTCTCTCAACTGACATTTCATTAAAAGAATATCAAAACTATAAACAAAGACATCAAAACAGACTCATTTTTGCGCAGAGCACCAAAATGTCATATGTATATATTATGTATTATACAGTGGAGTAAAAACTTCTGAAAAACGTTTGTTCTGACGCGCACTCTGCTCAGCGCCGCTGCGGATTGAAGAACCTGGTTATTAAAAGACGGGCCGAATTTGTTGAGAAAGCACATTAGACCGGCAGAACGCAAGAAAGTATGCAATCCAGTACAGCGTGATGACCTCACCAATATGTTGTGACTTTACGCTGTGAAATTTACGCGAAATTGTGTTTGCAATGTTGGAGAATATGATTGAAGGTTTGTATGGAGAATTGAAGGTGTTTTTTATTGTATACTGGTAAATCTCTGCTGTTAGTTGGTGCACATATGCCTTTTGTTGTTAGCAAACATATACAGTGTATGTACATTTTTATAGCATGCCGATCGCTTCATCAAATAAATCGCCATATTGGCTGTTGGTTATCTCGCTAAATGGTTATCTCAACGCTTTTTTCCAACCATGAGGACGTCGACATAACTGGATTCCACTGTATTACATATCTTTTTTCTTCTTTTTTTTAAGAGTTAGATAATGTTGACTGCATTGCATAATACATGTAGAGCAAACTGGAGCATTCTGGGAAATGAAGTCTCCTTCCACTATAAACCATAGACTGAAATATGAGTTATGAAATATAAAGTTGTTGCATTCTCCGTGGAAAGAAATACTCATTATTTATAAGATTTTTTTAACAACTGCTTTCAATTTTGACTAGTTCTGTTGATTCATCTTATAATTAAAAATCTGCATCCTGTGATTTCAATTTAAATTGAGGAAATGAACTGGAATTGAAAAGTCATTCTCAGTTCTGAGGGGCGCAAAGCCTGGTGTTTGCAAACCCAACCCCGGATGAGTGAGTGTCCAGCTCAAAGTCCTCTGCGGGACGTCACGCAGAGGTTACAGTCACTGTACGCACGTCCAGCCTGACTCACACTTCCACTTTCTTCAGCTTTGGGCCTGATGACATTTAACATTTGTGAGTATGACATTTCTAAAAAATACTATAGAGTGAAAACATACTTTTGACTAATTTACAAGTTCCTGAAAAGGTTTTAGACTAAGTTCAGTGGTGGTTAAGGTTATATAAATCATGTTTTGTAGAGTTGGGACGCATTTTAAACAAATAGATGGATACTTGCTGACTGCTTTTCCGTCTCCTATCCACTCCAACTCATCCATTTCCATTTTGATATAAATAAATTTGTTTTGAATAGAAGTTTATAGGCTTAATTTGTAGTTCTCTACAAAAATAATGTTGATTATTTAAGATAAGCCTTTAGATCATACGTTTTTTTAAGATGAAAGACATAAATCCAGTCCTGTAATTTAAAAGAAATTTAGGAAGTTTTATTTTTATTCAAATGTTAAAATGTTTTCGATCAATCATATAAACGGTTATTTTACAATATACATTTATTTACGAACCTCCATGTGAGGTGATTAATCGATTTGACAGAACTATTATTAGTAGTATTAGTAGTACTTCTTTTGTGTCTTTTTTATTTATTTATTTTTTACAAATGACACATTTTTATCTGAAGGGGAATTATTTTACATTTTTATTTTTTGTCCAATAATTTCACCCTTTCACAGACACTTCCATCTTCATAAAAACAATCTCAGGATGATGCTAATGCAAAGACTTCAAAAAATCATCAAAATGTACTACTATTAGCTGAACTTTATTATAAAATTAGTAACTCTGCACACCAAAATTGAGTGTCACCAAATGACGAATCAAACGCCTTTTACATAGCTTGTTCTGATCACTCACATTGTGCATTATGTACATGAATTAATGTCTAATTTTGCTCTGCAGACATTCCAGGACGATTCAATGGCTGATTATATATTGTACTATCTCCAGTGAGTACAGCACTTCATAACTCCTTCTGAATGCAGGCCGTACATCAGACTAAAAGATGTTTGTGTGGTGATGTGCAGGACGTTGCTGACGCCGCTGCTGGCTCTGATTGTGATTGCGTGTATACTGAGGTACTGCTGTAAAATCTGCAGGAAAGCCTCAGACATCGACTCCGATCTCGACCTGTCCAACAGCGACCACATCTATGTGATTCCAAACCCCATTCATCTGAGAGACGAGAGAGACGAGACCGACTACAGTGAGGACTCTGAGTACACACCCCCCCCATATGAGCTCGTGTGTCCTCCACCATCATATCTGGAGGTACATCTGTCCATCCCTTCCTCCTCCTATCTGTCTGTCTGTCTGCTTGTCTGTCATCTTGCCCTTCATTTATATATCTCTGTCTGTCTCTTTCTGTTTATTTATCTATATGTCCATCTATCCATCATTTACCTGCCTGTTTGTTTGTTTGTCTATCCGTCTATCATATATCTGTCTGTCTGTCTGTTATCTATCAATCTATATATCCCTCCATCTGTCTCTTTCTATCTATCTAAATGTCCATCTATCCATCATTTACCTGCCTGTATTGTTTGTTTGTCTGTTCGTCCGTCCATCCATCATCTATCTGTCTGCCATCTGTCTATCTATCCATTCCTCCATCTGGAATCTGTCAGTTTGTCTGTCCATCTGTCATTCGTCTATCCTTCTGTCTATCCGTCCGTCATCTATCTCTCTGTCTGTTTGTCTATCCGCCATCTATCTGTCTGTCTGTCCGTCTGCTTGTCTGTCCATCTATCTATCATTTACCCGCCTGTTTGTTTGTTTGTCTGTCCATCCATCCGCCACCTACCTATCTGTCTGTCTGCTTGTCTGTCATCTTGCCCTTCATTTATATATCTCTGTCGGTCTCTTTCTGTTTATCTATCTATATGTCCATCTATCCATCATTACCTGCCTGTTTGTTTGTTTGTTTGTCTATCCGTCCATCATCTATCTGTCTGCCATCTATCTATCCATTCCTCCATCTGGAATCTGTCAGTTTGTCCATCCATCTGTCATTCGTTTATCCATTTGTCTGTCCTTCCATCCACCATCTATCTGTCTGTTCATCCATCCGCCATCTATCTATCTCTCTGTCTATCATATATATGTCTGTCTGTCTATCAGTCTATCTATCCCTCCATCTATTCTTGCCCTTCATCTTTATATTTCTGTCTGTCTCTTCCTATCTATCCATCTGTCCATCTATCCATCATTTACCTGCCTGTGTTGTTTGTTTGTCTGTTCGTCCATCCATCATCTATCTGTCTGTCTATCATATGTCTGTCATCTGTCTGTCTGTCTATCCGACCGTCACCTATCTGTCTGTCCGTCTGTCTGCTTGTCTGTCCATCCATCCATCCATCCATCCATCATCTATCTGCATGTCCGTCTATCATAGATCTGTCCCTCCATCTGTCATCTGTCTGTTTGCCCTTCATCTATCTATCTCTGTCTGTCTGTCTGTCTCTTTCTATCTATCTGTTCATCCATCCATCCATCCACCCCCGCCTGCCAGAAAAGAAAACATCTAAGCTTGTTTTAGGTGTCTCCCAGTCTGATGGCTGGTTTTAGTCCTTTTCAGCTGGTTGGACATGGACACTATCTTGAACTATCGTTTCGACTGGTTTTATCTACAGAATGTACATCTCTATGTTTTTAACTTCTAATCATGTTTTGTTTTGCAGGCCAGCTTTAAATTAAATATCTCTGATGTTGAAGTGACTCCAAACTCAGAGATGGAGGCGTCCTACGTGCCTCCTCCACCATACAGCCCAGCTTTGCCATAACAGTCATCCAGCCATCAACAATAGACCGGATGCGTGTTCGAATAACTTAACCAATAGAACTATTACATTTTATCTTTATACATATTATACAAAGTGTTTGTGGAAAATCATACCAAGAAGACAAAGTCTGACATACGATTACTCAACAATCCCAGAGGAGGAGCTTTACGTATGTCGTTTACTTGATATAGTTCATGTGTCACAGATAATTCTTATCTTAAGAAAGACATTTTACTGCTTTTGTGAAACAGGCCAAGAGGGATGGCAGAAGTTGAGCCATATTCTGATCTATGTAAATCCTGAATAACTGGGACAAATGAAAAATTTGAAACTGAATACATATTAGAAATGGATATACTGTACGTACATTTTGTTCTACATTTACTAGGACCCATTTCTCAATACTTAAGTTTTTCACTCTTCACACTGTTCTCCTAACCAACTTTCATTTTGGCACAGCAGTTAATTTCACATTTAAAATGAACTAAAACTAACAAAAATGCATGTCTCAAATTAAGCTGTTCTTCCATAACACGAGGAAAGGTTTTCACCCAACAAACACTGTCAGTCACAATACAACATCCCTAACAACAGGCAGCATTACACAATAAGCTTTATATATTATCATAAGGTTTTCATTTATAAAAAAAAAGAAGAATGACGCTCTCTAATGTTTATAGTTCACTGCAGTTTATGTTACGTTTACAATAAAGTACAAAATTACAAAGTTTTTGTATAGATGGCGAGTAGTAGTAGTATTAAAATGTTGAGTATATTTCAATACAGTATCACAGTAGAAAATGTAGCAAACCGCTGTCTTTAGTTTTGTGTTAAGATTTTTAACACAAAGAGGGATAAAGTTTATTAAGTGATTAAGTTTATTAAGTAGTCATTGAATACTTTTGCGCCACAGCAATGATAATTCATTACCATTTCAGCTCACATATATTGATGGTGTGCTTTCTGTGAGAAGAGTTAAAAAAAGTGATGCAAGTATTGAGAAATAGTGATAAGTGAATGAAGTTAATCTTCATCTTGAATATCTGACTGCACAAAGTACACATACCTACTGTACTTTTTTTTTGACACACAAATGATGTTGGATTCAACTTTTATAGATGAACTTGTAGTGTTAAACCGCTATACGAAAATACTACCTCATGAAGTTAAGGATAATCGGGAATGTACAGCTGCTTTTCAATAAAACACTGATATCTCTGTGGAAACTGTGTACACGAGTAGTTCTTATTCTATTGTGCTCACTGAATGTGATGCGTGATTTGTGAAACACAATTAGAGAGAGAGAGATCCCTCCATCTGCTAGCATGGAGAAGTAGAGACAGAGCAACACTTCCTCACCAGATTTATGAGAAAATTAGAAACCAATTTTATCCAACATTTGAAACACTTTGCCCTGACTTTAGAAAATGAAACAATAAAACACAAGTTCAATATTTATTAGGTGAAAAAATAGATTGTATCTTACTAGCATTAAAATATATTGATGACTGTCACAAAAAGAGGGAGGAGTCGACCAATCAGTGACACACACACACACACACACACACACACAAAAATTGTTCATAGAATTCTAAAACATTTATTGATTGTTCTACGTTGATGTATGTACTATATGTATATGTAATGTTCGAAATGCTTTGGCAATATATTGTAACTACTGATTTGAAATTGAGAGGGAGAGAGAGGGGGGGAGAGAATGAAAGTGAGATAGATTGAGAAGGAGTGGGAGTGAGAGACTGAGAGAGAGGGAGAGAGAGAGAGAGAGAGAGAGAGAGAGAGAGAGAGAGAGAGAGATGGCAGAGGGAACCGACTGTTTGTTGTAAAGAGCTTAAATACGGGTTTAAACACATTTTACGTGTTTGTGGCTTACTTTTTCTGAGTGACTTCTTTCTAAAGCCCGTTTTAATACATTTTAAAAGTCATTTATAAAAAGTGAGCCACAAACACACGTCTAAATACAGTGCACAGGCTTCTGTTGTATTTATATACAGCTAGTTATCAATAATAGATCAGAGCAGAGTCTGTAAAGCGTCACGTGAGACGGCATTACATAACCTCACTCAAAGCACATAATTACAATAATAATGAACGTAAATAACTTACATAGCTCTTGTGTGCAGCGTTGATAATGTTGCCAGAAACGTAAAATCCAAGTCTGAGGACGTGAACAGCTCTGGATAGGAGTAATTACGGTTATGATATGGCATGAACGCAAGGGGTGGAAATACGTATTTTTACAGGGAGGTATATGGCCTCGAAAACAATTGTCTACCCTACCTTTAACTCTAACATAAAACTTTCAGAATTTTTACAATAAAAAATGAATAATTCAACCTGTACATTCATACATGCGCTAAATGATGCTGTGTTTTGTATACCTGAATACATTAATGAATGTATGAAATTAATCATACTGATAACAAACTAGATTTTAGGTCACATTAATCTGTGGTTATTTAATAAATGTAAATTAAATGAATATTAATAACTATTGTATGTAATTTCTTCATTGTGAAACATTTTCGCAAACATGTAATATGTTAATATTCGCAAATATTAACCTATTACATGGCTACTCGCCAAATAAATAAATGGACATGAACTATTGATTTGAGTTTATGTTATTTTATTATGTGAGAAGAAAAAGTGTGGAACGATAGGAGAGACACAGTGAATCTAGTACATCTGTAGGAAATCACTTTCCCAGGGCAACTGTAAATTATACAGTTTTAAGTCATAGAAAAATATATGACTGCGAATATATGATCGGTCACAACAAATTAATCTATTATTCCTTGAATCTTTGAACCCTTTATAATGCATACAGTCTAATCCATTTCAAACTACATATTTCGTGAAATATTTGTCTGTTGTTTTCTGAACTGAATTTTATACTCAGAACATGCAGGAGAATATGACAACCGTAAACACACCAAAACACTCTTCAGTTCTGCTTTTAATACATCAAAACTAAACAATCCCTGCGAAACACTACGTAATCATATAGCATTGATACATACAACATGGTTCTGAATATCTTCATTGTAGAGAATATGGGTGCTAAAACATATTCTACAGTTTCTATACAAATATACAGCCCTACTCTCACAGGAATAACAAACATACAGCACTGTACAGAACTCCTTGAAAACGAATACAGATATACAGATCATTTTCCTTTCTTTACAAAATAATAAACTAGCTTTTTATTGTCATGATTTTTTGTGTGCAAAAATCTAAAGAACAGGCAAGTTCACATAGATTACAGCGGTTAACTAGACTCCTAGCCACTGTGAGAAATGTGGACCGAAGAACCCAACACGTTCTCAGAAGACCCAGCTGACAGGAACCCACTGGTGGTCTGTGTTGAGTCTGTCTAGCGCTTTCTTGAGACTGCGGTACGCTCCGTCTAGGTTATCGTTCACAATGCTCAGGTCAAAATAGTGACTGTACGCCCTCTGGATCCTTTCACTCTCGTCCACCGTCCGTTTGAGTTCTGAGTCCTAGAGAGATACCAATATAGTCAACATTGAAGGAACATTGAGGTTTACACGCATAGCCTTTACGCATAGCATGGCCTACGTGACATTCATCCTCCTAATGCCATTACACATTGTACGATTTTTGGCCAATTGTGGCAATTTTTCTGTAGTTGTAGCTCCTAAACGGTGGTCCTTTGCCGTACAGTGAGAGAGGTTCAAAGATGGCCATTGTCACGGTCTTATGACCAAAGATAGCCTTCAATAAGTTTCTGATACTGTCAGAAATTTCGTATGATCACCGCAGAGTGTGTTTGCTGCTACGACCTGTCTACTAACTAGCCAATAAAAATGCAACAAAATGGCACTAAAACCATTTGGAAAATTGGCATGCCAAGTTGGCCTCTTTTAAAAGTGCGATTCATTTTACTCTATTTGTTTTCCACTATTGCATACTAAAGACGTTTTATTCTAGTAACTTGCATGGTAGCCTATGATTCAATAGATGTCATCATCATACATGCCGTAGCCAATTTTATTAGATCTATGTAGTGCAGTGTGATTTGTAATGATCTTATAGGATCGCTGAAATCTCACAGTTGGTAGCATGCATTAACCACTCTCCATCAGGGTCACGGCACCAACTGTTCAATTTGATCTGCTCAGAACGGGATTTGAACCGGGTTCTTTGGCATTGGAGGTAGGCGCTTATGAGGAAGCCTCTAACGTCAGTCACTATAGCACCTCTTGAGGCCAAGGGAGTGAGGTTTACATGCACAGCTCTTACTGGCCTACGTTACATACCGTATTTATTCGAGTATAACACTTAAAATTTTCTACAAAAAAAATAAATCAAAGTTGGGGTGCGCGTTGTACACAAGGGCTGGGCTGGGCTGGGCTGGGGTTTGTTTTGACCGCCGGTCCTTTGAGGGCGCCGGCAAATTGTGAGTTCGCGCTGCGCATTTTATGGGTTGCAGCCGCTCACTGTACGCGAGGGCGAAGGAAAAAAAAAAACGTCCCCTCGCCGCTTCATTTCCTTGCCCACACGTAACGGTATACTCATAACACAGTCATGCGATTCCAACCCCTTTATCACCCCTTAACTCATTCATTTTCCCAGCTTCGCTTGGTTTGGCTGCATCATTCACCACAGTGATACTTTAATAAGTGATTAAGTGGTTATAATTAATTAATGATCGCTTTTGTTCACGTAGTGAAATATACACGTACAGTACCTCTAAGCAGTAACTGTCAAGGTTCATGAATTCATTGTCTCCTAGTTCTGCCTGAGTCTGTATGTATGTGTGTGGTCACTGAGCACCTGATTCTCATATCATCTGCCTATCTCCCCACTTTCATTTGCGGCTCCCGCAAATTCGTTCATTCCTTCGCGGCTCCCACAAATTCGTTCGTTTGCAGCTCCTGCAAATTTGTTCGTTCGTTCGAGGCTCCCGCGAATTCCTTCGTTCGAGGCTCCCCATCTCACGACTTTCACTCTGGATTATCACTTCATTTGTTTTCTGCACTATTATAATAAATTCACTCATTTGCACTTGAATCCTTGCTTTCCCTGCTCCCCCTCCTCCCTCCTCTCATCTCCTCAGCTGAAGTGCATTACAGTAAATTGTCAAGTTGGTTTACGAGCTTGCTCTTGGAACGAATTAAACTCGTAAACCGAGTTATTACTGTATAAGTATATGTTATACAATAAATAAATGTTTTTTTATCATGGCTGCGCGTGTTCAACGTTTTTTGTCAATTTCAATGCTTGGTGTGAAACAAAATTTTATACCGATTTTTTATCGAAAATTAGAGGTGCACGTGTGCATATATCTATACTCGAATAAATACGGTAAGCAGAAAAATTGTAACAAAAGCAATTACCGTCATCTGTTTTGTCACAACACGAGCCTCAATGGCAGATCTGTTCATGTCTTTCAGAACCTCAAAGTTTGGGGCTTCGATAAACACCACATAAGGAAGAAACTCGGCAGTCCTCAGAACTTTGAGCGCCTGTAGAAGAATAATGTATGAAATGAAAAAGTACATTAAATGGGATGATAGATATTTACTGGAAAATCTCCCGTAGACTAACATTGTAAGCACGTTATACAATCAGCATCATGCATTCGTTTTATTTAACCAAGAATATTTCTGCGAACAGTCAAAACATTTCAAAGGTCACCTGCGGATTGACATCCAGAATGCAGATCTTGCCGGAGTCCACAACCTCATGGATGGAGTCGATCTTGGTGCCGTACAGATTTCCATCATATTCCCCGTGCTCCAGAAAACGTCCACATTTAATGTCAGCTTCCATCTCGCTGCGAGACATAAACAGGTACATCTGTCCCTCCTTCTCATCCACCTTGGGTTTACGAGATGTGTCTGTCCACAAGGACAAAAAGGGTTAACATTAGCAGTGCAAAGAATCTGATTTACACAAACCAGTATATTTGATTTCCTAATATTAAGTTACTTTTTAATTTTAAGTGTAATTTTTGGATGATTTTGAGCTGTTTGGTTGTTTCAGGGCTTGACATTTACACATTTTTCAATTGTAGTCTTTTAAAAGGCATCTGAAATAATAAACAAAATATCTGAAATGCTTCCAATACTATTTTCCGCAGAATAGATACATGATCCCAGCTGTGCTTTCTTGCTCTCTCATCTCTCCGACAGCGAGTTGACACAAACCTTGCCTCCCCTCACTCACTCCTTTAGTTTGCTGCAGATGAATATTGTTGGACTGCTCGTGTTGCATGTTTACTCATTTCCACAGATTTTGTACTCACACCTAAAGTGCGTGCACATAAAACTGCCTCTCAGTACTAAATTTAGTTTTTTTTAATGCTTATTGCGCTGAAACAGTCAAATACACATAAAATAATGTCAAAAGGACGATCTTGGCAAGTATTCACTTCACAGTCAGTTATGTTTTATGTGAATGTCAACAGTTGAGAAAGAAAACACACACTTAGTAATATTATAATGGTTCTCTGTGACAAGACTTAATTTGACAGAAGCCTAATATACTTGCTGCCAAATTATGAGACAATATAAAAAAATATCTCTATGCCAGTTTTTCCCTATGGTGTCGATAAAATTGTGGCCAGTGAAAATGCGGATTGGCTAGTAACTGTGGAAAACTACTAGCTAGTGAGCAAAAAAGTTACTGTAGTCAAGCCCTGGTCATGTTACTGGTAAATTATTGTTTTAGTAATTAAAAATAATAATAAATGTGTGGTCACATTAGCAAAATTTCAGCAAATTTCGGGAGCACAGAAGGTCCATTATGTATCGTCAATAGTGTAGCACTGTATTAAGCACAGCTCACACAGAAGTAACTTTCATTACTCATTTTCCTGACATTGAGATGACTGGATGTCGCCAGCTAATATTTCTGAACAACAGTAAATGTGACAGAACCTTAATTGCGTCCAGCTTAAGGGATAGTTCACCCAAAAGTGAAAATTCTGTCATCAATCACTCTTGTTGTTCCAAACACAGACTTTTGTTCATCTTCATAACACAAATGAAGATCTTTTTTTATGAAATCTGAGAGATTTCATTAAAATATCATAATCTTAAGGGTAATGATGTCAGAATTGTAGTTTTTGGGCAACTTCTTTAAAAATCATGATTTATTGAATACATTGTATAAAAATTGGACTAAAATGATAAACAAGCACTAACAGGGTGTTGTGGTTCCATAACGATGCGGGTCCGACACCAAAAGCTTATTTTTCAAGCTGCGACGGCCCACACCCTGAGCTCCAATCAGAACCAACGTCTTTCTGCGGAACGGAGGCACCTTGGCCACTTCCTCGTAGATCCTCAACTCATGTCGGTCGAATTCTGGCAAAGTGAAAACATCTCATATTTTGTTAGTCCGATTTAGTCACTATAACCATATATATTATTTGTTAGTTTCAGCTCAGTTTTTTGAGGTTCCATGGACTCTAGTTCTTCAAGTAAGCAAATGCATTTCCGTTTATGAACCTGAAGCACCTTTCCTTAAAATGGAACTGACTGCAAACTCATTATCTCACATGATGTTATCATAAAACAAACTCATAGAACAGACTTCAACAGCAACAATCACAACAGAGATCAAGAGTATGACACATGTGCATCCGTTGCACTGGACAGATGGAGCAGTCATCTTTACCAGCGTTCTTGGTGGTCAAGTACATCATCTTCTTTTTCTTCTTTCCCCCCATCCCTGCACACAGAGCCCCTGCGGACATCAGCACACATCCTGGTAGTACAGACATACACAGCATGACTCCTGTCTTCTGCAGGAGTCAAAATACATTTAACCTCGGGCCATACTTCTCAAACCTTTCAGTTCGTTCTAATCTAATTACCCAGTGAACACACAAAAACAACAGGCGTAGAGAATGAATTAATAATGACCTATTCCTATCATCAACACCAGAGGATTCTGCTTTACCTTGCTGATATTCCCCCAGGACGTGCTACTCTCAGTTCAGTGTCACCTCAAGCTAATAACGGATGATTTAAAGTATTGACTTTTAAAGTCTATTGAAAGATATTAATATCTTAACTTTCTCATAATTTAAGATATCGTGAGAATATCATGCTCAAGGGGGAAAAACACATTTTATTCAGAGTTTCAAACTGAGCAAAAATAACAATTTTGGTGCAGATGTTGTTGTTTGATATTATGTAAAATGAAATTGGGCATTTTTATAATTATAATAAAAGGTATTTTACTTGCTAAAAAAGCATCATCAGTCATATGACAGAAGGCATGTAGAAGTTTGTGTACAACAGGTTTTAAAAATTCATGTGTGGAATATGATACAGTAGGCTTTCTATAAGCATATAATTAGTTATATAATAACCACGAATGAGTCAATGGACATTTTTGACTGCTATATGTAAGTCTTAAGCAGACCATCAAAAGTTCAAAAGTTTGGGGTCAGTAAGATTTTTCATGTTTTTGAAAGTTTCTCACCATGACTGCATTTACTGCATCAATAATACACTATAGACTATAATATTACAAATTAAAATAACTATTTTCTATTTGAAAATATTTTTAAATGTAGTTTATTCCTGTGATGGCAAAGCTTCATTACAGCATCATTACTCAAGTCTTCAGTGTCACATGATCCTTCAAAAATCATTTTAATATGCTGATTTCTTATTATTATAAATGTATAAAATATTTTTCAATTTTGTAAAAATTAGGAAATATTGAAAATATCTTTGAATTGTGGAAAGTTTTAGGCTTTGCCATCACATGAATGATTTCATAGGATCTTTAAATAAACTTAAATAGAGGATTCATTTTAATTTGTAATATTATTTTACTGTACTGTTTTTTGATATTTAATTTAATGTAATGATAAACATGATAACATATGTCGATTTAACGTGTTCATCTGATTAATTAGTTATTAGTTAAAATTATTAACACACCCGCTCTGCCCCAGACTTACGTAGTTCCTCTTACATTTCATATTTCATAGTTCATCATACATTTTATTTCACATTTTAAGTTGATTGGCGACGAACATTAATCAGGGATGCAACTCACTGCATGACGTAACCTATAGAATGCAGTTAGAATAACCACATGAGTATGAGTTTTGATGTATTTATATCATATTTATTTCATGACATATCAAGACAATATCACACGAGTAATGAGTGCAATATCACACAAGCTCTGTTATTATACAATAATGAGTTGTAGTCTAGTCACAATGTTGTCTGCCTTTGCTCAGTTTTTCTAATGAAAATATTACCTAGAATGCCAGAGCAGAACTGTGATGCACCTCAGAGAAACACACAGTGTTTTAGCTTCTGAATAATTCATTTTGAGCGAACCAATCAAGTGAATCACTGATTCAATGGCCCATTTACCACATTTACCCAGAACCATTTACTACATTCCTGAATGAATCAGCCATTTGACTGAATGAATGAATGAGTTTCTGATTTAGACATTAACCACCACCTATTGTCAGTTTTAGTTTCTTAAATATAATAAAATATAAATTAAATATAAAATATTTAATATGTCCATATTAATAGATAAAAACATTAAATGTATAGTTCACCCACACATCATTTGCTCACCTTCATGGGAAACACTAATAAACACTAAAAGCTTATGTGTAGTAAATTCTGTTGAATCATATAAAATTATTCTAAAGCTACTTTTTGTAATGGTTATTTGATGCTTTTCTCATTTAACACAATAATGATTTTAAATGATCTTTTGAGGGTAATTTCTCAGCCTAATTTGATATCCGTTTAATGACATTAATTAACCGCCATATCATGTAATTAATTAAATGTAAAGTTCTAATCACTTGACAGCCCTAATGTATATATATACACACACACACACATACATCCACACTTCCATATATACTGTACAGTACATATACTGTAGTGTCCTGTGTCCTACCTGTGCTAGAGAGCTCCAGGTCTCTCTTGACAAACGCTTTTCTCTTCTCCTCTAGCAGCTGACTGGGGATAAGGCCTGCACTGCCCCCTTCCAGATGACATGCCTACAGGTGAGACCAGAGTCAAGGTAAGACCCCCATACAGAGCTGAAGGGTCATGGCTTTATTCACACACACACACACACACCTGCCACCAGTTGGGGTCCTCCTGGTTGAAGATCTGAAGGATGTCTCCACTGCTGAACTTGAGTCCAGCTTCTTTACAGGGGATCAGGTTGTCATGAGTGGGGTCATAGTCAAAGTGACACTTTACAAAAGCCTGCAGAGAGAGAGAGAGAGAGAGAGAGAGAGAGAGAGAGAGAGAGAGAGAGAGAGAGAGACATACAGTAAAAACACAGGAAAAACATTGATGGATGGACATATTCAGTGAAAAGAACAGAGTGTCATACTGTCAGCCTGTTGAAAACATTAGTGGTGCTTTTACCGTCATCATCACTGGCTGACTGCAGGGTGTGTGTGTGTGTGTGTGTGTGTGTGTATGTGTGTAGTGTGAATGGATGTGGGCATATCGGTTTCTCTAATGATTTCTTATTCTGTTAACATAAACACACAATTCCAACTTGTCAAATATCTTTTATGTATGTGTTACTAAAACAATCGTGTTTTACCCGAATTATCTCCCTCAGTTTTGATTTCATTTTTGAGTGAACTGCCCCTTTAAGACAAACGTTAGCGTAAGAGCCAAAATCATGTTGTCATGGCAACTGTAGTCACCTGCAGTCCATTGGAATGTTGCTATTAAGTCCTTTAACGTCAATGTCAAAGAAAATATGCCTGGATTGCATCATTCATACAGTCAACAACAAGCATACTCTACATCAACAACACAACACATGCCAACAATACCATCTGCCATCACAAGCACTCTCAAAAACACGAATATTCCCACCATGTAAGTGTGAATCATATTAGTAACATAATACTGTGATGTCCAGTTCTATATTAGCAGCAGGCACAGGAAGCTGTTCGTTTATTTTGGGATCAAATAATGACAGGCACAGATGGGACGCTGTGAATGTGGCACCATATGGGCACACAAACAGAACTTATGAACACATTTAATTCTCATTTAATGAGCGGCAAAGATAAAGATCTTTGACATGCAGAAAGCGAGTGAGAGCACCTGAAAGTGAAAAAGGGCAGACTTGAATATCGTCGTGTCTCATCTCAATCAATGGTGGGGTGGCACAGAGTCAAAAACAGGGAGAGCGTTGGCATAATGCACTAATCTCCCAGCATGTGCTGGAGCGAGACAGGTGCCCAAACCTGGCAGGGCAAACCAAAGTTTGAACTTAAAAGTGTCAATTTAGAAGCATGCTGAACCAAGGTTATTACATTAGATGTTAGTTGCATGTTTGTGGCAGCATGCGAGTACCAGAGCGTTTTGGTCCGGGTATATCTGGTTTTATCAGCCGCCCGGGTTATCTAATTGACCTTACAACAAATAAATGACTGACTTTTCTGTCGAGCTTTAAAGTTTACTGAACAGTCAGATGCATTCAAACCTTTTTTGGCTAATTCACTTGACTATGGCAAAGGGGTGTGGTTATGTAATATTAGATCCATGTAATTTGGATACTATGGACTAGATTTACTTTTGATGTTTAAAAAGTCTGGATTTATTAAAGGCAATTCTTTACTACAGCCTAACTGCTATTTGTTCCATTATTTAACGACCTTCACCCATTCTGCACGTGGCATGCCTGTGATAGTTGTTGCTAGGAGAGAGGTCTTGAGAAAGAGCACGCTACAGAAGAAAGAGAATTCTCTCCACTCTTATTAAACATTGAAATTTGGCTGATCCTTGAAACGATCCCGGACAGCAACGGAAAGTTGATTCTGTGCTAATTTGATCTGATACTTAATGTTTTTTAAAATGTAGAATAATGTAGTGAATGTATAATAATTTGAGACAAATGTCTTAATTATTTTTAGATTTTTTCAAGGTAAGTAAATCACCATATTTATCATATTTAATATTAATATAAATATATATAAAATAAAAACCACTGCTTACTACTAAATTATTGTGGGATCTCATTCAATGCTATCAGAATCTTTACTTTTTAAAATAAATTAGTTTCTGTGTTTTTAAAATGAACATATTTTAATGACACTGTATTTACTAACCCAAAAATTCTTCTATTTATTAATATAAACCAAATATAGCACATTTTAATAAAGAGATTGTTTTGAACAAGTATTAACTTTATATTAGACATTATTAAAAACATATTACTTTAGCTAAAGTATTTGTATGAATAATGTGTGCCTTTTGCCCCTTGTGTCTATGGGGTAAAAGGCACACCTTACCACCTCATAACACTCTATCAATGCTCAATAAAAACATTTATATTTTTCTGCAATTATACACTATGGGAGTAGGGAAAAGCACAATATTCTAAGGGTGTGCCTTTAGCTCCGTTGTACCCTACTATTTTACTACAATTAGTTTTAAAAAATAAAAAAAATAAAATAAAAAACACAAAAACTGCATGACGCATCAATCTTCCAGTGAGTGCTTGAAATAATGTCAGAAACATAACTGGGCATTAGTTTACCGTCAGGAATTCATCATCACACAGTGCCGCACTGTAGACATCATTACTGAATATAATGGGCTCTATTATTTATTATTATTATTATTCATTTAGCAGACGCTTTTATCCAAAGCGACTTACAATTTGAAGAAAACAGAAAGCGATTCATCATGAAGATGCAAAAGTACATAAGACTGCTTACAATACACACTTTCAAACATTACACATACTAGTAGTACAAGCCTGGAGAATAGAGGAGGAACGTGTTTTTTTAAGTTGATGTGGTGTGTGCATGTGTATCATGTTAGGTGGTCACGAAAAAGTTGAGTTTTTAGCTGTCTTTTGAATATTGCCAGGGATTCTGCATTCGGCAGGGAGGTCGTTCCACCAGCAAGTAACGGTGAACGAAAACGTTCTTGAGAGTGAATTTTTGCTTTTCTACAAGTCGTCGCTCGTTGATCAATCAAAGGTTTCTGGTAGGTTTTGTTGTGTCATTTATCTACCTGCATAGTAGTTAGACGATACTAGTAACATTCAATAATTTGAAATAGTTGGCTTAAGTTAACACTAGTTATTTAAACCTTATGTGTTGTTCATGTAAGGTGTGCACTCAGCATGTTTTGGGTCTCCAGAGACCCCGAACAATAAACGTTTGTGACATAAACATGTCATTTTTTTAAACACATGTAATATCCCTTTTTATTCATATTCTACACTACACAATTTGAGGGGGGATATATGGTACTTTTTAAAATTTATTTACCTAAATTAGTAATTATTTTTATATAGGGGTTTGTTTAAATAGCAGCATTTTATGTAAAATTTACTTTAAAGAAGATCTACGGTATATTTCTCAGTTTCATTTATATTGATAACATGATAAATGTGCCATATTTTAGTGGAAGATTGCTGCCATATCTACTGGAAAATTGTAATTAAAAAAGATTTAAGATTTTACTCTTGCTATTTGTGTTTAGGCTATAATGTGGCTATTTTGTATAGTTTCACCATCATCAGCTTTTGTTTTTAATAATATGATGTAACACCCAACAGTCATATATACCCTTCTCTCTACAGATCCAATATAGTTAGAATCTGTAATATAGTTTTTTTTGTGTGCGCAATAACAAATTATATTTATATTGTAATTATAATTAGTTGTGTGTGTGTGTGTGTGAGAGTATTTCTCAAATAAAGAAAACAAAGCAAGACATAAAGCTATGGAGTTTCTGCGTGAGAGAATGAACACAATTATCCGTGGAGGAATTGGCTGCGATTCAAAAGGCATCAGGTAAAATCTTGATGTTATCCAAAAGAAATATCATTTTAATTTGTGCACCTGTGTTGTTGGTAGATTACGTGCATTTGATTATCATTGGCTCAGCTTGTTTGCGAGTGAATTTGCACTGCTCTTGTTAGATTGAGTTGGTCATTAAAGAGCTGCCAGCATTTTTGTTCTTTAATTTGTGCTTTGTCTGCAGAACAACCACAGAACTTTCCGCTCCCATCGGCACTTTGAATGTAATTTGCCCTTCAGTAAATCTCCACCTATGTATCCAGAGTGGCTAGTTGACAGAGTCTCATTCGTTCCGTTCCCAGAATCAGCCAGTAAACTCGAAGAAAGCAAGAAATGGATCAGACTTGTCATTTTACACTTTTGTGATTCCGTGATGCTTTTTCCATTACATAAAAAGACTGAATAAAGCTTGTGTTTGAGCCGTTTAGATTAACACTAGAGTACATTTATGACATGTCGATTATCTGACTTCTTGAAACATGGGTAGATACCATTATATTTATAGTTTGAACACCAGTATGTACATCAGTGAGGAAGCATCATCATTTGTTTGACGGACATAGATAGAGTATCCGCCCTTGAAAAGTGATGGTTGTTGAAGAAATGACTAGCAGACAGGCCAAAGACATCATTTACCTGGTAGTACAGTCGCAAGTCTCAAATGTGTCTCTGTGACCACTTTTAATGTGATTTCATTAAGGGGAAAGTCTACTAAATAATTAAAAATTATTGTTAGGCTTCATAATTTAGGTCAGCCGGAACCGGGAACATTCCCATAACATCTGATGTACTCGATACATCAGAAGAAGAATGGCATCTACGCTGATTTTATTCTCTGTTTATTCCGAGGTTACCGTGGTCAGCCGGATCCAGATCAGATGAAGGACCTGCACCTGGACACCAGCACAGCACTGCCCTGAAGTGTCTGCGGAGACTGTGACTCTACTAGACCCTCCCCTGTGACGATCATGAACCCATCTCTAACCAGACCAAATTGGACTTAATATTGGACTTGAATTGTTGTCAATATAATAATCATGCACTGTTTGGCTGTTGGCCAGAGGAGAACTGGTCCTCCGACTGAGCCTGGTTTCTCCATTTTTTGGTTTTTCTCCATTCTGTTCTTCATTCATTTCGTCACCTGCTGGAGTTTTGGTTCCTTGCCGCTGTCGCCTCTGGCTTGCTCAGTTGAGGAAACTTAACACTTAATATTCATCAATTGTATTGATTCGCCTGCTCTTTTAGAGTTGCTGTTCAGCCAAAACAAACTTTGTTTATAATGTTTTCCTGTGACCACTGTAAAGCTGCTTTGAAACAATCTGTGTTGTAAAAAGTGCTATATAAATAAAGGTGACTTGACTACTCAAATAAGGACAATATGTTCTGCTAAATATACATCTGAATGTTGCCTACCTGTCGAGGTGTGTGTGGTTCTTGGTAACTGGGGAGGATTTTGAGGACCACGCTCCCGTTGGACTCCTTCAGCATGTTCTGAAGAACCTTCGGGTCGCTCCCGACCTCTTTTCCGTTCACCTCCTTGATGATGTCACCCACATGCAGCAAGCCCTGCTGATCAATCATGCCCCCATGCAAGATCCGAGCAATCACCAGCTCTCCGCCCTCCACCCGAAACGTCACACCCTGGAAGAGTAAAGAAGGTGATTATAAAAAAAGTGTAAAACTATTTACTTTAAATAATTTTTTTTTTATTGAGTGCTTCTTAAATAACAGTATAAACTTTATTAAACTAATATATATTTATTGATCACTAAGGTAGAAGTGAAAGTGAAAAAAAAACATATATACCATATATTGTATTATATTTTAAAAACTATAGATACTTCTATAATTTATATATATATATATATATATATATATATATATATATATATATATATTATATTATATTATATTATATTATATTATATTATATTATGAGAGATCATATACATCCAGCAGGTTGTTTTCACATAATAAATCCTGACAAATATATATATAAAATATTTTGATATATTTATTAATATATTATTTATATAAATGTATATAATAAATTTATATTAATATATAATATAAATGATATAATATTTAGAAATATTTAAATATTTATATTATATTTTATATATAATTAAATATATATATATATATATAATTAAATGTATATATATATATATATATATATATTGTCACGTCTCTCACATTCCGGATCCTTCTGTGTCAGATTGTTCCACACCTGTCTCGTTAATCACTGCCCAAGTCCCGTCAGCTGTGTGTAGTTTCCTCGTCTGTATAAATACCCTCCTGTGTCCCTTTGTGTTTGTCGGTATTCGTCAGAGTTCCTCGGTTGTTTCTGCGCGTGTAGATGTTTCCCAGTGTTCTCCTTGAGGTTTGCACCATCGAGTGCATTTATGTTTGCATTAAAAGTGTTTTCTGTTCTGCCGTTTGTAAATAACTTGGATGCCAAAACGAAACTCGGGGTTTCCTTGTTTCCTCCGCATCACACGCCAGCACGCCTCCCGTTGTATGACAGAAATACCGACCGGGTTTGTCACCCTCAACCGACTTCATGTTAAACATTTTGAAGAACGGCTTCTGACCATCACGCTAATGGGCAGCGAGGACTTTGGCCAGTTCGTGCTGGATTTCTCCTTGGTGGCTTGCGACGCACCGTTGCCGGATCAAACCATCTCCGCACTGTTCTGGATCGGGGCGGCCCGTCATTTCGCAGATGATCCTCCAGACACCACGGGTCTAAACTCGATGGAGACGATAGTGAAATGTGTTGAGCGCCTCTACCCTCGGTCCGAACAGCCAAAGCTCACCTCCTCTGCAGCAGCTGCAGCGCGCCTGCCTGCTTCAGCGCCCACACCTCGTGAGGCTGTACCTGTGCCCGCTGGAGGGAAGCCTGGATCAGTATGTCTCGCTGGTCAGTCTGCAATCGCGCCCACAGCTCTTCAGCCCACTCCTGCGCCCGTTAGCAGCCTGATAACGCCTGCATTAAGGCTTGGGAGTCCTGCGAATGAGCCAGAACCGAGTCCAGCGGCTGTTCCCGCGCCTCGCCGTCCAGCGCCTGTTCCCGAGCCTCCAGCCAGATCCAGCGCCAGTGAGCCTCCAGCCAGATCCAGCGCCAGTGAGCCTCCAGCCAGATCCAGCGCCAGTGAGCCTCCAGCCAGATCCAGCGCCAGTGAGCCTCCAGCCAGATCCAGCGCCAGTGAGCCTCCAGCCAGATCCAGCGCCAGTGAGCCTCCAGCCAGATCCAGCGCCAGTGAGCCTCCAGCCAGATCCAGCGCCAGTGAGCCTCCAGCCAGATCCAACGCCAGTGAGCCTCCAGCCAGATCCAGCGCCTCGCCCGCCAGAGCCACCCACTGACCTGGAACTCCCACCGTGGCCTGAACCGCCGGACCTGCCCGGGCCTCTGGACTGGCCAGATCTCCCGTGGGCCGGGTGGTCCAGCCGGCCCTCCCAGAGCCTCCGCCGGGGGTCCAACCGGCCCTCCCAGAGCCTCCGCCGGTGGTCCAGCCGGCCCTCCCAGAGCCTCCCTAGACAGAGCCCGAGCCAGAGTCCGAGCCACCGCCGTTCCAGCCAGAGCCACAGCCGGTCCAGCCAGAGCCAGAGCCACCGCCGCCGGTCCTCCAGCCGGTCCAGCCAGAGCCCGAGCCACAGCCATTCCAGCCGGTCCAGCCAGAGCCGGTCCAGCCAGAGCCCGAGCCCCAGCCGGCCCAGCCAGAGCCACAGGAGCCACCGCCACTAGCCCTCCCTGAGCCACCCTAGACGGCCGCGCCTCCCTGGCGCCCTATTCCCCTGGTGCCACCCTGGTTCCCCATAGCCCCGGTACCACCCTGGAGACCTCCATGACTCCGGGTAACCCGGTCTCCAGGGTGCCCATCCTTCCACCCTTGTTTCTTCTGTTGTCGGGTCTGTCTTGTCCTCCTCCTGTTCCCCCTCCCTCCCCTCCGCAAGGTGTTGCTCACTCGGCGTGAGGTCACGCCTTGCGGGAGGGGGCGTACTGTCACGTCTCTCACATTCCGGAACTTCTGTGTCTTCTAGATTGTTCCACACCTGTCTCGTTAATCACTGCCCAAGTCCCGTCAGCTGTGTGTAGTTTCCTCGTCTGTATAAATACCCTCCTGTGTCCCCTTGTGTTTGTCGGTATTCGTCAGAGTTCCTCGGTTGTTTTTGCGCGTGTGGATGTTTCCCAGTGTTCTCCTTGAGGTTTGCGTGTTTGCACCATCGAGTGCATTTATGTTTGCATTAAAAGTGTTTTCTGTTCTGCCGTTTGTAAATAACCCCGAGTTTCGTTTTGGCATCCAAGTTTCCTTGTTTCCTCCGCATCACACGCCAGCACGCCTCCCGTTGTATGACATATATATATATAAAATCCATAATAATTATATAAATAAACAAATATTAATACATTATTATATTTTTTTCATGAATATTTTGCTTTTATTTTATATTTATTGTTTCTTTATCATTTAATTTTTATTTAACTTTAATTTTGTTAAATAATCTTTTTAAATTATTATTCACCTTTAATTTGTTTTTATTTCAGTTGTAATAACATTTTTATTTTTATTTCCAGTCATTTCAGTTCTTCAAATTGACCTTATTTCAGGTAGTTGCCAATGCAACATTTTTTGCGTCTTTTTAATTTTTC
Source organism: Rhodeus uyekii (assembly GCA_037043235.1). Lineage (NCBI taxonomy): Eukaryota > Metazoa > Chordata > Actinopteri > Cypriniformes > Acheilognathidae > Rhodeus > Rhodeus uyekii. Next base: position 425,966 of record JAWRVZ010000160.1, read on the forward strand.
ACTGCTACAGAAGTCTGAAAGCGCTAAAGTCCATGTTCCTTATCTGGAAATCTGAAAGGGCTCTATTGAGAAACTGTCATTGTTTTTTCTATTTGTTTTTGTTCTGTTTTGGGGAAAGAAGTGACACACCTCATCTTTAATGAGCAGCTCACATTTCAATGCTCAAAGAAGCATATCTCAAACAGTTTGTCAGGTTACAGCAGATTGGTAGGTCTCACCAGGTGCTCTCCAGACACTTTGCGGATGCCCACCATTCTGACAGCATCAGGGGGCACAGGCTGGTTGTTGAACGCAGGGTCCATAAACGCACAGGGGCTGGGAGGTGGAGTCTCAAAGCTTTTGGAAGCTACGGAGTCATGTGTTTCAAGTAAAGACTAGAGCGATAGAAAAACAGGTATTGAGGGAAACCACTTCTAACAAAATCTAAATTAAACACAATTCAAGATAGTGCTTTAGACTGAATTGCCAACGTTTCTGCACGTACCTGAAAGTGAGGCTCTTTGAGGATGCAGACGAGCTCGTGAGCCGCTTGACTGTGAGCTGTAAGGGTGGTGAGGTCTCTCAGGATGTCCTGCACTAACTCCACATTATTGTCCCTCACTGCCTCCAGCTTCGGCTCTTCATAGTGCTCTCGAGACTGCACACCAAAAACATTAAAAGTTCTTCATCAATTGAGAGTTATAAAGTAAAACATGTGGGATCAACTCAAAATTACGCAAAAGTGTTTCTCTTTAAATCTCCGAATTCAGACTTATTTTCTCGCAATTTTTTTCTTTTCCGCAATTATGACTATTATGATTTTTCTCAATTGTAAGATACAAAGTCCCAATTATTATTATTTTTTTAATTCAGTGGTAGAAACAAGCTTCCATACAGAGTAGCTTTTCAGTAACAAGCCATTTTGTTGTACTGAATAGCGTTTTAGCTTGACCAAACACTTGTCGTGTTTGTCGGCTCATGTCAGGTCTCGTCACTTTCCTCCTGTGTGACCCTTTTGTGTTTCTATCAACTGTCACATCAACCACTTCCCCTTGTTAGTCGTTTCAGGTGCTCCCCGTTATTCAGTATATTTACACCCTCATGTTCTCCCTTGTCTTTATCGATTGTTGAAACTGTTTCCATGTTGGTTTCTCCATGCGTCTCTTAGTATTCAGAGTTTTGCACTGTTTGGTGCCGTTTCTGTTCTCCTTAGTGAAATAAAGTGTTTTCAGTAAGGATTTCCGAGTTTGGTGCTTCGCGTTTCTCTCCACATTGCACACCCATCACTTTCATTTAAAGCAGTGGTTCTCAACGTCTTTTCCTCCAAGGCCAAAGCAAACATTTTAAGCCTGGCATATTTACAAAAAGATATATTCTTTATAGAAAATACCCATGGTGTTTTAATATTTTATTAATATACTATGTATTCAACTAAACTGACCTCAGCTGAACAATCACACTATTTTCGTTTTAGAGCTGCTTTATAGCAGAATTGAACTCTGTTTGAATCGTTATTTTCCTGTTTATACGCTGATGTAAAACAATCTTTATTGAATATAGCACTATATAAATAAAGTTGAAATATATTAATATTATATATTAAATTAAAAATGAATATTCACTATTAGTATATTAATTGTTTTAGTGTACCGTAGTAAAATTACAAGACTGCATTTTGGTGGAAAACTGCAGGGAAGCCTTTTAAGTTTATGTGACAATATGTTTACAAATGCTTCTCATTAGAAATCTGTGTGAAAGCATGATATGTGGTAATTATCTGTCCAGAAAAACATTAGAAATTATGAGAATATGAAAATAAAGCTACACACTAAATTCTAGCTTATGGTCAATCAGCACAGAAACAAACAAAAAGAAAGAAAAAATAGCCTGTACATTTTAGCATCAACATTTCATCCATTATCAATTTAAACTGTTCTATAGGTTTCGATTTTTATAAATTGATCAAAAATGATAACTACCGTATCTACTGACAGAGAACTACCCTTAGTCGGACATCGAGTTAAAAAAGTGGGTGGCTCACCACTGGACTCTCCATGATTCCTTTCAGGAAGATGAGGTCCAGGTCATTGGCTGTGGTAGAACTGGTGCTGTCACTCAAGGTGTCCAGAAGACTCTGCATTGCTGAGGACAGGAAGACAAAAAAGTTTAGGCCATTTCTGAACTGTTTTTATTGGTTTGTGCCACTACCTCATTGCCATCTAAAGTTCAGGCTGATGACGTTTCAGCTGCAAATGCTGCCTGTTTGTATAAAAATCTGGATTAAGATTCGAACCACAGCATGTGGGGACACTCAAACTACAGACAATTCTCGTTTTTTTAAATTATTATTATGGAATATTGAAGTATTTATTAGAAATTATTAAGAATTAAGAAACTATCAACCAAGAAATGCATGAATAAAACATAATATTGAGATAATTATTTTATGATTTCAGAATAACTCCCCTATACATTGTTTAAATGAGAGAAATGTCAAAGGGAGATCTATGTCCCATTGATCAAAGACAAAGTTCTTTCTCTTCAGTATGAAACGATCAACTCATTGTTAAAAGAAGCCTCATTAAAAGCTTCTAACATCATGGTCCATGACAGATCAGAGAAGCAGCAGATGATTTATAGATTTCTATGAGTCATTTTGCTAAAATAATGTTTACAGATTTCTTGAAAAGTCATAATTATTTATCTGTTGAAGTCCGTTGTACATACTTAAGATGCTAAAAAAGGCGTTTATTTTTGTATTTGAGAAGCACTAGAATAATAACCACATGAGAAGATCAGTACAGTGGAGAACCATCAAAGCGGAATCTCCTCATGCTCAAAAGAAAGTTTCTAGAGAGATCCATGAGTTCTGCAATTCTCACACAGAACTCATTTATGTTTCCCTTGTGTTATCAACTTTATTTTGCTTTCTACAATTTCAGCAATGTTGCATAATCTACTTTAAACCAAACCGAGTGAAACATGACGTGTGAGAGAGTATAGTGTCTTGTGAGATTTGCTCAGCGCTGGAGGAATCATCTAAAGGATTATGAGATATTCAAGGGTGTAATAGTGAAATGACTGAGTCATATTTCAACCTAAAATTACAAAAAGAAGAAGTTTTAATAATGGATGAAAGTGCGAATGCTACTTTAGCACCATCAATATGTTTTACATTGTGACGCATACTGTCAAGACATTATGGCACGTTGAAATCCCCACTGCTTGAATTATAATATATTATTTCAATTCAATTGTAAAGTAGAGTTGTAAAATAAAACCAAAACCATAAATAATGGCAAGATTTGTTGTACAAACTTTAATATAAACTTATTAACATTTATTTACTGACAAATCAAAAATTGAACTGCTCATCACTGTCTAAATCTTCTGTTAAGGGTTATTCATTTTCAGTAAGAAACAGATCTGGACTGCAGGCAGGCCAGTCAAACACACCCCTTCTACGGTGTCTAGAAACCACTCTCTTGTAGCACATGCAGAACGAGTCCTGGCATTTTGATGGCAGTATACACTCACCTAAAGGATTATTAGAAACACCTGTTCAATTTCTCGCATTGATGAGAAATTGAACAGGTGTTTCTAATAATCCTTTAGGTGAGTGTATACTGCCATCAAAATGACATCTTTCCTGGGAAGCACGAAAATGCCAGGACTCATTCTGCATGTGCCAAAATGCCAGGACTCATTCTGCCAATCACATGGCAGTTGCTTCAATGCATTTAGGGGTTGGTCCTGCTCAAGACAATCTCCTGAACTCCAAACTGAATGTCAGAATGCGAAAGAAAGGTGATTTAAGCAATTTTGAGCGTGGCATGGTTGTTGGTGCCAGACGGGCTGGTCTGAGTATTTCACAATCTGCTTAGTTACTGGTATTTTCATGCACAACCATTTCTAGGGTTTACAAAGAATGGTGTGAAAAGGGAAAAACCTCCAGTATGCGGCAGTCCTGTGGGAGAAAATGCCTGGTTGATGCTCAAGTTCAGAGGAGAATGAGCCGACTGATTCAAGCTGATAGAAGAGCAACTTTGACTGAAATAACCACTCGTTACAACCAAGGTTTGCAGCAAAGCATTTGTGAAGCCACAACACGCACAACCTTGAGGCGATGGGCTACAACAGCAGAAGACCCCACCGGGTACCACTCATCTCCAATACAAATAGGAAAAAGAAGCTACAATTTGCACAAGCTCACCAAAATTGGACAGTTGAAGACTGGAAAAATGTTGCCTGGTCTGATGAGTCTCGATTTCTGTTGAAACATTCAGATGGTAGAGTCAGAATTTGGCGTAAACAGAAGGAGAACATGGATCCATCATGTCTTGTTGCCACTGTTCGGGCTGGTGGTGGTGGTGTAATGGTGTGGGGCCCCTTTAGGCCCCTTAGTGCCAATTGGGCATCGGCCACGGCCTACCGGAGCATTAATTCTGACCATGTACACCCCTTTATGACCACCATGTGCCCATCCTCTGATGCTACTTCCAGTAGGATAATGCACCATGTCACAAAGCTCGAATCATTTCAAATTGGTCTCTTGAACATGAAATGGAGTTCACTGAACTAAAATGGCCCCACAGTCACCAGATCTCAACCCAATAGAGCATCTTTGGGATGTGGTGGAACGGGAGCTTCGTGCCCTGGATGTGCATCCCACAAATCTCCATCAACTGCAAGATGCTCCTATCAATATGGGTCAACATTTATAAAGAATCCTTTTAGCACCTTGTTGAATCAATGACACGTAGAATTAAGGCAGTTCTGAAGGCGAAAGGGGGTCAAACACAGTATTAATATGCTGTTCCTAATAATCCTTTAGGTGAGTGTATGTCTATACAGTCCCAAAGCTGAAAAAAATCAATGTCACATTCACACAGATGCAAGTCACCCATATAATTTCCACTTATGCACCCCCATACCATGACAGATGTTTTTAACACCTGTCAGTGTTGAAAGTCAGGCCTGAACTCTTCTCTCTGTCACTGGATTGAAGATTTACTCACTGGCAGACCTCAGGTGGTGAGAGTAGGCCAGTTCACCTCCACCTCCATCACCCTGAGTGTGGGAGCTCCACAGGGCTCTGTCCTCAGTCCCCTGCTCTACTCTCTCTACACTCATGACTGTTTGTCCAAACACAGCTCCATCTCTATCATCAAGTTTGCGGATGATACTGTTGTCCTGGGCCTCATTTCCGACAACAATGAGACCGCATACTTGGACGAGGTGGAGCAACTGACATCATGGTGCCAGGACAACTGTCTCTTTCTGAATGTTAGCAAAACCAAAGAACTGATTGTGGACTTCAGGAAGAGACAGCAATGGACATACTCCCCTCTCATGATCAGTAGGACACCAGTAGAGAGAGTGAGCAGTTTCAAGTACTTGGGTGTGAACATCTCTGAGGACCTGACCTGGACTGCACACATCCAGATACAGGTGAAAAAAGCCAGGCAAAGATTGTACCACCTGCGCCAGCTGAGAAAATTCAGGGTCTCACCAGCTATCCTGAGAACTTTCTATTTAGGGGCGATAGAAAGTGTACTGTCTCAGTTCATCACAGAGTGGTATGGGAACAGCATCAGCCATGACCGCAAAGCCTTGCAAAGAGTGGTGCGCTTGTCCGAGCGCATCTCAGGGTCAGCTCTCCCGTCTCTGCAGGACATCTACACAAAATGATGCAGAAGTAGAGCTACAAAAATAATCAAAGACACTTATCACCCAGCTAACCATCAGTTCACCCGGCTGCCATCTGGTAAGCACTTCCGAAGCCTGATGGCCAAAACTGAGAGACTCAGGAGGAGTTTCTTCCCCCAGGCCATCAGACTCCTGAACGCTGTCACTTAACAACATTTGACTTCACTTGACTCCAGTATAAACATCAACATACTGATATTACACTGCACTCTATGTTCTCGTTGTTACTATGTAACTACTCATTATAATGCTGTTTGCACATTATACTTCTGTACTTCTGTTATCCACATATTTATTTTTATAGTCTACAGTTTACCTCACTTATTTTATTCCACATATCTTATTTCTTACTTGATTTATTCATAATTCTACATATGTATATAGAGTACTTTTATTCTATTTTTATCTCCTTCTTGTGTTTTTTGTAACTGTTATTTCCACTGTCCATGGAGCGGACCTGTTTACATTTCACTGCCGTTTGTATGTTCTGTATATAACTGTGTATGTGACAAATAAAACTCTTGAATCTTGAATCTTGAAAGGATGGTCCCTTTCGTCTTTGGGACTGAGAACTCAATGTCTGTTTTTCCTAAAACATTGCATTTTCTGATGCAGCTTTAGACTGTTAAGTTACAAGGTTTTCCAAAGTACTCCCGAGCCCTTCCGTCTGTATTTAAAACAGTAGCATGATGGTTTCGCATGCATCTGAGGGTTCAAAGATCACACACACATTCAACAGATGTTTCCTGCCTTGCTCTACATGGATTGAGTTTTCTCTTGATTCCCTGAATCTTTTCACAATATTATATATATGAAAGATCAAACTTATTTGCAATCTTGTATTGAGACTTGTGATTTTTGAATTCTTTGACAATTCTGATTCAATTTTGCACAAAGTGGTGAGCCATGACCCATCGTTACTTGCAAGGACTAAGGCTTTGGTGGATGGTACTATTATACCCTTATACTACTATTGTGCTATATATTATATCACTTCCCCTCCTTATTATGAACTGTTTCTAAACAGTTTAACATGTTTAATTTGTTTATATTTACAAAATACAATTAAGTTGGTCACTAAAAACATTTGTCACTTAAATAAAGGTTCAAGAGAATTAACAAATCATTCTTGATTCTTGATTTAATAAAAAAATAATAATAAAATTTAATAAAATTGTACAAAATGTCCAAACTTTTATGGAGTTGGGGTTACATAAAAGACGATTATTTAATGCCTTTATAATATCACACTTTACTCACACAGTATAAATGGGTCTTTATACAATTTATAATTTAGGGTAGTGTTCCTCACAAGGGCATTATCATATTTGGGCCCTTGGTATCTGAGCAAACTATTTAAAATTATTAAATTATTATAATTAAGTTAAATTATTTTATTCTGCTATATTTACGATGTGGATGGTAAACCCTTGTGACAAAGAGTGCACATTTGTTAGCGTAAATTAAAATCTTAATTTAATGGTAATGAAACAAACGGCCACTTAGGTGTACTTAAAGAGAGTGCACTTTCATGACTGTCTCTGTCAGGGTTTTGGGTGAAGGGATGAGTGAGGACTCAATAATGCTGGATAGAAGTGCTTTATTTAATACAAATAAAACAAAAAGACAAACAAAACTACCCTGGTGGGAAAAAAAAGACTTGACAGGAAATATAATGAACCAGCACAGGACAGCAAACACAGGGAGTATAAATAGGGAACAAACAAGGCAGGTACTGAGGGAGGACAGGTGGGCAAAATCAAATCAATAATGAGAAAACAAGACGGGGAGAGCACATGGCACAAGAACACATGTGACAAGACAAAACAAGAGGAAACGAAAGCATGCAGTCAGTGAAAACACAAGCTGCGCGATACATAGCACAGACAAGGCATGACACGAACCGCATGCTAAACAATAACACACGTGACAAGAGAGCCCGCAACTCGAAACTGTGCGCACTCACAGAACAAGACAGAGCACACAAGCACATAAGCACTTTGAATAGCACTCATCTCGTGCGCTCACAACAGAAGACAAACACCCGGAGCATGAATGTCAGAATCCAGAAACACGAAACCGAACAAGACTGGAATTGGGATCTGAACACCACGCCCCGCACACAAGACAGATCATGAGCACAGGAAAGCGCACCGCTTGAGCGAGCTTGAAACCGCGCACTCACACAAAAGACAAAATATTACGGGAGTGTCAGAGCTCTCTCACAAAACCAAGAAATAACTAGACCGAATGTGACAGAACCCTGACAGTTTTTTAACACACTTCAGTGATAAAAAACACTTTTATGATAAAAATGTCAAATTACATATAAAGATGTGCTTGAATCCTACATAGAGTACTGTAAGTTGGCCAATTTAATTGCAATTTAATTGCAATTAAGTGTCAGAAAACAATATATTAATTTTGCATATGAGTATATTCTTGTAAAGTATATCTTTTGTGTGGTGTTTACAATGCCAAGCTCATGGGTTCGATTCCCAAGGCAAGCAAGAACTAATTAGAATGTCAATATGACATGTATTGAATGTTGTCGCTTTGGATAAAAGCGTCTTCCAAGTGCATAAACGTAGATTTTTGTTGATGTTGTCTATGAGCAAAGAGTCCCGGACTTCTGAGAGAATCCAGCGCCAGCCAAACAACAACCATTGAGATGAATGTGTATGCTAACGGATAGCCCAGGTATTATAGACCTCTTTGCTATAATTAATACCACTAGAAGCTCTGTAATGTATATCTCTATGGAAACACATCCCTCTGGTGTGTCTCTGAGCTGAAGGGTCGAGCTCATTACTAGCTTTGGGACTACATCCTACCGAGATTTAGTGACATTTAAGCTTAAAGGACACACCAAAGAAATACAAACATTTATTGAGCCCTGAGACCTTTGAGCTGCGATTGATTAGAATTACAAAACTTGTTTTATTAATGAGTTGAGTGGAACGTATATGAAACTACCTTTTGCAAATTTACCTGAGAACATGCCTTGACATTCAACAAGAATCTGTCCCAGCTTTCTCACACTGCAATACTGGTTACATTCAGGTCACAGATTTCTATGCTTATCTACATATAAGAGATGTTGTTTATTTTCCCAGCTCAGGAATGAGTATTTGGCTTCTGACTCATTTCTATTCCACCTCTCCTTCAGAAACGGAGAAACCCTGTAGTATTTAGTCTTCACTCCAGTACAACAGTCATTTCCTGTAACTATTCTTTTACCCTTACACTCATACCGCATAAAGTCTGGCGGACAAAATAAATATGGTTACAATTGTGCATACTGAGACAACAAATTCTGTTTCTTTATTTACTTAACTGAATCAATTTTTACTTTTTGCTTATTTTGCTTTAATTTGAGGGTGTTTACCGTTCTGACACGCTTTTCTCTTCCTACATCTTTTCTCATGTGGTGTTCAAACCCTGTGACTAATTGTTTCTTCTAATAATATTCATCCAGCACACTATCACTCATTTCCTAGGATAAACACAAGGCAAATTAGCTCATCTATTTCACATTGTATAAGGAAAGAGAGCAAACATAGTGATTGATGGATGGATGGATGGATGGATATAACTGTATTCATAATAAATAGATTTTCTTTTTTATATATAAATGTTTGTATATAAAAATGAAGTCGCTTAAACCTCTAACTCATGTCTGCAGGTGATCTATTAATTGCAATCTGTTAATTCCCTTGAGCCCAAATTATTACTCACATTTATTCCCATTCTCATTTACTTTCATAAAAATGCCTCAACTTAATTTCTAATTACATATTTCCAAACCCCTCATGGGTTTTAATGGAGCTTCTTCAAATCGTCTGGGCTTTACTCTTGATAATTTCTTAGCTTTAATGGTTCTCATCTTTTACTAATGATATTATCTTGGTTTGTGCATTTGGTACTGTACTGTACGGCTATACATTTTTATTTTAAATTCTTACAATTAAAACGCCTGTAATGTAATTAGTAAATGGATTTATTACTAAAAGACAAAATTTGGACATAACTGAAAAGTCCTTTCCATAAAGGACTGAAAAGAGCCCTCCAAAAATGATCACAGGCAAAAAAAATTCCGTATCACTTTATATTAAGTGTCTTTAACTACTGTACTAACATTTAGATTGAAAATTGTATACAATGCATACTTGTTTTTATGTTATATGTAGCAAATTTAACAAATACCTGCATGTAGTAACGTAATTGGTTTCTGTATTTACATCTATAAATACACTATAAATATCTTCTCTTCCCCATTAACCCACCCTTAGTTTTAGTGACTCTTTAAATCTGGGCAGTGGATTTCTTGTTCCCAGTATGTTTGCATAGGACTGGATAAGAAGAATAAATGTTGAAATTAAGTGTTATTTTATTAGTTTTTTTTTAGTGAAGAGAAAGACCTGTTAGTGTTTAAAGCTGTTCTGTTACATTTAAAAGAGTTTCTGCTATTTTGAAGTTTTATTCGAAGTTGTCAGAACTCATAAAAATAAACACAAACTGTTGTGTTACTTTTTTTGTTGAGCCAACACATTTTAGAGTGCTACTTGTAATTTTTATATGATCTACTTATGATACCAGATGTATATCTGAGGAAGTTTTGTGTCACGGTGGTTTTGTTTCCAGGCAAACCTTATCTCCTTTCCTCCGTCCTTTGCTATCACGCTGTAGTAGTGAATTACTATCTTTGAGTTCCTATTACACCCATAATTCCTTCTACTACTGATCTCTCAACAGCTTGACACATCCCACCTATAATATTAAAAGGCTCATCTGGTTGGTCTTTCATAAATTTCATTAGGAAATGTCACCCCCACTATTCATGCAATACACACAGCCGGCTTACAGGTGTGTAAGCACATGATTGATTGTAATCATGCATAATTCAACAGGCAGATTGTATATTCATGTTGCCGATGCTGCTTACTGTGTTCAGGAAGGACACGTTGTCAATATGTTGTCCACCATCTCAAGCATCAGAGTTTAGTGAGAGTCTTTTAACACTGCTTCATAACTAAGGAAACTGCTCATGTAAATGTATGAGAATACTGCAGATTTTGTGTGAAAAGATGCAACGGAATGTATTCCACTTGTAAATGACTGTAAGTGAGTAGAGAGAGCGCGGAGATCTGGAAATAAAGGACTCAGACTCATTCTCTCCAGGCAGCTGTAACAAACACAGGATGTGCTCTCATGCACAAAGCTAATTGGACACTGGTTTGTCACTTCTCTTTCAGTGCACCCCTCCCTGTCTCTCTTCACACACACACACACACACACACACACACACACATTCTGTGCTACAGAGGGATGAATGTTGCTCAGAATTTCTATGAAGGAAATTATAATCACTATGATTGCAATTATGAAAAGATGTTTATTATCTGGCATTCACAAATAACAACTAATGCTAATGATTATTATGCATTCATTTTACTTAGATTTTTAATTTAACACCAGAAGTAATCAGGATTTCAACTACAATAAGAATATGACAACTCTTGATACCAACATTTCATAGGAATATCGTTCAGTTAATACGTTATTATCGTTGAATGTACAGTTATAACTACAAAACCACAATCAAAACTTAAATCCCATATTCCTCCAGTGACACCACAGCATGCTTTTAAAGAGCTGAGCTGGTCTTATGCTCTGTGTCTTACCTCCTGGACCATCAAGAGTTCTGATCGATCCAATCTCCTCCAGGGACAATCTGTTATAGAGACTCCCAGCCATAGTTCAATCTCTCTGAAACCTCTTTTCCTGCTTTTAATTCACACGCGCTCCTTCCCTGTTTTCTGTTCCTTCACTTCTTTCACCTCCTTGACGTCAGCATCAGTTACAAGAAATCTCTCCTTCTTTCTCTTGCTTGTCCCTTCCTAGATATTCCATTTCTTGTCCGTTCCCTCCCTGTCTGGTAACACCTCCGGCTTCCTTGCTTTTCCCGTTTTTGTCTTCTCTCTCTTGACTTGTCCCCCCTCCCTTTCCCTCCCAAAAAAGGTAGTTTGAGGCAGCATAAATAACTGGCATTCTGCCTCTTAATTTGCTTCTATCTTACTCTAACAGCACTGTTTCCAAATGCACAGGTTGCCAGAGAATTTCAGCCTCCTCCCCATCACTCCCTCTAAGCCACTAAAAATTGTGCCATTGAGAAAGCTCAAAACTAAACGTAGAGACCTAATAAGAGAAGACAATGCAGGGAAAGACAGAATATAGAAAAAACGAGGAGGAAGATAAAATGGTTAATACGAACAAAGAGTGAAGTGGAAATTCTCTGTAGGAAAGAATAATCACTTAAGAGATCTCCTTTAAAAGCTAATTTCCTTAAATGCTTCTTGTATGAAATGACATTAAGTGTATTTTAGATATTAAGTCTTTTAGATCTCAGATGCTGTAGAGTTTTAGATGAGCTCTCAACAACATCAAACCCTGCCAAGATGGGTTTGCAATCAGAGATCTCAAGATTAATTTGTCAATGTCTAATATTTGTTCTGATGTAACTCCAAGATAATCTGAGCTATTCTATCCACTCTGAAAAACATTCAGTACACTCAAATTACTCAAACAAGTTTTTTTCATTCCGATGTTTCAAGACAAGATAACAGTCAAAATGAAGTAAAATCATAGTAACTAAGTGAAAGTGCCACTTTTTCCTACTTTAAAGGTTCCTAATTTTGTTTTAGAGGTCTTCTACAATGGGTTTACATGCATTCAAGGTAAAAAAAGAAAACATTTCAGCCTCACCTTTTTTCTCATCGTGTCTGAAATGGTTTGATGAAGAATTCTGTCTCTCTATACCCCTCCTTTCGGAGAGTTTACTTTGCTCTGATTGGTCTGGTGTGACTGGTCTACCACTTACAGTGCATGTTGGAAGCAAACTGACAATTATCATATCTGAATTTCACATCCAGAGGCATCCACAGCACTTGACACACAGTGACACAAACTATAACAACGGCTGAAGTTTTACCGTATCGATTCTAGCCCGAGTCCTTTGGAAGTGCTTGCATAAGTGGATTTGCTTTTGGAGAGCAAAACAGCATCTGTTTGACATGTCGACAACACAAATCAAATTCTTCCAGGTCTCAGCTACAACTACAGTGTTTGAAAGCGGCTCGAAGCAAACACTAGGTGTGTCTGACTTGACTACGTAGACCAATTTGTGTATTACATCAAAATACTACAAGAACAATTCGAAAGCATACAGGATAGTCTGCTCTCTAAACTCTCCAGCGGTACTTTGATATTATATGATGATGTCATTGGTCTGCACAGTGCTGCATGAAGTCGTACACATCTATTGTTTGAGAGCTCCCAAAAAAGACCAAAGGATGGAAATATGAAAGATTGGTACAGTTTGTGCAGGAAGTAAGACTGGAATTACTGACAAATCGTATCATGCAGTTCAGGATCTGTTCTGTCATGAAGTTCTTTCTTCTTTAAGCTTTGAAACGATGCAAACCTTAAGGGAACAATTATGGCTAGCACATAAGTCTGTGTGACCCTCCAAGGATATTCCTTTCCAGACCATTACTGACCCACCACCAAACCAGCCAGCATAATATTACATGTATGCATTTGGCAGACGCTTTTATCCAAAGCGACTTACATTGGATTCAAGAAACGCATTGAATCAGTTCTTGCTTTCCCTGGGATCAAACCCATGACCTTGACATTGTAACCACCGATGCTCTACTGATTGAGCTACAGGAAAGCTCCCCACAGCATCTCCAGATTTTTTCATGTCAGTCACATTTGGTCAGAAACATGCACACCAGTATCCTGCGGGAGGTCATTTTGTAGAGCTTTGTTAGTGCTCCTTCTATTCATCCTTGCACAAAGGAGCAGATACTGGTCCAGCTATTGGGTTGTAGCCTAAATGACGTTCCTGTCCAGCTCTCCTTTTGTAATGGCCTGTCTCCCGCTATCTTCTCCATGCTCTTGAAATTGTGCGGGGAGACACACAAAACCTTGCGACGTCACGTCAGGTATGTGCCATCCTGGAGAAGCAGGAGTGCATGTGGAACCTGATCTGGTTACAGGTACTGCCTCATGTTACAGACAGGGACAAGGACTCTGACAAAACACTAACTGAAGAAAAGTCTGTCAGGAAGAATAAGGAGAGAACATTTGTCTATGGCCTCCACCTGCAAGATCCTTCCTTTTCATTCCTGTTGTCAATTCATTTGAACTAAAGTAAAGTAATTAAAACTGATTCACAATCATTTGCTTCCAAAATGGACGGATTGATAGCTCTGAAGTTAAACTGACTTGGTGGTATACTGTGATGATTAGGCCACGTCCACACGAAGCCGGTGCATTCCCTATCCAATCTCTTTTTTTTTCTCGTTCTAAAAAAAAAAAAAAATCCATAAACACACCGTTGTCTCAAGAAATCTCAGCGTCCACACGAAACCATTAAAACTGACTGAAAATAGTGTAGTATATATGCCAGACCAGTATGGGCCGCTGTAATCCTGCCACAGATATAAACTATACACAGAGAAGAAGACTTTGAGCATGCGCATAACCTTGCGCGTTGTTGTTGCTGTTCCGTGTGACGCCGCCGACACGTGATGTGATGACATCATCGTTTCACAAAATATACGGATTGGCTGTACACACGATACCGCAAGGGTGTCGTTTTCAGATTTATCCACTTTAGGACCCGGTTTCAAAAAATAGTAGTTTCAGTCTCCCAAAACGCCGGATCCGTGTGGACGAAACGCCAATACGATTAAAAAAAAATGTCTCGCCACCTGTTTGTATTTTCCTAGTGTATTTAAACCCTCATATGCTCCATTGTCATTGTCAGTCGTTGATGTTATGTGCCTGCAGTCTACGTGTGGATGCCTTCTAGTTTGCACTCCCATGTGCCGTTTGTTTTCCCGTTTTTGAATTAAAGTGTTTTTGTTTGGACTCCCGTGTTTTCTCCGCCTGTCTCCGCATCACACGCCAGCTACACAAGTTTAACACCAATACAGTTCTTGCAAAGTATGCCGGGAATTAAAAAATCCATCCATGAAGTTTCTGTTAATACAACAGTGATTCACATTAGTGCATTCCAATAAACACAAGTAAACATCAATTTTACATATTTAATGATCACTTGACCACAATGAAATAATCATGTGGTAATACAATTTTGTGTTGCTTTAGTTCCTTTTAATTAAAAGCTTAGCTCACCCAAAAATGAAAGTAACTGAAAGTTCATGCTGAAAAGCATGCTGGGAACCCACGCACCAGTATGGTACTGAGGACATCACACTATTACAGTTAATCTGTAAATTAAAACTTGACATGACTGTAATACAGACACAGATAATCACTGTGATTCTACATCAGTCATCAAGTTACAGTACGCCAGTGGTTCTCAAATAGTGGAGCGATGCCAGGGGGGGCGCGCGTGACCGTGGGGAACATGCTTTTTTTGTCAGGGAGTAGGTTTTCTTGCAATGAACAAGAGCAGCAGATATGAAGTTCAGATAACAAACCCTTCACCCGTTGATGTGTACGATCACATCGGTGTTCATGTGTCACGTGATCAATCGCTAAAATTCACACGTGTTTTCACGCGCTAAAAAAGACGCGCTCAGAGAACATATCATTATAAAGGTTTTTAAGCGACAAACATTCACTTCCACATATCTGAGAATCTGAATATCAGGTAGTTGATAACAGAGCCAACAAGTTGGTGACTATTTTGAATAAAAAAGAAAAAAACAAATAAATGTGAAACATCTATCAAACAGCGCTTTTTGTGACTGCGGTCTATCACGTGACAAGCATGACGCGTTGCCATGGAAACAATAAAGCGAAAGTTCCAAAATAGGGGGGGGGGGGGGGGGGGCGCGCGAAATGTTTACTTCTTCCTAGGGGGGGCGCGACAGAAAATAATTGAGAAGCACTGCAGTACGCTAACTGCAATATACTGTATAGTGCAAGTATTACAGTAAAATTACACGAAAAAAAAAGTACAAGAACTATTAAATATCTCAATTCAAGCAAATGTCTTACAGTGTGACCTGGCAAACAGTAAATCTAAACCTTGCAATAGTGAGTGAATACAAAACAAAACCAAAAAAACTGGAGAGTGCACATTTCTTATAATTGGCTAAAGGAGTTGTCTCATGCTGTATAATCAGTTAGCTGTCACGATGTTGACAGCTAGTGTTTACTTGTGGCAAACTGGGACCTCATTATCACAAGTGTCAACTGAGGTATATACTGATATATATATATATATATATTGCTAAATGAGAAATCTGGATGATACTTCAGTAATGGCAAGGAAAGTAGTTTCTTTAGCTGATCGGGTGAAGGAATAACATAGGATAGAAGTCAGCAGGTCCTAACAGTGGTGATCCAGAGTGTTGAAGGTCAGCGCTCAGTGGAAAGTTGATTTGTTCTATCCAGTGCTTAGGGGGAAATGGTTGCTAGTGTAGTTGGCAGTGTCCAACAACAGGAACCAAAAACCACAAGTACTGACATCCCTTTTAATGAAGACCTTTGATACGCATATCCTAACCCACCTAGAACTGAGAACATTCTCGGTTCAAAACATTCTGTCCAAGAACCATTTTGCCTTGCACTTCATTCAGTGAGTAATCAAGCTGACCTTCTGGATCAGCATGTTTAGGTGCTTACAATCTGCTGAAATAGCATTGCTCATTCAGCAGAACACAATGCAGAAAAGCATGCTGTATACTAAAAGCTACATGTTTGAAACCTGAGCTGTATTATGAAGTACAGCTCACTATACAGTTGTCATCAGAATTATTGTTTTATTGTAACATTTTTGAATTATTGTTAAATCAGAGATTTTTGGTCTTTACAAAATAGAAAGGGCAATAATTAAGAAGTTTTAATCAACTAAATGTGAATGTTTTCAATGTGTTTCTTGAATGCAATGTAAGTCGCTTTGGATAAAAGCGTCTGCCAAATGCATAAATGTAAATGTATTCCAAATCTGCCTGGATGTGTGTCTATATCATCCTAATGCACAACAAGAAGGAAAGTTTGATGGTGAATTGCAGAGATTAGTTGAGTCTTGGGGTTAGAAAGCCAAAAGAAATCAAACAACCTCTACATCACCACATGTTGTTTGTGAGGGTTTCAAGAAAAATCCTCCTTGCTCATCCAAAAACAAACTCCAGCATATTCAGTGGTCAGATCCGACTGGAACTTCAAAAGGGACTGGAATCTATGGGTAGATGAAAGTAAAAAAAGCAGTTTTTGGCAGCAAACCCAGCAGATGGTTTGGTGCAAACAGCGATAAAAAGTACCATGCCCACGGTTAAATATACCGCTGGATCTTTAATGTTGTGGGCCAATTTTTCAGCTGAAGGTCCTGGACTTCTTGTTCAGATTCATGGCATCATGGATTCTAGCAAACTGCGACAGAAAAAAAAAATAAAAATCGAATTCTGACAACCTCTGCTAGAAATCTTATAAAGGATCTTCAATCAGGGCAACAATCCAAAACAAACATCAAAATCAACACAAAAATGTATCACTGAGCACAAAATTATGCTTCTTCCATTACCATCCCAGGCACCTGACCTGAACCCTTTAGAAAATGAGTGGGCTGAACTGAAGACATGGAGCTGGGAATCTGAAGGTTCTGGAGAGATTCTGTACAGGGAGTGCAGAATTATTAGGCAAATTGTATTTTTGAGGATTAATTTTATTATTGAACAACAACCATGTTCTCACTGAACACAAAAAAACTCATTAATATCAAAGCTGAATATTTTTGTATCAATATTTTAAGTAGTTTTTAGTTTTAGCTATTTTAGGGGGATATCTGTGTGTGCAGGTGACTATTACTGTGCATAATTATTAGGCAACTTAACAAAAAACTAATTTATACCCATTTCAATTATTTATTTTCACCAGTGAAACCAATATAACATCTCAATATTCACAAATATACATTTCTGACATTCAAAAACCAAACAAAAACAAATCAGTGACCAATATAGCCACCTTTCTTTGCAAGGACACTCAAAAGCCTGCCATCCATGGATTCTGTCAGTGTTTTGATCTGTTCACCATCAACATTGCGTGCAGCAGCAACCACAGCCTCCCAGACACTGTTCAGAGAGGTGTACTGTTTTCCCTCCTTGTAAATCGCACATTTGATGATGGACCACAGGTTCTCAATGGGGTTCAGATCAGGTGAACAAGGAGGCCATATCATTAGATTTTCTTCTTTTATACCCTTTCTTGCCAGCCACGCTGTGGAGTACTTGGACGCGTGTGATGGAGCATTGACCTGCATGAAAATCATGTTTTTCTTGAAGGATGCAGACTTCTTCCTGTACCACTGCTTGAAGAAGGTGTCTTCCAGAAACAGCAGTAGGACTGGGAGTTGAGCTTGACTCCATCCTCAACCCGAAAAGGCCCCACAAGCTCATCTTTGATGATACCAGCCCAAACCAGTACTCCACCTCCACCTTGCTGGCGTCTGAGTCGGACTGGAGCTCTCTGCCCTTTACCAATCCAGCCACGGGCCCATCAAGACTCACTCTCATTTCATCAGTCCATAAAACCTTAGAAAAATCAGTCTTGAGATATTTCTTGGCCCAGTCTTGACGTTTCAGCTTGTGTGTCTTGTTCAGTGGTGGTCGACTTTCTGCCTTTCTTACCTTGGCCATGTCTCTGAGTATTGCACACCTTGTGCTTTTGGGCACTCCAGTGATGTTGCAGCTCTGAAATATGGCCAAACTGGTGGCAAGTGGCATCTTGGCAGCTGCACGCTTGACTTTTCTCAGTTCACGGGCAGTTATTTTGCGCCTTGGTTTTTCCGCACGCTTCTTGCGACCCTGTTGACTATTTTGAATGAAACGCTTGATTGTTCGATGATCACGCTTCAGAAGCTTGGCTATTTTAAGACTGTTGCATCCCTCTGCAATATATCTCACCATTTTTGACTTTTCTGAGCCTGTCAAGTCCTTCTTTTGACCCATTTTGCCAAAGGAAAGGAAGTTGCCTAATAATTATGCACACCTGATATAGGGTGTTGATGTCATTAGACCACACCCCTTCTCATTACAGAGATGCACATCACCTAATATGCTTAATTGGTAGTAGGCTTTCCAGCCTATACAGCTTGGAGTAAGACAACATGCATAACGAGGATGATGTGGTCAAAATACTCATTTGCCTAATAATTCTGCACTCCCTGTATAGAGGAATGGTCTCTGAAATCATCTCAAGTGTTCTCCAAACTCATCAGGCATTGTAGGAGAAAACTCAGAGCTGTTATCTTGGAAAAAGGGTGCCAATAATTAAGGCCCACGTGTTTTGGAGAAAAGGATTCATTTCATGATGTAATTTACCCCCACTTTCAATTATTTTACGTCAATGAAAGGTTCGATTTTTGCAATTTTTTGAATGACGGATCGAGAGGATAAACAATGCAGATTTGTTTTTAGAGACATCTTTGATCATATTTACCAGGGTTGACAATAATTCTGACTACAACCATGAATTACTAGATTGCTTCGACAATGCCAGCATGTGGTGAAGCCACTGGAAATGTTTGAGCACCAGAGGGCACCCTTGTGTGACAGACAATACTTTAATTTACAGCTTTGACAGATTTCTCCAAATTAATGTAGTTGCTCTAAAAACAATTAACAGCACACTCTTATCTTGGCAAAACAGTTCAGTATTCACCGAATAATGAAGCACTGCATTTTATGCTAATAATGCATTTATCAAACATAAATACTAACATCAAAATTACTGTTGACTTGAAAAATTCAGCTGTAGATACAGAAACATGTTCATGTTCTTTAATAGTATTCTTCAAAGTTCTTTAATGTAGCGTTATATGTATGATGAATCTCTAAAAATGTAAAAGTTTTTTGTAAAAATGGTGCACAATTGATTGCCATTTTTGTAAAACCAATAAAAAAAAAGAGTTACAGTTGTTTTTCCTAATATATATAAGTTTTGGTTGGCTGTATGAACTACTGTCAAAACATTTGAGAATTTTGTGCACAATTTTTTGGGAAAAGTATGCATGTGATTTGTAATTTTCGTGATTGAGAAAAACTGTAAAATCACCCAATTCACAGTGTATTAATTGCACAGAATTAGTTTTTAGAAAATATGCATGAACAAATTAATTGTTCTTTCGGATATTATCTTTAAAATTTATAGTTATTTCAGCCAGGATGGACAAAATGGATAAATAATCATGATGACTGCGTCAACACAAAACACCACATATATATATTTTATGTAATAATTATGCAGGAAATAATAAACATGAACATATTGGATGCTGCACACTGGTGGTGGTTGAGGAAAGACAACCTGATATGATTGTAAAGCACTTACAATAAGAAATGCACTATATAAATACCTTTTTATTTAAATTTTGTTTCTTCTTAGTTCATATTAACAAATATAGTTAGCTAATGATAATATATGAAGCCTTATTGTAGTGTTACCAAAACTTTTTAAACCATTTTCAAGAAAAGAAAAGTTCAACTGTCATTTGGTGTAACCATCAAGTAACATTTTCTCAATACCTTGAATACATGTGCACCTTAATCCTTATTTTCCTAAGTGCGTTTACATATATTTTCAAGGTAAAAATCTATTTCACAAAACTTATCCATTAAGAATTTGTTTATGTGGAGCCACACTGATAACATACTTTAACATACTGATGATCAGTGGAGAAAATAATCCTGGGAAATTATAATAAAAAATTCCCAGGGAAAGCAAGAAGCAGTTGCGTACCTTGAATGCAATGTTTAGTCGCTTTGGACAAAAGTGTCGGCCAAATGCATGAATGTAAAATTTAACATTTTTTTAACTTCATACCCTTATAACATATTCAAATTTTGATTCAGAAATGTAAAAAAAGCTCATTGTATGAATTGCTTTTTAATGCATTTTAAATAAATTAGTTGATGAAACTAAAGATTGATGACAAACATCATTGACTGACTAGTAGAGATGCTTCTTACCCCAGTGCACTTCTTCATGTTGTGCTGCTGAAGCACTCTAGCTTGTCCTTGTGGAATTTTTTCCACTATAAAAAGAGCCTTTAGCATATGACACACAAATCATGTTTCCTTTAACCAATCCTGCAAAGTGAATTGAGCCTCTATGCACTTCCAGTAGCAGGATCCTGTTAATATTGGCAAATCTCAGGGCTAAAGTCCTTGTGTCTCTTATTTTACAGACTGAGTAGGCATCAGCAGACAGCTAGCACAAAGCTAACACAAACGTCCTGTGGTGTGTCTGCATCCCCAGAAGGGGCAACTCAACATCGGGGTCACTAACCTGTGAATAACAGTAACTTGTCCCAGGTTGCAGCACCATTTGTTATTCACAGAAAAAAAGGCAAGCTCACCTCATTATTCTTTGTCTCTATTCTCTCTGCCTGCTGTCACGGTCTTACTGTGTTTTTTTCTTTTTTTTCTTTTGCTTTTGTTGATGTGAGATTGAAAACACCTGGTCTGATTAGGCTGTGGGATTTAAAATGCCTGTTCACTAACCAGTGAGGAGGGGGATTGGTTGAACCATATTCTCACAGGTGCCATGGGATTTTAACCCGGTTCCCCATTAAGATCCTCGTTTCATCTATCCTCGTTGTCTTCGCTGGAGTTATCTGTGTTTAATTGTTTCAATAATTTCTATTTCTTAATGTTAACCCCTAGAACCTTGTTGTAACAATGTTCAATGTTCAGGGAGGAAGGAAGCGGGAACCGGCGAACGCTCAACAAACTTTGATGTGCAAAATAAAACATGAATACAAAATAAATGTAATGGCGGCAGTCCCTCACAGACGACTGCCGCCCACACAAAACATAAAATAAATCCAGGTCTGGTTGTCACGGCTCTGCCCCTTTATTGTGTCTTGTCATTGTGCAACCACACCCACCTTGTTACCTCATTTCCCTTGAGTATTGTCAGCTGTTCTCACCTCGTTACCTTTCCTCATGTGTCCCTATTTAACCCCAGTGTGTTTGCTGTCCTTTGTGGTCTTGTTGTCTCTCTTGTGGTTTCCAATGGTTGTGGTCCTGCTATGTTGTTTTAGGTTTACGCTATGTTGTTTTAGGTTTACGCTATGTTGTTTTAGGTTTACGCTATGTTGTTTTAGGTTTACGCTATGTTGTTTTAGGTTTACGCTATGTTGTTTTAGGTTTACGCTATGTTGTTTTAGGTTTACGCTATGTTGTTTTAGGTTTACGCTATGTTGTTTTAGGTTTACGCTATGTTGTTTTAGGTTTACGCTATGTTGTTTTAGGTTTACGCTATGTTGTTTTAGGTTTACGCTATGTTGTTTTAGGTTTACGCTATGTTGTTTTAGGTTTACGCTATGTTGTTTTAGGTTTACGCTATGTTGTTTTAGGTTTACGCTATGTTGTTTTAGGTTTACGCTATGTTGTTTTAGGTTTACGCTATGTTGTTTTAGGTTTACGCTATGTTGTTTTAGGTTTACGCTATGTTGTTTTAGGTTTACGCTATGTTGTTTTAGGTTTACGCTATGTTGATTTAGGTTTACGCTATGTTGATTTAGGTTTACGCTATGTTGATTTAGGTTTACGCTATGTTGATTTAGGTTTACGCTATGTTGATAAGAATAATTGTATTTGCTGCATTTTCATTTTCTGCAGCGTTTTAGATAAAGTAACTATTTCGTTCCTCACCTGCTTTTCAGCTACTGTTCTTAAAAGAACCGTGTCATTTGCAGCTCTTGATGAGCACTTTTATTTTTTTTTTACATATTTTAGCGAAAAAGAGAAGCAGCACACATGGAAGGAAAAGGAACTCAAATGAAACGCATTTGGCTCTAGATAAAAAATATAAGGCTAAAGCGCTGAAAGATCATTACCGTAAAAATGACCTTGAATATATACGGTTAAAATGATGTTAATTATCAGTCTGCCATTTAATCTACCACTGATCTAGGTTAATGAATTCATAAATATACTGTTGTTCATTGTTAATGAATGCTTAAAAATACATAAACTGTTAATTTACACAACTTAATGTTCCCACCAAATGTGTGTGCAATAATCTGTTACAGCGTATCAAAACATAAAAAACAAACATCTCCACAAAAATGGGAGGCAAAAATGGGCATTTCTCCTTTTCACACTCTCTCTCTTTCTCAACAGTGCAAGGATCAGCTCCCCGCCTCAAAGCACTGCCTGTCAGCATGCATGTGAGGCCCTTCCAGACACGATCAAACGAGGCTACTCACTCCCCCCCCCCCCCCCCCCCCCCCCCCCCCCCCCCCACCCCCCCCACACACACACACACACTTTAAGGGTGTGGTCCGATCTACAGTTTGATTTTTTGCAAACCAAGGTAGAAAGCTTACTGGCTGTGGAGATAGTCCCTGCGGCCCACATCGAGTCAAGGTTTTACAGCTGCTACTTCCTCATTGCAAAGACGGACGGTGCCCTCAGGCCCATCCTCAACTTCACAGCTCCCTCCTGACATGTTCGTTCAGAATGCTGATCTTAAAATTAATCCTCCCGCAGATTCGCACAGGTTTTTTTATCAGTGGATCTGAAAGATGGATACTTTCATGTTCAGGTAGCCCCTCATCACAGACTGTTCTTGAGGTTTTGCGCTCAAAGTGGTGGCTTACCAGTTCACCATCCTACCATTTAAACTTCCTGGGTGCAGTTTTCCACTCGTCCCAGACGGAGGCTACACCAAAAGGTTGCTGGTGACAAAGCGCAACCCTCTGATCTTGCCCGTAGCATCAGCTATCGACGCAATGTGACTGAACCATTATTGAAAAGGGATATTTCCATTACTAAAGTATCCTTGAGATAGGCAGGGACGAACATTGCATAAACTTGCCATGTTATTATCTGCTTCCTAAATTGAAAGATTCTGATTAAATGGCACTAAGCATCAAATAAGCCCGTCCATTTGGGCACGCTGAGATGCAATCTGTGCAGTTGCAGAGATGCGATTCAATCAGGCTTCAGTGTTTTCAGATAAAAGCTTTTCCCCATAGCGTCATCTATTGACACAATGTTTGTTCCCGTCTATCTCAGGGAGCCAAGATTACGTTAGTAACCAAATTGTTCATTGTCAGTGCTAATGTTAACAAATTAAAACTTATTGTAAAGTGTTGCTAATTAAGTTAAAATAACTTTTAATGATTTTTACAAATTTTCTCTTGACATTTAAAAAAATACTTACTTGAGTTACTGATTGCCAAAAACAATGTGATGTGAGTAATTTCTGCACCATTAGAGGCACAAAGAGTTTCAAACACTTTCCATTGTTTAGAAAAGACAGTCGCATTTCAAACAACAAAAATTGCACATTTCTTATTTAATGCTATCATGGTCCCAAGAGATACAAATTGATGAATATCTACACTCAATTAAAGGATTATTAGGAACACCTGTTCAATTTCTCATCAATGCAATTATCTAATCAACCAATCACATGGCAGTTGCTTCAATGCATTTAGGGCAGACATGTCCAAAGTCCGGCTCATCCGGCTCGCAGCCTCTGTCATAAAATCAATAACGTCTGGCCCGCACTTATACTTTATAAATTGGCCAGCAGTACTGCTATTCTTCATTTACCCACTAGAGGGCAGCAGCTGGAGCTCATTGAGCTGCAGTGTGACGCAGAGAGTCGCAATCGGCACCAGCAGCGTTCTCTCGCCAACTTTTATCGACAGCTGGATAAGGACAGGTTTTGAGATATTTGAGTGTCTTGTGTGCAGGTTATATTTTCCGGTCCCGATACTTTGATCTGGGTCGGGATTCGGACATTCATAACTCGTGCGTTCGTCCTTGTCGTGAGTGCGCGAGCCGAATGGTTCTATGTTTTGTGAGTGGGCGCGGTTTGTGTTTTCGTCGGCCGCGTGCTTTCATGTTGTGTTTTGGTGTTACGCGCGCAGTTTAGTTCTCACCAGCTGTGCGCCGTCTTTGTTTAATGTGAACACGTGGTGATGCATTGGCTGTGTGTTTTTTTGTGTCTTGTCATTTTAAACCCTTCCCACCTTGTTCCCCTGGTTAACTTTGTCCCAGCTATTCCCATTCAATTACACTTCCAAATCTCAGTATCACCCGTCACATTAATGCAGGCAAATCATTTGTCATTTACAATAAGCCTCTGAATAAATTTTGTTTTGTTAAAATTAAAACCAGTCATCAAGAATTTGGCGTAAACAGAATGAGAACATGAATTTATCATGTCTTGTTGCCACTGTGCAGGCTGGTGGTGGTGGTGTAATGGTGTGGGGTTTCTTTGCACACTTTAGACCTCTTAGTGCCAATTGGGCATCGGCCACAGCCTACCTGAGCATTATTTCTGACCATGTCCACCCCTTTATGACCACCATGTACCCATCCTCTGATGCTGCTTCCAGCAGGATAATGCACCATGTCACAAAGCTCAAATCATTTCAAAGTGGTTTCTTGAACATGACAATGAGTTCACTGTACTAAAATGGCCCCACTGTCACCAGATCTCAACCCAATGGAGCATCTTTGGGATGTGGTGGAACGGGAGTTTCGTGCCCTGGATGTGCATCCCACAAATCTCCATCAACTGTAAGATGTTATCCTATCAATATGGGCCAACATTTCTGAAGAATGCTTTCAGCACCTTGTTGAATCAACGCCACATAGAATTAAAGCAGTTCTGAAGGCGAAAGGGGGTCAAACACAGTATTAGTATGCTGTTCCTAATAATCCTTTAGCTGAGTGTATATGGACATGGAATCTAGATATCTTCTAAAATATTTACATGCATAAAAATATGTTCATTTATGTTTAATCTATTATAATTGTTTTGCTTCTACATAATCTTTATTCTTTAAAAATGTGTACCTGCTATAAAATCTAATTACTCATCTTACGCTACTTGTCTCATCACTACTTTTTCATCATCCCATCTCAACACCATCTCTCTCTCTCTTTTTTAAAGAACATCATAACAGAACAATGCATTGATTTCATTCTGTGTAGCTGTCCAGAGAAATCCAATGATATTGACTCAAGTGTCTCTCCAGTGAAAGCTAAGTTTTAAGCTTGTTGGATCTGTGGATGCTCAGTGAAGCACAAACATTTAATCCCAGTTTATTGTGGTGTTTCAGCCAGAAATGGCTGACTGGCTTGTTATGGTTGTGACTGGCTTGTTATGGTTGTCACTGACTTTCTCTCCTCATTGTTTCACAAAACCCTTTTGTGGACTAACAAGATTTGGAATGGTGACAAAATCCAGGTTCAGATAATTATTCAAATAAAGCGTCTTACCTGAGTCAGAGCTGGCAGATGCCACTGGCATTTTTGTTTTCGTTTGTGTCTGTCTGCGTATTGAATTTGTCCAACTAAAGAGGGAGAGAGAGAGTTTCTGTATGAAAAACAATTTCATCACATGGTCAGTCCAAGTATTTACCCCAAATCCCCCTCTGTGCAGAGTTGTGATAGATTCAGTTCTAGGATGATTGCTAAAAAAATGACATTCGTTATTAAATACAAATTACATCTATTAAATGTAATTTGATTACTTTTAGATTACTTTTGACTTAACTCGTTCATCACATAGATTTGAACAAGATTATTTTGTACTATGTTGATATAAAAGTAAGAAAAATATTATATGTAAGATAAAAAGTTACATGTCAGGGTTTCCCGAACTGATATTTGTAAAGTAGCTACAGGGAATTTGTGAGATGATGCAAACTGAAAGAATTAAATCATAAAAATAATAATAATAAAAAAAGCAATACTTGAACTCTAAAAACTGATTTTCTTGTATGGCCGTTAAACAACATTAGATACCTGTGAGCGTGCAAATGTGTTGACAAATTATTTAAATATTAACTTAAAATCTTCAAACAAGTATTTTAGGTCAAAATAATGTGTGAATAAAGTAACCATGTAATACCATAATAAAAGTAACTAATCTGATAATAAGAATTTTTAATATATATTTAATACAAGTACAGTACTTAGTTTTTTGGAATCTGATTACATAATTCAGATTATTTATATTACCCAGCACTGAATACATTAATTCAGATGCATGCATGCACCTATTTAAATCTTTTTTTTAATAATACAATTTCCAGGTAAGCAAACAAACGCTTTTCCAAGACTTTCTACAAATTATTACAACATTTAGTCTATTCCTCTTTCCTGAGAAAGAAGCACATTACACTATCCTTGAGGGAAAATCAATTTGTGAAGCCATGGGCAAATTTGACAACTCTTTCACACAGTTTTGGCTCTGAGCTGCACACCTGGATACACACAGCTAAACGGCACTCTATTACTGGGAGTTTAAAGGCGCTATTTTACGGAGTGACACATCTACTTCACACACACCACGTTAAATATAGCTCTCACTGAAGCCGTTAAACTCTGACTGTGCACCTCAGTAAGACTTTGCATAACACAGCTGAATTAGCATGTGTGAGAGAGATATCAGTGTGTGTGTGTGTGTGTGTGTGTGTGTGTGTGTGTGTGTGTGTGTGTGTGTGTGTGTGTGTGTGTGTGTGTGTGTGTGTGTGTGTGTGTGTGTGTGTGTGTGTGTGTGTGTGTGTGTGTGTGTGTGTGTGTGTGTGTGTGTGTGTGTGTGTGTGTGTGTGTGTGTGTGTGTGTGTGTGTGTTGCTCCAGTGCTCTTAAACCAATGTCAAAACCAAACGCTTAGCATAGAAACACAACAGTGTTTGAGCACAGGGTTTAATACAGGGTTTCTGAAGACTGAGCAGTGTGCTATAAATTAATGACATCCAAACATCAATCAAGAAGTTTCCCTTTGATTCACAAGACAAAGAAGATGATTGTCAACAGCAAAATCACAGTACCACTACCCACCCACAGCTATTAAAAAATAAGTATAAAAAAAATAAGTATTTTCTGTAATTAATGTTGTGAAGTTCCAATAATATCATGTTTCATATTTAACAAATTCCAAATATATATACAGTGGAGTCTATTATGACTCCAGTGGACCAACCCTATTATGTCGACATTTTTGAAGAGGAACCGCCAAACTCCATATGTGCCTTAGCATTTTCTTATCGGTTATGTCGACTTTTTTATGTCGTCGAAATCTAATATCTCGTGCACAAAAGAGGGACAAATTCGCCAGTTCACATGGTTATCTCGTGACTATTAATCGCACCTAGTTCACTGCGCATGCGCTGAGTTTGCGTTGCACGTGCAGAAGAACTTACGGAAGTGGCAGAAAAATCAACCCTTCTAGATGTTATCTTGGAAGAGGAGGCGCAGGAGTTATCATCACTGTCCAGGAATTCCCAGATTACATTGACATCGACAAAGACGTTGTCACTGATAGAAGCATTTGTTTTCTAGCAGACTGTTAAAGGCAAAAAGCAATAAAGGATTTTAGATTTTGTAAAGAAACCATAGTAACCGCGTGTGCAATACTTTCAGAACTGTTATGAGTGAATGTGTTTGTGTGTGTTGTGACTGTTTACGCTGTGAGCAAAATTGTGTTTGCAATGTTGGAGAATACGATTAAAGGTTTGTTTTTTATTGTATACTGGTAAATCTCTGCTGTTAGTTTCTGCACATATGCCTTTTGTTGTTAGCAAACATATATAGTGTATGTACATTTATATAGCATGCCAATCGGTTCATCAAATAAATCGCCATATTGGCTGTTGGTTTTCTCGCTAAATGGCTATCTCAACGCTTCTTTGCAACCCCCGACACCATCGACATAACCGGATTCCACTCTCTCTGTGTGTGTGTGTGTGTGTGTGTGTGTGTGTGTGCGTGCGTGCGTGCGTGTGTGTGTGTGTGTGTGTGTGTGTGTGTGTGTGTGTGTGTGAGCCTTAATGAATTTTGATGACAGCCTACTAGTTAACAATAACAGTTAAATATATTTTTTCACAAAAACATTAACGAAAAAGCAGTTTATTCATTATTAACAGTTTATTCTCCTTTGTTTAAACCTTCAACAAGTAAATAATTAATTCTACAGAACATACAATCAATACTGTATTGTGCCTATTGTGTACTGTAATATTTTGAAGTTGCATATATGAAGCAGTATGCAAAAAAAACAAAAAACATTTAAGTTTATATTTATTATGGAATTTTTATTTTAAATAAAGCACTGATCACTTCACAAAACAGATCTGTGTATTACTGTGCACCCTTAGCAACATAAACAATGAATACACTGTCAAAACCTATATTGAGATACGCTGATTAATGACATTTTCTAAGCAAACTCACACTGTGCCGCAAACCACAGTTGTTTTTTATCATTACTTTCCGTTAAATTAACGGAAAATAAAATATTTAAAAAAAACTAAACGTATTTTATTCAGCTAGTTTTATTTCCATTAACTTACCAAAATATCTAAAATCAAAATTGATTTAATTATTTGAATATGTACAATGTTGGCCATGTACAATACAGGTGTCGCTATTTATACAAATCAATTAATAGATTTGTCTGTTTGTATCCTTTGTATTGTATTCTTTTAGTCTTTCTGTAAAAAAAGAAAGAAAGGGAGAAAACACGACAAGAAAGCAGATCCAGAGAGAAAGAGTAAGACAGAGGTTAATAAATCACAGAGATCTAAGAACAGAGCTAATTGCACCATTTGAGGAGATTTTAAACTAATGGACTTTCCTCCCGCTAAAATCTTAGATTTCTCACTTATCATGCATTACATTAAATAGACCCTCTCTCTACTGATCAAGGAGAGAAACTGCATTTCACAAACATTTTTTGTCATAATGCTAAAAGATTTGGTACATCATTAGCTAGTATTTCATTTTATGCACTTAAAACCAGAATGGACTGAGATTGCTAAAACAATGTCTTGATTGGCTAAACCAATTGACTATTGGTTAACTGTTAGGTTTACGGTGCAGGTGTGAGATGCGGAGCAGAGAGAGACGGGGAGGCAGGCTGGCAGCAATCTCACTTTATTGAAAACCACAAAAAAAGACTTTAACTAAGAACACCACAGCCAAAGAACTGCAGGCCTCACTTGCCTCAGTTAAAGTCAGTGTTTATGACTCCACCCTGAGAAAGAGACTCATTGCCAGAAAACATTGTGATGATCACCAAGACTTTTGGGGAAATACTCTGTGGACTGACAAGACAAAAGTTGAAATTTTTGGAAAGTGTGTGTCCCATTACATCTGGCATAAAAGTAACAGTGCATTTCAGAAAAAAAACATACCAACAGTAAAATATGGTGGTGGTAGTGTGATGGTCTGGGGCTGTTTTGCTGCTCAGGACCGGGAAGACTTGCTGTGATACATGAAACCATGAATTCTGCTGTCTACGAAAAATTCCTGAAAGAAGAATGTCCAGCCGGCCATCTGTTCGTGACCTCAAGCTGAAGCAAACTTGAATTCTGCAGCAGAACAATGATCCAAAACACACCAGCAACACCTCTGAATGGCTGAAGAAAAACAAAATGGAGAGAAGTGACCAAATGGAGTGCCTGAAAAATTGCCGGCAGCAATGTCACCCTGTAGCCTTCGACTGGTTGCTCACGGAAGCTAAGCAGGGCTGAGCGTGGTCATTGGATGGGAGACTGACTTGATTGCTGCTGGAAGTGGTGTTAGGAGGCCAGCAGGGGGTGCTCACCCTCTGGTCTATGTGGATCCTAACGCCCCAGTATAGTGACGGGGACACTGAAACGAGCACCGTCTTTCGGATGAGACGTTAAACCGAGGTCCTGACTCTCTGTGGTCATTAAAAATCGCAGGATGTCTTTCGCAAGAGTAGGTGTTTAACCCCGGCATCCTGGCCATATTTGTCGATCATGGCTTCCTAACCATCCCCTTTCTCTGATTGGCTTTATCACTCTGTCTCCTCTCCACCAATAAGCTGGTGTGTGGAGAGTGTTCTGGTGCAATATGGTTGCCGTCGCATCATCCAGGTGGATGCTGCCCTCTAGTGGTGGTTGAGGAGATTCCCCCTTCTATGTAAGCGCTTTGAGAGACTTTGATAAAGCGCTATATAAATGTAATGAATTAATATTATTAGTATTATTTTTTTTTTTTAAAACAAGACTTTGGAGGCCTTTCATTTGGACATAAATTTGACATGTGCCACCTATCCAAAAATTGCTGCAGGGAAGGTACAACCCTTCATGATAATGGTGTTCCCTTAATGGAAATGGTCTCTTTCAGCAGGATAATGTACTGCGCACATTGTTCAGGATTGATTTGAGGAACATGATGAAGAGTTTAAGGTGTTGCCCTGGCCTCCAAATTCCCCAGATCACAATCCATTTGAGCATCTGCGGGATGTGCTTAACAAAATCGATCCACGGCGGTTCCACCTCGCAACCTACAGGACTTAAAGGATCTGCTGAAACAGCTTGGTGCCAGAACGCACAGGAGATCTTCATTGGTCTTGATGAGTAGGTCTTCGTAGGTTGGCACTGTCTTGGCAGCCATAATGTTTTGTCTCAACAGTGTATATGACAATACAAACTGTCAAATTAGTATGTAAACAAAAACCTGTGATAATCAAGAATTCAAGATCTCCAGATAAACGTTTCTGCTCCAATTTCTACTCAGGAAACTACAAGATCAGAAGTACGTGATCTAAATCTGTTACTTTCCTTTCGCTGATGGTTTTTACCATCATATTTCTTTTCTTAACATAGAGCAAAACTGAAGTTCTGATAACTTTTCATAAAGTGTCCAATCTCACCTCCTTTGTCCACCACTGTTTGGAAAAGAACAGGTCATTTTCAGGATGTCAACTTACAAATGACTTGCTTAAAGTAAATCAGTATAACTCAAACAAATGTTAAAAAAGTCACAAATCCATTGGTCCTGGTGAATCTGGGCTAAAAATAACCTCTTTCCACTCCCTCAGGTTGGGCTTCTCATTACTTTACATGGGAGAATGGTTGTAACCAAGACAACCATAAGCTCCTCTCGCACACATAGCTTCTATTTATTCTTTTCTCCTTTGTGCCGGTTCACCATGGCAATGACAGAGACTACATTAAATAGTAATTATAAGCTACACAAAATGGTGTTTTTTTGAGCAAAGGGTGTGGGTTATGGTCACAAAGAAATAAGTTATTAGTTACTATAAAAAGTTACTACATTGACAATTTAACACAACCTCAAATATAATTTATGAAATGGTTACCTCTAGAAAATCCATCCTTCCGCTAGAAAACTAGGTTCCGAACTAGGTTTCAAAAAGGAGGTTTACGAGTTGATGGAAAACTAATAACCAATTAAATCAAATTTAACATTAAAATATAAAATAGGGCTTCACAATTAACTGAAATAAATCAGAAAACTTGATCTTTATTATTGTCACAACACGGAGAGCGATGCGTGTGTGATGCGGAGCAAGAAGCACGAGGAGCCACAAGTTCCAAACGGAAGCTCACTTTATTTTAAACTCGAAAAGAAACAAAACACTTTAAATAGAACATAAACGGCACGTGATATTGCGAAACCTGGAGAACTAAGAACACTAGGAATATTGCATCCACACACACAAAACTTACAGCATCAGGAACCAGGATCAAAATCAACATTAACAACTGACAAAGACCAGGACACACCTGGAGACACTGACGAGCTAATTAACACAAGACAGGTGCGGAAGGATCCAGAAAGGCCCGGAAGTGAACAGGAAGTGATAACAGGAAGTGAACCCATGACCCCAGTGACAGGGAAGTGACAAAGACACAGAAAGACAAGACCAAGGGTGACAATTATATTGGGGTTGTAGAAAATAAAGGCTGCTAAGAAATATATATTCAGCTACACTGTATTTCAGAGTGTGTTCAATTACACAGCATTTTTGTTATGTTTTGTTGTTAAGTGACATTACTCTACTCATCGTTAACATTAACATCATTAAAAAGAAGAACCAGAGTCAGAGAATCAGAGTCACTGTATCACTAACTCACTGAAATGGTAACTTTAAATTTCACGTACTTCAAGTAAACGTTTTACGTCTAAAGCAGTGGTTCTTAACCTGGGTTCGATCGAACCCCAGGGGTTCGGTGAGTCACTCTTAGGGGTATAATAATTCATTACATTTGCATAGCGCTTTAATTTTTCCAATTATGAAGGGTTCGGTGAATGAAACTGGTGGGGTTCAGTATCTCCAACAAGGTTAAGAACCACTGGTCTAAAGGGTTCAGCTGAGGAGAAAATGTTGGAACCGCTAAGCTAAAAGATATAGTCCCACACAGGTAAACAAAACAAGATTACACAGTGATATAAACACAGTCTCTATGTGAACAGGTGTTTTGTGTCACAGCTGTTGCTATAGATGCCGTTACTGCTTACAACCAAATGCTCAGCAGTCAAACTGATGTCTGGTGTGGATTAGCTCTATACCAGTCGTGATGGATGTGCTGTCTATGAGGTCGACACACTACATTTGCAAAAGAGCGTTGGTGATTTGAGCTACTTTAAAGATTCATTAATAATCATCAGAACAAACTCTGGATTGCATGTGGTGAAATGTGTTTAAGCAATATAAATCCACATCTGCTGGCTATTTAAAATGCAAATGTATGTGCTGCTTTCATATTTTTCAGGTTTTAGAAGTCTTGCATTACATTTGAGGGCATTGAACACATTAATTGACATTTCATTTTGTTGTTCCAACACACTCTTGTGGCATTTTGTATCTATTTTATGTTTTGGGATAGTGAACTTCTTCCTTTTTTTCTTAAAGAATCATGAACAGTAAATTTGTATAAATGTATAGTGAAATAAAAAAATATTTTTGTTCATTCTAAAAAGGAACCTACATTTGCTTATTCGCTTAGTCTATGGTTCTATGAGGACATCCTTGGAACCTTTCAAATGCACAAAAGGTTCTTTATATTTTATAAGAACTGGTTCTTATAAGAACTTTTTCTAAGGGTATTCACACTTCTGGTTTGGTTCTTTTTATCTGGACCAAAAGAGAAAATGACACATTTAAAACTCTTTCAGACTGTCAGTCCAAATCCAGTTTTTGTGCATATCTGTTGGAAATCCGATCAGATTTAGCAAGTGTGAATAGCAACAAAATAAATCCCATGAAACGCGATTTTACACATCCATTTCAAGCTATATGTGGTTTGAAATCCTATTCAAATCGGATTTTCACGTTTCAGTCTGACGGCTCTGATTGGATTTCACGTGGTTTATGTCACTTTCTCACGCCACGTAAAACGTAAACGTCAGACGTTATTATCGGAAACATGCATAAGTCGATGCAGAAACAAGGTTGTGTTGACGAAAAGTTCCTAACAAACAGAAAAAGACAATAAAACTGAGACATGTTTTGAGACCGGCGGAGACGACAGCACTGAATAAAGTCACACACACAGCCTCCTATGTTTCTGCTGCTGCCTCAGAAGACGCAGTCGTCATTAGCATCTTGTAAATAAGACAATATCTGTATTGCAAACCACTCCATGTTGCAGTTGTTTTTGGTCTATATTTACTAACGCAACGTCATTGCCATAGAAACCAATGCATGTATTCCGGAAAATGAAAGAGCGAGACGAACACACAAATCAGATCTGAATAGTTGCGATTCACCATTTAATTTTAGATTGAATTCAAATCAGATTTGAACTGATAGTGTGAACATAACATTATTTAGAAGGGACTTGAAACATCTAGAGACCAGAATACCTTGGGGCCTGTTTCCACCTGACATATTTAAAACATGTTAATAACAGGTGCAAACAGCAATGAGTCACTTGTGAATTTACACAAGCAAAGCACTACTCAGTTTCTAATATAAAAAAAAAATTCTAGATTTTAGTGCTGTAGAATTACACATATACAGCCGTTTTAAACACACACACACACAATTACACACATAAGCTCAATTAGCTTAACCAAAGGCAGTCAGGACAGCAGATGACAATGGGAGGTCAGCACTAACAGCGCTGTAGCATTAACTCTCCGGCTGCGCAGCTGCAGCGACGGTTGCCTGGCAACACATGAAATCCCAAGAGCCTCTACTGTAGGGTATTTGAATGGAGCAAAAGAGCTAGAAAATTGGAGAGTAAATCTTGTTAATGGTGCTGTTCTGTGTTTAAGCATGTAATTTCAAAATGAGAATTGATGATCTTTATTACGAGATTGTGATGTACATTATTCAAGTGACTGGCTGGCTGGTTTCAAGTTTCAGGACAATCTGTGGTCAGCTTATAGAAGTGTTCATTTGCCTGTCTTTGTGTTCCTACAAGCAAATTTGCCTCTTTGGCAGCTGTTGTGCCACCTGGAGTACAATAAACGAGCACCAAAAGAGTGACTGAAGAGTGCCTCTCTCCATGGCATTTTGGTGTCCCACACTACAGTATTAATCAATCTAAGATATGTCTTATGTATTAAGATATGTATATATGTATAAGATATTCCCTTTTAGCCAATCAGAATTTTAAAATCAAAACAAAATCAATCAAACATCCCAGACGAGTCATATAGCTCATCTTGCAATGTCACTTGTTTTTATGGAGCGCACTACATCACCGGTTTTCATGGAAACAGTCCCTGGAGCTGCACACGTGGGTAAAGCTGTCACACACAGAGTGGAACAGAAGCAGAGAGGTCATGTCATGTTTATGAATGAGACGCAGAAAAGAATGTGGGAGTTGAAGAGGTGTCGACTTTCCCACACAACGCAAGTTAAAAGAAGAGACCGCTGATTCATATGGCCAAATATAGGACACACGGGACATGAACTATTACAAGAAGAAAACAGATCAAATGAAAGATTTGTAAAAAAAAAATAATATATATATATAAGGTTACATTTTATTTTAAGGTGAAGTCCAAACATTGTAATTACTTAAATTAGTACTGAGTAATAATAATTAACTACATGTACTTACTATAGAGTTAGGGTTACAGTTTGGTTAAGGGTTAGTTTCTTGAAATTATGCATAATTTACTGTTGTTACTATAGTAAGTGCATGTAGTAACGTGAAACGTGAAACTATGTTACCTTAAAGGTGTTCCCAAATATAAAACTTTAAAATAATAAATTCAATAATACCAAGAATATAATATAAATACATATAATTCAATTAAAAATAAATAATAACAGTAAATAAAAATGTATATATATTTTTTAAATAGATACATTTTAAACAATCAATTGAAAGCATATAATGGGTTTGCAGCTCCTATTGTTTTCTAATGATGAAGTGGAAACAACAAAAATATATCATAAAAGCAGTGATAAAATAAATAATAAAATGTATAAAATATCAAATAAAAACAAGTACAATCATGACAGATCTGTCTCACAACATAATTACTAGAAACCAAACTCTGGACTAAAACATCATACAGTTGTTGTTTTCGCTCATATACATGTAAAAACTATATAGATTAAATACATAATCAGTTTACAGTATCTATCTTTTTTGTTGAAACAAGTATGAACTGCTAATGAATCTTACAAAGTCTTCATGATAGGTGACGTCATTGTAAATTATTCGACCTGTTAATTAACTATAAAAAACGACGATCTGCTCAAAAATAAATAAATGCATGGTTTTCATTTTCACATTTAGTTATATGTGGTATGGTTCAGTGACATGAAGCTGATATATTCCATTGTACTCTAAAATTACCGTGTTATTTTTCATGTTATTTAACACCATATGACCATTATATCAAATATCCAGACGATGCAATGTAATAATACACTGACATCAGTGAAAACACTCAAATGCAGTTCAGATCAAACTCTGTATCCTACTAGTTTATGGCGTCGCTGTGCAGAACGAGTGTTACGAGCTGTTTCAGTATCTGTCATGAACGCCTTCGACTCACCTGTGATGTCTGACAGGGGGGATCGAGCAGCAGGGCACGGCTTTCACTTTTTGCAGACAGCGGTCATGATGATGATGGTCGCCGAATTAACGCGCATCTCCGTCGGCTTTCGAACCGTTCTAAAATTCGCGTCTTAATTACCACACGAATACACCTGATAACACAGCAACCAGTGAGTGTCACAGACAGCAATATTATCATGTAAACATGTAAAACTAGATTATCTGCTCAGTCAACCTCTCGTCGTCTGATAACTAAACGAAGATTTAAACAATCTGTGTAAGTGCTTTACATCACGTATCTGACCGGCGGCGATGCGCTTTTGTTGTATATTAAGATGCTGTGCGTCTTAAAGGGGCAACACATTCCACGCCTCTCTGCGGACCCCACAACATCACCCTCTCTACCTTGCACTAAATCACTTAAACCTTTACAGTTTTAAGAACAATTCACCACATACCGCAGTCTCTCTGTCTTTACTATCATATATTGTATATATATATATATATATATATGTGTGTGTGTGTGTGTGTGTGTGTGTGTGTGTGTGTATATATATATATGTGTGTGTGTGTGTGTGTGTGTGTGTGTATATATATATGTGTGTGTGTGTGTGTGTGTGTGTGTATATATATGCATATGTACATATGTACATGTGTATATATAGATACACGTACACGCACACACACAATGTATTATTATTATTATTATTATTGTTATTATTATTATTATTATTATTAACAGCTATAGACTACTGAACACACTATACCATCAGCATACTTGGTTATTTTGCCAAAATATCCTTGTGGTGGTACCACTATACTGAATCAGGCATTTTTTTTTTTAAAAGTGTTATTATCATGCTACATGTCCAAAAATATGGTAATACCATGAAATATTTCTGTTCATGGTATTTTATTCATCCTCATTTGAAAGATAGAAATATAAATCATTAGGTATATTAGAATACATTTTCTGATTTTAAATACTATAGATACGATGTATATTATGTACCATATAAATAAATAAAAAAGTCCTATCTTTGTTCAGTGCAATATAAATATTTATGGGATTTTTATATTTTTATCTGCCTTAACAATAAACTTCCAAACTGCGATTATGAAACAATGCTACTGGCAAATTTTCAAAATGGAGAAATATTGTTTAGTTCCTCCATCTAGTGGCATGTACTAGTTCAGACACAATCTTTCTTTATTTGTTTAAGAGAAGGTTAATAAATAAACACACAGATGTAAATCCATAAATAAAGAGAGGAAGCAAGTGTTCAACATTCAGTTTTTTTTATTATTGTCAATTTTGTCAGTGAATAACAAATTATTTACAATTGTCTTTCACAAAGCATAAATTAAATCACGGAAAGAGAAAAGAGAAAGAGGCTGATAGAGATGTACAGACGATGAGGTGTTTTAGGAGCCTTTGTTTTGATGAGAGTTTGGCTCATGCTGGTTTCTGCTGTTCATTTCTTATCATAGAGATGGATAGATGAAGAAAGCCTGTGCACCAGCCACAGAGGAGGAGAGAAGATCACCATAACAAGTCTTCCATGCTGCACAAAAACAAAATCATTCATTTTCACAAATCCACAAGGGGTTTGTCTGAACATCTCTGGACAGACTGTGACTGTCTAAGCAGCGTCACTGAGATTAAATATAACATGTAGTGATACAAAGCTATATGATATGAGAGTAACAAAGATATTCCAGCATGTTCCCTCACTGCTCACCGGGGCCTGACGTCCTGCTCATCGTCACCGAACAGCAGTTCAGCCACAGCAGCCTCAGGAGCGGAACGCTTCCCATACCTGAAGAAAGACAAGCTAGACCTTTGAGCATGATTTTTGGTGCCATTCAAGTCGGAAGCACAAGTTACCGGCTTAGCAATTGTGTTAGAAGTATGTTCAAATTCCATTACCCTAATTGTGAGCAACAGTATAGTGATGAACAAACAAGCACCAAAAAGGATTACAACATAAATGTAGATCAATTCAGAGAAATAAGGAAATCGGCAAGAAACAGAACAAAAATAACACATGAACGTCATTTAATTGTGGCCTTTTAAGGTTAAATATGTTGCAGAAAATATCAGGGTAGATCTCTAGCAAGCATCATCAGAGACATTACCAGACATGTTAATCCCACTTAATAACAATCTATCTTAGCGCACGGCACAATAATGAGGGGTTACGTACAGGTTGACGGATATCTGGCAACTCTGCCCACCCCTCGCACATATGTGAGTGTTCAGATAAAAACATAGCAACGCACAATTTGGTAAAACCATGACCAAATACAAAAAGAGGTTTTGTTTAAACTGTAAAATGGATTTAGTTTAATATGAACCCTCTTGCTTTAATCAGTGGGATTATGTTTAAATCAATTCAATTTATTTGTTTTGTGATTTCCTCAACACATACTGTACAGCATTGCTCAAACAACAGACTTGCAAACACAATTACTTTTATATTTTTGCTAAGATTTTGAATTAGTTTGGTGACAAACTAAAAATATACAAACCAGTTCAAAATATTAGCAAAAATATAAAAGTGTCAATGTTATTGCTTAAAGTTCTCAAGCTTCATTTTGTTTGCAAGTATATATATATATATATATATATATATATATACTGTATAGATAGATAGATAGATAGATAGATAGATGGAAAATCATATGAAAATGATATGTAGGCGTATATGTCAAAGTACTATGGTATCAGCAGTTATCAATATTTAATATATTGCTATAGTACTTTTTGTAAGGGATATTTAAACAAATGTATTAAAGACTCAGCTATCTCATTGACTGGACAATATTATGTCAAAAACACCCAAAACTGCAATGCGGTAGTTTACTCTTCACAACAAATGATGTCATTATGATGAGAATAAGAGAGAAAGACAGAGGCAGAGAGAGATGTTTTAGAAATGATTACATTAATATAGGCATCATACTCTCCATTATCATCTGAAAATCTTTGTTGGGCCATTAGCTGTTTTCTTGTTTCACAGAATCATATTTCAAGAATCATCTGAACTCGTTCAGCTTGAATTGCATCCAAACAATGGGCTTCAATCACGAATTACGAGCAGAACAAAAAAAAGAGTGCAAAAATTGTTTGTAAAATAATTCTTAAAGATATTGTGCATTCGGACCACTGTGACCATTTATGTCAGATGCTTACAAATAATTTGCACAGAATTACTGTTTTATGGATTATGGTTGTTGCTTCTTACAGTGCTTTCCTGTAGCTCAAACAGTAGAGCGAGGCACTTGCAACGCCAAGGTCATGGGTTCAATTCCCAGAGAAAGCAAAAACTGATTAGAATGTCTATGTATTCCTTGAATGCTTTGGATAAAAGTGTTTGCTAAATGCTTAAATGTAAATGCAATATAGAATTTGCGATTGTAACACTTAATAACTTCCAATAATAAGAAATTAAGAAACATTAATAATTCAGATTAATGTTAATTTATAAATATAGGCCTACTATTGTTTAATGTTAATTGATGTTTGTTCATAATAGACTAACTAATGTTATTTTCAAATGTACATACTGTATTAGTAAATGCAGAATTTAACACTAATCTACATAAACAAATGCTGTAAAGGTTTTGTTCATGATGACAAATATATTAAATTAAATACTGTTACCAAATATATGAATTAATGTTCATGTTTCATGACATTTCAATTTAGTTAAAGTACAGTTTTAAGTTCTGCATACAATATGTTCTGACAATTATCAATGAAAGTTATTATTAAGTGGTACTAATAACTAATCATTAGCATTGACACATGTAATGGTAAAACTTTACAATAATGTTCTATTCGTTACCGTTAGTTTGTATTGACTAACAGTGAGCAAAACATTTGTTGCAGATTTTATTAATACTTGTTAACATTCGTTCATAAAAAACTAATGGTCATTGTTAGTTCATGTTCGCTCAGGTCAATTAAATAACATTAACGGATGCAACTTTTGATATTAATAATGTATTAGTAAATATTGAAGTGAGCATTAACTGAGATTAAAGCATGTATTTAAGTAATGTTAAGAAATGGAATCTTATTGTAACTTGTTACCCAGGTAACGCACAGGTAATTGCAACCTCACCTCTGTCGTGTGATGAGGTTGATATAGTGTCTTAGAGCCGTGTGGTACTTGGCCATCTCCTCTGGACCCATATCTCCTGCTGGAGGTTCAGGTTTGGGCGGATAAGCTTCAGCCAGGCTGCTGAGGCACACTATGACACACAGCAGAAGAGCCAGCGGCAGGGTCCAAGATCTCAGCGCGCTTGCCATCTGAAAACCATTGGGAGTCACACAAAGTAGGATGCGCTTTTGATCCAGACAGTCTATGCATAGCCAGTCGACAGAACATTTCAAAGACGCCATTAAACATTTCCTGCAGATTTTCAACTCTTGCTCTATTGATAGCCTCAAGAGATGCTCAATGCTGAACAGTTTTGTCAAGTTCACTCACTGACGTATTTTCTTACAGAGCTGGTCCTGATTCTGATGCAATAATGTTGAAGTTATGATCAACTACAGAGTTAAAGATGCAGAACTCTACTTACTTTGCAATTGATGTTCAGTCCCAGAAGGATTGTGTAGAGCTGAAGTTGGTTATTGGCGTTGATCTGCTCCTTTCTTGCCAGACCATGATGCTTTTATAGCTCAAGAGACCCCAGAGGGAGGTCCAAACCCCACCCAGCACTTACACGCAACCAGAGTGTTAATGATGAACTAATGAGTCATGGGCACAAGCCATCCAACCCTGTGATCTCAATATCTATGAGATTCTGAACATTAACGAGACAGCTGTATAATACTAGAACTACACATTTGCTTTAACTTACATTTTGAAGCTGAAATTATAACTTCTCAGCAGTAAATTTAATATGGAAGCTTGTTGCCACCACAGAATAAAAAGTTAAAAAAAAAGGTAATTGTGACTTTTTATCTCACAATTTTATCATAATATAACAAATATATAATAAACTGGCATTTATAGAAAAAAGTCAGAATTGCCATTTTATTTTTTTATTCCATCATGAAGCAAGCTTCCATAACCGTATTCAGTTAAATAATTCAGCAATAAAGTAAATATTGTGAATATTATTATTAGTTAACCACAAGTATGGGTATATTCCCATTATAGCACGGCCTCAAGTGCCCCATTGTTTTATAGAACATGGTTGCTGTATAATACAAATATTAAGGGCATACATTTTCATTAAAACATAATTTTATTAAGTAAAATCATTTCTGCATTCTCCCACAGGAAGATACATTCCCTCCCCAAAAACTGTCAATTGGTTCTGTGCGGCAGTGCAGAATTCTTGGAGCTGTATTTTTCGACTTGAATTGAATGATCTAGGCCTATTTAATAGTTCAGATTCCAAATTCTTGATTGGATCAGTGTGTGTTTGAAGCCATTGTAAAGTTGTTCATACACACACAACTGCAGTGCACATCAATTGAATTTTACAATAATGTAGGCCTATTCCAGATGATTCCTGATCTGTGTTGCAACTGTGCCGAATTTCTCTCAAATCTCTAAATTACAGACATTAATTTGGAATAAAGACTGGAAAATTAAAGCTGGAAATGTTAATTATACATCATTAATTACTAAATAAGTAATTAACTGTTAACAATTAACTGTTGGTTAATCAATAGTCATCTTGATTTGGATCATTGGAATTAATCTTTAAGTGTTTTAATGAGACCACTATCAGCTCTCAAATTACAAATATTGACCAACAACTTGCTTATGTTTTAGTGCAAGTATCAGGGATTAGATCTGGGAAATGTAATAATATAATAATAATAACAATACATTTTATTTTAGGTGCCTTTCAGATCACCCAAGGTTTCATTCATTAAGCAGAAAAAACAACAATAAGAACAATATTAAAAAACAATGCAAATAAACCTTAAATAAGTAGAAATAAGAATAAGTTACCATGTTAACAAGAATAACAAAAAAAAGTGCTAGACTTGAGGGAACACAATAATCATGAAGGATAAGCCATTTTAAATAAATGAGTCTTTAGTTTAACTTTGAATTGAGACAGTGAGTCTGACTCACGTATGCAAATAATATGGAAATAACTCTCTTGGCAA
Organism: Rhodeus uyekii; assembly: GCA_037043235.1. Classification (NCBI taxonomy): domain Eukaryota; kingdom Metazoa; phylum Chordata; class Actinopteri; order Cypriniformes; family Acheilognathidae; genus Rhodeus; species Rhodeus uyekii. The sequence goes on from JAWRVZ010000160.1 coordinate 468,620, forward strand.
TTTTAGCTGCTATTTTTTTATGTTTGAGGAAATTATAGCTCATTTATATAAATTTGTATGATATCATTCATACAGTTTCGTATGATCTGCCTGTGTGCCCCACTGATGGTTAAAGTTAGGGATGGACCTTCTTCGTGTTTACATTTTTTCAAAATCACATTGTACGAATTCATATGATGAGATCAATGACATAATTTAACACAGTTAATTTTTTTCTCATGAGATTATGAGTTTTATTTCTGTTTGATTTTCTATTAGCTTTGATTTTACATGTTTTATTAATTATGATAATTTACACAAATGAACACAGGTTTCAGATTTTTTTTTGAATGAAGCTTAAATACAATCAACGGAAGTGAAAAGCTAAACGTATTCGGTAAACAAGCTATACCACAGTCATGTGACTTCAACGTCACCATCACTGAGCTCCCGACAACCCGTTTTTATTTTAAAAGCATTTTTTTCACATCATGTTTTTTCTCTCTCTCTCTCTCTCTCTCTCTCTCTCTCTCTGTCTAGTTAGCAACCACCTTTTTCAAGAAAAGTAAAAGCTTTAAACATCACAAGTCAGTAAGTCTATTACTGATATAGTGTTCATGTAATAGAATAAAATGAGAAAATATCTTGAGCTTGTGTTCACCATAGACCTTATTTCAGGCTTTTAACCAAAACCCAATTAAAAAAACCCATTGACTTCAGGACGATGGAATCAGAAGTGCTAAAATGTAAATTTTTTCCAGGTTTGACCTATAAAAATACTTCATCCATGCAGCACTCTATTGCTCATTATGAGACTCTTAATTATCACGGACAGTCATATACATAAGAACCTGCATTCTTCTCATGAATAGCAGTTAAAATGCTTTTTTTCACTCTCAAGTTAGTTCAAGCATTCATGAGTTCAAGGCTAGAGTATTGTAATGCTCTTTTGGGCGGTTGCCCTGCACACTTAACAAACAAACTCCATCTTGTCCAAAACGCAGCAGCTCGAGTTCTTACTAGAACCAGGAAGTATGAGCATATTAGCCCAGTTCTGTCAAACCTGCACTGGCTTCCTATTAAAAAAATATATATTTTAAAATCTAGCAATTTAAAAAAAAATTTTTTTACAAAGCAATAACTGGTTCAGCTCCCCAGTACTTGAGCGATCTCTTAACACATTATAGTCCTTCACGTCTATTGCGATCCCAAAATACTGACCAGCTTATAATACCTAGAATATCAAAGTCAACTGCTGGCGGTCGATCCTTTTCCTATTTAGCTCCTAAACTCTGGAACAGTCTTCCTAATACAGTTCGGGAAGCAGACACACTCTGTCAGTTTAAATCTAGACTAAAAACACATCTCTTCAACCTGGCATACACATAACACATTATACATACATTTTTAATCCAAATCATGTAAAATGGTTGTTAGGCTGCATAATTTAGGTCAGCCGGGACCGGGAACATTCCCATAACGAAGAAGAATACCATCTACGCTGATATTACTCTCTGTTTATTCCGAGGTTACCGTGGTCAGCCGTATCCAGATCAGATGAAGGACTTGCACCTGGACACGAGCACAGCACTGCCCTGAAGTATCTGCTCTAATAGACCCTCCCCTGTGAAGCCCTCGTGAATCCGATCTCCAACTAGCTGGAACTGGATTAAATATTTTGAGTGTCCCGATCTCAATCCGACTTCTGACCAGAAATGTCGTCTATATCATAATCATGCACTGGTTGTTTGTTGTCCCGCGACTGAGCCTGGATTCTCCCATTCTGTTCTTCATTCATTCCGTCACCTTCTGGAGTTTTGGTTCCTTGCCACTGGCTAGTTGGGACACTTCACACTTATTAATCAATATTATTGATTGGCTCTTCTAAAGCTGCTGTTCAGCCAAAACAAACTTTGCTGCATTGTTTTCCTATTATCTCTGTACAGCTGCTTTGAAACAATCTCTATTGTAAAAAGCGTTATATAAATAAAGGTGACTTGACTTGACTCTCCCACTTCTGTTGAATTAATTCTTCTCAACTAATAAATCTACTCATGTTCTTCATTCAACAACTGAGAAATTCGTATTTTTAATGGATTACATTACTTTCTTCCAACATGAATGCATCTTTTGCAGGTCATCAAAGCATATGGGGACTTTCTCTCTGAAGTCCCATAAACGCAAAAATAAATTGCGTAGTGTAAATCCTAATGTTATGGGTGATCATGAAGGCATATAGAAATTGCATAAATCTCATTGGTAGTCTGTACATGTTTTCTAGAGAACATTGTCTTCTGCAAACATAAATATGATCAGCCTACGATGTGTAAGATTGATACAGATTGCTTATTTCGCCGTTTATATTACAGGAACATTTCCCTAGGTTTCTGTTGTAAAATTTTTAGGATTGCATCGGTGGTCGGAGTTGGACAACCAGTGCAACCATAAAAGTCAACGAGGAGAAACAACACACAGTAGATATTGATGCTCACACTTCAACTTATCAGTATGAATAAACACTGAGAAAGCCACGGCAGATAATACAAACACAAACAGATTGGCTGAGTGTTTACACTATAGATAACTCTACAAATAATATCCTCTGACGCTGTGAATGGTGTGCGGATGAGACGGTGCTTGGATGAACTCCACGGAAGAAACGTTTCGATCTGAGAGTGCTCTGCATGTTCAATATAGACACTGTCATATGAAAATGAATGATGTTGGAGTTACAGCTCAATAATGGGAATATCTTTTTACTATGGAACGTGTAATTATATTGATTTTAGGTTTTAGCAGAATTGTGTGTAATAATTCCACTAGGCATGTAATTAAATGATATGACAAAAAATAAAACTATGCGCAGGGTGTGGAGTGATATACAGAATAAACATGACAAAATAAACAGGTTAGAACAGGAAAACCAAATTAAGGCAAAGAAAATAGTTTGTCTGTTGTTTATATAGTACGTGAATGTCCCCTATTTCGTCATATAGAGTGTGAGCTACATCTTTTACTTTTGCTGTCTCTGAATCTTTTGTCTTTTAAAATACAAAATGCACTTTTAAACATGGGTTCTTTAAGGGTAACTGACACGAGGTGTGACGGCATCAGCACTGTCCTGACAGTTGGACATTTTCTTATTCCTTTCTCATATATGTGTGCAATTGAACATATGGGTATGGTCCAGTTAAAAACCAATACAGAAAAGTCCTTCATATCCATTGGGTTGTAGTCAAAAATATTGATTATTGATAGTGGAAAAAAAAACTTTAATATGTTTTATTAAATTAATATGTATTAAGCCATTTTTGGCTTAGGTTATATTTGTGTGAGAACCTATTTAAAAAAAAAAGACACATGGAAAATAAAGAGTTCACTGCCATCATTCAGACAGAAAGGAGCCAAAGAGAAGAACTCTAGACTAAAATAAGCCATTTACGACCGTTTATGAAAAGCCACAATCATTTCTTGTTTTAACCTTGCTACCGTGCGGTCTTCCACTTACGCACAAAAAATCCTGAAACTTCCTGCACTTATAGCTGTCCTCCTGTCTCAGGGATAATCAGAGGAAAACATGGACTTTTTATCAGTGTTATCGTTTATTATTGCCTCGCTAATGTGAGCAGAGTGCTTTGGTAGCGGCCTAGCGTGTTTACATGAGCTGATTCAGTTCTGAGAGACGACCTGAGAGAGACAAAGAAGAACACTGATAGCATAATGTCAGTCCAAAAGAAAAAACATGAGAGAGAGAAGGAGGGAGGGGGAGAGAGAGAGAGAGAGAGAGAGAGAGGACACTTCCAAAGTTTAAGATGCTTTAAATTACTTTCACATTGAAATCACATTTCAGATAAGTGAAAGTTATCACATATTAAAATATGTGTTCGCGTGTGAGTGGCTATGTTGCGATATATGATCCTAAACAATGAAAGTTCATAATGAAAATTTCTAGTTAAGTTGGCTGAGAAGCAGCCAACTTACTGAAATGCTAATAAACTTATTATTATTCTTCTGTACAAAAATGTACACGCTATCTCCTCCTACAGCTTTAGTGCTACAGGCCCCAAAATCAGAACAGGCCGCAGGCTCGAGTTGCTATATCTTTTCTAAGGGATTGGGGGTACGATGTTCGCCCCAGGGGCGAAAAAGCAGCCGAAAAATCCCATTGACTTAACATTGCGACAAACTTTGACGATTAATAACTCAGAGCGAGGATATTGTAGAAACATGTGAATCACGACATTTGAAGAGGGTGATAGCCTCTGTAAAATCATACCACACAATGGGGTGAAAGTTGTACCCCTGGGGTGCTAGAGCTGCCCAAATTTGCCCCATAGAGATGAATGGGGAAGGCTGTCCCATGAAACAGCATCTACTATGGCAAATTGCATTGGGATTTTGAATTGAACATAGCTCTGCATCACAGCGTCACAGAGACAAGGGGGAGGGCTCATTTTACTCAGGCGACCAATGAGTGTCTCAGGATCACAGTGAAGCTATTAAGCCACGCCCTAGCAACCATTTAGAGCACCTTAGCAACCCATCCCATAGACTTCCATTCAAATAGATCGACTTCTATCTCTGGATAGAAAAGTCATAGAAATTTGAGAGCGGGCTCGTAAGACTCTGGACAGCAAACTGCCAATCACCAACGTCTTCAACACTTCCTAGCCACGCCCTAGCAACCATTATCGAGCACCTTAGCAACCAAATGCAAAGCGAGATATCTTCAGTTCTGAATGTCGTAGAGGTATTGTGGTTGGTTTATATCGTTCATACTGACAAGCAGCCTTTGAAGAGACATCAATGGCAGAGGCTTAGCCACTCCTTAGCAACCAAACAGAGAACCCTAGCAACCATTTAGCCAGACCTATATCTCTGCTTCTGAGTGTTGTAGAGACATGGGGGTTGGCTCTATTGACTCATGCTAGCAAACAGGACTTCCAACATGCTACATATGCTAGCAGTGAATAGCTACATGCTAATAGTGCTTAGCTAAGTGTTAAATTGTGCTAGGAATGCCATAGTAACTACCCAGAAGCCCTCACAACTACCTAGTAACATCATAGCAACCACCCCGGATACCCTAGCTACTGCCTAGCAACCACCCAAAATACCCTAGCAACTGCCTAGCAACCCCCTAGCAACCACCCAGGATACCCTAGCAACCACCCAGGATACCCTAGCAACCACCTAGCAACACCCTAGCAACCACCCAAAATACCCTAGCAACTGCCTAGCAACCACCCAAAATACCCTAGCAACTGCCTAGCAACCACCCTGTTTACCCTAGCAACTGCCTAGCAACCACCCAAAATACCCTAGCAACCACCCCAGTTACCCTAGCAACCACCTAGCAACACCCTAGCAACCACCCCAGATACCCTAGCAACGGCCTAGCAACCACCCAAAATACCCTAGCAACTGCCTAGCAACCACCCTGTTTACCCTAGCAACCGCCTAGCAACACCCTAGCAACCACCCAAAATACCCTAGCAACTGCCTAGCGACCACCTAGCAACACCCTAGCAACCACTCTGTTTACCCTAGCAACCACCTAGCAACACCTTAGCAACCACTCAGGATACCCTAGCAACCACCCCAGTTACCCTAGCAACCACCTAGCAACACCCTAGCAACCGCCCCAGATACCCTAGCAACTGCTTAGCAACCACCTAAAATACCCTAGCAACTGCCTAGCAACGAACTAGCAACCACCCTGTTTACCCTAGCAACCGCCTAGCAACACCCTAGCAACCACCTAGGATATCCTAGCAACCGCCTAGCAACCACTCTGGTTACCCTAGCAACCACCTAGCAACACCCTAGCAACCACCCCAGATACCCTAGCAACGGCCTAGCAACCACCCAAAATACCCTAGCAACTGCCTAGCAACCACCCTGTTTACCCTAGCAACCGCCTAGCAACACCCTAGCAACCACCCAAAATACCCTAGCAACTGCCTAGCGACCACCTAGCAACACCCTAGCAACCACTCTGTTTACCCTAGCAACCACCTAGCAACACCTTAGCAACCACTCAGGATACCCTAGCAACCACCCCAGTTACCCTAGCAACCACCTAGCAACACCCTAGCAACCGCCCCAGATACCCTAGCAACTGCTTAGCAACCACCTAAAATACCCTAGCAACTGCCTAGCAACGAACTAGCAACCACCCTGTTTACCCTAGCAACCGCCTAGCAACACCCTAGCAACCACCTAGGATATCCTAGCAACCGCCTAGCAACCACTCTGGTTACCCTAGCAACCGCCCCAGATACCCTAGCAACTGCCTAGCAACCACCCAAAATACCCTAGCAACCACCTAGCAACGACTCTGTTTACCCTAGCAACTCCTTAGCAACACCCTAGCAACCGCCCCAGATACCCTAGCAACCACCTAGCAACACCCTAGCAACCACTCCAGTTACCCTAGCTACCGCCTAGCAACTCCCTAGTAACCACTCTGGTTACCCTAGCAACCACCCCGGTTACCCTAGCAACACCCTAGCAACCACTCTGGTTACCCTAGCAACCACCTAGCAACACCTTAGCAACCACCCCGGATACCTAAGAAACTGCCTAGCAACGCCCTAGCAACCACCCAGAAGACCTTAGCAACCTGTTAATTTCTGATTTCGTAACGTACTTTGTATTTAATGTTTAATTGTGCTACCAACATGCGAAATTAACGTTTCCGGTGCAACGTTCTCAGCCAACTTCTAAAGTTTGTCTCGACGAACTTTATCCTCTCTAGTTTTTATGTTGAAACTCTGTTAACTGCATTGAGTTAGTAATAGAGCACATTTATTATAATTTCTTATGATAAAGTTACTGCTGAACTCTAATTTTCTCTCCTCAGATCCGAACTACCAGGGCAACCATCCATCCAACTATAGTAGTGATATACGTCCCCCCAAATATTCAAATTAATGAACAAATATGTTTTTTTCCAGGGACTAATTCTTTACCTGCAAATAGTTATTTAGCGCTATTAGCCTTAATCCTAAAACTAAAACACAATGCAATTTATATTCAGTACTTACTTCAAAGAGTGCTTAAATCACACATTAAAATTACAGTATATTCAAAAATAAAATAAAAACTGCTGCTGAGTCAAACTTTTGAACTTATATACACATGTAAACTTCATAAAATACTGATAAATATTGACATAAGAGAAACTAATCTCTGGTTTAACCATGTAGTCAAACATTTATATTAATATATGTTAATGTGATTCCATGATGATCAAACCATTATTTTAAAGGGTGGAATATAATATCATCACGGGTTGTTGAATTTTAGAGGGGAAATAAACTACATAGTCAATAAAATCATGATATTTTGATTTGAATAAAAGTTGTAAACAAATAAAAGGTCATTCTTTTCAAATCAATTCAATTAGTTAAATTATATACATTAAATGTAATAGGAACATGCAAATTAGATGGTTTTCAAATGAAAAATAAAGGTTTTAGACTATGCCCTTTTCACACATCTAAATGCCTTATTGTGAAGTTGCTATATTGCCATGTCTTAAATCTTCCACTAGAATATAAATAGCAGATAACAAATAAGTGTAGTAACTCAACTGATGCTAAATGAGTCTTCATGCACACAACCCAACTGATTTCCCAAGAGAGTCAACCTCAGGTTACAGATCCATGAAACTCTCTCTTCTTCAGTCACTATCCTCTTATTAAAACAGACAAATGTCAATTGATGTTCCTTTAAAGATTTACAGCTTAAACGTCTTAAATTATTAAATGCTTACATTTTGTGTCTAGTCTAGGGTCAATAAATTGCTGCCATTAAATAATTGTCATGTAAAAACTTCTCCATTTCTCGACAACACAATCTCATCTCAAAAAGTATCCTGACGTTAATAATCCTAAAAACAATTGAATGTAGAAAAATGTTATCCCCCAATTTGATCAACTGAATGTGACAGATTACAGCCCGGTTTCACAAACAGGGCTTAAATTAATCCAGGATTAAGGCTTAGTTCAATTAGGACATTTAAGTAGCTTTTAGGCTTGCCTGCAGCTCAAACAGTAGAACGTGGTGCTCGCAACGCCAGCTCTCATGGGTTCGATTCCAAGAGAAAGCAAGAACTGATTAGAATGTCAATATGTTACTTGAATAAGTGTTCGCTTTGGATAAAAGCGTCTACCAAATTCATACATTTTATAAACGTGTCTTAGAAAAAAAACATTACTCGTCTGTATCTTCAGACGAAACACCAGCACTGATATATTTTAAGATAAGGCAGTGCTTTGGGAGTTAAAACAGCTGAAACATGCATTTTAGTCCAGGACTAACTTGAGCTATGTCTGTGAAATTGGCATGCATCTTTAAATGAAAAGCTGAGTCTAGACCTTTCATGATTTAAAAAAAAAAAACAGAATGGACATCTAGGCCCTTCAGGTCCTTTTATTACTACTGATAGTAAAATGCTAATATATAGACCTAAAGAAATTGCAACTAATGCCCAGTTCCACATTCGAGGCTTAAGCTTAATCCCAGACTAATAGATGTTTGAGCTGTTTTAACTGAGAGCAACTTGCATTGACATTTCCTAAACTGTGCCAGTGTCATTGTTTTATCTCCAGCTGCACACAAGTAATGTTTATGGCATGTTTATAAAAATTACTTGAATTTTTTAATTCAACTAAGGCCTAGTCCTAGTTTAGTTTTTTTTGTTTGCTCATCTTGTGCCAGGTGAGATTAAATAGATAAATAAATAAAAAACTTTTAACAACGTTCAATACCCAACTGTCAGACATTTTAGTCGGGTGTTTTAGGGTTAATTTACTGTACAAACCAACAAACCCCCAACTTGATACATGCAATTTTAATAAGCCAAGAGAAATTGTGATCAAAATCCACTTGACTCAAAAAGTGTCATTTTTTAAATTCATTGTACATTCAAATCTACATTATGGAATGATCAAAATCTCAACATTTTAAATATAATGCTTCAATGGTAATCTAATTGAAAAATATTGATTCAATTATTTATTTTATTTAACTATTACTTTACTTTTTTATATTGTTCATGTTCAGTTATATATAAATTTTTTCAATGACAAAATATCTAGTTTAAGGTTTTAGTAGTTTTGGAAACAATGGGGCAAAAAGAAAATAACATTTGAAACTATAAATCAGATGAACTCATATGTGACAATTAACTAAAAATTCATAACTACAATGTAAAAAAAAAATTATGGAGCATGTTTTACAAGAAAATACTATTTCAGTCTGTCTCCTTCAAAATACTTTATTTCAATGTTATTTGGTTTCTTTATTGTGAAATTTACTAGCCATTTCTGAGTGGAAATTGTTTCTACATCATTTTTTCAGTGTAGAGAGATACAGATGTATTGGTAATGGCTTGCTCCATACATTTCATTTAATCTGTTTATTTTAAACACTGACTGTCATTTTTCTAAATGGATCTTCTGATGCAACAACTGAGAAAAATACATGAACTCACAGATGCCAGTAATGACATAATCAATAATGCACCGTAAAACAAGCATAATACCCATAAATAGATACATGCTCAAAACTAGCAAATATTCCAGTACACCACAAAATATTAATATTAATTCTTGCATCAAATAGCCACAATTTTAACCTAAATGGAAAAAAAGTATCACCAAATTTGAAACGCATTTGAAGCACTTTGTTGTGTATCTCTCCTATATTTTCCTTTCCAACAATAAAAATGAGAAAAACACTATTACCTCTAACTCTTTATTACTCTTACATCTACGTCAGACTGCATGAATTAATGCAGAATAAGTGCTGTTCATTTGTGACTAATCCTCCAGTGTCATATAGAGCGGCTGTAATGAAGCAGCACGCCTCGTTGTGTAATTACAGTCATTTATCTCAGCACACACCTCTGAATTCTCATTCCAGACTACAGGTTTTCTTACATCTGAGTATATGGGTGGATTTTATACCATATAAGGGTTTTAAGTATGGCCACTGACAGAGACCCTTTGAGCTGTGCTTAATCGGTACAAGTGTAGTATATGGTGGTTTTCAATTTTAGTGGCATATTTTTGTATTTTAGGTTCGGGAATAGCATTCTGAGCTCTGATATACACTCACCTAAAGGATTATTAGGAACACCTGTTTAAAGCAATTAGCCAATCAACCAATCACATGGCAGTTGCTTCAATGCATTTAGGGGTTGGTCCTGCTCAAGATAATCTCCTGAACTACAAACTGAATGTCAGAATGGGAAAGAAAGGTGATTTAAGCAATTCTGAGCGTGGCATGATTGTTGGTGCCAGACGGGCCGGTCTGAGTATTTCACAATCTGCTCAGTTACTGGGATTTTAACACACAACCATTTCTAGGATTTGCAAAGAATGGTGTGAAGAGGGAAAAAATTCTAGTATGTTGCAGTCCTGTGGGAGAAAATGCCTTGTTGATGCTCGAGGTCAGAGGAGAATGAGCGACTGATTCAAGCTGATAGAAGAGCAACTTTGACTGAAATAACCACTCGTTACAACCGAGGTTTGCAGCAAAGCATTTGTGAAGCCACAACACGCACAACCTTGAGGCGGATAGGCTACAACAGCAGAAGACCCCACCGGATACCATTCATCTCCAATACAAGTAGGAAAGAGAGGCTACAATTTGCAAAAAATGTTTTCTGGTCTGATGAGTCTCGATTTCTGTTGATACATTCAGATGGTAGAGTCAGAATTTGGCATAAACAGATCGAGAACATGGATTCATCATGTCTTGTTACCGCTGTGCAGGCTGGTGGTGGTGGTGTAATAGTGAGGGGATGTTTTCTTGGCACACTTTAGGCCCCTTAGTGCCAATTGGGCATCGTTTAAATGCCACGGCCTACATGAGCATTGTTTCTGACCATGTCCATCCCTTTATGGTATGGACATGTATTATTTTCAGATGTAAGAAAACCTCTCTTCCTGACTCCAGACACTTCAGACGTGTTTTCCTAAGCTCCTGCTCTGACCTGCTTTGCCCTTGCGCAGCATTCTGTCTGTTTTTTTCTCTGACCCGCTGCTACTGGACTCCTGACAATATTGAAATGGAATTGATCAACTGGTCAATCAGCGCGATCGACAAGATTTTTTCACAAAGGCAGGCAGCTCCGGGAGAGCCCACCTGCCCGGACGGGACGTTTGCTGCTGGGTATGCAATGGACCCATGGAACAACTGGCAGGTCCTGTGCCTAGAGGCACTATCGATTGAAGATGCAGAAGATTTATATATGATTGGATTACTGATAGCGGGATTCCTATTCTTTGGCTTCGGAATTTTCCTGACTTATCGGAAGATTGGGAAGACAGCTGCGAGCTAATTCACCGAGCCGCTGTCTGTGGATATGAAGAATTGCCTCGAGGCCGTGTCTGACCGTGTGAAGGAATTAGATCTGCGAGTGGTTAAGATTGAGGAACTGACTCGTAACCTATGTGAACTGTACCGCAACAACACAGTCGGGACAGCGAGACAGTTTGGTGATCTTTCACGGATGGTATCTGGTCTGGCTATGAGGTTGGACACGGTGCTGAGGACCAGAACTGAACTTGACTGAACTGATTATGATCCGGACAAATTACCGAAGATCGAAAATGGATTATTAAAAAAAGGGACTTTAAGACTTTTCTGCCTCTATTTCTCTGTTGGGAATCCAGCATGATGACGTCAGCCTGGTCGCCCTTATCTTCCTTCAGGGACAAAGCCACAGAGCTGTTCTCATAACATCTGATGCTGTGACTAACTAACTCTCTCCCTCTCAACCGTCTGAGTGTCCTGCCTATCTGTTCTTATCTATTCCACCCCCAAAACTCCAAAAAAATTCCTACACGTGACCTCGTGGACTGTGTGTGTAAAAATTGCATTATTATGTTCCTATGTGTAATGTATGTAACGCTTCCTAATCTGCATTCTGTAATTTCTGGAAAAAGTATGGCGGCGCGTGCACACGCAGCGGCTAGGAGACTTGACTCCAAGTTTAATTTCGTTACACTGTACTTGTACATGTGAAATGACAATAAATTATCTATCTATCTATCTATCTATCTATCTATCTATCTATCTATCTTATGACCACCATGTACCCATTCTCTGATGCTGCAGGATCCAACAGGATAATGCACCATGTCACAAAGCTTGAATCTTTTCAAATTGGTTTCTTGAACATGACAATGAATTCACTTGTATTAAAATGGCCCAACAGTCACCAGATCTCAACCCAATAGAGCATCTTTGGGATGTGGTGGAACGGGAGCTTCGTGCCCTGGATGTGCATCCCTCGAATCTTCATCAACTGCAAGATGCTATCGTATCAATATGGGCCAACATTTATAAAGAATGCTTTCAGCACCTTGTTGAACCAATGCCGTAGAATTAAGGACATTTTTTGCAAAATTTTTACCTCTTCCTAGGGGGGCGTGACAGAAAATAATTGAGAAGCACTGGTATAAAGTCATTGTTCATTGTAAATGTATTTTATATGTAGAATGAATGATATATAAAAAAAATCTGAGCTCGTGGTCTGCTGGCCAGGTAGGTGCCCCCCCAAGCACAAAAGTGAAACTCCGCCTATGATCCATGGATTTAAATTTCATATTCAAAACCTCAAACAAAATCCGATTTTGAAATTGTAACATTTTACAAAGAAAGCTGCAGTCCAGGTTTAAATGGTTAAAGTTTTCAGTTAAAATTTTAATGTTTTCAAATTCACTATATTTACATTATGTAGAGGCAAACATGCCAAAACCACAGGGGGAAGAAAACTAAAAATCAAACAAAACCCATTTCAAATAGGAAATAAATTTGAACTCAAAACATGAAACAAACAAAATGTAATATACCGTGTATATTCTTAAAACATAAATCACTACAATATCAATCTTTTGCTTAAAAGGCTTACAAAAAGTAGACCTCTTAGCTGCTCTTCAAAGAGTACAGATTTTATACAAATTCTAACAAAGAAACAACATCACAAGATTTCTGTAACATCCTCTGCTCTCCCTAGGATAGTTTCTACCATCTTAGGCAAGAAGCACTCTAGAAAATGCAAGAAGTCTTGAAAGATGCCTGCAGAATCAGGACTGGGGTGAAAACGGAGGACAACCTTGGTGCTTTCATTCCCGCCGACGACTTCTGCAACCATTCTGAACTCCAACATATCTTGAAGTTTCTCCCCTTTCTCCACAATGCTCTGCGTCACCCTGCTTTCAATGTCAACACAGCCTCCTTCAGGTTTGGAAGTCTCATCACTAGTCTTCAAGAGATCTCTCCGCACTTTCCGTCGGCCTGCCCAAACACAGTTCCTCTGAGTCCAAGTCCAGTGGACCGGTTCTGGGTGCTCCATATCAACATCTAATCTCTGTCTTTTAGCTTGCACAGCGGTCGAGGTTGAAGGACCCTCCTCCGTTATAAGAGGCCTCTTCTTACCAGCTTCACTTTTGGCTTGGTTACTATTCACCTCCATTTTATTTCCATCTCCGTTGGATTCATCCAGACTTTGACTAAGGTCTACAGTTTGAGTTTCCACTGAGGGTGAACATTTTAAGATTTCTTGAAACACCATCTGCACAGCAGAGCAGACCTTTGCAAACCAAAGACCCCTAAAACCCTTCCCAGCCAATGCCAGTTGGGCACGCAAGGGTTCTGGGAGAACGGCTGCCTTGAAAGGGATGCTGACCTCCAAAATCTTCTCAGTCTCGACCTTTGAACGGGGTCTTGCTTCACTTGGCGGTGCAAAGAGCCGCACGAGGCCCCAAGATTTCCCCTTGGATGATTTGCGCTGGTACTGCAAACTGCGGCAGTACTTTTCAGCCTCGCAGCATTCCCTCTTGAAGCTCTTTTGAGTTCGTTCGTTAAGGTTCCCGGCCACATTGTGGTTTAGCTCAAACGGATCCAGCACATTCATAGGGCCCAGTTTAGGGGCAGAGGAGCGCTTCGGTTTGGGACTAGAGGCTTCTGCGGCGTTTACCGCTTCCTTGTCACTTCGAAGGAAGTCTGTAATAGGCAGCACACGGCCGTCTCGCAGAGACACCACTGATGCAGGGAAATCAAACTCTGAGTAAAAGGTGTAGAATCCAAAAAGCAAAGTGCCTGAAGGAAAGTGAGAAGTAGAAAGTTATAGGGAGAATAACAATTCTTCACATGACAATTTACATGTCTACTGATGCCCATAAAGACAGTAGTACACTCAAAAACAGTTTCATCTGGTTGTGCACAAAAGGAATTGGCAATATGTATATATAAAAAAAAAAAATTTAAGTCGAAATATCAGATTATATTAGATGACAGAACTGTTGAAGAAAGTTTAGGTTTGTTGGGTGCTGCCCCTTTAAGGATGCTAATTCTGTTGCCATGGGAGATCAAAGTAAGAAAAAGAAAAGAAAAACCACTGAGAGAAAGCAATGTTCTCATTAAAACCTTGCTAGACTTTTACTACAATTACAGTACAAATTTACAATTTAAACTTTATATTCCCAGCGTGGGGAGTAATTAATATGTTGTTTAAGTAAATTGATAGTTTCTGATGTGAAAATGTATATAGATCGCTATTTGAAATTAGCACCTAAACGTCTAATATTATACGCTTATTTTTTATGTTTGTGTAGCTATTTACTGTGTTTTACGTTGCTTGTTGAAATGTTAATGCAATATGTTACATTTAGTTGATAAAATTTAATATGCGTTTGTGACGCAGAGAATGTTTGATGTAAATAATACTAAATACTAATTGTCACAGTTTGACCACACACACACACACACACACTCAACAAACTTTAACTACAACAACGACCAAATGTGTACAATGCAAGTTCTACACCAGAGGAATAAAGGACAAAATCAAAATCCAACTTAATGTTATCATTTCATCGGTAACAAGGATAATGGACATTTTTATGGTAATTAAAACAATGATAAATGCATGTTGAATATGGTAATTTTGTTAATTAAATCTATGATGAAAAATGTTCGTTGACGATATATTTTCCAAAACTAATGACAACACCAACATCATTAAACAATAACTAATGATATCAATGTTCAATATCATTGAAGAAAAAACAGACAAATCTAATGCGTGTATGAACTGTTATAAATCCATATATATAACAACTAATGAACTGTAATAAATCCATACATAGTTCTCTTGACTATTTGCGATTGTTTGCTGAATAACTGCATTTATTCAAACTCTGAGTAACAATACAGTCTTTTCTGATGTTGTTTTAATTGAAAAATATTAAGTGTAATTTGGAATCACTAGCGGGCGGATCTAGGCATGGCTGGGCTGAATACACAATACTGTGTGAAATAACCTCTCCCAATTACTAAACAACACTTTTCATACTATATTTCTATGAATATTTTCAGTTTTGAAAGAAAACTTTCCCACGTTAGTCCCTGCTGGTAGATGTTGTAGAAAAAGAATGTTCAGCATCTTATAGTTTCAAAAGCAACTTCACATTCTAACAAAATAAAACATTTGAGGAACAAATTATACTTATTATTCTGGTAGATAAATTATTAGTTTAGAAAAACTAGTACAGCTGGGTGGGTCAACATTAGCCAAACAATTACCATCCAGACAAATGGCAATAGGCTGATCCCAGAGGAAACATTTCCCTATTTATTCTGGGAATTCATTACCCACAGAGGATAGATGCAACGCTGGCTTTGTTTACATGCACATCAACATGTGATAACTTATCAAAATAACACAGTGCATTGAAATACGGTTGAGAACCAGTTTACAAAATGTTTTAAATACCAGATTATTACCTTGTTTCATTGAAATGCATATATGCTTGGAATTACATGTGGCTGATTAAATGATGATTGAAAACAGGTTAACATGTCACCTAAAGCGTAACCGGTTTAAGAATGTTTGTGTGAACGCTCACTGATAAGAGCTGAAAGCATATGTGGCACTTACAGAGATCTTCAGTGTTTTTGCTGGGTGGCACACCGAAAGGTTGACTAGGAAATGTACAATCCCACTCTTCAATAACGCACTCTTCTTCCTCACCTACACAAACAAAACCCATTAACAGAGCTGTGGGATATAATCATTTTTACAATGCATTGTGATACTGATGTGAACAATTTTCCACCGATGCATAAAAACAAAAGAATCTTTGAAAAGAAAATGTACTTAAATAGACATAACAACGTTAATGTGTTGTTTAATTGTTATTAAAGTATGCTACTCTTATTATGTATTATAAAAAAGTAGTCATTTGAGATATTTATGGAAAAAAAAAACATGCAGGAATATAAAAAGTGCAGGATGTGCTTGATGTTCAATGCTCAATTTATTACTGCAGTTGATAAGACAAAATCCTGAATTCCGTTCTCTTTAGAGGCGTATCGCACTTGAACGGTCAAATATTTCAAAATATCTGTCTTGAGGAGTATTGAAGTAAACATTGGTTATGCGTTAAGTGAACGTAAACAGTTTGAGGGAAATCTGATGTGTTAGATATATTAATATAATAAATACATTTTGTAACTTTAATAAATCAATTTATATGTAATTAATAAACGAAAGACTGCCGTGGTTTTTACTACATTTAATTATTTAATTGCTGTATTTCTTACTTGACAGCTTCGGTTAAATAGATGACAAAAAGAAAATACAATATTAGAAAGAAACAAACTAAACTAGTTATTTGCATCTTTGTTCTTAAAATAACTATATTGTGATTATTAATGTTACAGTTATTAATAAAATAATTGAATCGTGAGGCAAGTTAAGATTCAGACCTCTAATTATTAATACGGACCTCATATCGTTTAGTCTGGTTTCCTATTGCTTCTGAATATTTCTTTGAAAAACAGTCAACAAAATATGTATTAAGACAACTGATTAAGGAAGTTAAATAAACAGTAACGCACAGGCCATGTTCTTGAGCTGATTCACAGAGGGAAGCACAGGAGGGTCTCGATTCTGAAGATAGAAGATCACCAGAAGTGTGAGAGCATAATTGTTCAACAACGGTCCAGGGCCAGACATGTTCCCTGTGAAATTAGAAATGGGGTTTAACTCAGAAAACTACAAGCAAAATTACAAAAAACAAACTTTCAAACTTTTCAGTTGTTTCCTTTCACCAATTTCAAGGCGTATTTTGGAATATCGGATAAGAAAAACTCTGAATGGAAATGCCAAGTTACACATTTTAAAAAATGTGCGTCTACTCAATTGAGTCAGATAAACATTATTTGACAAGAATAAACTATGTGCATAAACTATGATGGAATTATATTTAAAGAATAAACACTTCGAAGCACATCAAAAAAGCAATAACTGAACTAACCAGCGGACCAATCTGAAAATCCATTTCGGTCATTCTAAAATGCCTGAGCAAAGTCTGTGGACAAACTGTTTTAATATAAACACCTTCCATAACTCTCTAACAACTGCGTTCCCAAACAGCAGGTCTCCGCCTCCGAAAGCAAGTCAGCTTTATTGCGTTTCGGCTGCAAGCTGGTCATTTACAGGGAGTGCAGAATTATTAGGCAAATGAGTATTTTGACCACATCATCCTCGTTATGCATGTTGTCTTACTCCAAGCTGTATAGGCTGGAAAGCCTACTACCAATTAAGCATATTAGGTGATGTGCATCTCTGTAATGAGAAGGGGTGTGGTCTAATGACATCAACACCCTATATCAGGTGTGCATAAATATTAGGCAACTTCCTTTCCTTTGGCAAAATGGGTCAAAAGAAGGACTTGACAGGCTCAGAAAAGTCAAAAATAGTGAGATATATTGCAGAGGGATGCAGCAGTCTTAAAATAGCCAAGCTTCTGAAGCGTGATCATCGAACAATCAAGCGTTTCATTCAAAATAGTCAACAGGGTCGCAAGAAGCGTGCGGAAATACCAAGGCGCAAAATAACTGCCCGTGAACTGAGAAAAGTCAAGCGTGCAGCTGCCAAGATGCCACCAGTTTGGCCATATTTCAGAGCTGCAACATCACTGGAGTGCCCAAAAGCACAAGGTGTGCAATACTCAGAGACATGGCCAAGGTAAGAAAGGCAGAAAGTCGACCACCACTGAACAAGACACACAAGCTGAAACGTCAAGACTGGGCCAAGAAATATCTCAAGACTGATTTTTCTAAGGTTTTATGGACTGATGAAATGAGAGTGAGTCTTGATGGGCCCGTGGCTGGATTGGTAAAGGGCAGAGAGCTCCAGTCCGACTCAGACGCCAGCAAGGTGGAGGTGGAGTACTGGTTTGGGCTGGTATCATCAAAGATGAGCTTGTGGGGCCTTTTCGGGTTGAGGATGGAGTCAAGCTCAACTCCCAGTCCTACTGCCAGTTTCTGGAAGACACCTTCTTCAAGCAGTGGTACAGGAAGAAGTCTGCATCCTTCAAGAAAAACATGATTTTCATGCAGGAAATCATGAACGCTCCATCACACGCGTCCAAGTACTCCACAGCGTGGCTGGCAAGAAAGGGTATAAAAAAAGAAAATCTAATGATATGGCCTCCTTGTTCACCTGATCTGAACCCCATTGAGAACCTGTGGTCCATCATCAAATGTGCGATTTACAAGGAGGGAAAACAGTACACCTCTCTGAACAGTGTCTGGGAGGCTGTGGTTGCTGCTGCACGCAATGTTGATGGTGAACAGATCAAAACACTGACAGAATCCATGGATGGCAGGCTTTTGAGTGTCCTTGCAAAGAAAGGTGGCTATATTGGTCACTGATTTGTTTTTGTTTGGTTTTTGAATGTCAGAAATGTATATTTGTGAATGTTGAGATGTTATATTGGTTTCACTGGTAAAAATAAATAATTGAAATGGATATAAATTTGTTTTTTGTTAAGTTGCCTAATAATTATGCACAGTAATAGTCACCTGCACACACAGATATCCCCCTAAAATAGCTAAAACTAAAAACTACTTAAAATATTTATACAAAAATATTCAGCTTTGATATTAATGAGTTTTTTGTGTTCAGTGAGAACATGGTTGTTGTTCAATAATAAAATTAATCCTCAAAAATACAACTTGCCTAATAATTCTGCACTCCCTGTATTATATAGTAATACCTTGAGATATGAGCGTCCCGACATACGAGTATTCAGAGATCCGAGCAAGCCTTCAAGCTATTTTTTGTTTTTGAAATACGAGTAAAGATTTGAGATGAGCAGCTAACAGACGCTGAGCTGGGTGATCGAGCACTCTGAGCAGCCCACATGCCTCACTCCTTCACTTCACGTGTTCGTTGCAGTGTTGCCAGATTGGACTGACGATTTCCAGCCCAACTATAGCAAAAAACCCGCCCAAGACCCAAATTGTTGACGGGGGACCTACACGTGATTGTTGACGTGGGGGGGGGGGGGGTTGTTTTAGTGGAATTTATATGCATTTGTAGGCTTGTTTTAATGGAATTTATATACATATATATATGAAATTTGGGCGAGTTTGTCATGCAAAACAAGCCCAATTTTTATAGATCAACCTAATGCATTTTTTTCCGGTCGGACGTAACCAAAAGGAGCCCAATTGGGCGGGAACCCGCCCAATCTGGCAACA
The DNA here is from genome assembly GCA_037043235.1 of Rhodeus uyekii. Classification (NCBI taxonomy): domain Eukaryota; kingdom Metazoa; phylum Chordata; class Actinopteri; order Cypriniformes; family Acheilognathidae; genus Rhodeus; species Rhodeus uyekii. The sequence continues at coordinate 488,174 of JAWRVZ010000160.1, forward strand.
CTGGTTCGTTGACTTCCATACGCATCTCCGCGAGTCTTCCTGTGGTGTGCGTTTATACATTTATGGGGTAATTGCATATGATTTCCACTAGAGGGCCACCTTGATTTTGCAGCGGGTGTTACCGGAGGTGACGAGTAATTTGGGAGTATTAAACTGGGAGCAGCTCGAGTTATGCGTCTTCAATAATAATAAATATGAGGTCCAGAGTCATACATTATTGTGCGTGTAGTCTATCCAATACACCACACGGGAAGAAACACTACACTTTCGTATTTCGTTACCTACGTGATTTACGTAATCTATGTAATCCCTCCTCCTCCTCCGCACATGCCGCCATTAGCCGCTACTGGATCGTCTGTCTCGAAGGCAAGAACTCATAATTAAAACCGCATTTTATTTTATATCACAGGAATCCTTATACAGTAATACCTCGGTTTACGAGCGACGTGGTATACGAGCAAATCGGTGTACGAGCATGGAGGGTCGAATCGGTGTACGAGCATTGTATCGGTGTACGAGAAAAAATTTCCCTCACCCATGCGCAGTTTTGTGTGGAAAAAGTTCTAGCTCAGCATCCTTGTGCGCATTTTTACATGAAATATCCTAATGACAGCCTCTCATAACACAGTCAGGAGGTTCCAACCTCTTTATAACAGCTTAACTCATTCATTGGCTGCATCATTCACCACAGTGACACTTTTATAAGTGATTTACAGAAGTTTTTACCTAGTATTTCAACATTAATTAATTGTGATCGCTATTGTTCACGTAGTGAAACGGTTTTAGCCAAATAATAAACAAAGTAATAGGGTTTGACAAACCATATTTTTATACAAACAACAAACAAGCCTCTCCTACAAATGAGCACTGTTTTCATGTTCATCGGACCTGCCGTTTCTCTGCAGTATCGGCAAAAGCGCAAGGAGTAAAATCTGACTCTACCCCATGAGCGGGGCTCGTTTTAACAGACAGCGGGTTAGTTGTAACACCACGTTATCCAATGCAAGTTCATTCACGTATTTTTATTTGTTTAAAGTTGCGTCTTGATGATCATAAGCATAACTTCTGAATTAAATATATTTTTTTTCCTTTGTTCAAAACACAACAAATGTAAAAAATAATTTAATGACATGAAAAACGTTTTAATAGGTTAATACAATGCAAAATATATGATTATTGATGCAACTTGTTCAATGCGGCGTAGCAGCCACTATGTGTTTTTCACGTCTTTCAAAATGGTACCATCTTTTAGCCAAGAAGATGGTAATCATAACAATATAAGATTAGACTAACAATCTTTCACACATTCTTTGAAAATCAAAAAACAACTACTATAACAAAAAATATTTACATGCTGTCAAAAGAGTTTTTCCTGTGGTTCTCATCCAAACTTCGATGAAATTTCTCGAAAAATTGCCATTCATTCGTTCGAGGCTCCCGCGAATTCGTTCATACGCGGCTCCCGCGATTTCGTTCGTTCATGCGGCTCCCGCGAATTCGTTCATGCGGCTCCCGCGGTTTCGTTCGTTCATGCGGCTCCCGCGGTTTCGTTCGTTCGCGGCTCCCGCGGTTTCGTTCGTTCGCGGCTCCCGCGGTTTCGTTCGTTCGCGGCTCCCGCGGTTTCGTTCGTTCGCGGCTCCCGCGGTTTCGTTCGTTCGCGGCTCCCGCGGTTTCGTTCGTTCGCGGCTCCCGCGGTTTCGTTCGTTCGCGGCTCCCGCGGTTTCGTTCGTTCGCGGCTCCCGCGGTTTCGTTCGTTCGCGGCTCCCGCGGTTTCGTTCGTTCGCGGCTCCCGCGGTTTCGTTCGTTCGCGGCTCCCGCGGTTTCGTTCGTTCGCGGCTCCCGCGGTTTCGTTCGTTCGCGGCTCCCGCGGTTTCGTTCGTTCGCGGCTCCCGCGGTTTCGTTCGTTCGCGGCTCCCGCGGTTTCGTTCGTTCGCGGCTCCCGCGATTTCGTTCGTTCGCGGCTCCCGCGATTTCGTTCGTTCAAGACTCCCGCGATTTCGTTCGTTCAAGACTCCCGCGATTTCGTTCGTTCAAGACTCCCGCGATTTCGTTCGTTCAAGACTCCCGCGATTTCGTTCGTTCAAGACTCCCGCGATTTCGTTCGTTCAAGACTCCCGCGATTTCGTTCGTTCAAGACTCCCGCGATTTCGTTCGTTCAAGACTCCCGCGATTTCGTTCGTTCAAGACTCCCGCGATTTCGTTCGTTCAAGACTCCCGCGATTTCGTTCGTTCAAGACTCCCGCGATTTCGTTCGTTCAAGACTCCCGCGATTTCGTTCGTTCAAGACTCCCGCGATTTCGTTCGTTCAAGACTCCCGCGATTTCGTTCGTTCAAGACTCCCGCGATTTCGTTCGTTCAAGACTCCCGCGATTTCGTTCGTTCAAGACTCCCGCGATTTCGTTCGTTCAAGACTCCCGCGATTTCGTTCGTTCAAGACTCCCGCGATTTCGTTCGTTCAAGGCTCCCGCGAATTCGTTCTCTCGCGGCTCCCGCGAATTCTTCTCTCCCTCCCGCGAATTTGTTTGTTTGCAGCTCCCATGAATTCGCTCCCATGTTCCACGTCTTTAACTCTGGATTATCACTTCGTTTGGTTTCTGCACTATTATAATAAATTCACTCATTTGCTTTCATCCTTGCTTTCCCCTCTCCCCCCTCCTCCCTCCTCTGTCTCCTCCAAGCAGGCTGCTCAAACCTGAAGTGCATTACAGTAAATTGTCAAGTATTTTTAGAGTTTAATTGTCAATTATTAATTAGTATTTATATGAGATCTTAATGGTTACAATTTTAACTAATTAATAGGGTAAAACAAAAAAAAATATTTTAAAATGGGCATTTGTGGTCATGTGGAACGAATTAATTGATTTTTAGTGCATTCTTATGGGGAATTTTGTTTTGGTGTACGAGCATTTTGGTTTACGAGCTCGCTCTTGGAACGAATTAAACTCGTAAACCGAGGTATTACTGTATACTATAATTTGTGCATGTGTGTGTCTCTATAGCAATTAAAACATGTTTTTTCCTTTGTTATTAGCATTAATAAGGGAGTTTTTTAGAGGGCAGGAACAGATTAATTTTGTTCCTGTTATTTCTTATGGTACAAGCAATTCGATCCTGGAACGGATTATGCTCGTATCTTAAGGTATTATTGTACGGTATATGAAAATATATATAACTATATATATATATATATATATATATAAGTAGTTGCTTCTACTACTGCAACAACTTCCATTATTCTTGGTGATATTTAGCGACAGTTTATCAGGAAGTGTCGATTTTATTCTCTTTGGCTTACTTACAAATGTTTTATGCTAAATTTCCGAATATGCAAATATGATGAGCAACATTGGAGGAAACATATCTATAGCAAATCTCCAGGTCATTCAATATTAAATCACAAGAAAAAAGTAGTTATTTTTTGCAATAGAAAACTGATTGTTGATTTTAGAGCCATTTAAAATATAAAGCTACATTACCTGCTAATTGTTTCTGCTTAGCCCATAATCGGATGGCGTAGACTAAGGGTCGCAGTCTGGAATCGATGCCTGAACACAACTGCAGAAATCGAGTGTTTCTTACTGCCAATCTGGTGCAAAAAGGAAAGGCATTATAAATGAATATGCAAACAAAGTGGTTCATTTTACAAAATGAACTTAAGTTTTCAACCTATTGTTGATTGTGATGTCTCCTTGGAGGTTGAGCTCTCGATGACTGAACTTGACCACAGGAAGTCGGGCAGTGCTGAGCGTCTGTACTTTGTGCACTCCTGGAACGCACTTCCTCAAAATGGTTCCAACAAGCTCCAAAATGTCAGCAGGACTGGCAGTGGACAGGTCAATGTCGGACAAGATGGAGTCTTCAGAATGGCAATCCTCCGACTGATTTTCTCCCGTCTGTTGAAACGAGTGTTTTTACACAATTTACAAATAGATGTAAAGAGATTCATTATTTGATATTTGAGTTCACGGATGTCCAGTATTAGTGTTGCTAACGCACCGATCCAGAAGACTTTGCCCGAGCTTGAAATGCTTTGGTGTTCTCAAGGTCGAGGAACAGATCAAGGTCACAGGAGTGAATCCCAAACGTATTCACAGAGGAGCCAAAGGGTACAATTTGGCAATCTATAACACATGACAGATAGACTGAGCAACTTGACTTTCATTTTTATCAATAGAAAATGAATAGGGAAACAATATAAATACAGCTGAACATTCACAAGGAGACGCACATGCAGACAGAATTTTGAGTAAAAAAATAAGCAATTACCAATTCTGTGGGGTGTAATGGAAAAGTCATATAACAGGTAGTGTAACAAACTATTGTTGCCAGGGAGTAATAATTAACGAGTAAAGAGTAAGAAATTAAACTAAATAAGGCTAGCACTGACTTTTGATACATCAAAAAGGATATCTAAAAAATTTAAATATTAAGCCAACTACTTACTGTTGATTGGATTTTGACACATAACTATTAAACTGATTTTTATTTTATTTGTATCCCGAGATCTTAAGCTAATATTTAAATAAATTTAATGCTGTATTTGCAAGTCCATGGTTCAAAAATGTTGGTTAACAGACAAATTTACTTGAATTTGACCGTTTTTGTTTAAAGTAAACAGGTTAAATATTCAATTAAAATTTGTTTTTATTTTTAAAATGATTTATATACAGGGCTGCATAACTTATCCAAATATTACACTGCGATTATTTATATTGTATTATATTTTATAATATATATATTATATACATATAGATATAGCGATATGATCACTTTGTTGCTGGGCTTTGATGTAGACACAAACCTCTTTATTTGTGAATCCAATCAAATTATTAATAATAATAAAAAATTAGTTGTAACTTTAAAATGAAGATATAAATACTTTACTGTTGTAAATTACAATTGTACTGTAAACAAATAGTGAGTTATTTAAAAAAAATTACATTACAAGTTATAATACAAATATTTACATTTAAATTCTTCACTTTTATTTGGGCAGATTCTGGAAACATTATTTTTGTTTTTGGAGATTATACAACAGTGAAATACTACGCAAATAGTGTGATTCTACCGCACACAGCATTTCTAAATAGATGTTAAACTCACAGATGAAGTTTACTTCATTCGATTTACGCATTAGCTTTTCATAAACTCACAAACCCTATTTTGGAAACCCTGGTCTAGCGATAAAGATGATGGAAATCTGGTTCAGGTTTGAGTTAAAAGTGGACCTGGAAAGAACTCTGTGAAGACTTCCTGCAGCAGCTGAACTAGGAGATCTCTCACTTTCTTTTCATTGTCCGTCAGCTCAAAACTCTCCACCACCTTCTGCATCTGGTCATTTACCTTTTACGCGCACACACACACGCACAGAAAAAAAGAAAAAGGTAAAAATGAGGAAAAAGCTTTAAAAGCCAAGAAAGCTGTGTGAATATGGAGCGCTCTCTCTTACAGATGTAGCCTTGCAAAGCTGGAAGTTGAGTTTGTCCAGGCTGATCTGGGTGTTTTTGGGTTTCCCCCTGCTGGTCAGTTTGAACTCTTTCCTCTCTCTGGGCTTGACGCGGAGCTGGAGTCCGTTGAGCTGATGCTGTAGCTGTGCCAGAGCTGTCTGAGCGTTCTGTGGCTCAGAGAACTCCACTATAGCATACAGACCCTACACACAACAACAACTCACATTAACTCAAAATAACCCTATAAACCCTACTGTACCATATCTGATGTTCACATTTCTAAGGCATCTAAATTATCCATCAAATAAGCCGAAAACCCTGATGAAATCTACAAAACCTTCTGTGATCTGATTGATAGATTATATGTTTTAAGCAAAGCTTTTTAGTATCATTCTAAACATTTCCCCCTAATGTTTCTTACTAATATTTCAAGATGAACCTTTCCTGGACTGTAAATTTATCCATTCATCACTTTACAGAGAATTCTATTTAAAATGAGAGGCTTTTAATGAATGATTATCTCTCAATCATCATCTGCATTATATATTTTGCCCCCAACAATGAAAAATAGAGATTCAATCATTAAATTTATCATGTAAATATCATCTTAATAAGACGTATTATTGGGAGACAGATTGACAGCTGATATATGCATTTTATTAAGTATTCTGCTGCTATACTGACATAAAGATCTCATTGATTTACAATTCAAGCAATCAGAACTACCGGTACGTCTTTCTTTTTGGTCATTTAAATATCAGCAATTGGAACAAATTACATTTTTCCCTCAAGAATGAGTTTATTATCCTATTTTATCCCATATATTTTATATTATTTCAAACTATATGAGCCATAAAAGCCAGATCTACCAAATATGATACTCAACAACAACAAAAAAACACATATGGAAACACTTTTTTTTATTAATTGTGTAGGGACGATTTGGCACTTGTATATATATTATTTTCTTTTTCTTATTGTGCACTTCAGTCTATCACCTATGTAACCAATTATTACTTAAAGCCTTTCTTTGCTTTTCTGTAATTTTCCATAGAGTAAGGATGAATATTGAATACACAAACCCATCAACCATGTGATCAATGGAGATACGCTTCAAACTGTCTGCTCTTGTGTGGAAAATTACTAGTTTTGTTTATCCTTCTTTCTTAGCCAATCAGAATAATTTAACCGTCATCATTGACGTAGTTAGCACCCTCTGTTAGAGTATAATTGCTGTAACAATGTTATTGTATTTGGGGCGGCCTACGAACGCCTTGTGAGACCTGAATCTTCTGCTGATGAAACTCCAAACTAAACTTCACTAAAATTTCTTCTATTGACTGCACTTCTGACTCCAGGATTCATTCAATATATCCTCGGGTCTTAACTGTAAATCCCCTACAATTATCTAAATGTTCAATAAATTGTTTCATTGAAAGAGATAAATATTTCTACAATTTCATATTAGCTTTACTGGGTACTTAAAAACTTTATTCCAAATTTAAAAAAAAAATTATAAGATGCTTTAAAATCTCCAAGTCTCTATGATAATCTGCTTACTAAATATAGACCCTTACTTTAATGTAAAGTATGTAGACGGGTGTCATTTAAAGGCTTGTTTAAATCATTAACCCAAAGTATAAGCAACAGGAACAGTGACAATGATAACCAGATATTATTAATCATAGTGTTTTTAAATACAACCCCATTTCCACAAAAATGCAACAAAAAAATGCAATAAAATCAAGAATCGTGATTTTTTTTTTGACAAAATATTTCTAATGATTCCATTGAGCAACTTAATTCCAGTTTATAAATGTAAAAAAAAAGATATTTAGATATTGATGGCTGCAACACACTCCAAAAAAGAGGCATATCCCATTTACAGGTCACATTACTGATTTTATAAACGACCCAACTTTTCTGGAAATGGGCTTGTAAATTGGGGATGAAATGGCAGACATTACTTCTGTGTTCAAATACAGATGCAAGCAAGACTAAGATCAAATGATTATACCACAGGGTAAAGACAGTGTATATGAACCTTGTCCTTGTCCATGATCACATCAGACACCGGCCCAAACTGTGTGAAATACTCCATCAGATTGGTTTGAGAGGTGTCCGGTTTAAAGCCGCTCACAAACACACTGTTCTCCTCCTGGGCTTTACGCTGAGCTCTGAGCCGCTGGAGATGCTGGTGCTTCTTTCCTTTAACATGATCTTCCAGACTCGGCTCTGCACACAAAAAAACCCACTTCAGATAAAAGCAACATCTTTTATGAAATACCAGTAAAATGTTTGTAATGACTTTCTTAATTCATTTCTTTTAATGCATATTTTTAATTTATTTTATCAATTCTGATTGTGAAATGATGTATTCACATATTCATACTTCATTTTTAACCATCCTATATTTAAGTATTTAGTAAATCATTTAAAGTTTCCTTTTTATATATATGATATTTATCCACTTGTATTTACCAGAAACAGTGCTTGTAAGACGTATGATGTTTTTTAAATGAACTGCTTTGCTGTCTTTGTTCTGAGAGTTTTGAAACCACACCAGTTGTATTTATTATTATACTCAGACCAAAATTTTAGACTAATTTATTTTAGACTTACATTTTCTTTCATTTTGCATTTGGTTATTAAAAGCTTGATTCTAACTTACTCAAATCTATTCATTTGTTATTTCATATATATATACACATATACACACACACACATATATTCTATTTATACATATGTAATATGTATTTTATGAGTATATATATATATATATATATATATATATATATATATATATATATATATATATTCCTCACATATGAAATACATATCCAGATTACAAAAGAGGGTACAGTAACCGTAAGAGAGGGTAAGACCATGAGTGACACTTTGGTGCATATAATATTCATGAATGATCATATTTATAATCATAGTATTTACAAAACCCAAAGATGTTGCAAGAAATTCAGGTGTATTCCCACGGAAGGCGTGCACCAAATATAGTGGCAACAATGTTTTTTTGTATCATTATTGTAAAGTTTTGAACGTCTAGAAACGCGTCTCACTCGTGTTAACACTAATAGGTTTAGTTTATTACAACTTACTGTTGGGTATGTTCACATTGCAGAGGTCGCAGTGAAATCCTCTTTGCATAGTCTGGATGTCTTTATCGAGCTCCATTGAGAGGCTGTGCTGATAACTGTTTTTAAAAAGCGCCCAAGTTTTACATGGAACAACTCAAATCTCCCTCCATGCTGTTCCGCTGCGTCCGTCCCCGCAATTCTTCCGGCAGAAACGCGAAGCGAGGCGTTTCAGTTCCGCCCGTCAGGAGGGTGAGCTGCTGGATAATCTGATAGAATGACGTTACACATTATACAACCGAAAATAGATTTTCAAATTGAAGTATGTTTTAGAGGCACTGCTTCATACTCCTACGTTACTTCCAAATCTTTGCCAATGAGGATCTGAATGACAGAGGGAAACTATAGCTTCAAGGGCCATTACCTCTTTCAGAAATCAAGAGAGCCTTACATTTAGGCTCAAATCTGTTTTAACTTTGCTACAAAAACAGCCTGATGAGTATTGGGGACACATTCATTTGTCAGATGAGATACATTTTGTTTTGCTCCGATGGGATCCAGGACCACAGTAAATGCATTGTGAAGACGACGTTTATAGATGTTATAGATGACACAATGCGAGTCTCCAGGAGCTTGGAAGAAGCACAATGTTCCAAACATGACAATAAGATATATTTTATTGATATTGTGCTCACTTCTGTTTAAATCAGATCCTAATAATGTAAACCAGACAATTTTCCCAGCACATAATGTGAGGTCAAATGTTTTATTTGATGTTTATTAAATAGATGAAGTATAACTAAAAATGCCATTTCAAAATACACTACAGTAATACAAGCATCCCGAATTATGAGCAAGCCTTCTAGCTAATTTTTTGCTTTGAGATACGAGTAAATATTTGAGATACGAGCACGCTTTCAGTCGCCAATGCTGGGTGTTGGAGCACTCAGCAGATCAAGCCGCCTCATTTATGGGGTAATTGCACATGATTTCCACTAGAGGGCCACCTTGGTTTTACAGCGGGGTTACCGGGGGCGACGAGTGATTCAGGGGTATGGTGCTGTGAGCAGCTCAAGTTATGAACGTTCAATAATAATAAATATGAGGTTCTGAGGCATACATTATTGTGCGTGTAGTCTATCCAATACACTACACTTCTGTATGGTGTTCGCATTAGCGCTACTGTATCGTCTTGAAGGTAATAACTCATAAATTAAACCACATTTTATATAACAGGAATCCTTATACTACTGTATATACATATTTTGTGTGTATAGCAATTAAAAACATGTTTTTTCCCATGTTATTTCTTAAAGGAAAAAATTATTTGAGATACCTCAAGCTATTACTATAGTATAGTACAATACTGTAAGAACCTATGTAAGCAGTGTAAATAAACTAGCACCACATCACATTTTCAACTACAATTTTATTTTTTTTAGTAAACAAACATGTAAATACAGGATAAATACACAAAGTACAATGTCTTTACGCCAACATTAATCAATGGTACCAGAATCAACCAAGATAAAAAATAAAAAAGAAGTCTAACAGTAAAGCTATTTACAAAATCACAACTATTAGACAATTACAAGCTGTTCGCCTTCTTCAAGAAGTTTTCGACAAGTTCTGTCAGCTGTTTCATGTCAGCCTCGTCCTCATGGATGACTTCCTTCATCTTATCAAACCTTTTCAGCTGCTCGTTGCAGTGTTTCTAAAAAGACAGAAGTTAAAAAAAAAATATATATATATATATAATATATATTATATAATACAGGTAGAACCTACACAAACCTGGTAATATAACCTTTTGAAGTACAGATGTTAAGAATGCCAAGCCAAGATCTACCAAACTTTACAGATCTTGAGCTTTTAAAGCAGCAGCATTGTAAAATGCTCTACTAATAAACAACTTTATTGTGCATAGGTGGACCTAATATAGATTGTTTTATAGTTAATTATCACTCTTGGTGTAATTGGAACTTTAACTATTTTCCCACCATTGACGAGAATTTGTGACTTTCCAGTGTTATACAGTAATGTTTTGATAATCATTCTGAATCTGATCCAGATTTAGTCTTAACAAAAACTTACCAATTTTTCAATTGAAGAGTTGATTAAAAACAAAAGGAATGCATAAAGATAAAATTGTTTTGTTTTGTTTGCTGTTGTTGTTTAAAAGAGAGGGTGACATTTTTTCTTTTGATATTTTGCATATTCAGACATTCATTCAACAAAATATTCTGGGGGCCATAAAAAATGCTGGCAGGGGAAAGAGTTAATAGACACCTTCCAGCCAATTAGAATTGAGTACTCAGATTAACCATGGTATAATTCAAATACATCTTTTAAGAAAAATATATTTGGATTTCCTTTCAAGGTGAAAAATGTTGCGCCTCATGTAGCACAAACAGTAATACAGTAGAACCCCGACTTACGAAACGCTCTACGTACGAAAAGTTCGACATACAAAACCAACCTCGGAACGGATTAATTTCGTAAGTCAGGGTTCTACTGTACCTCGAGATACGAGCGTCTCTACATACGAGTATTCCAAGATACGAGCAAGCCTTCTGGCAGATTTTTGCTTCTAGATACGAGTAAATATTTGAGATACGAGCACGTGTACTGACGCCGATGCACATTCACTTCAGTGTTCACTGACTTCTGTACGCATCGCCAATGAGTAGCTGATTTTCTCTCTATTTTGTGCATTATTCTTCATAATAGCGATGAGTTCTAAGAAAGTGAGTGGTAAGGATGGTAGTGAGAAGAAGAAACGCATGATGACCATGGAAATGAAGCAGGAAATTGTGGATAAATATGAGAGCGGTGTCCGCATGAGTGATCTAGCAGCAGGAGCATCAGGAGGAACTGTTGACTAAGTAGCTGATCGAGATACAGACGATGAACACACGCAGGTGTTGCAAGAGATCAGCAGTGGCGAGGAGGAAGCGGAAGAAAACATTTCTACAAGTGAAATTAAGGAAGTGATGGCTGTGGCAGAAGGTTTCTGATTTCAGTGAAAAGAAACACCCTGATAAATCATCTACTGGTCGTACTTCGGCGCTTTTTGATGACATATGCCTTACTCCTTTTTAAAGGGAGACAGAAAAAAGCAAAACAATAATAGAAAAAAATAATTTTTAAAAAAGTAAGCCAAGTTCAGTTGTTAATTTAAGTTTACGTAAGTTACGTAGTGTTCGTGTAAGGTACGATACGGAATCAAGTCTGTGTGTGTGTGTGTGTGTGTGTCTATACCAATATAACGGATCTGGAACGGATTAATTTGTTTTCTATTATTTCTTATGGGAAAACATGATTCTAGATACGAGCAATTCGAGTTACGAGCTCCCGCCCTGGAACGGATTATGCTCGTATCTTGAGGTATTACTTTATCAAGTAAAGATGTGTAGGCAAAATCATCACATACTTCAACTGTAAGTAAGTGGTTTACTGCAGAAGAGAAGACATCAGTCAGATTGTTGCGCACCACGCGGTTCTCCTCATTAGTCTTCTGCACAACCACATGATACCTGAAGGACAAGTTCAGATACATAAAGTGAGATGAACAGGTGACATATTTGGAAGAATTAAGTGTGTGTGTGTGTGGGGGGGGGGGGGGGGGGGGCTCACTGTTGTTGGGCAGCTTTGAGTTCCTCCTCAGCTTCCTCACAGCCCTGCGTCACATTCTTTTCCAAACGCTTCTTGTGGGTTTCAGCAGAGTCCAACTCAGCTGCCCATTTCTCCTCCTCTTGTGCCATTTCCTAAACACACCATAACTACTTCAATCACATGCACAGAACGACCATTTTAAATGCGTCTTAAGTGAAAATCAATTAAGAAACCCATGAATTCATTTCACAGATATTAGGCTAATACATTTGAGCAGGTTTAAAATCAGAAATGCCCATACTGATGCATTTTACCTGCATGTCATGCTCCAGCTGCTGGTCGACTCTGCGAATCTGCTCTTTTAACTGCTTGATGTCATTCTCCTTATCAATGATGTTGGATTTCACCTAATAAACAGATGGAGTGGTACATTCAAGAACATTTAAAAATGTATAATCTTTTTAAAGAAAAAGGAATAAAAAGATTGTGCAGATACTAGTAAAATCATTATTTAATTTTTAAAAAAAATAATATTCTTGGTCTTTGAGAGAAGCGGTTTTAGCATTTTATATACCGGTAATTTTTTATTCTAACCTTTTTTTGACTATTTTAATTCCTTCTATATAAATTACTTTGAATTAACATTGTATATGAATGTCCTATATAAATAAACTTGCTTTGCCAGATACAGTATATTGTGAAACAAAAATACTAATACCTAGAAAAAATGTTTTCCTACTTCCACCTTTTCATTCAAAAACATGCACTTTTACAACCATCTGCAACAATTTACAATATAAACACCATAAAGTAAACATCATAATTCATCAGCAGTAGATCATTAACAATACTCGAAGCAAAATTAACAAAAATACATAGAACTCACTTACTTGGTAAAATAAAATGTTACAATGTTAATAATAAACAGTAATTATTTAATTACTGTTAGTAATTAATTGTACTAAAATATTCTTTATGCAAAATAAAATGCATAACAACTGGACATTTTTTTGGACAACTGGACATTTCTTGACAGACTTTGTGAGATTCACGTCAGTAATTTAGTGTATTTAAATCGATTTAAAGGTGTTTTTAGGCCTTGCTTAAGAGGCAAGACAAAAGCCTCACACCTGTTCAACAGTCTCTTCCAAACTCAGCTTCATATTAGTGAGTCTGCTGCATTCATCCTCCACGTCAACCATCATATTCTTCAGAGGATTCTGCCAGGGTTAAGACAAGACAGAGAAAACATCAGAAAGATCCATAAAAAGAAAGATGCTGCTCCTGATGACTGCTGCAGTGACCGTACCTGTATCTGTGTCTTGTACTGCGTGATGGTAGTGGCACTATAATCTGTTCTGATTTCAAAGTCATGACCACAGGCGTTCTCTGCTGACTGTGGGATGAGCTTCAGCTTACGACCCAGTTTATTATACTCAGCAACCTTCAACTCCGCCTGCAACAAAATGTGAAAACGGATGAGTCTGTCAATAGTTAGAGATCTAAAATCTTTCATATTACCTGATAGTAAGAAATTCTGCATTGTTTTGTTGAGGCAGAGACTGGAGTAATGTCAGTGAAATAATTAGTAAACATTTAAACAGCAAATATTTTTCCAGTTTATTACGGTGATATCATCATTTACAGATAAAGACGAACTATGGTCAGTCACATGGTCTCTTCCTCTTTAAATGGGCGGTTGTTGGTCAAAATAGAATTGAATTGCAGGATTCAAAGGAATTGCAGGATTCAAAGTGAGCAACAGTATGAATGACATGTGACCTCCAATGACAGACTCAACACTTAACGGCCATTCACAAATCCTCTTCTATAGTCTCATTAGACAGTGACACAAATGGAAATCGCCAGACATAGTGCTAATTTTTCTTTACAATTTTAAGAATGCTTTGAATTTTAACATACTACTTACTACTGGGTGTAGTGATTTTCACATATTATAAGTAGGGAAGGAGGCATATTCAGAAGTTTTGCTTTCCATCTGAATGCATCTACATCCCTATTATATCGAGGTAAAAGTTATGAAAAAACTAGTATCTCTGCATTCATAGCTTTTACCTCCACAAACCTCCTGCGAGATTTCGAAAAGTGCATCTGATGGACACTTTACTATCCCATGAGGCCACAGGAGAGGAGTTGTGAATGGCAGTAAAGTGACAAATGACAATGTAAGTCACATTACAATGACAACGTAGCAGATGTAGTTTGACCGATTGTCATGAACTCTACAAAGAACATGAAGGCAAGTACGGTCATGAAGTAAGTACTTCAAATGAGGTACCGATCCAGGCAGAATGTGATTTTGGGCACAGCTTTAGGATCCGTTCACACAGAATGCATTTTTTCCAGTACAGTGTAACTTTTTCATTGATTTTTATGTAAAGATGTAGATGACCATTATGCTTGTGTCTTTGCAGCGTCGCATGCATGACACACCATTCTACAAAATGCGGCACTGAATTTAAACTTCAGTGTTCAACTTATAAAAAATAAATAAAAAAAATTCTCTAGAGCTGTATCTTGCCCTTTTAACTGCAAAAAAAATTCTGTATGGACCGGCCCTTGATCTGTAAAACAACTCTTATTAGACAGGCTGAGACGTCCGTTTGTGGGTAAAATCCTGACCTTTTCTTTGGTTTTGGACAGGTTGACCTCCTCGTTCCAAACCAGCTGCTCAGCCTCCTCTAGACTCTGGTTTAGGCTGTGAACGGTCTGCTGCAGTTCATTCCTCTCTCGGTTAATACGCTCGATATCAGCTGGAGTGAACTTCTGATTCTCCAGGATGTGCTGGAGCCTCGTTCTCTCCTGCTTCAGACCCTCCAACTGCATCTCTGCACACAGAACAGGGACACAGAATTAAATCTTGGCATGTTTAGTCACATGTGCAAAGCAAAATGAAATTTGAAACTCTTACTTATCACAGAGCTAAGACAACATACAATATGCTAAGTGAACATAGCATGTGTGGCTGCATCTTGTAATCTCTTACCAGCAGCCTCCAGCTCCTCAGACAGTCCAGCAGCTTTATTCTCCAGTCCAGTTTTATGAGACTCCAGAGTACAACGATATTCCTGTAGCTTCTGCAGATCAGTCTGTAATCTGAGCTTCTCTGTCCTTTTCCCTACTAAACGATCCTGTCAAAACACAGGCTCAACATTAATGTACATTATTTCTTTATATATTTAAGACCTTAATTTCCTAAGTCACATCTACCGTATTTTCCCGCATATAACCCGCGGGTTATACCAGATTTTACAAACCCCGCAGGGGGTGCGGGTTATATAAGGGTGCGAGCTATGTCACAGTTTTTTTACACAATAATATTTCAATATATTTGTTGCGTCCCTAAGGACGTAAGTTTTTTTTTTGCTGTATTTTCTTCGTTTTTCTTTCTTGCGAGGGTTGTGGTCTCTGACGCTTGTATGATCACTCTGACAGCTGGCATTGATAGGCTGTCTGACCTGTCAATCATGCAAGAAGACGTGATTGGCTGTGCTGCCATGAGGGCGGGCTCTTCTCATCTCATCTCATCCGATGATCAACACCCGTAGAATCGCTTCTTAAGGGAAGGGATTCTGACTTGGGTTTGTTTTCTTATTGTGTGAATTTCGCGCACAAGCACTGTGTACCGAGCCTGAACAGTTATGGATAATTGACGTCATGCGAGCAACATTCAAAATGTGAACTTACACAAAAAAAGTTAATCAATCTATTGGTGCGGGTTATATAAAGGTGCGGGTTATACCAATGTGGGTTTTTTTTGTTTTTACACAAAACCGACGGGCTATATGAGCGTGCAGATTATATGCGGAAAAATACGGTAATCTAGTTTTCATAATACATAATTTTTTTCCCTTGTCATACCAAGGTCATTTTCAGTCATTTCATGAAAGTGTTTGCGAGGCGTGTGTGAAAAGCTGTAAATCAAGACAACGGGAGGCAACTTTGAAGAAGCTCAAATACTTCATACATTCTTATTTCAGTTTTGACTGACTTGGCTATTATTCTAAAATTAGTATATTAAAGTAGTCATTCTAATCTGAATGAACCTGAGATTATGACAAGTGAAGGAAACGTGTAGGAACTCACAGTTTGAGTTTCCCTTTCCAGTCTTTCCACATGCTCCATCAGCATCGCATGTCTTTCCTGCTGGGAGTGTAATAGCGACTCATCCACATTGTACAGCTTCTCTGAGAGAATTCAGAAAACATAAGCATTTCTTCCATCAGAATCGTCTCCATTAAATTTCCCCCCATCCCAATTAGTCCAATGTACACTTTATCATCATCACACTGGTGAAACGTACTTAGTTTATTAAGGTAGTCATCTTCCTCATCCTCAAATGTATCTGCTCCCTGCATGAACTTGTTGTAGGTGTCCGAGCAGTACTCCATAAAGAGCTATAGCGATAAAACAGCACACATACACACATTTGGCAAATATAAGGTTTACAATGCAGAAGAGTGGAAATTGCTGAAACTGTCAAAGCAGACGTTTTGTCTGATACGGTACCTTATTGTACTCGGACCCTTCCTCTAGATCACACAGCTCATCTGAGAAGTCAGAGAACAGCAGGCCTTCCTCTCTCAGCCCGCTGAAGAGCTGTGGGGACAAAATCCACACGTCAGGAAAACCTACAAAAGTGTTTCCTTATGCATGTTAACATTGCAGTCTGAAAATTGTCCTTGTCTGTGCAAAACTCAAAGGCACAATGTTTTTAAAAGATATCAATACTGTACTTTTATTCGGCAAGTACACATTCAACTGGTTAAAAAAAAATGACAGTAAACTCATGTTACAAAACATTTGGACGCTGTTCATTTGAATTTTCTATTCATCAAATCATTCATTCTTCAGAAATCAAATCTAATACGCTCAAGAAATATTTTTTATCATCGATGTTGAAAACAGATTGCATATTATTATGGAGTCTGTGTCTTGAGCAGCAAATATCAGCACATTAGAATGATTTCTGAAGCATCATGTGGCAATGAAGAGTGGAGTAAAGATGCTGAAAATTCAGCTTTGCCTTCAAATGAATTTTTTACACATTCAAATAGAAAATAGTCCCTTAATTTATAACATTTCACAATATTACTGTCGCTATATTTTTGATGGCCTTGGTGGCAAGCATAAGCAACCACTTCAAAAAATATGAATAAGTCTTAACTTCTGAATGATAGTGTACATATTTTTAGGGAATGTTTGCTTTGCTACGAACAATAGCGAAAGAAACATTAGCCATAACTGGTTAAGTGGCTTCCCTTATATCATCACTTGAAATGGAAACCAATAATAGTCTTATAAACATCTCACATAAACATGTTAAAGGTCTGGAGAAGAGTCACCTTGACTGTGTCAATGAGCCAGACAAGAGCTCCAAGAGCCTGAGGCCACGTGTGAGGAGCACCGATCGAGTACATCGAACTTTTTGAGAGCACAAATGGGTATCTGAAACGAAACAATAATGATTAGGGCAAAAAACATGGTGGTTAACACTGAGCAAAGTGTTTGACAAGCATTTCGTACAGGACGTAGTAAGGAAGTAATATTGTCACTCTTTGTTTTTGGATATTGTGATTACCCCAGATCTTTGAGCATCCTCGGGATCTCCTCCTCCACTTTGGCGGTGGGCATCTGAAAGGACGGTTCCAGAAAAGTGTAGATGAATTCATATATCTTTAAAAACTCTTTTGTGGATGGAGACTGGAGAGACTTCACTGTGATGTTGCCTGGAAACCCTCGCTCCACCAGGAACTAGAAATAATGGGGAAATAAATTAATTAGCGAGACTTAAATTACTTTCTAACTTTAATAACTTTTTCAAAATCTAATTATAGAGACTGCCTCCTCAAAGAGTAATTTCTAGCTTATGAAATATATTTATAGATTTAAAGCTGACCATAACTAGAACAACTTATGTTCAAAGTCACTATAAAAACCCACTGACAGAGAAAACACTGAAAAAACCTTCTGAAGAAATGTTGCTTTCCCACATGGAATCTGACACCAAGTAATTTATATCAATGTTTGATTAAATAAATATTTTCATATTAGAAAAATAACACTTTCAACGTTTCTTCATCAATTTTTGCCATTTCAAGAGCATAGCCACAAGACAACATTAAAATGAGTACAGTGATACCTCGGTTTACGAGTGACTTAGCGTACGAGCATGGAAAGTACGAGCATTGTATAAGAGTGCGAGAAATTTTCCGTTACAGTAAATTGTCAATTATTTTTAGAGTTTAATTGTCAATTATTAATTAGCATTTATATGAGATCTTAATGGTTATAATTTTAACTGTAATTAATAGGGTAAAACCAAAAAAATATTTAAAATGGGCATTTATGGTCGTGTGGAACGAATCAAGTGATTTTTATTGCATTCTTATGGGGAAAATTGTTTTGGTGTACGAGCATTTTGGGTTACGGACAACTCTTGGAACAAATTAAACTTGTAAACCGAGATATTACTGTATTAAAATGATTTTTATGTGGACAAAGAAGCTATACAATTTTCTGTGTGAATTTATTCCAAGTCGTCTAGCCTAAAACAAGTACAAAGAAAATAGATTCAACAGAAGTGCTTTCATAAGATGTGAAGCTTCACATATTTACATTTTAACATTAAATTTTTTTTAGCTTATTAACATTAGTTTGCTCAACAACCTAAATTCTGTCGTCATTTACTCCTCCTCAAGTTGTATTAAACCTGTACGAGTTTCTTTGTTCTGTTAAACACAAAATATATTTTGAAGAATGCTGCTGGTCCCCATAGATGAGACAAATAAATAACTGTTTGGTTCCAATTCAGAAGATCTTCTTTTGTTTTCAGCAGAAGAAAGAAACTCATACAGGTTTAGAACAACTTGAGGAGTAAATGATGACAGAATTGTTATTTTTTGGGTGAACTATCACTTTATCGTTAACTCGCAATATTCCTTTCATGAAGAGATGACATCAAAACTGCTCATACTTCACAAAGCTGTTTGATACACTGTTGGACAAAAGCTTTGTCATGTAGGGGTCTGGGGTCCTTCATCTTCTCCGGCCCCCCGTACGCCCCAAACATGCTGTTCCTCTGCCCACCTGCCCCGATGCCTCTGTGGAGAAAGGTATATATATAATATATGATTAACTAATCAGTGTTCAGTACATCTCTATATGGCATAATGACAAATTATAAAGTCATGATCAGACTCAGAAACCTTAAACGCAATAATAGTTTATCTCCATTGATTCGCTGCAAGACTCACTTTCCAAAAAAGCTTGTTCGTCTCTCAGATGTGGTAGACTGAGGTTTAGGGATGTTCAGCTTGCCAAAGACATTGTCCTTGCTGTAATGAAACTCAAGTTAACATAGCACATATATTGAAGCATATTTAGGCAGTTTAGGCCAAAAACATCCCTTCGGTGTGCGGTGATATAATGTAAAAGGAAACATAGATGCTGTGTACTTTTGGGGGGTGGCGTTGACCAGACTCATCCTGCTGTCTGTCACACGCATGGGATTGGGCATCTCTGAATATCTGCTGCTGGGTCTGCGACTCATCCTGGCCTTTACAAACACAGAGACAGACAAGATTCAGTTACTACCATAGTAAACACATTGATCAAAACACAGTTTGGATTTGTTTAATATTAATTTTCGGCCATTGTTTTAAATGACTTTAAACACTACTCATAAAGAATGCGTTAGTGTAGTAGGCGTGTAATGGTAATAAACCAGTTTTTTTTTCAATAGCATGAAAATAGCATATGTTAGCAACATGAACGTGAACATAAGCTTTTTAAAAACATTCGCATCATCTAAAATGATTGAGAAATAAAACACTTCTTAGGAAATTGCACTA
Source organism: Rhodeus uyekii (assembly GCA_037043235.1). Classification (NCBI taxonomy): domain Eukaryota; kingdom Metazoa; phylum Chordata; class Actinopteri; order Cypriniformes; family Acheilognathidae; genus Rhodeus; species Rhodeus uyekii. The sequence goes on from JAWRVZ010000160.1 coordinate 508,199, forward strand.
CATTATATAGTGCTAACAGAATAATGAATCAACTACATATAATGCAAGTAACGAATTTAAAGAGAATTATGTACAGAACAATACCTGTTATAAATCCGATATAAAGTTGGAGGAAGATTCTCGGTTAATGAGCACTATACTCCAGATATGTGTATCAGCATAACAGTTCTTTCAGATATACTCGAATATATAAATATATAGTTATACACCTCGCTAAACAAAAGTATTTTCTTCCGTCGATTCTTCGGTTGAATTTCAAAAATGTCCGCGAACGCTGTTCAACGGACCACTGATGACGTCAATGCCTCCGCAGGAGCCTCTGTGCGCCGTACTGCCACCTGCTGGTGCGGCGGACACTGCGCTTGCGCATTGAAGGCTTAAAGTTGTAATCAATGACTTACTGCTAATTTATACTACAATACCTCACCACTGAATTATTAAATAACTTGATTTATAATAATTATTACATTGATAAGAGCAACATGTCTGTGGGACCATGCCACTTTAAAATATGAGCCATTTGTTACTATACATTTATGAATTTGGCAGACGCTTATCCAAAGCGACTTACATTGCATTCAAGAAACAAATTGAATCAGTTCTTGCTTTCCCTGGGATTGAACCCATGACTTCGGCCTTGTAAACACCAATGCTCTACTGATTGAGCAACAGGAAAGCTATACAAATCTAAATTAATTACCGTCCACAAACCACAAACACACCTAAACACTTCACTTCACAGGTCACTACGAAGTAATGATAAATGAAAAAAAAAAAGATTAAGTAGTCAAATTAAATTTATTTAAAAAAAAAAATTCATGATTAATAAGAAGAGCCGATCAATAAGTGTGTGGAGATGTATTGATATATCAAGAATAAAATTAAAGGTGGCAGGGATATCTTACTCTAGTACAATTTAAACAAAATGGTTGTAATTTAAATTATTTTCTTCCTGTATTTAGGATAGTGATGCTGCTGTCCAATAAAAAACTCAGAAAAAACAAGTTTCCTGTTCTGATCTGGACATAAACCATGATAACACCAAGTATATGGAGTACCATGTTATTAAAATTTTATAAAATCAATTATACAATCATAATGTCCTTATTATAAAAGTAGTAGTGGATATACACCATTCTTGTGTTGCATTACACATGGCACACCTACATTAACAGTGCATTAGATTTGATGAATGGCCAAAACATCTGCAGGTGGAACAATCCTTTTTACTTTGAAAAAATACAAAATCAACCATGAGATAACAAATATCTTTTTAATGAAAACTTTCAAGCATGTCACACTAAAACCCACATTACAACATCTTAAGCCTGGTTTCGTACCCCCTCACTTATTTTATTCTTTTAATACACGTTTATAAAAACAAAAATTAAAGGAATATAGAAAATGTTTTTTGAGGGATAGTTAACACTTTAAATGTAGAAAAAAATAACTGGAATTAAAACAATTGTACACCACTTTCCCTAAAAATAAAATCAGCTAAAATTACACTGAGAAATGTATAGAAAAATATCAATGAAATAGTACAAACATATAAAACTAAAACTTTTCCAAAGACTTGAAGATTAAGAATGCTCTGCAAGATCAGTGCTTCATTTCCTCCTGGTGCGCCTGACGGGAGCTGCCTCAGTAGAGATGTCCACTTCCTCTACTTTTTTAACACTTCTTCCTCTACGAGTGGTGGTCCCTGTGTGAAGACATTAATATGATTTTTATACACAAAGGGTGCATATGGAGAAAAATAGAAAAACACTCCACTTTTTTCTCTTCCTTCTCCATCCTTACAATACCATTTCTGTTCTCCATGTCACTCTCAACAGGTGAATAAATCATATAGCATAAATTAAAAACAGAAAGCCTAATGCATAAAACAGGTCTAAGCAACACATACATACAATTTTAATACAAACACGTGTGAACATTTTGTATATCTATATATTTTTTTTTTACAGAGGTTGTATGGCAAAAACAGACATGGCAGATTTGGACAGGATTAAAATCAAAAAGCACGGCTGTGGAAATTTGTTTTTACAACCTCCATGAAAACTAGTTCTACTCAAATTAGGCTATAGACTTATGTAACAAATAGTATCCACTGAAAGATGGCTGCAGCTAAAAAAAAAAAAAAAAAAAATATATATATATATATATTTCAGTCACAATTTGCACAATCTGGTTCACTTAACACTTAAGTTAACTTACTAAACCCCAGGGTAAAGTTCTCTTGTATTCTGGAAGACAGCATTTACCACATGTTTACCTGAAATGGACTCCTGAGTAGGTGCTGGATCTGGTTCCTGAGTGGCCTTTTTCTGTCCTCTTACAGCTCTAATAGCAGTCTTCTTGGGATTAGCCTCAGCCGTTTCTGGTTCAGCGACAAGTGTTTTTTCTTTGCTGGCGACCTCAGCTGTAACTTTAGCGCAAATGGCTACTCTGCCTCTTTTCTTTGGCAGAGTAGGTTCCTTTGTTGACAACTCGTCAGTTCCCTCCAATACATCATTGGGTTTTCTTTTGAGGGGAGTTGATGCCTTACTATCACTGGGATCTGATTTGCCTGCCGAAGAGCCCACTGCCTTTCCTCTCCTCAATGGTTTGATTTTTATTTGAACTTCTTCAATAACTTGTTCCTCTTCTTTTTTGGCTCCTCTGCGGCCTCTGGGTGGGAGATCGGTTGACTGATTTGAGGACATCTTGGCTGGTACTTTGCCTACCCTTCTAGATTTCTTCAGCTGTTGTTCTACATCTGCAGAAGGTTCAAACTCTTCAATGTCTTTAGAAGTGACCAAATCTGGGTTCCAATTAACAGTTTTTGGGGGGTTAATTTCACTGGCTTCCTCAGCTTTAGAAAGTTCATTGATTGGGTTGTTAGGGATGTCCTTAGATGAATCCTTCGGTTTTCTGCAACGGCTTCCTCTTCCCACCTTCTCTACTGCTACAATTGCTGTATTCTCCGCTGCAACCAGTTCAGAACCTGTATGCGTCATGGGATTTTCTTCACTCTTCGTTTCAGGTACTTTTGCCGTTCGCCTGGTGAGTTTAACAGGCTTAGATGGCTGTTCTGATGAAGCTACATCCTCAGTAACCTCTGCCTTAGCAACTGCTTTACGTCCACGAGTGGAGACCACAGGAACAGGTGGTAGAGGGTCTGCAACAGCACGGCGACCTCTTTTGACAGCAACTTCTGTCTCCACTACAGTTTCTTTTGCAATAACAGCTCTTTTTCGACCAGCTTTCACAACAGGGGTCTCTGATTTTTCAACAAGGCTGACAATATTCTTCTCCATCTCAACTGAAACGGTCTCCTTCGACTGCCTTGTCTTCCTACTTCCCCTCACCGATTTCACCACTGTTTCAGTGTGTTCCTCAGTCACAGATAAATGTGTACTGGCATCTACAGCTGGTTGGTCAACAACCTCTTCAGCCATCTGTGGTTTCTGCTGTTTGGGCTTTCGCCCTCTGCCAGACTTGACCACAGGTGTTTCAGGTTCATCTTTGTTAACATTAACCTCAGCCACAAACTCCTTTACTATTTCTTTTTTAGCCTTCCTTCCTCGTCCTGACTTTGCTACAGGTGTCAATGGCTTCTCAGCCACTACAGCATGAGTGCTAGTAATTTCATTTTCCATTGTAGGGGTTGGCTCAGTTTTCAAGTGCTCCTTCTTTGGTGGATTTCCCCTCCTAGCTCTAGTTGCAGAGACCGTCTCAGTAACCAGTGAAGCCAACAATTTAACACCTTCTGGTGCAACAGCATTTTCCTCACAAACAACGTCAGAAGTTTTCTGTTCAAGTTCTTCTGAAGGACGGCTTCCTGTTTTATCCGTTTTCTGCCTCTGTCCACGTTTTACAACAGCGGTTTGGACAAGCTCTTCATTTGCAGGTGCATTAATACACTGTGGGTCACCAGCATTTAAATCATCAACGGGCTCAATTGCAGCTTTAGCATCATCTTGCTTGGCTTTTCTTCCTCTCCTGGTTTTGGTAACTACAGGCATCTCAGTTTTCATTGAGTCTACAGGAACTTGGGAAGCCTCACTGTTCTGTTCCACTTTATCCACAAACCGATAATTGGGAATTTTACCACGAGCAGATTTTCTAGCAGGGCTAGCAGCGACTTCTGGAGCTTCGAGAAGTTTTTTGCCTCTCCTTCCCCTGACAGGGCTAGAGGGAATTGGACAAGTCATATTTTCTTCTTCAGTTATTGCCAACAAGGCAGGGATGTTGACCTTTTCATTGTTAGCATTTTTGGATTTCTGTGTCGCTCTACCTCGACTGCCACGCTGGATTTTGTTGTCAGGTGAAGACTTGATTATCTGCCCTGCCTCTTTCTCAGCCGTAGATGAAATCGGGGTAGCTTCAACTGCTGCAATGCTATTATGAGAGGTACTTTCGTCAGACTGCTCTTCAGATTTGTCATTTAACCCAGAAAAACAGACATCAACATCTTCAACTGAACCAGACTCTTTAATCTGGTCAGGGGTTTTCTCCTGGGGGATTACAGCATCAGTCTCTACATCACTGTGAATAGAATCAATTATTTCAGTGATTGACTGGGAATCCACTTCAGCCTCTATGGTTTCCACCGGACAGACATTTTCTTTTTCACACTCCTCAAAACCTGCAAGATAAGTCAAGACAACATGAGTTTAGCTCAATCTAGGAACTGAGCATTTATGACGTTACACAATTTTCTCTTAAGTACGAAGAACAACAAAATGGAGAACATATGTGGATTTCCTAATTTGAACTCACCTTTAGCTGGCAATAATGCAGAACCACTTTCCACTGCTAGAACAGGCTCTTGTATCTAAATACAAAATATATGAAGATTGAAAACCTAAACTACAGTTAAAACATAGCACAACATGAACAATTACAGAATGTTTAAGTAAAGCATCTATTAGAATCATTTACCTCAGAAGGGTCAGTCAGACCATTTTCTGCTGTCAAGGTAGAGTTATTCTCTGGTTCTTCAAGTTCCTCACATCCACTGATAACTACCTCTGTCATCACTCCATGTTGCGGAGTCGTCATCAGTTTACCGATTCCAAACTCATTGCTGAAAGATTCCCTTTTTTGCTTGGGGGTCTGCATTAACTGCTTCACACCAGTTAAATGCTCCACAGGCTCAACTTTCCCTTTGGGAGTCTGCATCAGCCTTTGTATACCCATTTGATCTTGAACTGGTTCTCCTTTGTGTTTAGGGGTCTTCATCAGTTGCTGAACACCAGTTAGGTCCACTTCGACTTGACTTCTCCTCTGTTTAGGTATCTTCACCGATCTTTTCAGCCCAAACTGATTCTCCTCCAGGTCTCCCTTTAATTTTGGTGTTTTTTGCAGTTCTTTCACACCAGTAAGTTCTTCATGTTGCTCAGACATTTCTTTGGGTGTTTCCATAGGTACAGGCAGGATCTTTTCTTTTGGGGTCTGCATCACTCTTTTCACTTCAACAATGTCTTCTACTGGAGCTCCCATGTAGTTGGGAGTCTTCAGGAGTTCATTAATGCCCTCAAGACTATCTTCCTGGGGAGGCTTATATGCCTTGGGTGTCTTGAGTAGCTTTCCTCTTAAGTCCTCAATTGGTTCAGCCCTCTGTTTGGGTGTCTTCATGAGTCGCTTTACTCCAGTGAGGCACAAAGATGGTGATGGTTTGCGTTTTGGAGTTTTGACTTCCGTTTCTTCCTCCTCTTCTACTGTTTGGTCATTGGGGGGCATCTCTTGATCTGGAATGATGTCATGGACACTTGCCTCATTTGAGCTGTCAGTGAGTGGAGAAAGTACAGCATCCTGGTCGTCCAAAAGAAGTCGTGCTACTGCTTCATTATTATACGATCCAGATTTTGCAGTAGAGTGCACACTCAATGGAGAGATGAGCATTTCACCTGTGTGGGCAGTGGAAAACAAAGGTATGAAATCATTAACATCAAAATCATACACAGTAGAAAAATTGATAAACTCAAACACTAACCCAATTCTTCTGGCGTTTTCATGACTGAAATCTCATCCAGAAGCATCTCTGGACATTCAATTACGGGAACCACATTCTTAGACTTCCTGTTGGCTGGGGTCTTGAAAATGTCTGCAACACCTAGCAATACGAATACAACATTTAGAATTTGAACTAGCAATTTTACAGAACATTACATATTTTGTTTTCTTCAATACTTGTAAAGACCTGTAAAGTCCTCGTCCATTTTCATGTCCTTCTTGTATAGTGCCATGTTGTTGACTATTTTAGGTGCAGCACCACAAAACTGGTTAGTCCTCACATGGGCTTTGCCAACAACAATTGTGACTGGAGATGCTGCATGTCCAGTGCTGACCTCATCCTTCAGCCTCCGTGCAGGTGTCTGCAAAGGTAGTTGAAAGTCACTTGTAAATGATTCATAGATTAATCAGGCATTCACTAAGCTGAAACCATCAACAGAAAGTAGAACAAGAAATCAGGACAAACATTCAGTTTCACCTTGGGTTTTGGCACTGCAGTTCTTTTGACTAGTTTGCTCTTTGTAGGTTTTTTCTTAGTCGTAACATCTGTTTGAGGTATTGACTGTCCAAACTTCACAATATCAGCCCAAGAGGTCACCACTTAAACCAGAGAAACAAGCATACAATTTAAATAGATTAAAGATTTGATCTTTAAAACAGGAAAACATGACTACATAATCAGCTTAAATCAATCACCTTTTAGATTAGCCCGTGATGCTCCACTGCGTCTTGAACGAATTACATCAAATGCACTTTTAATTGCACTCTTAGGAGTTTTTCGTGCAGAAGACTTCATGCTCTTCCTCCTTAAGGGTATCTTCGGTGTTACGTACTTCTGAGGCATGTCTTCTACAACGGTCGACTGCACTTCAGAATCCTCCTCCTGGTCCTGGACAGGCGAGGGAGTTTTGATTCGAGAGACTGAAAACCGCCCCTGCACCCTAGGTGTCTCTATGTCCCCGGCAGCATCAACTGCTGAAGTTGAAGCTCTCCTGGCAGATGAAGGTGTCTTGGGAGTGGCAGGAGTAGAGGATGTTGTAGGTGCATTGGGTAGAGCAGACGGTGACTTTTGATGTTTTGGCGATGGAGTTTTTGCCTTGGTACTCGGAGACCTTTTGGCAGGTGATGGAGTCTTCGCGCCAGCTGCTGCCCGTTTGGGTGAAGCTTTTTTTGGAGAACTACCTGGGACATTTTCTTTAAGTCGAAGAGCCTGAAAATAAAGAATAATGAAAAACATCAAAAGATTTAAAGAGAAATGTATTTGTCCTTAAAAATCTGTTTTAATTATTACCAAAAGACCAATGGTGGATGCTCGTCGTAGGAGAGACTGAGATTTCTGGGAAGGTCCCAAACTGCGTCGTGGAGTTGCCCCACGACAGAGCGGGGAATCAGGGGGCAGGCGTTTGTCAAATAGCTCTGGGCTCAACTGTCCACCAAAGGACACTCGCTTTCTCTTTGCTTTTGAAACAGTCACTTTGTTTCCATCGCACAACTCATTAACTGAAGTACCATCTGCAGGACAAAGAAAATACATTTTAATGACAGCACATTTGCCTAACTGACAAATGGTAAATATGACAAGAAAACCCTTCTAACATATTAAAAATTGAAAGAAAAACAGAAGACAGATACGGTCTTACCTTTGTTCTTAGAAGTTGATGCTGTAGCCTCAATCTCATGCTGAACATCTTGGACTAGAAACCTCTTGCCAGCATTTGATCTTGGGGATGTTCTTGGTGACATTTTCACTTCCGTATTCTTACCTATTGGCCCTGGAGTCTGAGGCTGATCCAAAGGCGTTTGGAGAGGAAGGCTCTGAGCATGTGACCCGCTACTTCTCCTGCTTTTTGGGGATTTAGGAGTTTTCACCTCTGGCTGAACAACCTCTCCATCTTCAGCACTGAACTTCTGAGGTGTTTTCAAGGGTGTTCTCTTCTTCTGGGATACAGGAGTTACACTTTTCTCTGTCAGCAAGGGGGTGATGGACTCCACAGACAGAATATCACCAGCATGATTCTCTTCCTGATTCACATTAAATGAACTCTTAGAGATAGCCGCTCCAGTCAAAGCTTCTGCAGCGGGAGCTTCCACGTTATCATCCCGAGTTCTTGCAGGTGTTTTTGGTATCTCTGATTTCCATGGTGATTTTGCAGCCAGGTCCTGTTTGAACATTTGGTAGAGCTCACAAAAAGGTGACATACTGTCCTTTTTATTTTTGCCATCTTCTGATTCAGTCTCAACAGATTGATCCACAGATGGTGGTAAATTTGATCCATCTTTTAAACAAGTATCTGTGAGAATAGCACATGACAATCAATGATATGACATTCAATTCAAGCAGAATTAGCAAAACTAGAAAGAAAAAACCTTACAGCAAATATGTACAGAACATTACAGAGATAAACCAATTTCATGATCACTAACCAAACGAATGCTCCGATTTCCTCTTCTCTGTATGAATGGGTGTGCTTTTTTCCTGCTGGTCTTGCAAAGTCTATAAGATGATACAACCCAAATGTAACAAAGAAAAAACTAATTATAAAAAAAATACACAACTTCTTTCGCACAAGACTTACACCAAATACACACCTTAACAACTTTGTCTTTTCCAGCCGTGGACAGCCTCTTCTTCGGTGTCTTAGGAGGTGGGTACTCAAACCTAACATTAGGACAAGATTAAACCACACACAAAAATCATTCTCAGAACAAGTATTCTACTAGAAAAAAAAAGGTTTTCTTTATAACAATTATAATAAAAATCAGACTCACCTGAAAGAACGATCAATGATTGTGATGAGATCCCCATGCTTTAAACGTTCAGACTGATTAAGAACTTGTCCATTAATACGCGTTGGGTTCACAGAGCTCAAATTAGTCAAAATGAGCTTAAAAAAGAGACAATAAAATTAACAAATGTTCTTATGTCCAAAGAAACAAAAAAAAGTCAAACTTAGTGTAATAGCACAATATAATTACCTCCTTGTTCTCATTCAGCTCAATTTTACAGTGCTCTTTAGAAACCTGCGGCAGCTGAATACGAATATCACAGTCAATCTTCCTAAAAAGGCAAAGAGTCCACATTAAAACAGCTTCTTTGAACATTTGGATTTTCGGTAAATGAGAAATATTAAATTATGATTAATTAGCAAAAACAGCAATGGATATATAAGATGATAACAATGTTTTACATGTGGTTAAAATTAATATTCAAAGTTGCACAAATCCATCTCCCGTCTAGAAATAACGCATTCTGATTGGCTGGAGATAGTCTACGTCATATTTAAAATCAATGAAGCCCGCCTGGCATCAAAAAGAGTCCAGCACATGTCACACAAAGACTATGGCATTTGATATTTCATATTTTACACCAAATGTTTACGTTTTGAAACCATATGTACTTCGGTTCCGCTTACAATGCTAGTGTGTATTATTGTAGAAGTTCTCTCCACATTGTTTTTATTTTTCACGTGCCTCTATATACTAGGCAAAAGTATAGTTGGAAAAATATATTCCCAGCCACGTAAGGAAGAATGATAAAATGTATTACTGACCTTCCGAACAAACAGGACGCTGTGAGGGGAAATTCAGTGCCATCTCCTCCTTGTCTTTTGATCACCACTATCTTCCCCAGCAAAGGCATTTTAAAACAACTCACCTTGTTTAACAAAGACAAAAGACCTTTTCATTGACGAAAACGCGTTATTTTACAGTCATTTTTTCATGAATCTCTAATATCTTGATAAATAAAAATAAATAGCATCAGTGACAATAAACGCGACACAAAGTATAAAAGTTATACAAAACACATCCGAATATTCCATGTCAATGTATAATTTCTACATGCGGTTTACATTCAAACAGCACATGGCCCAATGCGTTTAAAACATTACACAACAGGTGTACGTTCATATTTACGTAAAATAACGACAGATTGGAGTCAAATATTGTTAAAAAAATTGTGAACACAATTACTGATTATAATAAAACTACCGATTTGTTTTGTTAACTGAAACGCATTTGTCGCTAGTTGTCAGTCAATGTTTCAACAGTTCCTCGGTAACCGTGAAACGAAACGTCACTTTACCTGGATTTACGTAATCAAAACGTCAAAGTATATTCCATCGATGTAAAACCCTGATTTTGTATTTAAAATCAGATTATTCCAGCATTAGGATAACTGTACGAGTCGTTCCTACCGTTACTAACTCAAACTAACACACAGACACGGTCAGCGCGTGTTGCCGTGTACATCGACAGCATATATCCCTCCGCGGAATAAAATAACTAGCATTTATTTATTAGCTATAAACAAAAAAATCGCGTAATGGATGAAAATAAGTAATCGTAGCCTTATTTGAAGATTCATATAACATACAATACATTACAAAAGTGAGGGACTACTTTCTTTGCCAATCTGCGAAGGGATATAAGGCGGATAACTACCAATGTTTGAGAACAATTCAAAATTCCGCGCGAAGGCTTTTGGTTGGCCAGTAGTAATACTTGCTACCCGACACAGCCAATGGGATTTAGTGCTGACGTCACGCGTCAGTGAAGCTGACCAATTAAATGTGAAACCGTTCTTTTGAACTAGACACGATCCGCCCAAGCTTGTTAAAGAGGGAGGAATGGAAACACAAATAGACGAGTTTAAATAGATAGGCTGGGGTTTTACATGAGTATTTGGACCTTTAACTAGCTTTTATAAACATGCTTTAGAAAAAAACAAAACATTATTGATGTGCTTCTTGATACAAAACAAGGGCTCTGACATATTTTCAGATATGCATTTTCTTCAGTTAAAACAGCTCTGCTCTGTGAAACTGGGCTGTAATGCACTAACTACTGAATGAGCACAAAAAAAAAAAATCACGGTCACTGAAATTGTCCATATTGTAATACAATATGTATGTTCTTTTCCTGTTCTTTATTTTGATTTGCAGACTGAGAACAATAACTAATCCAATATTGTTGTGTACAAAAGGATTAAAAAGAAATGAAAGACATTTAAATATCAAAATAAATCACTTACCTTTACAGTAAGGAACAGAAAGGTGGATAGATTCAGATAAAATAAGTAACATTGTTTAAAAATATCATTTAGAGAAAAAAAACATCAGTAGCCTATTGATTATTCCTGTAGCTATAACCGGAACAACATGGTACTGGGTTCGATTTCCAGTATCGGAATTTTGTATACCGGTATATATATACTATATATAAACCTGGCACACAATGTAAGTTGCTTTTGTTGATGCTGTTGTAATTTGCAATATTATAACTAAATATAATAGTTTCCATTGACGAATGACAGTATTTTTAATATATAAAATAATTTAATATAAATTGTCCAATAACTGTATCTGAAATTAAAAAAATGCAATGAAAGCTCATAAAATCTATAATAAAGGGCAAAGAATAAATCTATAAAAATATATATTTACAAAAAGCACAGTTATGTTGCACACATTCTGCTGGCATTATTAAACAGGCACATGTGAAATGAGACTTACTTTTTAAAAATTATTTTATTATTAAGTGCTCATTTTTAAAAAACAGCAAAACCCAATCACACACACTGGTAGACTCGTTGATTATGGTGAATTCTTCTTTTTTTACAGCATCAATGCAAAATAGGTTAAAACTCACAGCAACAACGTTTGATGCTTAAAATCCTTACACATCAGATCAAACAATACTAGTTACTAATACAATTGATGAATTCTACAGAAGTGTGAAATTATCAATGATGGCCTTTTTTTAACAGTCATAACAGGTTTATTAAGAAAACATCCAGTTGGCCTTTTAGAAACAAGAGAATGAATTAACGGACAGGTAATGCACATCCTAAATTCCCATGGAGCGGACAGAACAGGCTGCAAACACCAACTATTCTTAATAGGTTATAGAAAAATAAAAAAATGAACCATGAGAGTATATGTATTTAGCACCTCGGTATATCGCGATTAGAATATATTCCCTTTTCTAATATTCATTAGAAACTGGATTCAAGATCAATTATCATCAAGTCAAATGGACCAAAATGGAATGGACCATTGAGACAAGCATGTAAACAAGGGCAGGGTTTTTTTTTTTTTGCAATTCATTCTTCCATCATAGCCCATGCTTCCTCTGCTTTCATGTAGTACTGATTGGCCAGTCTGCCCTTCATGGCCTCCATTGCTGCATCAGCTGCCTCATTGAAAAGATCACCTACAAAATTTGGAGATATCATTACTCTAACAAGAATACAGTTCCAGTTTAAAACATTACAGCAAATCCATGCCTAATTTAGAGTTGTAATACAGTGGAATACGGTTATGTCGATGGCCTTGAGGGTTGGAAAAAAGCATCAAGATAACCGATGATTGAGATAACCAACAGCCAATATGGCGCTTTATTTGATGGAGCGATCAGCATGCTATAAAAATGTACATACACTGTATATGTTTGCTAACAACAAAAGGCATATGTGCACCAACTAACAGCAGAGATTTACCAGTATACAATAAAAAACTTAGGCCCCGTCCACACGGAGACGCGGATCATTGCATCCGCATACATTTCTTATCGGATTGGCATTCCGTCCACACGCATCCGGCGATTTGGGAGACTGAATCCGCTCACTTTTTATACCGGGTCCTAAAGTGGATAGATCTGAATCTGACACCCTTGCGGACTCGTGTGGACGGCCCATCTGTATATTTTTTGTTTACCGATGATGTCATCACATCACGTGTCGGCTGCGTCACAGTAACAGCAACAATGTTGCCAAATTGGACCGAAGATTTCCAGCCCAACTACAGCTTAAAACCCTCCCATTTAAAAAAATACCAGCCCAAAGTGCGTACTCTTATAAATAATGAAAAATGTTGAGCGATTTTATGCATCAAAAACCATCCCAAAATTTTATCAACCAGCCCAATGCATTTTTTCCTGGTCAGACATGACAAAAAGGTAAATAGCAATCTGGCAACACTGAACAGCAACAACAATGCGCATGCTCAAAGTCTTCTTCTCTTCTTAATTCTGCCACAGCGTATTATCTGTGGCAGAATTACAGCGCCCCATACTGGTCTGGCATATAAACTACACCGGATTCAGTCGGTTTCAGTGGTATCGTGTGGACGCTTATATATTTTTTTGATCGAGGAAGCAGCGACCGCAGCGGCGCTGAGCAGAGCGCGAGTAAGAACAAAAGCAGGATGTGTGTGTTTATCTAAGCCTCATACTCATTGGTCGGTAACCGTTCGTCAATGTCAAAATATGTGAGAAAACTAATCAAATCAGAGAAGGCGGGCTTTATGTGCACTCGCTGCTCGTTGAGAAGAGTAAGAACGATATGTGCTTTCACTTCAGAGAGTCTCCAATAACTCCAGATAAAGTCGTTAGATTTGTCACTAGCCGCTTTTTTGAAAATGTGTCGCTAGAGTGATCTGAATACTCGCTAAATATAGTGACAAAGTCTAGAAGGCTTTATTTTTCCGCCACTTCCGCAAGTTCTTCTGCGGCTGCGCTGCACTGTACGTGCAATGGGAACTCAGCGCATGCGCAGTGAACTAGGTACGATCATGAGTCACGAGATAACCATGTGAAGTGGTGAATTTGTCCCTCTTTTTTGCTCGAGATATTAGATTTCAGCGACATAAAAGAATCAACATAACCGATAAGAAAATGCTTAGACAAATAGGGAGTTTGGCGGTTCCACTTCAAAAACGTCGACATAATAGGATTGGCGAGTTAACCGAGGTCGAGAAAAGTGAACTCCACTGTATTTTTTTGTGTTAATTCTGAAGTACTGATTGTATGTTCATGAGTGTAGCCTGCGATACACTCACCTGCTCTTTGGACGTCAGCATCCAGGTTGAACCCTCCCTCCTGGTACATCTCAGCCAAACGTGCCAACAGAAGGTAGCGCGGCTCGTCCTGCATCCCATCGAACTCTCCGCCCTCATCATAGTCTGTCATCTTAAGGGCAGAGTCATACCAGTGCACGGCGTGCGTCCAGTCCTTAGCCCTGCGTTTTCAAAATAAAAGTTTCAGTTCTAAACTGGGTTCCTACAGATTTTCCATTTTAAAATTCAATGCTTTTCCAGACATCTCTGTAGATTTACATGATTAACATGTGACAAATAACTTTATATACAGTACTGTCATGTTGCCAAGTAACTGCCGGAATATGATAGCTAGGTAGGGAAGACAGAGGACAATTGTAACACTTCAATTTGAAATAAGCTAGAGCGATGACACTTAATCTGCAAATGTTCAGTACGATATTCTGTGGAATCCTGTGAAAAGAAGCATGATCAGTTCACATAAGAAGTTGTTTAACAAAATATTGATTTGAAGGTATGAAAGTTACTTTTTTCTACAGTCTGAAGAATAGATGACTGCGAATTTAAATTTACACACGTTTTATCTCTAGGTTAAATAATAAACAATTAACATGAACAAACTATGCTAATATATGTGTGGTGAGATTTTATCATGGCTGCCACATCGGGTGTGATTGTAATTGTTACTATTGCCCCGAGCCACATGACCCAATGTAAACACCTTGTTTGTATGCGCTGACAGGAAGAGGAAGAGGAAGATTTCTGCATTGTCTGCCTGGAGAGCTTTTCAAAATCAATTTATTAGTGTTTCATGTTGCTTTTAAATCTTTTTGAAAATACAATGAACATTATCTCCACATGATCTCATTGTTATTCTGTTAATACGTCTATCTTGGACCATTTCATTAAAGTTTAAAGACGGTTCTTGACTCATCAGCTGATTAATGCATGCAAGTAAAATAAATCATTAAAATCTTAGAATAGTTGCCTAGTCTTCTGCAAAATTTGAAATTGAATTTAGCTTTTTGAATGCAATTTGACGGCTGACGCCTAAAAAAATTAGTATCACATACAAAAAATAATCTTAAGTAACATTTGACTATTAGATTCTACAGCAGTAGAGTGATTACTTTGGGATAAGCTTTTAATTGAGATTTAGTGAGTTAATTTGACTTATTTTTCATTGTTACAATCCCCCCCAATCAAAGGGTCAATTATGACATTCTGACTTCGAGCAGTTATTTTAATATCATAGTCTTGTCCTTATTAGGAAAAAACATATCAATTGTATTATTATTTAGTGCACCCATGTTTCTTGTATCAGTTCTCATAACACTTATACTTTGAGTACACTGAATGTGAATTATTAATACGTTTCAAAAATAATATTGTCACTGATTTTTGGAAAATATTATCATCAAAATAATGGCAGGATATGTTATTAAGTATAATACTGTTTGCTATACTAAACATTTAATGAAATTAATTATTGTTTTCAGATTTAGATTCATAATATAGTAATCTGTAAATATAATTGTTTTTCTGGCACAGTGCCGATCCCCATTCACATGTTTACTGAACGAATCACCCTTCTTAAACCTAAATCAACTTATAACCTGCATATAATTACCTCTGACTAGTGCTGCTGAATTAGTGCAAAAATCATAATCACAATTACTTCCTGGTCAATATTAAAAATCTCAATTATTTCACAGGATTATTGAAGGGCGATATGATCAACGTCTTATTTCATGATATGATAATACATTTCATTTTTATTTATATAGCACATTTCCAAAGATAGGTTTAAAGAACAGAACCAAAATAAACATTGATAAAGCATAATACACATATGAAAGACACATTTTGTCGCTTACAAAATCAGATTAGAGATATAAACAAAGAGGGATTCAAACAGGACTGAGTAATACAAACAGACAGAGGAATACAAAGAAATAACATATTCATAACAAGGTACAATTTATAGATCAAGAACTGAAGAATAATATTCAGAGAACAGTTAAGAAGTTTAAGGAATGCTTTTGAAAGATGCTTGACGGATGTCTTGAAGAAGAGCATTCCTCAACCTGTAATTTTAAATATCAATGAAATTTCAAAATTATTGTTACTTCAGCAAAAAACAATAATAGGGTTAATGTAAGAAAAGTCATAAAACAATTACATCAAACCATTAAGCAGAGTTTTTGTGAGTGGTTTCAGGTCTGACAACTGGTGTCCCTCAGGGTTTAATTTTAGGACCTTTACTTGTTTAGCATTTATATTTTTCCTCTTGGGCTTAATTGCCACTTTTATGCAGATGATACTCAGATTTCTATTCACTCCAAGCCTGGTCAAATGGTGGATGTTTCTTTTCAAATATAAATATATGGATGACCCAAAACCTTTTGTGTCTTAATAGTGATAAGAGGGTTTTGCTTATTGACTCTCTCTTTGTAAAGCTGGTTCACTAATGTGAAACGTAGATGGCTCTGTTTTGGTGTTGCATTTTATTCAAGTTATTTTATAGTTGTTTTTATTGCATAAAGTGCCTTGAGAAGCTGCTTTAAAAGGTGCTATACAAAAATAAAGTTTATTATTATTAAGCAATTTTAGGAGCATATCCAAAGCCCATCTGCTTATCAGCAAACAAACAGCAAAGCACACTGTGATTTAAATGATTGCGCAGTTCCTTTATCTGTTGCTGGTTTCAGTGCTCAATCATTTAGTGAAGTTCAAAAGAGACTCACTTACGGTAAAGACAAACAGTTCTGCATAATTTAAATATACATGTAAAATAATTTATTCAGACATTTAAAACGATCACTTAACTTCGAAAACACTCTGCTTATGATTCATTTAATTTTTGAAATTCTTAAATTTAACAAAATTCAACCTAAAATTCAACTAAACAGCGGCAATAGTCTGGAAACATAATCTGGAGATCTTTTTTCTGGCTTTTTTCTGAATTATCCAGACCTGGAAATTATTAAAAATCGAATTCCATACAGCATGCCATTCAATTTTGTTCCATTCAGATAAAACTGCGATAAAAGGATTTCTTACCTATCAGAAGGGAGTTTCAGACCCGTGTCGAACGCACGTGCCACTAGAATCATACTGGGACGGTCTCCTGCCTCGGCAGCCTGCAGCAGGAGGCAGAAGCCCTTCTTGCTGTTTTCCTCAGATGCCTGAGAACACAGACATGACAGAGGAAGCATAAGCAAAGCAGTGAGAAAGTAATGTCACCAACCACGAGACCATTTGGAAAAGAAATCACCTCTAATTCGGTCTCTGATAGAATGTGATGTGGAAGCTGAAGATAACATTGGCCAAGAGCAACGATAGCTTCCAGCTCCCCACACATGGCGGCCCTCTCCAGATGAAAAATTGCAGAAATCTCATCCCACGGTTCATCCTTCTCACAGAAGCGGCCGCCCTCATGGTAGCGGACCATGGCTAGATGAACCTTAAAGGGATAAATAACCCCAAAATTAAACTTCAGCCATCATCTACTTTCCCATATCTTGTTCAAACCCCATTGGACTTCCAACCACAAATAAAGATAATGTTAATGAAAGGTTTCTGTCCCTCCACTGAAAGCCTGTGCGAACAAAACTTTCCAAAAAGGTCATAAATGCGTCGTAAAACGAATTAATTCAAGTCTTATGAAAAGATGCCTAATATAATTAAGAGATTTAACTTAATTCAACAAACACATATAGAGTACATCAAATATGGTAAAAACAGAAGCAGAAGTATCCAAGTGGCTCACAAGAACTTGTGAGGTTTGAGCTTCCGCGTTAAAGTCAAACACGTCTCTAAATTTAATCTGTTCTTCACATAAAGCGTTTTTTATGACACCTTCATGACCTTCAGAGTATTGGTTGCATGAACTTTCAAAGGAGGAACTTGCATGACAGAATTTTCATTAAAGGTAGGATAGGCAATGTTTTTGATAAACACTTTTTTTTAAATACAGTAATACCTTGGTTTACGAGCGACTTGGTATACGAGCAAATCGGTGTACGAGCATGGAGGGTCGAATCAGTGTACGAGCATTGTATCGGTGTATGAGAAAATTTCCCTCACCCATGCGCAGTTTTGTGTGGAAAAAGTCCTAACGCTCAGCATCCTTGTGCGCATTTTTACATGAAATATCCTAATGACAGCCTCTCATAACACAGTCAGGAGGTTCCAACCCCTTTATAACCACGGGTGCACATAACTGGTACGCAGGTACGCATGCGCAACAAAAATCATAAATGCGTAGGCCCACTTGAGTCACTAAGCGCCTTTGCGTACTTAACCGATCTTCTCATCTCATTGTACACACACCCTAGCCGAAAAGTTAACGATGAGCGCACTGAAGTGCATATCATTCACGTGAAGGGGGCACGCGGATCATGCAGAGCATCGCTCATGCCAGGGGTCGGAAACCTATGGCTCGCGAGCCATATATGGCTCTTTTGACGCTGCCCCCCCCCCCGTCGACAGATCGATTGCTCCGCTACTTCCGCGTTCGCGGAGGACAGGTCGATCGCGCCGCAGAGGACAGTGGAGCGACAGTGAAGAGGACAGTGAGAAAGACTGCACTTATTAGGACAATGCTACATATGTGAGTACCAAACACAATCTCCTGGTACTCACCTGAGTAACTCACTGAAAAAGTTATGTACACCCCTGTTTATAACCCCTTAACTCATTCATTGGCTGCATCATTCACCACAGTGATACTTTTATAAGTGATTTACAGAGGTTTTTACCTCATATTCTAAACATTAATTAATTGTGATCGCTGTGAAATATACACTTACAGTACCTCTAAGCAGTAACTGTCACAGTTCATGAATGTTCGTGTATGTGTGCTTGTGAACCGTTTAATTCTCATATCATCTGCCTATCTCCCCGCTTGGCTCCCGCGCATTCGTTCTCTCGCGGCTCCCGCGCATTCGTTCTCTCGCGGCTCCCGCGCATTCGTTCTCTCGCGGCTCCCGCGCATTCGTTCTCTCGCGGCTCGCATGTTCCACGACTTTAACTCTGGATTATCACTTCGTTTGTTTTCTGCACTATTATAATAAATTGTGATCCCCCTCCTCCCTCCTCTCTCTCCTCCAGTTAATAGGGTAAAACCAAAAAAATATTTAAAATGGGCATTTGTGGTCATGTGGAACGAATTAATTGATTTTTAGTGCGTTCTTATGGGGAAATTTGTTTTGGTGTACGAGCATTTTGGTTTACGAGCTCGCTCTTGGAACGAATTAAACTCGTAAACCGAGGTATTACTGTACTGATTGAAACTTCACATTTTGATAGCAATCACAATCAATAATAAAAAAGAGGTAGAAAAATAAAACAATTTACATGTATTCTGTGGAAGTATTAATATATTAATATACAAAAATATTTATCCAATCAATGCAATCAGTCCGAATGCAATGATAGGATGACTTATCTACTTGTCAAAATATTGTATGCATTTACATCCCACGCCATTAACATGTCTCATAAGGCTATGCACAATTGTAAACAGACACCGGGCGCTGAAAAAAAAGCTGCCGCCTTTTACAGATTCTCATGAACCAAAACAACAAGCTAATGCTGCGTTTACGCCATGTTGTAATTAAGAGATCGCTAACAACAAACTCATATTTATGTTTCTATGCTAACACCATCAACGCTGCAATGAATCTGCAGCAGCCACATGGTACAAGTCAGAGCTTTTTAAGTTGTTTACAATAATGATTATTGATAATTTATTTGCTTTGAGACATGAGACAATAGGCTTTCCTGTAGCTCAAACAGTAGAGTGTGGCGCTTGCAACGCCAAGATCATGGGTTCGATTCCCAGGGAAAGCAAGAACTGATTAAAATGTCAATGTGTTCTTGAATGTAAAGCAAGTCGCTTTGGATAAAAGCGTCTGCCAAATGCATAAATGTAGGTAGCTTAACGTCGATTCTCGTGACGCTTCGCAGACTATTCTCTAGCTGTGAACATTCATGGTTTTGAAGGAGGTGTCTGTGGTGACTCTCTGAAGGGAGGGCTGGATCTTATGCTTTAAAAGATAGCTTGCTATTGCTAGCCTCTCTGAAATTGACTACCCTGCCTTTCAAAGCTGAATTGAAGCCTTTAAGTCAGATATAAAATATGAAAAATATATTTGTCAGTTTTCAAAACCAGGTTTGAAAAACACATGGTGCAATTTCTTACCTTGCCTAGGATGGATTTGCCAATTTTCCTTTCAAGAAGTAAAGCGTTAAGTCTCTCCACCTCCACTGCCACACAAGAGGGTCTGTGTATGTGGGAGCGAGATGAATGGTAAAAACTCCACTTTTCTTCTGTCAGCTGAGAGGCACAACAAAAATACATATTATTCTTAGAATAATAACTGAGGCAAGAAATGACAACAATGTTGACTTAATGAATCATCCCATGTCCAAATTATTTTATCCATTATTGGCCAAGACAAAGGTCAGAAACAGGCTTAGATAATACTGTGCACAGCTGATCTGTGAAGTTTCTTTATTATCAATGAAAACGGTTTGTTATTTGACTAACTGCTTTCACTTTGTTTAATACATAACATTTCCCGAATCCCTAAATATGGATAGCAGAAGAACTAACATCTGTGAGAGAAAAAAAACAACCCCACTTAAAAATCACTTCAAATATTTCTCCACACAAAAAGAAATGCATGCAGGAAATCACATGCAGGGCTCCCACATATTTAGGCTTCAATGACTTTTCCAGCCATTCTGGATTTTTTTTCTATGATTGTATTTTATATTTATAGTCAATGAAATATTTTTGAGCACAACAAGAGAAATTTCTCTCTGGTTTCAATTACATTCCAATCACAATATCACAATTCCCTGACAATTGACAGGTTTTCCATTATTGTGGGAACCCAGCATAAGTGTTTATAGTATGGGAAAGGAAAGCTTGCCACTAGTGAAGGGGTTAAAGTAAGATGAGAAAAATGAGTTTAGATTAAAAGGTTTAGAGGTTTAAATAAAAGATAGAAGACAGCACCACTTTACAAGACAGCACCACTTTAAATCAATGTTCTACGTGAAGGAAACAGATTAGGAATCAATGGGTGACTATCATGATTAGATTTCATCAACAGGGATTTCATCAACGGATTTGTAATTACCCGACGAACACTGTCCTCGTCCGATTCTGAGAAATGTCTGTTGTAGAAGGGACGTCCCTAAATAATGATGAATGAATTAAAAACCTACCATCACATATCTTAGGAGCCCAAAATGTATAACTGCTGTGTTTCGTTAAGCATGTAAGCACAGCGTACACACAACAACAAGTTTACAATGCAATAGAAAGGAAACTTTGTTGGGGACAAGCAAGAACAGCTTTAATTTCAGCTTTATTTCTCAGTACCTTG
Source organism: Rhodeus uyekii (assembly GCA_037043235.1). Classification (NCBI taxonomy): domain Eukaryota; kingdom Metazoa; phylum Chordata; class Actinopteri; order Cypriniformes; family Acheilognathidae; genus Rhodeus; species Rhodeus uyekii. The sequence goes on from JAWRVZ010000160.1 coordinate 529,440, forward strand.
ACATTAAACGGAAAAAAGAAAAGAATAATATATGTATTTAAAAAAAAACATATCTATATCAATCTATGTAAAAAATATCTAGATTTAACAAAAACATTTTTTTTATTGAAATGTATTTTTGTTCTGTTTAATGCAGACAAAATCATGCAAAACCCTGCTGTAATTAATAATAATATAATAACATAATAATGTCAATATATTATCCCACTAAAAATTGGTACCTGGCTGTGATGTTCCACTAAGTCTCCTTCACTGCGTTTCTCACTAGGGTAACCACTGTCTCCTCCATTCTCTGAGTCCTGTGAATGCAAGCAGAGTTAATAGTATAAATCAGCTTTGCATTGCTGGAAGGGAAAAAAAAGAAAAAAAATTTTTTATTAGTACTGTCAACAGTCGATATATATTCTTCTTCACAAACTGACCTGTTGATCTGCGTTAGCTTGATGGGTCTCATTCATTTCATTCATAAATGACCAGCCTGTTATGAAACAAATTGAAAATTTAAGAAATGCTAAGGATGTATACTTTACAGCTGAATGAAAACACAAAGGAATGAAAGTGTAATATTTAAGAACACACAAATTATTATTATTAATTGCTTAAACACTTTTCTGGATACTGTTTCCAATCATAATGCTAAATAGTCAACACAACAGTTTTTATATTTCGGAAAAAATGCACTCTACTAAAGCCTTACACAGTATAGGTAAATTAGAATATGTGTGCTTATGATATTCATCAAAACCATAAATAGTCAGTGGAAACTGTCCCACGAAGGTTACGTAGCTACATTAGCACCAGCTAATTAATATTAATGAAATACCCATAGATACAGTCAGCAGCATTCTCTAGGGTGAAAATACTTTAGCATTAGGAAAAACCAAACTACTACATTTCATTGTCAGTTCTGTGGGGAAATTTCTGATAAAAGTGGCTATATTTACATAAATCACACGGCTGCTAAAATAGACATTTAGAAGACATCTATTTTACTGTCAAAATAAAGATGGTTCTGGATTATTATGGATCATTTTTCTCTCTAAAAATAGCTAAATCCTTTAAGTATTTCCTTGTATAAATAATAAATGGGTAATTCTAGTAACATCACAACAAGCCAGCCAAAGGCCTACTTCAGTTCTCGGCCAACTGATAACAAGTGGGGGCACTTCTAGCATTTTAAATACATAACGTATTTTCCGCACTATATTCTGAAAAATCTGCCGTGCGCCTTATAATCAGGTGCGCCTTATGTGTGGATTAAGACCAAAAATAGACCCATAATTGAGAGTGCACCTTATGGTGCGGAAAATACAGTACATATATATATATATATATAAAAATAAAAATAAATTACTGACAGTTGATCAATTCTGATTGCATGAGGTATGCCGAAAAACAACAGCCTATAGATGCAAGGATTTATTCCATGTTGTGTCTGTTGTCTTCTGTAGAAGCCAACTAACACATTGAAATGACCAGAGACGTTTTTATATACAGTAAATTACTGTATGTTTATATGATAAAGAAAGGTCAAATTATGATGTCATCTTTGTTAGATTGTATTCCTCACAATACATATATTATCAAAACAATCTTAAATGAACAGTTTTGCATATTTCAGCTTTTCTCCAATCAAGTAGGTTGCAACTGTACGGTCACAAAAGTAATCTGACTTGTTTTAAGAGGGATTTGGTATTACTCAGGTGGGCTACTTAAGTGCAGTCGGACATAGTACTAGGTTATTATAGCATTACCCATGGGTGATCGGCCTGCAGAGACGCCAATACTAAGAGGAGAACAGGGAACAGATTCTGTCTCGCTGTTTTCATCAACTGAGGAGTTCTCCGAGAGCCGGGACAGAAGAACAGGCATGTGGCTGAGAGAGGTTGTCCGCACCCTGGGCGAACCACACTGCTCTTCACATCCACGGAGGACAGTCTGAGCCAAATTCTGCTTAGAAAAAAATATATTTGTTTACATAATACAAATGCAATTGCAACAGTTTGTGAAAGCAGGACTAAAAGATAAGAATCGACCTCTGTTGGCCTGATCAGGTCAGCAGTTCCAGTGATAATTTCACCACAAAAACACACACACTGCATTTTTCCGCATATAACCCGCAAGTTATACCAGATTTTACAAACCCCGCAGGAGAGGTGCAGGTTATATCACACATTTTTTACACGTAATAATATTTCAGCAGATTTGTTACGTCCCTGAGGACGTAAGGTTTTTTTGTGGTATTTTCTTTCTGTTTTTCTTTCTTGCGAGGGTTGTTGTCTCTGGCGCTTGTACGATCACTCTGACAGCTGGCACTGATAGGCTGTCTGACCTGTCAATCACAGCGCCTCCGTTAACGGGCGTCCGGGCGTAATTTACGTCCGAAAATCGCCAGCGTACGCCGAAATTTTAAGTTCAGGAAGTCCGCGGGACGTCCTGTTTAATGGTTTTACGCCAGATCACAGAGCGCTCGACGTACATGTGCATTGCAAAGTGACCAAATGCATTGTAAATCACCACATGCGCCGTAGGCGTGTATGCTAAGCGACTCCATTGATAAGGACACAGCAGGCCACTTAATCTCTTTCGCCATACAACTCCTGTCAAGATGTACACTAGTGATGTAACTATGGTAATTCCCGCGAACTACTGAAACTCCGCCTACTGCGGGGATCGCGAAAGCCAACAGCGAGAGCAATGGCCATAAACTAATTGATAACTATGCACAAACGTGCGGGGATCGCGAAACTGTGAGAGATTGACGGGTAAACTTTCCCGAAACTCCCCAAAATAGCCTGGTTATCTGTGCATGATACGGAATGCTCCGCCTCCGAGCGAAGCATATGAAATTTCATACTAGGGAAGGGAGATGTGTTTTACATTTGTGATTACCACCAACTTAAATTTATGTGAAATTGTATGACAGTGTGTTTTTCATGTATGTGTTGTTCCTGTTAAATAAATATTTCTGCACAAAACTCATAAGTATTTGTTACTTTAACCCTCTAGTATCCTTTCTAGTATATTTTATATGTAACAGGCATAAAATTATTGTGCTTTCCGACGTAGTAGTACTGTAACAGGGACTTCCAAAAATAATACCTGGGACTTCCAAAGATAATACATGGGACTTCCAAAAACTAACATCTGGAAGTCTGGACTTCCAAAAAAAAAATCTTAGTGGAAGCGCTGCAATCATGCAGGAAGATGTGATTGTCTGTGCTGCATGAGGGCGGGCTCTTCTCATCTCATCTCATGATCATCACCTGTAGAATCGCTTCTTAAGGGACGTGCTGCTGCACAGCGGGAGAGACTGCTTTTTCTTTCTGTTCCTATTCTGACTTGTGTTTGTTTTCTTATTGTGTGAATTTCGCGCACAAGCTCTGTGTACCGAGCCTGAACAGTTATGATAATTGACGTCATGCGAGCAACATTCGAAATGTGAACTTACACAAAAAAAGGTCATAACGCTATGGGTGCGGGTTATGCCAACGATTTTTGCACAAAACCCGTGGGCTATATGAGGGGAAATACGGTACTTCTAAATTAAAACCTGAATCCTGAAACAATTTAGTATTTTAACCCTTCTGGTTCCATTGTCCTGAAGTGAAGCATTTATTGCAGGAGTTTTTGATTAAATGCGTGAAATAATGTCTTACACAAGTATATTACATAGAGATTTTGTACAAACCAGCAATTTGTTGGTGCAGTCCAGCTGTGCAGTCTCAGCAGGGGAAAGGTCAAAGCGAGTGAGGCTCATACTCCTACAGATCTTATTACACAGGTGAGAGTGGAAGAAAAGAGCCATGCCACGCACACCTGAAACACACACACACAAGATAACTTTACTAGTGATGCACAGAAACAAAACATTTTTACCAAAAGCTGAACGCATTCAGAACATATATAGATAGATGTAAAGCTAAATCTATTTCTACTCCAAATCATAATTGAAAAATAAGCATTTATACAGTGGCTGTAATAAAAACATGACACTCAAACATACATAAAATTCACAGGTAAAGTAAAAATATAATGAATGTATAATATATTCTGAAGGTGCTTGTTCGTGGAAAGTTCGTGAAGCGTGCGTGTTTGGACGCGCTCCGTCAGTGATTCATGCGTCGGGCGTGCGTCGAATGTTCGTGGAATACTTTGGTCAATTTCTCGACGCACAAACCCAATCTGTGCGTGATTTGTGAGTGATTTGTGCATGATCAACTGTGTGACTGGCCCTTAAATAAAAATGAAGATCAATTAAAAATTAGAAAAACCATGAAAAGACACTTACAGACAAAAAAATAAAAAACGCATGTCATCGGAGAAGCACATCATCACCGTTTCAGTCAAAGTTTCATTAATTTCAGCCAAATATTTTCAATGCATCACTAATATGTTCCTGATGCTTCCATCACTCATTTACATTTATGCATTTGGCAGATGCTTTCATCCAAAGTGACTTTCATTGCATTCAAGGAACACATTGACATTCTAATCAGTTCTTGCCTTTCCTGGGAAACAAACCCATGATCTTGGCGTTGCAAGCGCCACGCTCTACTGTTTGAGCTACAGGAAAGCCTTACTCATGCTTAAGACAAATCGAATTGCTAAGTAGAAAAAAAGCAGGATATTGAAAAATACCTAGGTTGCCATCTCCAAAATCAGTCCCCTTCTCAGTGTGAATCTGAGGATCTGTATAAAGGTCCCCGACACCCTGAATGTCCACCACTATCAGCTGGTGTCCAGAGCGCTCAAATGTGAAATGACTAAATGCCTAAAGCAACAGAAACATCATTAACAATAAACAATCACAAATCACTCAACTGGAACAACAAGTTTGACACATTCTTGACAAAATACCTGGGGAGTAAGCCGTATGTTATCATCCCTCACAAAACCTGAGTTGGAGTTGTACTTTGTGTACTTCCCCTCAATGTAGTGTTCCAGGTGAAATAAAGGGTTCCCAGGGCGACCGGTCATTTCCACAACACACATCTGCATGATGTCAACCTAAAAATGACGGGATACGTTTAAGAAGTACATCAGTCAGAACTGACATTCAGATCGTTCAAAGCAGTTTTGAGAGGTCAAAATGTAACAACGTTTTAGGAACATTAACAACGTCCGCCAAAGAAGTACCTGTTTTGGAGGCCTGTGGCGATTGAACTCCTCACCCCATAATTTAGCCTCCATTTGTAACCTCACATCGTCAAAGTAAACATCTCTGTTCACAGTCTGCATGTAGCGCTTAGCCACGTAGTTTGATGCCGATTTCCAGTTGCTGCAGTGGGAAAAGTTTGATAACTTCTTCCTGTGAAAGAAAGGGAATAGAAAGCTACGGGTCAACAAAAATCCATTTTAAAACAAGAGATGAGAGTACTAAATTTAGGGCTGCTTCTGACTAAAGAATTTCCTAGTTGACTGTTAGTCGTTCATTTAAGCCATTAGTCGGGGGAGAAATAATAAAAACCATAATAATGAGCATTTCAAATATTAAATTAACCCCCGGTTTCACAAACAAGAAACAAAAATCCAAGACTGAGCTATTTTAACTGAAAGCAACTTGCACTGAAATATTTTAAAATGTGCCAGCGTTTTGTTTTAGGATCCGCACCAGTAATGTGTTTTTATAAAGCGTGTTTAAACGCTACTTAAATTGAACTAAAATCTAATCCTGAATTAATCTAAACCCTGTCCGTGAAACCAGGCTTAAGTGCTTGAGCGTGTGCATAACCAGCAAACATTACATTAACTTTTCTGAGCTTAGAATGCAAACAACATAACTTATAAATGTAATGTAAATAACCACCTTATATAAAAAAAGAAAAAGTTCAAGAAAATATATATATTTTTAAATGTAGAACATATACCATAAACATTAATAACAAAATGATCATACTGGGGGATGTATTCGTTTTGTACAGGAAAACAAATATTAATGAAAACAATCTTCATTAGCCATTGGTCAATATGACTAAGTTGGCATTAATGTCCTACAGCTTGACAAACAAAACTAATCTACACAAAATTCTTAATATTGTGTATTCCTTTTAATATAATAATGTGCATTTTTTTATGACAGCAATTACATGGAATATTCACACTTTTAAAAATGATAAAAACGAATTAACTGCAAACAAGCTATAAGGTGGATAAAATCTGAAAAACCGAAGAACACTTTCACTTCTGTTCCAAAATTGATTAAACTAATAAACTAATTGATTAAATAGATATAATATATTTGCTTGACTCACGATCTGAAGCATTCTCTCATGGCTCCTCTTCCAAATGGCTGTAATGGAAATACACCCCAATTAATCCAAGAGAATACATAATTAATCAGTATTAGCAACACATCTATCACACAGTAATGCAATTTCCAGCCCATACTGAAAATAAGTGTTCGATGGCAGCAAAGTACCTGAGAGGAAATCTTGATGAATATTTCATCTTTTGCCCATTGACCGGAAACCGCATTGAATCTAAAGAGAAAGAATTCATGTTTACACCCATGTAAATCACTTTAAATGCAGATTTCTATTCCCTTTCATTTACAGGAAGAAGTTAACAAACTTTTCCCACAGCACCAACTAGAAATCGGCCTCAAACTAAGTGGCTAAGAGCTACATGGAGACGTAAATGCATTTTACCATTACTTTTATTTTATTTTATGAAGATAATATTTGTAAAATACACAAATTATTTTTCTTGTTCTTTGGGACAGTTAGTAAAAGAGTCAATACAGCAAATACTGTACGATGGCCACAGTCCTGAAGGAACACACACTGTCCCCCACGTATACAAACCCATCAAACATGTTTATTTAAAGGCACACATAACCATTGGCTGGAAGTCAAATGATGATTTAGAGGCGTTAAGTTACAAATGTTTAAAATTAGTCTGAAACTCTGAGCCATCTGACTGTCATGGTTAAAGGAAAGAGAAGGAAGAAATTCAAGATAAATGTCTTTTAAGGCCCAAAACTCAGGAGACTAGAGAGATAACATACACACAGGGTATAAATACATCACTACACAAAGGGAACTATTAAGGTTTAACAAGGGACATGTGATGAGCTCATTAAAGTAATTGACAGGACACAGGTGACTGGGATCAAAACAAAGCAGCACAAACTGTGACACTGACATTATGTGTCTCTTATTTAACATCCAATAACAAACTTTCTGAAATCACCTGAGATTGACTTAGATGTGTGTCAGGTTTTGAACAGTGGTAAAAACTAGTGATGGCGAAATGAAGCTTTGTGAGGCTTTCCCCTCAACTAAAAAGGATCATTACTTTTTGAAGCTTTTCAACACGGTGCACACTAATGACTAGTGGTCAAAGTTTGAAGAGCTGCTTGTGCCAGAGGACCTTTAAGCTTGAAGAAGCTGTGTATCTGTGAGTGTTTGCTAATATTCTGTGCCACAGATCAATATTGGTGGCGTGAACTGGCATCCTGGCGAGGTGGAATGACTTGTGTTGCTCGACAAGCTGATGCCTAGAATTACATTTCTGTGACCTAGAAAGGTCACTTCATGTCTAAACCAGAGGCCTTGGTGTCAACCGTATGATCGATGGAGATATGCTTCTGCCTATCAGTCCATGTTCAGATATTTTCTAAGTTTATCTATTTCTCAGCCAATCAGAATCATTCAACCTGAAGTTATGATGCAGCTTAATGATCAATGTAAAGTATAATTGCTGTGAAAATTAATGTAGGCAGAACGGCCTACGAACTCCTAGCTGAGTACTGAAGCTGACTCTTCATTCATCATATCTGGTCCTTGGGTCTTAATCTGTAAAATCCCCAACAAAATATTGCACAGTCTTCACTGTGCGAATCAAATATACATGGATTCTTATTAAAGTTACTACTGAAATTCAGTGAAGAGCACTAAATGATTCTCACAGAAAACAGCAGGTTTATTAGGCTGCTGTCACTTAAAAAAAAAAAAAAAAGACTACTTTCCAACCTGTTTATATTCACAGAAGTTTTAACTGAATGCGAGATATTTTTGCATTTATTTGTCCGTTTAAGAGCCCAAAGTGGCCTGTACTTGTCCGTGTTTCTCTCAATCTTAATCTCTTTCGCAGCTCAATACGCCTTTAACATGACATTACATATTTCAACTGATTTAGAGGCAACATGGAATCAAAAACTAAAACACAGCCCTATATTATTCTTGAGAGCAAGTGTTGATTGTCCTACACAACTTGTGTATTTTGCACATAGGGAGGATCAGCAATGGATAGCAGGAGGAAACCAAAGTTTCTGAGATTATAGAGAACAAGGTTCAATCCCAACTGGAGTGTCGCAGAGTCACGGATTAAAAGTAGAGATGTTACAAACTTGACTTTTCAGTAGCAGGAGAGTAGTTCAGGTAGTGTTTTCAAAACTATTTTTGGTGTATTTTCGGTTTCTAACTGTTAATTTATTCAAGAAACCTCACTTTTATATGCATTTATACATGTATATGATTGCTAGACATTAAACAAGTATGTTTGATCTTCCATTTTTCATATTTGATGTGCTCCATGTGTGGGTGTTCATTAATGTTCATTGTTGAAATAATTCCTAAATTAAATCTATTCAACATATAAAGCAATTGAATCTCTTCAGAATATTTGGATTAAATTGCTCAATTTATACAGATGATGTAATACGTTAACACTCTCCTTATGAACCGTCAACAGTTTCAATTGTGAGGATATTTAATGGATCAACAAAAAAATTTAATGTTAGTCTTATGGGTCTGGAATGTTTTAACCCTTTTAGTAGCTGCAGTTTAGATCATTTTTGTTGGTAGGTTGGAGTACAACTAATTACACTCATTTTTTAAAACATTAAATTGACTTAAGTTGAACCAGCTTGTAGCTTCCACAACACTGCTCGTATTGCCTTTTGATGGATTCAAACCACTCTTTTAACAGTAGGTTAATCATTTAAAGGTGCATCAAAATCCCTCACCTGTATCGAGTACAGCGCTCGGTCTCGATTTTCTCCAGGTGGAACTCAGCCCAAGGATCTGGCATGGCTTTGGCTTTCTGAATAGCATGTATCCAAGCAGCCTGAGTAAAAGTAATTGAAGTTATTTGAAGAACTTGTATGGGGTGAACGCCAAAGACGGTAGCGATCCACTCTATACATTTCAGATGTATGTGAGCACAAAAGAATGATCAAGAAAATAACAGGAGGAAAAGAGATATGCTACAATAAAGGACATGCAGAAAAAAAGGACAAAGAAAAGTTTGAATCAACAAATTGAATCAATTCTTTCAAAGTCATTAGGCAGGGAATTCCAGCAAATGATTTTAATGAAATCTTGGACCCTTAAGGAATCAGAACTGGCACCAGAAATGTTGCATTCCTTGATTTCAATCCCTGTCAAGACAGCAACTCCACCAACAGAGTCGCTGTTCTGAACAACTGTAAGCCATTCTGTACTACTGTACTGTACTCTGGTGTTTCCCAACCACCCCAACACTGTACATTTCACATGTCTACTCTGACTGACACACCCATTTCAGGTACTGGAGTATCTACAAACAAGCTGATGTAGGGAGGGGAGAGGGGGGCCTCCGGGAATGTGGTTGGGAAACACTGCTGTAGTAAAAGTCTCTGTCATCAGTGAAGTAAACCTGCCCATATCCCAAAATAACCAGTAAAACTAGATCATGAGGCTAAAAATATTCCACCATTTATTTATTTTCTTTCGAAAGGTCACAGTAAAACGGAGTACAAATATACATCAGACACTAAGAAAATACTTAAACTGCAACAATCTGATTTTTGAAGCTGATCGTTTACATTCAATTTTCCATTCAAATAGTGAAGAGCTAGATTAAATGAGCATAAAGTAACAACAGTTTTTGTGCCAGTAGAAATCTACACTAGAGCTGTAACTGCGCTTAAAGTCATGATGAAATGGAAGTAGCAACAAATCTTTTTTTCCTTGTGATGTACGCTGTTAGACTCACAAATGGAGGAAGATGTGAGAAGCAAATTTAGGAGTGAAAAGGAAAAAAGGCAATAGAATAAATATGAGAAAAGCATGTATTCTAAGATAGATGCCAGGCTAGGGTGGATTAATCAAGTTGGGGAAAGACACAAAAAAAACATGAAGGGTAGAAATTGAAATTTATATTAAACATACCCGGCCTTTCTCAGTTAAAGATCCAAACCTGACATCCTGCTCTTTGTCATTTTTGTTCTAAATTGAAGGAACAGACAAACCCACTTGTTTAAACACACACAAATATTAGTATAAATGCAACCTGACAGATTTACAGTGAGACTTACAGTACACAAGGTTCAGGAAGTGAAATAATCAGAAGCTTACTATGAGCTTGAGAGCTTAAGCTCCATATATGGAAGTGAGTGTGTCGCAAGCCGTTTTTCTGCTGTCAGGCCAGTGAGGGCCAGCGCTAACAACGTGCCGGACGGGGCCAACAGCCTCGGACCTCAAGCACAAAGGCTAAAATCAAGTTTAGGCCAGTTGCCTCGCAGCGCCGCCCTAAACCCGCCTGCATTTCATCAGCTGCCTGAAAACTATAGGGCTAAACGAGCATGCCAGAAGCGAACTTTGACCTTTATTGAAAGGCCTAAGATTCCAGTATTGATATTTGACAAATGTCTTACAATAAAAAAATATATGACAGTGACAGAAATTTATTACTTTAGGACAGTAGCGCACATCAATCATGCCGAATCAAACTAATATTTACCATGTAACAAAAAGAGAACATAGATTACATTTATGTACTTATTTAATGCATAAAACAACTATTAAGGTCGAAAGGCTTTAGAAAAATATTGACAAACTGTCAAGTTGCATCACAATTCTGAGCATTTATGTTTATTTGTTTTTTACTAAACTACGCGATCTGAGGTGGTTTGAGCGATCTCTCCGTCTCTTTATACTGTCATCCCTTCAGCCAGAGCAGCAGAGGGAGCGCATGAGAAGAAAATACGAGTTATTATTAATAAGAGTTAATCGGAGTGCATGTTTACGACATGCAGATGCAACATTAGTCATAAATACACGATTATAAGCATATGTGATGCGTCTACGTTCTTCATTTTCCATAAAGAAGTGTATTTAACATCGCAATGCTAGCATGAGTAGCCTTTAGCATCAAATATAATATAGCTCTGCGTGATGCCGTGATCAGAATCACCATCAGGAGTCATTTCAAACACTCTCTGAAAGTGAGTTGAGCTGAAAGTTGTTGGCCAAGGTATTCGAGGGCCTAAAGCTCCTGGCCGTTGGCCCCGATGAAGCCCCGGAAGTGACAGTGGACACGCGGCTACAGAAAACAGCTTTTGCGTACTGTAGTTTGCTACCGCTTCTGGTGACAACAGTCGTTGTTTTTTGTGGTTAAGAAAAGCATTTGTTCACCAGTTCTCCTTTACCATTATAGAGAGGTCATTGGACACAAACAAGATAAGAACGTTCTTGGATTACTCCCAAAATACCAGGATGAAGTGGATAGTTCAAGTTGTTATAATGATAGGTCAATACTGTATTGCAGTCGTGCTGAAATACACAGTAGTAACCGCAGCTATGATCTTCATCATGCATTGTGCAAAGATGAAGGTTTAAAACACACACAAGCCTATGCTAGATTGTTGTCACATGACCATGCATGTGACGTTCACACATTATAAATGTTTGTGTTAAACTACTACTTGTGGGATACAGTACTTACAGTACACGGCTTGCTTTTGCAGACCTGTAGTTCATCATGTATATTTAAGTATGAACAGTATGGCAGCTATTCTGTGCCAAAAATAGCCTATGTTTATGTATATGGTCTGTTCAGAATTTGCTTACTAAAATAAGGCTGTACTGATAGAGATAGACTAAACCCTTAATATTTTACTATGACGTAACAGTTTTATAAACGTTGTGCTGTATTGCATACACGTATATAACTGTATTCAAAATAAAGAACAGTATCTTGTAATTCATTGATTAAAAGTGTTACAGCTGCATATAAACTGGGAAATCCTCACCTTGTATCGAAAGGTTTTTTTGGGCAATGAATTAGAAAGCTGCTGGTTGCAAACAAGGTTCTTTGGGTCGATACAGAAGTCTTGGGTTGGACTTATGGGGTCGTCAGTGATGGGGCATATGCGGAAATCATCTTCATCATCATCACTTGCAGTCGAATCTTTAAAAGACACTCTATTCTTCGCACATTCATTCCCTGGTCCATCCAGAGGACTGCCAACCTCCTCCATACTAAACATGAGCTCATCTTCTGCCATGATGTCCCACTGTGGTGTGCACCAAAACTGCAAACAAGCAGGTTACAATAAGTGTCAAAAACATTACATTATCAGATGCATAGCCAGAAAATGTCAAACACTTAAGTGTAACGGAATGACCAAGGACAGGTTGATAAATACGTGAGTTTTTGGGGTACTTTCAGTATGTTTATGCGATGCATCGATCTGTCAACTAATCTGACATCTGTTTGCGAAGTCGGAGGAAAGGTATGAACACAAAAATAAGCGAATAATAGGTGGCACATACCTTAGGCTAAAATGAATAGTTCGCTAGATTGAAGACATAACGAAAACAGGACACATTCTCTGTTCTCTATCGTCCACACACCCTTTCGCAGAAGGAAGCAGAGTCACTGATCGATGAGTTGCGTGTTGGACGGAAGTTTCAGCTGCGGTTGTGTCTCAAGCACGCCGGACAGTGACAGGTTTACTGTGTCTCTGCAGATTGTGCGCTACGTGTCTTCGCCTACGAGCAAATGTCCTCTTGTTGTGTTGATTCCTCCAACCTCGCATAACTCAGGACAAGCACAAAGCCACATATTCGGCCCTCTAGTGGGCTTTGAGGAAAACACATCACCGCGGCTATAAGCTCATTCAAAGAAATGCTATGTAGCTAAATGCGTAGAATCTAAATAAACATTCATTTAATAGACACGAGACCGTTTGCATAAATAAACGTTACAGTATTATTCAGAGAGAGGCATGCGTTTAGGAAATTACATGGCGTTTTAGGAGGGGGCTCGTGTTGTTAATCGAACACATTTCGAGCTCTATGTACTATGACAAAGGTATGACTCGTGAATATTAATTTTATCGTTCCAATGATGCCTGGACACGTCAGAAAATTAATATTTATAAGCCAAGCCTCTAAGCGTCAACGTTACAATTCGAACGAGTGGGCGTGATCTAACGGGCGAACGTAGCATTGCGTCATTAATATTAATGGTAGCGCGTCGTCATTTCATTAATATTAATGAGGTGACGCTTCGCCATAGTAGAGTTGGACATGGCGAGCCTCCACTCGGGCGAGGAGCAGCTGCACGTAGCCTCTGTGAAACGGAACAGATCTGCCCGTACAACTCAAGTGGTGTGCAAACCACGTGGATGTTTTCGTGATCTCGGGTTTCATTTTATTGCTAGTGTCAGCATCGACCAATGTGACGCCAACTGTTTTTCCAACACTGGTTTATGAAACGTATGACAAATGCGGTTTAACAAATAAAAATAACGATTGGCTTGCGATTGTTAAAAGCAAGTCGAGATGCTCATTGAGTAACATCTGTATCAAACGGCATTTTTTTTAAATTAAGATACGTCACTTAAGCGGAAGAAACATTTTGGGAACGCGAAAATATTCCCCAAAACAAGCACCGCGTTTATATATGTATATATATTAAAAATAAATCGTATTACACATCATATTATATACATCATGAATAAAAAGTAATTTTTCTATAGTCTCGTGGTAGCGTGGCCGAGTGGTCTAAGGCGCTGGATTTAGGCTCCAGTCATTTCGATGGCGTGGGTTCGAATCCCACCGCTGCCATTAACTTTTAATTACTTGTCTCTATACAACTCGCATGTTCACATGGACAACATGCATATATGATGTTTTGCACAGTTCACACATTAGTAAAAAAATTAATTCTATGGTCTCTACACAAAACGGGTATCATTTTTGCTAATTCATTTTCACCGCAGGGCTTCCGGTATCACAGGCAACGTCCGTTGAAAATAGTAAACCCGAAAGCAAAATATAATGAAATGAGTCCAGCCGTATTTACATCTCTTTAAAACAATAATTGGTCAATGGCGCCATCCAGCGACTAAACGCGGTATATCAAGCTGCTGGTCCAGGTTGTTTTTGTTTGCGGAGAAACATTGCTTTGCTTCGGTATTAAGTGCCTGTGCATAATTAATATTATTTTTCCTCAAAACTGAAATGAGTTTCATTCCTTCTGCTTATAAAACGTTCACGACAAGGCTAGTTTAGACGAAAGGGATCTCAAACTGACTAGCTTAAGACATTACTGTAGCTAAACTAATTGCCTACTAAATAAGTTAATTCCTACAGCGCTACAACCGTAACAAAAACGAATCTTTACAATACATAATGCTTTACACGTACGTAAATGTACGTTCATTTAATGCTTTGCTTTACGAACTCCGTTAGAGAGCAACATTTTGCAATTTATCTCTTCGATTAATACCTTACTTACCCGTTGAGTGATAAACGCATCTCCGCGTTCAAAGCCCTCAGTTCTCGCCATCTCCGAAAAGCCGATGTTGATTCCCGTTTTATTACGAGCTCCGTCGTCGGTCCCTTTCTGACAGCAGACCTTCTTCTATTCCGAATATTGTCAATCGCGTGATTCCCCGGAGTCCAATATTGAATGCGCTCCATGTTAACCCTTTCTCACTCACTGAGGGAACTAACCTATGCCACTTCTACACCTTTACACAAAGTAACCGGAGGAACTTTTCTCAGTTTTACGTACGAGTGACGTATGCACGCAATTTCATGGGAAGTAATATAGCTCTCTTGCAATGTAAATCTATAAGATCTTTATAACAGACTTACATCAAATATATAAATATCAAGTGTCACTCTATATCTTCCAAAAATGTCTTGAAAAAGATAACATATAAATGCTTAGTTTTATGATGTAGCCTAATTGCAACGGTCAAATGATATGATGCAATGAAATAGTTATGATTGAGATATTAACAAATAAACATTCCTCAAAATCCTGATGCATCATACTCACATTTGGCAAAAGTTGTGTGAATAATCAAGCAAACCTAAGCTGTGTTCATCTTAAAATATAACTAACAATATAAAAGTTAATCTTGCTTTATACCAATCAGAAAAGACAAATGGACATTTTTACAATTACACTAAAAGGCTTTTTTACTGACTAAAACCATTAAATATACATGGTACAACAGTATAAATCATTTAAACTCAAATCAATGTTTCATGTTCATTTATTCATTTGGTGAGTAGCCACATCATAAGGATAAAGTACAGTCGACTGGTCAATTTAGCAAAATAAACCCTGTAGAGTGATACAACTATGATTTATCTACTGGTAATGACGGCGTATTATGGTAAATCTGACCAACATTTTGACCCAGTACAATTATAATAAAATCTCCACTGCGAAAAGGCCCTTTTGCGTCAGTGAGTCATCCATCTGAAGTTGGCCTATTTGTTTGCCATCAGTTGAATCACGCAGGCATTGAAAAAGTCAAGTAGTAAGCATAAAAAAATCTTCAAACCACAGGAATCGTCAGCCAGGCAGACAAACTTTACCAGCAAAAAGAAGTCCAACTATTGTGAAAAATATTGATAGAACAAACAGTACATATGAGGACCCAACAACAGTATTATTGGGTAGTTTGTAAGGTTGTCCTCCGACTTGATTGATGTAAAACCCAACTGGAAATATGAGGGCAGCCATGCAGAAGAGGACCACTACGAAAGCAGACACAGTTATTTAAAACACAATCAACAGATTTGCATTATTTATGCATATCAAATTTCCCTTCAGGTAACCTACTTGCCATGAAAGCAATCCAGCGGGCATACTTCGTTGCCTCTCGCCGCCAGTGTGAGATCACAAGCAGGCCACATGTGATTGTGAGCGAGATGATGCCCAGGATAATGAAGAACAGGGTAGTGACCCATTCTGGAGGAAGGCTTGGGGCGATACAGATCTTGTTTCGACCGTGGATGGTCTGGCATTGCTTGACAAGACCCAAAGTAAGAGCTTCTATGCAAAACACATGGAAATGTCATGATTTTCAAGAGTAAAACAAGACTTTGCTTAACAGCAGAAAATAAAACAGCATTCAGAAATGACATAAGGATGAGAATAATGTCCTGTTCCTTTAAGGGCTTTACAAAAGGGCATAATGATGATGTTAATATTTGATGTGTGAACATGGGCAAGGGCGAGAAGACTCTCCATTACATTAACAACTGATTCACATAATCAATCTCAAATGCTGCTTTTGAAACACGTTAATATCAGGTGTCACTCTATATCTTCCAATAATGTCTAACAAAGACAACATTTAAAGGCTTAGTTTTATGATGTAGCTTTAATGCAACAAGAGACTAAAGGACATTTTCCTTTAATAGAGGAAACTCTTCAAAAAATGTGAATAAAGGTTGACTTTTTTTCTTCCAGATTCAGCTTTACTGTGGGAAACAGCGTTTAAAGTCATTGCAGGATATCCTGTTTATAGCGTCAATATCGTGCCAAAAAGAAACGAGCGCAAAACTGACGTTTGCGCGCGTGAAAATCACATCCGCGAGCGGAAAACAGATCTACACGCGTAAATACGGGTACCCGCGAGCTCATTTTAATCACTCGCGCGCGCGTGATATCGAATCTGCGCGCGCGCTCTCGATTTTCTCTCGAATGCTGTTTTTGCTCGCGCGAACATTTTGATTTTTGTCAGTCGTGGGGCGGGGCTTAGTAACCTCAAATGTCATTGGTTCATTTCATTTATTCCGGACGTCAGTTGTGATTGGACGCCAGTGATTGTCAATCTAGAGTTGAGGGGATAACTTTGCTTTTTATACTTTATACAGGTTTTAAGATGGATAATCAAAGAGAGATAAATAGTGATCCCCATGTTTTAAATGTATTTTGTTATATATGCTGTGTTTTGTATGCTTTCTTGTTTGAAAACTGTAAAGGTGGAGATAATATATTAGCTAGCTGTTTATCATTTGAGCTTCACCGTATGTGTATTTAGTTAAAGGTGGTGATTATGCTGCTACTTTGTTACCAGTATATCACTATATAATTTGTTAATATCTAATGGGTTTAAGCACATTTTGTTCCTTTATGTTCTGCAGCAAATTCTTAAAAGGCATCTTTTGGAGGAACTTTTGAGATCTCCGCTTGACCTTGATTACCTGGAGTTTGTGTGTCGCCAGCAGCTCTACCTCCTGCAAGCACTCTCAAGATATGTGGAAATACCCCAAGAAATCATTCAGGCTCTGCAGGAAGTGTTTGAACTGATTAACAACAGGTGAAAAAACAGGAAATATAGGTAGAGGAAAAATATAACATAACATTGCAATTAAATGTATTACAGGACGTCCAAGGTTTGTGATTGAACGAGAACAGTTAGCAGAGATGCTGCAGACAAATCTTCCTGTGCATTACATTGCAAGTATTATGGGCGTTTCCACCAGGACTATCTTTAGAAGAATGAAGGATTTTGGCCTTTCATTCTCAGGGTTGTATAGCTGCATCACTGATGAGGAGTTGGATAACCGTGTGAGAGCCATTAAGGATGAAATGCCTGCTGCTGGTTACAGGATGGTCAAAGGGAGGTTGATGTCTTTAGGCTTGCGTGTGCAATGGCAGAGAATCTCAGCCTCAATGCACTGCGTCGATTCAATTGGAATCCTGTCTAGATTTGCCAGTCTGGGATGTGTGGTGCGAAGAACATACTCAGTTCGAGGGCCCCTTTCTCTTGTGCACAGACACCAACCACAAACTGATACAGTAATTTTTATGATTGTCTATTAAAATTATACAGACACACAACTTTAACTCTGATCAGAACATCTTGTTATATCTTGTTAACCGATATAACATTGTAATATTTGGTGGTGTGGATGGTTATTCCAGGAAGGTATGTTTACAGTCTGTTACTATAAAAACAGCTTTAACCATGTTTGCATTTGATTGTGTTACTAATCACCTGCCATCAAGGTCAGTCCCATCACTATGATTTCTATGTAACATTATTCCTGTTTACATGTATGCATTTGGCAGAAATATAAACAGGAATAATTTACATTTACCATTTCTTCAATCGGAGCCTGTAATACATTTAATTGCAATGTTATGTTATATTTTTCCTCTACCTATATTTCCTGTTTTTTCACCTGTTGTTAATCAGTTCAAACACTTCCTGCAGAGCCTGAATGATTTCTTGGGGTATTTCCACATATCTTGAGAGTGCTTGCAGGAGGTAGAGCTGCTGGCGACACACAAACTCCAGGTAATCAAGGTCAAGCGGAGATCTCAAAAGTTCCTCCAAAAGATGCCTTTTAAGAATTTGCTGCAGAACATAAAGGAACAAAATGTGCTTAAACCCATTAGATATTAACAAATTATATAGTGATATACTGGTAACAAAGTAGCAGCATAATCACCACCTTTAACTAAATACACATACGGTGAAGCTCAAATGATAAACAGCTAGCTAATATATTATCTCCACCTTTACAGTTTTCAAACAAGAAAGCATACAAAACACAGCATATATAACAAAATACATTTAAAACATGGGGATCACTATTTATCTCTCTTTGATTATCCATCTTAAAACCTGTATAAAGTATAAAAAGCAAAGTTATCCCCTCAACTCTAGATTGACAATCACAGGCGTCCAATCACAACTGACGTCCGGAATAAATGAAATGAACCAATGACATTTGAGGTTACTAAGCCCCGCCCCACGACTGACAAAAATCAAAATGTTCGCGCGAGCAAAAACAGCAGTCGAGAGAAAATCGAGAGCGCGCGCGCAGATTCGATATCACGCGCGCGCGAGTGATTAAAATGAGCTCGCGGGTACCCGTATTTACGCGTGTAGATCTGTTTTCCGCTCGCGGATGTGATTTTCACGCGTGCAAACGTCAGTTCTGCGCTCGAATATTAATGGCACGATATTAACGCCATACCTGTTCTCTCACTACACATTTATAGAGTAAGCAGTGTTGCCAGATTGGACTGACGATTTCCAGCCCAACTACAGCAAAAAACCCGCCCATTTACAAAAATACCCGCCCAAGACCAAAATTGTTGGGTTGGGGAGAGAGAGACCTACACGGGGGGGAGTTTTAATGGAATTTCTATGCATTTATATATGAAATTTGGGCGGGTTTGTCATCAAAAATAAGCCCAATTTTTATCGAATAGCCCAATGCATTTTTTTCCCGGTCGGACGTGACCAAAAGGAGCCCAATTGGGTGGGAACCCGCCCAATCTGGCAACAATAAGAGTGAGGACACGACTCTCAAAATGAACCGTCAGCAGCTTGTTAATGTATATACATATTGAAGGTAGAAAATCTAAATCTTTTGTCTCTTTTATATACATTTATATATAATTTTCTTGTTCTTCTAAATATTTGTAATGAGTGATTTATAACCAAGTTATTGATTTAAAATTTATGTTTTTGAATGAATTCTTAAAATTGATGTACACTTCAGTCTATCGCCAATGTGACCAATTATTAAAGCATTTTCTTTATTTTTCTGTAGTTTTCCATAGAATAGTGATGAATATTGTCTGCACTTCTCACCCGATAGAACATGCTATCAGAATGTTTTGAGTCTTTCTTTCTGTGTGTGTGTGTGTGTGTGTGTGTGTGTGTGTGTGTGTGTGTGTGTGTGTGTGTGTGTGTGTGTGTGTGTGTGTGTGTGTGTGTGTTAGTGTGCTCTGTTACAGATCCGTATGGATCAGGTGATTAACTGGCACCGTAAGGAGACGGAATGACTTGTTTTTCTCCACAATCCGACACCTAGAAACGCATTTCTGCAACCTGGAAGGTCACGCAAGGCCTAAATCAGAGGCCTTGTTATCATTGATGAAGATATGCTTCTGACTATCTGCTCTTGTGTGAATATTACTAGTTTTGTTTAAATTTATTTTTCTTTTTCTTAGCGAATCAGTAGCAAAGTAGCACACCTACAGAGGACATTGATTGCTCGGGAGAACGCTCAATTATCCATCTTATTTTTAACCTGAGAGCGAATTTGAAAAATTGAATGCGTTTGGCTCCCAGTTTCATCCCCTGACAGTTATTTTTAGATGTACAACACTGCTTGTCAAGCTGCTTGATGTTACAAACTGCTATTTCTTACCATATTATTTTATGTATTGTTATAATTATAAACACTGGTGTGTAGCACAATTTTTTTTCCATTTACTGCACTTTGTTGTTTTTAGTTATTCACTTATAGTAAGTCTCACAGATTCACAGAAAATAGCTTACTTCTGTGAAATAAAGTGTGTATTATGCATCATTATGCAAAAATGTTTTACGGATAGATGGATAGATGGATAGATAGATAGATGGATGGATAGATGGAATAGTGATAGATAGATAGATAGATAGATAGATAGATAGATAGATAGATAGATAGATAGTAAACAGCTGTTTTGTGACACATGTTCGTCTAGGAGAGTATCTTCACAATAATTTGTGAAATTAAAAAAAGGATCTTTAACAAAACTAATGTCTGCAGATCCTGCTGGGGAAAATCTAAATCTGTTTCATAATGTGTTAAAAGTCAGAAAGTTCAAGACGAAGTTGGATATATTCGTCTTATTTGAGAGTTAAAGTGGGAAGGAGAATGTGAGGATCGTTGTAATATTGCAGCAACACATTCTATTAATATTATTCCCACGTTTGCATAACAGAACAATTTTCCAACTAATTAACTGCTGGTAGATCTCATCTCTGTGGAAGACAATTCCCAACAGACATCATTAATACAGCAACAAACACACAGAGTAATCAACAACACATTTCCCTTAAAAGCTTTCTTCTGCACATCTCACTAATGCAAAACATTTAATCACTGGCTTTTAACAGCTAATTCCAGCCGCTTTATATATTTATTTATCTACCAATAAATGGTTGTGTGGAGTGAGGAAAATGACATGGGCCTTTCTTGACCAACAATGTGTTCAAGTACAGCAGGGGAAAATGAGCTTGTGTAAGGCACAAATACATTTATTACAGCAAGATAAATAGTTTAATATCGATAAAATGGATGTGTATGTGTGTGTGTGTGTGAGAGAGAGAGAGAGAGAGAGAGAGAGAGAGAGAGTGTGTTGTAGACAGACATAATGCTCTTTATGCTCAATCGTAATAAAAACCTTGCACATTCACATACACGTGTGCAATACCTAAAGAGTTACCATGGTATTTGATTGAACATTAAGTTTCTTACCCTCCTGGCCGCCTGTATTGATCCAGTCTGGATTTACAATACTCGCAATAGCAAAGATATCAGCTGCGAGAAAGAGACATCCTGAAATAATGGTGAGTTTATCCATTTTCATACTACAGTCAGTGAACTACATGAGTTGAGGTCTGGAAGGGGTTTGGGATTGTATCGGATAATGCAACTTTCACTCCCTCTTTTCTGAGTTCATCCCGATCGCATGTGAATGTGAGTGGAGGGATTATGATGCAAACAGCGGTGTGACAGGATTCAACCCCGCACATCATCCCATCCTGAAACGTTACCCCACCGACACCAGACGACACTCGAGCATCGCTGCGTGGAAAATCACAAGGATTCCGATGTTACATCCGTGCTGGACCTTCCCTCTTGATTTACGGACATCAGGGAAAAAGCGAAGAAGAAAAAGGTTTCACGGCATCACTATCGGACGTGCTGCAAACGTCGTGCTTTACCGATAACCGCTGTTGTCCTTCCTGTCGTATATTCTTCTGCGTTTCGATATCAACTGATATAACGTAAAACAGCGTCCGCGAAGCTTTCAAAACAAAATACTGCTCGCGAGATGTTTTCCCTTTGTAAGGAATAACGGAGGGGGCAGGAGAACGTGACGCAACGCGTGACGTCACCGGCCTGATTTTGACAGTTGTTGTGCGCGTTCGCGTCGGAAAAGCCAACGAACACAATAGAAGTTTAATCTAATATTGGCTTTAATGTACATCTCTGCATAGATACACGCGACTGACCTAAACTAAACACTAACCTATAGTAAATACGTTGTTAATATTACTCATTGCTTATGTGAGTAATTACACTGTATATGGGTCGTTGTTATGGTTCATGTTAAGGACTAACACAATACAAATTTGATTTTTCTTTTTTTTTCTTTTCTTTTTTACACAACATTTTTTACTAAAATAAAGATACCGCTGAAACACAGTTTATTTATTATTAAATTTATCCCAATTAAAATGCGAAAATTATAATGTTACATTGTAGTTATTAAACTCACGAGTGACGCATGCGCATTGGGCAGATGTTTGTCTTGCGTTAAATCCTTTTAACCCAATTCCATTTAGTCCGGGTTGAGAATAAAAGGCGTTTAAATCTAGTATGAAAAAAATAAAATAATAAAAACATATATTTAATGCCCGTGGTGGGAAAATATGATTTGTTTGGAATTTTGATGTGTGCCTAAAATGTTACAAGGAGAACAATAACCATACTATACTGGAAATATAGTTACAACTGTGTGGGAATAAAATTTTACATATATATATGTAGTATATACACGCACATAAACATACATACACATTTTAATGGCTGATAGATTTAGATTAACTCTCTATTAGAATTTAATAGGAAGAAATTATGAATATTTTCTTTCCATCTTATATATTTTAATGCATGTAAACTAATGTTTGTATAATCGTAAAATAATGTAACAAGGCTATTAATGTAATATTTTTTTATCTGAGTATTTATTTGAAAGAGAAATATTTTATTTAGAAAATTGTATCAAATGAGGGCTTTTGTTTGTTTTTACTTTACCTTAATATTACCTTAACATTTCTCTTCACTGAAAGCAACTTTTCCTAAAAGTGTTCCTCAGGTTTTTGACCAGAGAAACAATATTTTTCAAGAGCAATGGATATGCATTTAAAAATAAGTTGACAGAAACTGCACTTACAAAAAGCAACTTCTCACCAATTAATAAAAAAAAGAAAATAAAACCATTAAAATGTCCATGGTCTGATGTTGGTTTGAACCCTGTTTATTAAAAACATCCCAGTAATACTCCACTGGTCAACTACCATTACTCTTTTATATTCAGATTTCCGAAAGGTCTTTTTTTAAATGCAGCCTGACCCTATGATGTTATAAAGACCTCTAGATTTAAGTGGCAAGCGGATCAAAATCACAACTTGTTTCATAAATGTTTGTTGGTGTTGGTAAATGCTTTATTAATTTACATCTATACATTTAAAATGGACAAGTGTGGAGTTCATCTCTAGAAGTATCAAGACCAACTAATGACAACCTTTTTCTTTTTTTACAGGAACAATAAAGATATCATGAACATGTTCTCATTTCATTTTTGTGAAATGACGAGTTAGACATTGTTGAAAGAGAAAATATGCTGATTGCCCATTAGATTTCATCAACAAAAGGCGTGTTGATCAAGTGTCCACTGGAGGCCATGGTTTTTTTGCCAGACATGAATTTCTTTGCCACCTGAAAAACAAATGAGACCAATTTTGTTAATTTAAATCCAAATGATAAAGCCTTAAATAGACTACCATTACCAAAATTTCACTTTTAGTCAACATGTTGGACATATTTATTATAGATATTTTTCAGAATTTCTTTTTTTAAATAGCCTTAAGCCCAAAGTATACTTCAGCCTTCAATGTTTCGCAACGGACACTGTCCATGTGATGCATGTTTCATAATTAGGACAATTTTTTCAGATTGTGTACATACAACTGTGCATGTGCAAGTTAAATGTTGAGACAAAAGTCCAATAGGTGACAATATGCACAGCTGATATGTACTGTGCAAAAATCAAAGAAAAGTGCATAAAGAGAAACACGAAACACTAAACAAAGCTGCCTATCCTTCTCCATTTGTGTTTTGGTTCTTGTTAACTTTGCACGTAATGGCGGAGCTGCTACTTTTCTTCTTCTATTGTTATGAGCAAAAGTCCTGTAAATGACAGGACTCAGTGCTGTCCTGAGTAAAAACAAAAAGCAATTGCACTGTGCATGTGTCAAACCTGTCCCCATCTGCGCACACCTTGGTTGCAGTAACACCTTGAGATACGAGCATAATCTTTTACAGGATCGAGCTCGTAACTCGAGGTGCTTGTATCTCAAATCATTGTTTCCCATAAGAAATAATAGGGGAAAAAAATTAATCAGTTTCGGCCCTCTATAAAACTCCATTATTAGTGCTAATAACAATGGAAAAAACATGTTTTTAATTGCTATAGAGACATTCACACCCACAAATTTATAGTAATTTAATAGTTTAAATTATGAGTTCTTGCCTTCGAGAAAGACGATATAGGCATGTGCGGGACGGGTGCCGCCGTGTTAGTTTGCGCAGCAGTTCAGGGAATCTGATCTGTCTGATTTACAGCACGTAAATTCAGTCACTTCTCACGAAACACATGACAGTAAGTGTCCGGTGAAGTGGGAGAAGAATACTGTGAACTTTATAGTTACCTATGCAATTTATATCTGATATGAATAAAACTAGTCAATTTATAATTGAAAAGATTGTTATTTCTGTTTTGATAGACATCATTGTGTATTTTTCAAATATAAATGCATTGTTTTGTGAGTACTTATTAGTATTTAAACGTCTGAAACCTACAATAAAGGTATGTGGTTGAAAACACTGAATAGCTGATATATGAACAGCTCTGAGCGCGTCCGTCTCTGGATCAGCGCCAGCCAACGCGCACTGAACGCATGTACGTGTGATAGTACGGGTCAAAGGGTTAAATGTAAAATGAAAACGTCATTTGAAATATAAAATCTTGGGGTTTTTTTGTGCGGAGGAGTGATTAGAGGCAAATCCATGTCAAAAAGAAACGAGAGCGGATAACATCTACACGCAAAACAGCCGGGAGCCGTCAAGCTCATTTAAATCCCTTGCGTGCGCATTAAATCTTTTTGCCCGCGCAAACACTTTTATTTCAGTCGACGAACACGTGAAGTGAAGGAGTGAGGCGGCATGGGCTGCTCCAAGTGCTTCACCACTAGTATTGGCGTGTGTAAGCGTGCTCGTATCTCAAATATGAACTCGCATCTCAAAGCATCTCATATCTCGGAATACTCGTATGTCAGGACGCTTGTATCTCAAGGCATCACTGTACTTTGAAAGCTGCGTGGACATGATGTGAGAAAAATTAAGTAGACCAGAGCCTTTATAGTAAAGTCAACTATAAATAATACCAATAGAGGCATAGGAATTATGTAGTGATCAAAAAATATTAAGCACACTAATATGTGGTCTCCTCAGGGCAAACTGGAGTAAAGTGGTTTCTGCAAGAGCACAATGGTGAGAGGTTGTTTCTGTCCAGGACTGAAACTATGATATTCATGTGTAATCACTGGGATACTGCCATCCTAAGTGACGACAGTTGCTTACGTTGACAACATCAGCCGAAGACACAGCATCAATTTTCTGGGCCACAGCCTCTGGGGAGTTGTAGGTACCCTCTGCCAGCGCTTGTGATCCAATAGCTTCCATTAAGCCCTCCGAGCTCTCAATAGACATCAGGTACTCGGCCGTCAACTGATTCCTGCTCACAAGAAAACAAATACATGAAAGGTGTACAGTATAAAAAAGTATTTCACTCTAGTTCTCAAGCTAACAAGATAATGAAAACATACTTAGCTCGGCTGAGGTCAGCCGCTGCGAGGTTTCCTTGTGCAATATTATAAATTTGACCGACTGCTGCTTTGATTACCTGAACAGGAAAAAGACAAGACTTTATATATAAACAGCACAAACTTTTGTTGATACCAAAATGTTGAATGCATTATACAATCACTGGTTATATTTTCACATTTGCGTCAGACAGACACAGACAGTAACTATTTCCAATGGAAAAAAACAGTAACTTGCATAATTATTTCCAAAATTAAGATACTCATTTCTTGTTTCTTGAACAATAGCTTAATTATGACTTCTTAAATCAAAATTAAGTCAATCATAAATGAGATGTTTCTTGGAAATCAAACCCACTGCCTTGGCTGGCACCACGTCTAGAATAAATGAATGTTTAAAACCAGATAATGTCAATCACACTTACATCATTGGCAGCGTTAGCCTGGCAGATGGTATACACTCCAAACAGACCAGAGTCCGTGTAGTTGGCGTTAAAGGCAGAGGCCTGCAACAAAGCAAGAGAGACGGTTACAGGGTCCTTCATAAAAACCTTTTAAGCTGAAGGTTGGAGTGATACTCACATCAAAGGGCTGAGCGGTGACCTTTGAGATGGCCTGACTCAGTTTGCTTGTAGCGTTGGAGCCTCTCTTGACACGTGGTCCTGCTCCGAGCACATGCTGAAGGATGCTGAACGCGGTGGCATCAGCTGATGTAGCAGCTGCACCTTCGCTCGTCACCACCGCATGAACTAGTCCTGCTCCAGTCTGATGCCTCAGCTCACCTGGAGAACACAGCGAGTCAGATCCTAATTCAACTACAGTGATACCTTGAGATATGAGCGTCCCGACATACGAGTATTCCGAGATACGAGCAAATTTGCGCTTTGAGATACGAGTAGATTTGAGACACGCTTACAGACGCTGACGCTAGGAGTTCGAGCACTCAGAGAATCTCCCGTGAGTCTTCCTGTGGTGTATGTTATATGCATTTATGGGGTAATTGCATATGATCTCCACTAGAGGGCCTTGGTTTTATAGCAGGGGTTACCGGGGACGACGAGTGATTCACCAGTATTAAGCTGTGAGCAGCACCAGTTATGTGTGTTCGATAATGATAAATATGAGATTCTGAGGCATACATTGTTGTGTGTGTGTGTGTATCCAATACACTACACGGAAAGAAACACTACACTTCCGTATTGTGTTTGCATCATCTACGTTAACCCTCCCTCCTCCTCCTCCTCCGCACATGGCGCTACTGTATCGTCTTTCTCGAAGGTAAGAACTCATAATTAAAACCACGTTTTATTTTATATCACAGGAATCCTTATATTCTATAAAAATTGTCTCTATAGCAATTAAAAACATGTTTGTTACATTGTTATTAGCACTAATAAGGGAGTTTTTTTTTAGAGGACTGGAACGGATAAATTTTTTTTCTGTTATTTCTTACGGGGGGAAATTATTTGAGATACGAGCACATCAAGTTCTCAAATATATTCTCAAGGTATTACTTTACTTATACCATGCCCTAAAAGTAGGCACCGTTTTTGTGACAAAAAAGTAGACAGTTTTGAGAGTGCAATAGAATGGTAGGCAAGGAGATCTAGCATATAGTAGCATGGCTCTCCTCGGGTGTTTGCGTATGTGACGCATTTAAAAGTTAATGGTCAATCATATCTTTATAATAGTTCACTATACTGTCCACATATTAAATACATGGATAACAATTTTTGTCAGGAAAGACACTGATTATTAAATCACTAATACCCCTTAATCTAAACTATCACGCACACCAATTCTAATTTCAAATATGCTTTTCTGTTGTACAAAAACTAGAGCATGGTACCTGCAACACCAAGGTCATGGGTTCTATTCCCAGGGAAAGCAAGAACTGATTGCACTGTGTTCCTTGAATGCAATGCAAGTCACTTTGGATAAAAGCATATGTAAAATGTATTAATCTAAATGTAAATGCTATTTAGGATGGATAATATGAGAGCTGGGAAGCAGAAAGAGACGAAGTGTTCATCTAAGAGGACGCTTCTTCCGACACTATAAATGCATTTAACAGGAAATAGAAAGCTTTAACATTTACCCTTTTTCAAATGCTTTAGCCATTTATTTATGATTCATGTGAAATTGTCCAATAGTCATCCCTCCATTATAGTGAATAAGTCTAGATAGACAGATTCTACTTGGACAGCAAACAACAAATTGTGGGAGAAAACATTTTAGAGATGCATTGTATTGTATAATACATTTGTCCTTGTGTGCAAGATAATCAATTAATTGAATAATTGATGATCTTTACATCAGAACTGAATCAAAACTACACCGACTTTTAATATTCTGTTCTGATAGTTATAATGCTCTCTACCTCCACGGTACACAGCTTTAGATCCAACAGTGCCTGTTCCACTGCGGATGTTCAGGAACTGCTCTCCAACCTGCTTAAGTACGGCGTGATCCACACCTGCAAAATAACACGGGAGAAATTACTGATTTAATCGCCTTTTTTGGGGCCAGATTAAATGTTTTCGTTTCGTTTTAATATAATAAAATTACATACCAAGACCAACCAGGGCCATTCTTGCACTTGTAAAGTTGTTCTGAACAAAGCTGTGCATCTGTGTGAGAGGACATAAACACACAGACAACAGCAAAGTTGAACTTTTATTTGCGATGCGTAATGAACATTTGCTGTTACATTAATATCGTGGTAGATATATTTGTGCAGGTGCAGGATTGTTATTTACATATCGTTTGCTGTTATTGGTGCATTAACAAAAAATGTTGGACTTAATGTGTGGTCACAAACTACAGCTTCCCTCTTGCTCAAACAGTAGAGCGTGGCGCTTGTAACGTCAAGGTTATGGATTCGATCCCCAGGGAAAGCAAGAACTGTTTAGAATATCAATGTGTTCCTTGAATTTAATGCAAGTCGCTTTAGATAACAGCGTTTGTCAAATGTATAAAATGTAAATGTAAGTGTATATCAGCTATTACATGAAAATGAATATCTTGAATGAATAGCTATCAAAATGAAACTTTAAAGATTGAATGATGCATTTTTATCATGTTGAGTGTTTAGGCATAATAGAAATTAGACTTATTAAGTAAAGAATGAGCAGTGACAGATAAATTCTGTACAAAATAATTGTATGATTCAAATGAGTTTGTGCAAGTTATTTTACCTGTTCTGTGGTGACTTGGCCAACCATGTAGTCTGGACAGTACAAGGAATTGGACAGGGCATTCTTATAAGCTGCAGCATGCAAATTCTCAATGACACCTGAGGCACAAACAAACGAAAAATAGAATCAGGAAGTAGAAGTATTAAAGCTGCCATCCACCAAAGTGTCTCAAACCATTGACTAAATGAAACCGCCAGTATTCCTCATTTAGGGCCAAAACAGACCAAAGACAATAATTTTATTTTTTAATGTAACACTTAATGTCCTATATTATTTTTGTCCTATATATAAGATCGCATTTTATGGTACTAGACTGCATTCAACTGTAATTTATTAACTATTTATTTCTATTTTAAAATACAGTAATACCTTGAGATATGAGCGTCTCTACATACGAATATTCCAGGATACGAGATAAATATTAGAATATTTGCTTCTAGATACGAGTACATATTCGAGATACGAGCACGCGTACTGACGCCGAAGCCAATGAGTAGCTGATTTTCTCTCTATTTTGTGCATTATTCTTCATAATAGCGATGAGTTATAAGTGGTAAGGATGGTAGTGAGAAGAAGAAACGCATGATGACCATGGAAATGAAGCAGGAAATTGTGGATAAATATGAGCGCGGTGCCGCATGTGTGATCTAGCAGCAGGAGCATCAGGAGGAACTGTAACCCTAAACCAACTGGAACCGCTACTGTAATAAAAAATATTATATTCTATAAATAATCAGACATTATTATTATTAGGTTTTGCATTTGGACAAATTTAGATTTATTAAAAACTTCATGGCAGATTTGTAGGTTTGACCCAGAAATTGCTTGGTATTTTTCCCATTAATTTCCTATGATGAAAGATCGTAAGTTTGACAAATTTTAAAGCTTTTTCGAAGTCATCAATGCTGTTCATATAGCAAGTAACACAAAAGTCAGCTGGTTTTGCACCATTCAAATGAAGTAAACAATGATGTTAAAATAAAATTAAAGGTCTAATAGTGACCTTCAGAGGGTTAAACCCTGCATACCGATCTGTGGAGTCTGCTTGGCAAGTTCTTTATCCACTTTCACCCTAGCAGTGAGGTCTAAGACTTCCCAATGACGAAACTCCGGTGCAGTGGTCACATTGATCAGATACTCCATTACGGTGTCACTGTGAGAGGAGGCACACACAGCATGAAGAAGAGATCACACCAATCTTTATGCATAATCAAACAAACAAATGATATGTAGTACTCACACATGATCTCTCAGGCAGTCTACGGTGTACACCATGTGTTCCCTGGAGCTTGACACACTGCACATCAAAATATATTACACACATTTACATTTTATGGAATATACCATACCAGATTTTATTTTATATATAAATAAATAAAAGAGAAATAGATAGAT
The DNA here is from genome assembly GCA_037043235.1 of Rhodeus uyekii. Classification (NCBI taxonomy): domain Eukaryota; kingdom Metazoa; phylum Chordata; class Actinopteri; order Cypriniformes; family Acheilognathidae; genus Rhodeus; species Rhodeus uyekii. Next base: position 559,740 of record JAWRVZ010000160.1, read on the forward strand.
TTACTTTTATTAATTTATTCATATACACATACACACACAGTATGCTTTGTTCCATACATCTTATTTACACCATAATTTAACCTGTATTATTTTAATTACTTTAAAACATATATATTATGCTAGTCAGTAGTTCTCAAATGGTGTGTTGCAAACCAAAAGTGGGTGTCTGTTCTGATAAGGTCTTTAATAAAAAACAGAAGCCTGAAGCAAAACCAGTTGAGAACTACTGCATTAAGAAACAGATATTTAATACATGATAAAAGTTCAGAGGACGGAATTCTGTGACGCTGTTAAACTGACCTTAATCCTCCGCCTACAGCTTCAACACCACGGCAGATCTTGAAGGCAGACGCTCCCTTGGTTGTCTGGAATCAACAGTATAGAGAAGTGAATGCTAATAGAGTCACGATCATGATCTAATAGAGACTGTCATGATCGATGTATACCAGACTGGCAGCCAGACGAAGCATGTGTGTGACACCGAGGTTGTCAATCGCCTCATATCGGCTTCCGGCCCTGACAAGTACACCAATCCGGGAAGCAGGAGAATAGTTTTCCAAGGAAGCAATCACTAACCCACTGGGCAATTTAGTCACCTGGAATGGGGAAAAGAATGAAGAGAGCAGATGACTGAAATAATGTCTTGACTGTGGTCATTACTTACATTATCTCATTGCACAAGCTAATGATGAGCCTGATGATCTCAGATGATTGACAAATCATCATTTCATTATTGCTAATTTTCATTATTTTCATTTTTATATTATTTAAACATCCTAAAGTGGATTTGTTGTGTGCATGTTCTAACTGGGATACAGAATTTAATGTTATATTTTGGTTGTGCGAGTTAAAAATGGGTAACACTTTATTTTAAGGTGAGGCCGTTACATGTTACTACACATACCATATTTTCCGCACTATAAGGCGCACATAAAAGACGTAAATTTTCTCAAAAATCGGCCGTGCGTCTTATAATGTGGTGCGCCTTATGTATGGATTGAGTACCGAAATTGGCCCATGGTTGGTGCTGTGTCTTATAATCCGGTGCGCCTTATGGTGCGGGAAATACGCTACTTCCTAATAGTAATAGTACATTTACTATAGTATCAGTAAATTACAAGTACCTAACCCTAAACCAAACCCTAATTCTATAATAAGTACATGTAGTTTATTAATATTACTCAGAACTTAAGTACAACGAAAACTACATCACCTTGTAATAAAGCTTAACCTAAAAACGTAACTTGTGTAAAAGTGCCGCATAATGCAAGTATGTGAGGGCTCTGCATCTGATCAAATCATAATCGTATTATGGCAATTTAGCTGAGAAAATCAATGAATTGTCCAATTTGCATCTCTACGAAGTTGGAATATGTATTTTAATTCAGTGTTCCTCTATAAACACACAAATAACATTTATAAACACCTAATTCAGCATCCGTATTAGGATTTTTTAAATAAGAAACTTCATAATGAGCTTCATTTTTCAGGTTTGAATTACCCATAAACATGATCAAACACAACATAGGCCATTTCTGGAAAAACAAATTTATATTAAAACAAATAACATTCTGCTTATAGAGATCTAATTCACATATTTTATAACATTTATTCAATTAATAATTTATATAAATGAATACTCAATTCTCACTTTTTACATACACATATTTAGAGTTAATGGACTAACGAATATTTTAAATATTAGTGCATTTATGTGGTTTATGTATTCAAATATATTAAGTTAAAATGTTGCTGTAAATATTTATTTTTAACTTACCAGAATACAAATACGACAAAACTTGCGTTAAACTAATGAAAATACTTGTAATACTGCAGTACAAATTTCTATTTGTACTGTTCACAATTGAATCCAAGGAAGCAGAAAATTCTGTTCAAATTCTACTGTATTTCATAAACAGTCCATAATACGAGAGCAGAAACCCTGTCCAGCACCCACACATACATGAACATCCTGGGACGCGTGAGGGGCACCTGCCGAGACCTTGACACTCGACAGAGGCACAGTCAAGGGCTGGTCCCTTTGAGCGGCCGCATAGAAGCGTCTCTGTGGAGAGAGAGACAACACATCATCTACTGACCTGCACTTCCTGCGGCAGAAACTTTAGTGGCTCCACAGCTGCCGCAACCTCCAACTTACGGGCAGCCTGGGCTGCATAAAGCCTCCTCTGAAAATCAGAAAAGACATCACGCCTCTGAAGAAAGGGTGTGTGCACAAAGAGCAGAATAAAGAGGGGAAGAGCGAGGCATGGGACGGCTACTAAACTTGTGTTCTCACAAAAACAAATGGGGTGACACTTTGGTAAATAAGAGTGACAGGCTCTTCTTTCCAAATGAATTGTTGTTATAACAACAATGTCATAATGAAACACACACATACATGTTTATAGGTTATAATGACAGACACACACATATATACACATATACACACACACACACACACACACACATCTTTAGGTTATAATGACATACACACATACACACACACACACACACACACACACACACACATCTTTAGGTTATAATGACACACACACATATATACACATACACACATACACACACACACACACACACACACATCTTTAGGTTATAATGACACACACACACACACACATCTTTAGGTTATAATGACATACATACACACACACATCCATACATACATACAGTAAAGAAATCGTGCAACTGTGTAATTGTAGAGAAATATCTCCCCCTTTCCCTGTCCTAAAAGTGCTGTTATATCAGTAAAGAAATGCTTACGGATCCAAGCAAACAGTTAAAAATACAAACAAATACAATTGATTAAAATAGGTAAACAAATTTATAAATAGAATTACAAACTATAAACCCAACAGTACAGTACTATAATGAGTATTAAAAAAAACATTATTTGGCCCTTATTCAAGAAACTACACAGACGGCTGTTAAATTGTAGGATGTGGATGTGAAAGATCCGCCGCTCCACATAAAACAACTTAAAATATGGATAAAACGCCAATGTTAGCAGAATGACATGTTGAGAGCTGAAATGACAACTGTCTCTCATCTGGAGACGCGAGGAAAGCAGCAGCGGCACTAAACTCCGGAGCGGAAGCTCTGCTGGTCTTCTTTACGCCCGTTAGACCGTGTTAATGTTAAATCTCACCGATAACAGGCTTATTTCCCGGATGCCCCTCATCTTCTCTCTCTCCTTCACACAGAACAGGAATATGGCTGACCTAAGGATGTCCTACCCAGAAAGCTTTGCGTTCTGCTTCTTTACGCCGAAACCACACAGCGCCAGCTCACACTGCCATCTGGGGACGCGGGGTATTACTACTTCCGTATGCACGGTGTTTGAGTATTACTACTTCCGTCAGTGTAACGTTCATTTGACTATTACTACTTCCGTTAGTGTAGCATTTGAGACTCAAATAGAGTATTATTTCTTCCCTCAGTGTAACATTTGACTATTACTACTTCCATTCACATAGCGTTTGAGTATTACTACTTCCGTTCGAGTAGTGTTTGAGTATTACTACTTCCGTCAGTGTAACATTTGACTATTACTACTTCCGTTCACATAGCGTTTGAGTATTACTACTTCCGTTCGAGTAGTGTTTGAGTATTACTACAACTGTCAGTGTAACATTTGACTATTACTACTTCCGCTCACATCGCGTTTGAGTATTACTACTTCCGTTCACATAGCGTTTGAGTATTACTACTTCCACTCACATAGCGTTTGAGTATTACTACTTCCGTTCGAGTAGTGTTTGAGCATTACTACTTCCGTCAGTGTAACATTTGACTATTACTACTTCCGTTCACATAGCGTTTGAGTATTACTACTTCTGTTCACATAGCGTTTGAGTATTACTACTTCCGCTCACATAGCGTTTGAGTATTACTACTTCCACTCACATAGCGTTTGAGTATTACTACTTCTGTTCACATAGCGTTTGAGTATTACTACTTCCGCTCACATAGCGTTTGAGTATTACTACTTCCGTTCACATAGCGTTTGAGTATTACTACTTCCACTCACATAGCGTTTGAGTATTACTACTTCCGTCAGTGTAACATTTGACTATTACTACTTCCGTTCACATAGCGTTTGAGTATTACTACTTCCGTTCGAGTAGTGTTTGAGTATTACTACAACTGTCAGTGTAACATTTGACTATTACTACTTCCGTTCACATAGCGTTTGAGTATTACTACTTCCGCTCACATAGCGTTTGAGTATTACTACTTCCGCTCACATAGCATTTGACTATTACCACTTCCGTTCACATAGCGTTTGAGTATTACTACTTCCGCTCACATAGCGTTTGACTATTACTACTTCCGTCAGTGTAACATTTGACTATTACTACTTCCGTTCACATAGCGTTTGAGTATTACTACTTCTGTTCGAGTAGTGTTTGAGTATTACTACAACGGTCAGTGTTACATTTGACTATTACTACTTCCGTTCACATAGCGTTTGAGTATTACTACTTCCGCTCACATAGCGTTTGAGTATTACTACTTCCGTTCACATAGCGTTTGAGTATTACTACTTCCGCTCACATAGCGTTTGAGTATTACTACTTCCGCTCACATAGCGTTTGACTATTACTACTTCCGTTCGAGTAGTGTTTGAGTATTACTACTTCCGTCAGTGTAACATTTGACTATTACTACTTCCGTTCACATAGAGTTTGAGTATTACTACTTCCGTTCGAGTAGTGTTTGAGTATTACTACAACTGTCAGTGTTACATTTGACTATTACTACTTCCGTTCACATAGCGTTTGAGTATTACTACTTCCGCTCACATAGCGTTTGAGTATTACTACTTCCGCTCACATAGCGTTTGACTATTACTACTTCCGTTCGAGTAGTGTTTGAGTATTACTACTTCCATCAGTGTAACATTTGACTATTACTACTTCCGTTCACATAGCGTTTGAGTATTACTACTTCCGTTCGAGTAGTGTTTGAGTATTACTACAACTGTCAGTGTACCATTTGACTATTACTACTTCCGTTCACATAGCGTTTGAGTATTACTACTTCCGTTCACATAGCGTTTGAGTATTACTACTTCCGCTCACATAGCGTTTGAGTATTACTACTTCCGCTCACATAGCGTTTGACTATTACTACTTCCGTTCGAGTAGTGTTTGAGTATTACTACTTCCGTCAGTGTAACATTTGACTATTACTACTTCCTTTCACATAGCGTTTGAGTATTACTACTTCCGCTCACATAGCATTTGACTATTACCACTTCCGTTCACATAGCGTTTGAGTATTACTACTTCCGCTCACATAGCGTTTGACTATTACTACTTCCGTCAGTGTAACATTTGACTATTACTACTTCCGTTCACATAGCGTTTGAGTATTACTACTTCCGTTCGAGTAGTGTTTGAGTATTACTACAACGGTCAGTGTTACATTTGACTATTACTACTTCCGTTCACATAGCGTTTGAGTATTACTACTTCCGCTCACATAGCGTTTGAGTATTACTACTTCCGTTCACATAGCGTTTGAGTATTACTACTTCCGCTCACATAGCGTTTGAGTATTACTACTTCCGCTCACATAGCGTTTGACTATTACTACTTCCGTTCGAGTAGTGTTTGAGTATTACTACTTCCGTCAGTGTAACATTTGACTATTACTACTTCCGTTCACATAGAGTTTGAGTATTACTACTTCCGTTCGAGTAGTGTTTGAGTATTACTACAACTGTCAGTGTTACATTTGACTATTACTACTTCCGTTCACATAGCGTTTGAGTATTACTACTTCCGCTCACATAGCGTTTGAGTATTACTACTTCCGCTCACATAGCGTTTGACTATTACTACTTCCGTTCGAGTAGTGTTTGAGTATTACTACTTCCGTCAGTGTAACATTTGACTATTACTACTTCCGTTCACATAGCGTTTGAGTATTACTACTTCCGTTCGAGTAGTGTTTGAGTATTACTACAACTGTCAGTGTACCATTTGACTATTACTACTTCCGTTCACATAGCGTTTGAGTATTACTACTTCCGTTCACATAGCGTTTGAGTATTACTACTTCCGCTCACATAGCGTTTGAGTATTACTACTTCCGCTCACATAGCGTTTGACTATTACTACTTTCGTTCGAGTAGTGTTTGAGTATTACTACTTCCGTCAGTGTAACATTTGACTATTACTACTTCCTTTCACATAGCGTTTAAGTATTACTACTTCCGCTCACATAGCGTTTAAGTATTACTACTTCCGCTCACATAGCGTTTGAGTATTACAACTTCCGTTCGAGTAGTGTTTGAGTATTACTACTTCCGTTCACATAGCGTTTGAGTATTACTACTTCCGTTCGAGTAGTGTTTGAGTATTACTACTTCCATCAGTGTAACATTTGACTATTACTACTTCCGTTAGTGTAGCATTTGAGTATTACTACTTCCGCTCACATAGCGTTTGACTATTACTACTTCCATCAGTGTAACATTTGACTATTACTACTTCCGTTCACATAGCGTTTGAGTATTACTACTTCCGTTCGAGTAGTGTTTGAGTATTACTACTTCCGTTCACATATCGTTTGAGTATTACTACTTCCGTTCGAGTAGTGTTTGAGTATTACTACTTCCGTTTGAGTAGTGTTTGAGTATTACTACTTCCGTTTGGGTAGTGTTTGAGTATTACTACTTCCGTTCGAGTAGTGTTTGAGTATTACTACAACGGTCAGTGTTACATTTGACTATTACTACTTCCGTTCACATAGCGTTTGAGTATTACTACTTCCGCTCACATAGCGTTTGAGTATTACTACTTCCGTTCACATAGCGTTTGAGTATTACTACTTCCGCTCACATAGCGTTTGAGTATTACTACTTCCGCTCACATAGCGTTTGACTATTACTACTTCCGTTCGAGTAGTGTTTGAGTATTACTACTTCCGTCAGTGTAACATTTGACTATTACTACTTCCGTTCACATAGAGTTTGAGTATTACTACTTCCGTTCGAGTAGTGTTTGAGTATTACTACAACTGTCAGTGTTACATTTGACTATTACTACTTCCGTTCACATAGCGTTTGAGTATTACTACTTCCGCTCACATAGCGTTTGAGTATTACTACTTCCGCTCACATAGCGTTTGACTATTACTACTTCCGTTCGAGTAGTGTTTGAGTATTACTACTTCCGTCAGTGTAACATTTGACTATTACTACTTCCTTTCACATAGCGTTTAAGTATTACTACTTCCGCTCACATAGCGTTTAAGTATTACTACTTCCGCTCACATAGCGTTTGAGTATTACAACTTCCGTTCGAGTAGTGTTTGAGTATTACTACTTCCGTTCACATAGCGTTTGAGTATTACTACTTCCGTTCGAGTAGTGTTTGAGTATTACTACTTCCATCAGTGTAACATTTGACTATTACTACTTCCGTTAGTGTAGCATTTGAGTATTACTACTTCCGCTCACATAGCGTTTGACTATTACTACTTCCATCAGTGTAACATTTGACTATTACTACTTCCGTTCACATAGCGTTTGAGTATTACTACTTCCGTTCGAGTAGTGTTTGAGTATTACTACTTCCGTTCACATATCGTTTGAGTATTACTACTTCCGTTCGAGTAGTGTTTGAGTATTACTACTTCCGTTTGAGTAGTGTTTGAGTATTACTACTTCCGTTTGGGTAGTGTTTGAGTATTACTACTTCCGTCAGTGTAACATTTGACTATTACTACTTCCGTTAGTGTAGCATTTGAGTATTACTAATTCCGCTCACATAGCGTTTGAGTATTACTACTTCCATCAGTGTAGCATTTGAGTATTACTACTTCCATTGGAGTAGCGTTTAAGCATTACTACTTCTGTTTGTGTAGCGTTTGAGTATTACTACTTCATGCAATCACAACCTTGTAATAATTTATCTAAAAGACCAGTTCTAAAACCAATAATATAGCTGCTAGCAGCCATCACGGGGCCAAGCGCAAGGAGGGCATTAAATGTCATGCCGACATGGCTGGCATCATCAGACCAACGGCAGTAAGAATCTAAAGACATTTCAATATGACTTAAGTCTAAATGGCTGAAAAATCAACAATACGGTCTTTAGTAATTCGATTTAATTGTTTATCACATTCAACCAACAGGCAGCGCTGTAACCAAATTATAGTGTCAATTCATGTGGTACATTGAGAGTGTGGTGACATTGACACATGCAAAGTTTGCTTTCAATTGGGTAAACCATTGCTGACAGAGCACTAAAGTCATGTGTTTGTTAAACATAGCATCTTATAAGAAAAATTGAAATGGCAGACGCTCAAAATGGCCGATATGGGAAAATTTGGTATCACAGGACTCGGCATGACCCACTGGATCTAAAGACAGCAGTTTCATGATTTTTAGACAAAGCGTTCAGGAGTTATAATCAAAAATGTCATTTTTTAAATATCTCCTGACCACTAGGGGGCAGAGCGCCAAAACTCTGCAGGTAGCCTCAGACCATGATTGACATAACACCCACCTAGTTTGGTCAGAAAACGCTAATGCGTTGCGGAGATAAAGCCTCAATTTCATTTTTGCGACCATTACGTCGGATTCTTTCGCGAGTTATTCGTAAACTGTTTTACATATCAACTTTCTTTGGATAACTTTTTGTCATGATGGTCTGGAGATGATGTGGTTTAATTTTGGTGAAAATTGGACAAACGGTCTGGGAGGAGTTCGAAAAAGTAGGTTTTTAAAGAAAAACAACATGGTGGACAAGAAGTTTGGCCGACTATGACAAATTTGGTATCTGTGTTCTCGGTTTGACCCAAGGAACGTATAAAGATAATTTGTTTTACCATAGGTTAACGCACTCAAAAGTTATTAGCATATTTGTAAATTTGGTTATAATTTTTGACCACAAGGGGGTGCTGCCTCGAAACTTTTTGAGTCGTATCAAGGTTAGGTGCCGAAGACACATATTGAGTTTCGTAACGATACGCCAATATCTTTGTTAAATATAGCAATTTATGACAATATTCAAAATGGCCGACGCTCAAAATTGCCGATATGGGAAAATTTGGTATCGCACGACTCGGCATGATGCACTGAATCTAAAGAGACCAGTTTTATTATTTTTGGCCAAAGCGTTCAGAAGTTATAAGCAAATATTTAACTTTTTCATATCTCTTGACCACTAGGGGGCACAGCGCCAAAACTCTGCAGGTAGCCTCAGACCATGATTGACATAACACACACCTAGTTTGGTCAGAAAACACTAATGCGTTGCGGAGATAAAGGCTCAATTTCATTTTTGCGACAGTTACGTCGGATTTTTTCGCAAGTTATTCGTAAACAGTTTGACATATCAACTTTCTTTGGATAACTTTTTGTCCACATTGTCTGGAGATGATGTGGTTCAATTTTCGTTGAAATCGGAAAAACGGCCTAGGAGGAGTTCGAAAAAGTAGGTTTTTCATAAAATTCAAAATGGCGGGAAAAATTTCATGACGGAAAATGACGTCATAGGGTGCAATCGAATCGTCTTGAGCCAAGGAATCAGTGGACATAAGAATTTTGTTTCTAGGTCATACGGTTCAAAAGTTATTAGCATAAACGTTAGTTCAACTTTGGACAGTTGGTGGCGCTAGAGATATTGAGTTAGAGACTTCAAAATTGTTATGGTCAATGATTGGACTGTCCTTAATGAGTGTGCCAACTTTCATCATTTTCCCGCATACGGTTCTATGGCCTGCCATAGACTCCCATGGCGGAAGCGGAAGAAGAATAATAATAAGAACCGGAACAAAAACAATAGGTGCCTCCGCACCTTCGGTGCTTGGCCCCTAATTAAGCTGATCTTCCTGAATTTTCTGTATTTTGTAAAATGGAAACCATTTTAAATCTTCTTTTGGATTGATGTTGAATGTTTATTTAGTATGTAAAATTAGCATATAGAAAAGAGATGTTTTATTGTGACACATTTTTGTGTTAAATCTTATAATATTATTTGGTAAATTTTAATTAAATATTTACCTAAAGTAATATCCCCATTTCAAAGCTGAAGTAAAGGTTTTTATTTATTTATTTACAAGCCGTTAAGCAATCAGAACTATGGACATATACAGCTAACAACTAAATTCCTCCTTTTTTGTTAATATGTGAAACATTTTGTATTTTACAAATTTTTTCATACGTTTTGTTGAAAGTAAATGTAAAAAGGCCTTTTAAATAAAAAAGACATTGTAAGTTTAAGGTTCTAAACTAATTTTAACATTTAAATTTCAATGCTGTTTTATTTTAAAACATTTTTAATGAACAAAGCAAATTACTATTAGTTATGAGGGAAAACAAAACTTTCTAAACTAAATCATAGCAAAATGTACATTTTTGAAGTGCATGAAGACACCTTTTACAAACTAGTTACATGATTTTATCTAACTGTTCTGATAAATGTAAACTACATGTAATTATACACCACATTAAATAAAACTCATTTCATATGAATTTGTCTGCAATAATGTGTAAAAAATTATGTTTTTAGGCAAGAATTGGATATTTAAGTTAATCCTACAGATCTCCTTTTTCATTATATCATGTTTATTAAAATTTAATTCAATTAACCTGCATGATAAAACTGAGTTAAACCATTAGACACCACATAAACTCAGACAATAATCAGGCTTTTGATGTTTTTATATGACGTACAACCTCCAAACAAAGATTTATCAAATTTATTACAGTACACATTATAAAACCGATCTAAATAAATAATATGTTTTTATGTTATGCTTAACATACAAGCCACGACTTTAATATGAAATGTAAATGTGAAAGAGAAGAAACGCCTACAGGAAGTGTTGCGCTCTCGCGCATGCGCAGTGTATCCATTAGGAACACGTGTTTCGAGACGCTGCGCGGTAATAGTGAGGCTTTCTAAGCTGCGCTGGTCATCAAAGCGATTTCTTTCGTTTATTTGCTCAACTCTCGACGCTTTCCCTGTTTAGTTAAACAGTACTGTCCTCCGTGAAGCTGCTGCCGAGAGGACCCGTGAGTGTTTAAGTTAGTAACCGGCTAAAACGCAACAAACACGATGGTGAGTATCACGTGTAGGACTTGTTTTCAACATGGAAGCGTTTAGATTTTGTTGTAGATCCAAACGTAATGATTGATGAGCAGATCATCAATGTGGCTGGGTTAACTTGATGTTGTTGTTTGTTTACACAGACTGAAGCTGAAGTGAATCCGAAAGCCTATCCTCTGGCGGACGCCACGCTCTCCAAAACCATCCTGGATCTGGTGCAGCAGGCGTCGAACTACAAACAGCTGAGGAAAGGGGCTAATGAAGGTGAAGTGCCTCAACGTGACGAATGTTTCTCCGTTAAGATCGCTAACAACATCCGCGATCAAATAACCTTGCATAGCGATAGACGCGTGTGAAACACTTTTTCGTGAAGCTTCAAAGCGAGTATTTTTATAGTCCAAATCAGTTCTTGGTGACGCGTCGAAACGAGTCTCTTTTTACAGTTTAAATCAGTTCTTGTTGAAGCTTCGAAACGAGTCACTTTTCTGTTCGAATCAATTCTCATGAAGCTTCAAAACGAGTCACTTTTATGTTCGAATCAGTTCTCATGAAGCTTCAAAACGAGTCACTTTTCTGTTCGAATCAGTTCTCATGAAGCTTCAAAACGAGTCACTTTTCTGTTCGACTCAGTACTTATTGCCTGATCTCAGGTCCATATTATATTGTGTATATATCTTAATTTTTGATACTTGTGCAATAAGGACAATCTTTAACTGCTTCTGATTGATTTGACTTGTCGAGCCTCACTAATAACACAAATCAAACACTGCATTAACAAAAATAACTTTGATTCTTCATATTTAATTCTATGCAGATTATAGCCAATAGGTTCCACCTTCATGATAAACATTTTCAATTGGTTTGCAAATGCAACAAAAACATTTACATCGCCTATTACTCAATACACTATCAAATCAAAGTGATCTTGCTCCTGTTTGACAACCAAAGTGTGCAGAAGTGATTTGCTTGTCTTTTGTTGATAGGCTGTATTGAAACATCTTCCTAAAATTTCACTTTCAACCTTTTTGGTGTTAAGCTTGAAAGGGAGACCAATACTGACAGCCAAAAAAAAAAAAGAATTACACCTCACCTTTAATAAAAAAAAAGTCATTTAATAAATATTAGATCAATTAATCATCTACATATTGTTTGTTTTGCCAGCTCTGATTTTCATTGTCTTCCACAGCCACTAAAACTCTTAATCGTGGGATCTCTGAGTTCATTGTCATGGCGGCTGATGCCGAACCTCTAGAGATCATTCTGCACCTGCCGCTGCTGTGCGAGGATAAGAACGTGCCGTATGTGTTTGTGCGCTCTAAACAAGCCCTCGGACGTGCGTGTGGAGTGTCCAGACCTGTCATTGCCACTTCAGTCACCATCAAAGAAGGATCGCAGCTCAAGCCTCAGATTCAGTCTGTGCAGATGGCTATCGAAAGACTCTTAGTTTGAGCTCACAACTTTTACACTTTTGCTTTCATGTTTTTTTGTTTTTTTTAACTGATCTCTCTGTACCACCCGTATGGATTTATTTAGTTGTTGTTTTTTTGCTAAAGTCAAACGATGTTGAGTATGATCCTCAGTTTCAGACAGCCGGAATAAAGTTCGGTCAAAATGAAATGCCATTTTGTGTAGTTTGAATGTTTATCACGTGCATCTAACATTAATACACTGGTGTTTTTAAATTAGAATACAATTATTCTACATTTCTGGTGTTACCTAGTGCCAACTGGAGAATGTAACCACTGCATATAATCCCCCCATAATATAGTGACTATAAAAGTACTACAAATATTGACTTTTTAACAAAAGGTGAAAGCAAGTGCATTTTAATTGTGTATTAAACCTTGGGATGTCTCTGTAGTACTGTAAATAAATATGCTACACGCTTTGAAGCAAAACAATGCATTTATTTTGAAGAGTATTTTAATTCAAAGATTTTAAGATTGTTCTGGGTGACATTCAAGTCACTTTAAATGAAAGTAAACAGAAGTATTTAATCGTTGTTTAACAAATGAGACCCATTATGATAGTTTTCAAAGGCTTTTGTCATTTGAGCTTTCTTATCAAATTTGGATTACAAATAAGACACGACGTTTATGCTTCATTTAAATTTCGTACATTTTTGTGACGTCACTTCGAGCGATAGGGCCTGAAAACAAAGTCACGCGATCTTTTTCTTACAATCCAGATTTAATGTAACGTTTAAAGTCGCAGGGCAAATGTTTATTTTTCGTATGAAGAGTTTTGATTTGAGACGCGAGTTGGATTCGAGCGACCCACGTGACTGAGGAACTAAAGTCCAAAACAGGCCGAGAAGTGTTTAACAGCGGTACAAACAGCCATGACCGAGTCTCCGCTTTTATTAAACAAACACGAGGTGGATCGTTTGCTCTGCTACGATGCGCTGATTCCCAGCCTGGAGTCTGTCATGGGGAAGTTCTCGAAACGGGACAGTTCAGAAATCATCCAGCCCGTGCGATCAGTGGTCCCGATACAGCAACATGATGGGTATGAATGAATCCTGACTCAAAATACAGCTGTGGTTTACTGGCGTAGATCTGCAGAAGTCAACTGTTGATGCATCGCCAGGTTTTTAGGGGTCATGCCTGCATATGTGGCCGCTGAGGGGATTTTATGCACGAAGATAGTGACTTTCTACCGCCGTGCAGAGAGATCCAGCTCACCGTCCACTCAAGCCACAGTGATCCTGCTCGATCCCGAGCTCGGACACATCACAGCGGTGAGACTCGTGCATTTTATCCAAAGTGACTTGCATTGCATTCAAGACTCACACTGACATTCCAATCAGTTCTTGCTTTCCCTGGGGATCGAACCGTGACCTTGCGAGCGAGCGCTCTACTGTTTGGCTACAGGGAAAGCAAACTCTCAGATCCAAATCTGGATGAAAGATAAGCAGTGTTGCCAGATTGGACTGACGATTTCCAGCCCAACTACAGCAAAAAACCCACCCATTTACAAAAGTACCCGGGTTGCTTGTTTTATTGGAATTTATATGCATTTGTAGGCTTGTTTTAATGTAATTTATATGCATTTATATATTAAATTTGGTAGGGTTTGTCATCAAAAACAAGCATAATTTTTTATCGACCAATGCATTTTTTTCCGGTCGGACGTGACTAAAAGGAGCCCATTTGGGCGGGAATCCGCCCAATCTGGCAACACTGAACATAAGAGTCTACTACTCTATAAAGAACATGACAAATATTGTCAAAAGGTTTTTTTAAACATGCAATTCATCTTGGTTTCATATGGTTTTTGAAACACATTTTCAAGAAATTGTTACATTTAATGATAATTAAATAAAGAGTGCAGTTAAAGTTGCTTTAATCAATAACATAATACCCATTATAAAATTTGACTCGAGCACACCCTGCAGGTGTTATTTTGGATTGAACGGTGTTTATTTTAATATATAATCAATTCTTAATTCATATATTGTTGTTATGACTTTTTTGTTGTTATTACTCTGTGATGTCATGTTGGTTGAGTCACATGACATTATTTTGGTATACAAAAGTTTTCCAAATATTATAACAACAGCAGATTTTATTTGAACAATGTATTTTTTAATCAGTTCGTTTTAATATAGAATTTAAAATGTCAAAATGATTGAATGTATGAATTGCATTTTAATTTATGAGTTATTGATAGTGTAAGCTTCAATAACAAAATACTGGAACATTGGAAAAAATTTCCTTACCCCTTAGATAATTATTTATTATAAATATACTACGGGTAATGTATAACTTTGGTTGGGGGGGGGATTGCTATACAAACATTTTTTTAACTATTAAGAAACAGTAAAGCATATTTCTTTAATAATATTTATTAATGAATTTATTGATTTTAGTATAGAGGTAAAACATGGACGATATAAAATAAATGTATGTCTGAATTGCCATTTTAATTGACTTAATCCATTTTACCTTGAAGGATGACCACAAACCATCTTACAAATGACTATAAATTCAGAGCATATTAATGGAAAGTAAATGTTAGAACTGCACACCTTTGCTCTGGAAATGCTTTAGTTCTGTAACTAATATACATCTCTAATGTCAGATCATGGATGGAGAAGCCATCACATCCAAACGAACCGCAGCAGTGTCAGCCATATCAGCTAAAGTAGGTTCCTCTGAAGCAGAACCCACATTTCTTAGGGTGTAATATATAAAATCACTTATTCTGAATCTGTTTGCTCTCTCCAGTTGCTCATGCCAGCTCTTTCAGAGGTGCTGTGCATCCTTGGCTCAGGGCAACAGGCTAGAAGCCATTATGATGTCTTTACTAAGGTCTTCAATTTCAAAGAGGTAACTAGTCTGAATATGGGAAGTATGTTCACTTTACTGAAAACTACTTTTTGTGTGTCATCCAGTGTTGTGTTTATTTCAGGTCCGTGTGTGGAGTCGAAGGAGAGAAATGGCTCATCGGTTTGTTAATGATCTCCAAGGCTCTGTTAGAGTTTGTTCTTCGGTGAAGGAGGCTGTGATGGGAGCTGATGTAATAGTCACTGCCACAGGTGCTAGTGAACCGATACTCTTTGGCGAGTGGGTCAAACCAGGTGCCCATGTAGCAGGTCAGTTGGCCTACAGATTTCCAGTTGAGATATTGCATGAATAATCTAAGCAATGTGCTACAAGAGGCCATGTTATATTGTGAATATAGTCACGATTAAAGGATACCATTGAGAAGAATTAATATTTATGAGAAATTTAGCAGACAAAAAGAGGTCCATTCTCAAAAGTGTAGCAATGTCTTGGAGCCATAACCACATGAGCATATTTGGGGAGCCCCAGCTTAAGCTCCTTAGCTGTTCCAGTTCCTCTCTCTCTTTTCTCCCTTGATTGCCTGTTTGTCCTCCTTCTGTCCTATCTAAATAAAGGCAAAAAAGCCCCACAAATATAACGTTAAAAAGAAAGTCTATCCCACAGAAATCACTTTGAAAGCAAGCACCATTCTGTTGGTCAGTGTGGCAAATTCGCTTGACCAACTTCAACGCAAGCATGATCTGTTACAATGTTCATCGTTCAGGGATGTAGGAGAAAAACAACAAAAGTAAAGCGGAGGCCCTTTACAGAACACTGTTAACGCATAAACTGAAACAAAGCAACAACTTAAAGTCTCTCATCTTTTCACTGTCACGACTCTCTTTTATCATTCTCCTCTATGGGACTCGGACTAGTGTTGTCTGCAATGCTATTTACCTCATCTTCGCCAAAGGGCTTCGGCACGCAATAAAGCAAGCGGCTTTTCCTGATGGATCTCAACGCTATAAGATGGATTTCTGTGTGTGAGGTTACAAACGTTTGTTCGTTTTCTCTCTGCGTTTATCAAAAATGCACTTGACATAACTGCACTCATCACTGTAACCCCATTACGCTCTATAGCTTTTGAAGTAATGTTATTTAGCCGACCATAAATTGATTAAATATTATTTTTAGCCATGCTGACGGAGGTCTTTGAAACGGTAGGCAAAAACGTTTAGCAACTGGGTAGCACAAATTTTGTACAAACATAGTTTAAAAGAATTCGGCTCTCTTGGGTCCATTTGGAAAAAGCACATTTATTTTAAATTACCCGAGACCCAAGTCCACTACTGACCTGTGTGACCTAACACCCTGACCTGTGTTCGAGTCACTCATCAAAGTTTTGGACCCGAACCCATTCAGGTCTTTGGTCGGACCTCGGGTTTTCAGATGCTCTTCTAGATACCCCTCCATGCCCTTTGACTCCTGCGACCTCTTCAATGGCTAATGACTGCAATGGCTTCAAGCCCCCTGTTTCTTTGCTCACCTGCTCCTCCCCATCACAGGCTCTGGCTTCAGGTGAATGGCCCGGCGGATGGGATGAGCTCAGCTTTACTCGACGGCTTCACGGACTTCCCACAGCAGCAATGGCTCTTTGACAGCGCGTTCCTCTTTCCTCCCAGGTTTTAGAACCAATGTAACAATGTTCATAGTTCAGGGAAGAATGAAGTGGGAACTGGCAAATTATGAATGCAATAACGTGAAGTCCACTTATCTCGACCTCGGTTAACTCGGTTTTTGAAGTGGAACCGACAAACTCCCTATTTGTCTTAGTACTAGTATCTCGAGCACAAAAGAGGGACAAATTCGCCACTTCACATGGTTATCTCGTGACTCATGATCGTACCTAGTTTACTGCGCATGCGCTGAGTTTGCGTTGCATGTGGATCGCAGTCCATATAGTCGCTCTGTCAGTGACGTTTCACTCAAAGTTTCACCGCTGAAGAACCTGCGGAAGTGGTGGAAAAATAAAGCGTTGCAGTTGCTATCTTTGAAGAGGCACAGGAGTTCGCCTTCACTGTCCAGGAATTCCCAGATTACATTGACATCGACAAAGACGTTGTTACTGATAGAAGCATTTGTTTTCAAGCAGACCGTTAAAGGCAAAAAGCAACAAAGCATTTTAGAGTTTGTAAAGAAACCATAGTAACCGCGTGTGCAATACTGTCAGAACTGTTATGAGTGAATGTGTTTATGTGTGTTATGACTCTGTGGGCGAAATTGTGTTTGCAATGTTGGAGAATATAAAGGTTTGTATGGAGAATGGAAGGTGTTTTTTATTGTATACTGGTAAATCTCTGCTGTTAGTTGGTGCACATATGCCTTTTGTTGTTAGCAAACATATACAGTGTATGTACATTTTTATAGCATGCCGATCGCTTCATCAAACAAATCACCATATTGGCTGTTGGTTATCTCGATCATCGTTATCTCAATGCTTTTCTGCAACCCCTGAGACCGTCGAGATAACCGAACTCCACTGTATTTGTAATAATATAAATATAAACAACAAAACAAAAGTAAAGCAACAGCCCCTCATGGACAACTGCCGCATGAACTGAAACAAACTAGCCTTGTCCTCTCTCGTCCTTCACTTTTGTCACTCCTCCTTTTATCCTTCTGAAGATCCTCCGTGGGACTAAATCGTGCTAGCGAAATGCTAATTCACGTTAAATCATGATAGCGGCATTCTAGTCAACGCTCCGTTGCTCCGTTCTCAAGACTCTCGGCACCGCCCTGCTTTTCGCTACAACAATCTGTATGTGGAACATTTTCAACTTCACCTAAAACTTCCAGTTGTGCAGAACATTTGCAAACAGTGATTGACTGTTGCACATATTATATATATATATATATAAAATTATATATATGTTTATTTTAATCTACGTGACTATATGGGACACAATCGATTTTTTTTATTTTTATAAATTAAACTATATATATATATATATATATTAATATATAATATATATCCATTAATATATACATACATCCATTAATATATATATATATATAATATATATTAATGGATGTATTTTTTATCCATTAAACTCAGATGTACGTCACTATACGGGACAAAAATATCATTTTTAACGTATTGAAGCTGAAATGTTGTTCCACAATAAAAAAAAATTGCATAACCAGATTCATTTCGCTGCCTCACTAGTTACTAGTTACAACTAATACAATGACAAGTAAACTGATGTTTCACATTATTATTTGGTTACTTCATTATTTTTTACTGTAATGTAATGCTGTTTTGTGACAGCGGTTGGCGCTTGCCGGCCAGACTGGAGGGAGCTGGATGACGTGTTGATGAGAGGGGCTGTGGTGTATGTGGACAGCAGAGAGGGGGCTGCAGCAGAGGCAGGAGACGTCGTTCTCTCCGGAGTACGTAACACTGTCTGATCAGATGCAACTGATTTCTCCAACATTTATACGAGTTACCTTACATTACATGTGATGCGTCCAAATTCTTAAATATTTAAATGCTCATTATTTCCCCAGGCTCAAGTTTTCGCAGAGCTCGGAGAAGTTATAAATGGATCCTTTCCTGCTCAGCGGGAGAAGACTACGGTATTCAAGTCACTGGGTAATTGCTTTCTCCACAGCTGTGATTAAAATGTACTGAAGATTTTTTTTTTATGAATCACTGATAGAGATTCATAAACACCAGATGTGAGCTTGATGTTTACATTTCACTCCTCTCAAGAGACAATACTTTTATTTATAATTTTCAGCTCAAGCATCCCCTGCTGGTCTTCAGCCAGAGATCTGTGTCTGTTGTGTGGGAGTTGTGTTGTTTCTTAGAAAGCACAAACTAGTCCAAGGCCTCAATGATAAAATACACATGCAGAAGAGATTCGATTGAACAGTCAGTGAATTTCATTCTACGTCAAATTTGAGGAACAAATTATAGAATTTATAAAGGCAAAATATCCATGAAATTGTCATTCGTATGCCAACTGAAAGCATGCATATTAACCTTTTATGCTCATTTGTACCTGTAATTAAAATAAATGTAAAGATAATTAGACAATCACAATGCATAATACATAATTATAATAATTAGACAATCATAATATGCATTATTAGTAGTAGTAAATTAGCAACTACTGCTTTGTGATCGTTAATTCACTGAAAATATGGATATAGATCACATACACACTCACATTGAGAAACATGCACTTGGATTTAAGATAGCATTTAGGAACATATGGAAATCGTTTGGAAATTGATATTCGTTCACAATCAGGATCATGTTAGGCACATCTTTATAAATGAGGCCTGGAATGATCAATTTGGGCTGTTAAGAGGAAACTGGAGAATTTGTGTTGACTTTTAGCATTTTCAATGCAGGCATGGGGATACAAGACGCCGTCTCAGCCAAACTTGTGTTGGAGAAGTGGAAGAGCGAACATTGAAAAACCAACCAGCCGTTCCTCCGCCGATTACACAAGAGGAGAACTGGCCCCTCGACTGAGCCAGCTTTCTCCCAAGGTTTTTCTTTTCTTCATTCTGTCAGCTGATGGAGTTTGGCTTTCTTAGTCGGGCAAACTTAATATTTAGCAATATTATTGATCTGATTGCACCGATGCTGTTTGTATTAGAGCTGAACTGGGGCATATTCTTCATACCTCGCTGACTACATCCAAGATGAGCTAATCGCGCTAACTATGATCTGGATGATTCGGTTCTTCAAACGCACCTGTTGTTGATGATTAGTAGCTTTAGCTGGATTTAGTTATCTGAGATCATTGCGTGTTTGTGGACTGTCTTATGTATTGATAGTAGAAACATTGATCAGCAACATTTTGATCATGGAGGTCGTCATCAGCTGCATTTCCTCCACAGGGTCCTCTGCTTTCTGATGGTGGCAATGTGTGTGCCAGGTAAACTTTGTGAATGGCACGACAGACAGCGCTTTCACAATGTTCTCCGCATCTCCAACAGTGTAAGGAACAGGCCACTCGCAAAATAGCGCAAGGCAATACACACAGTTTGAGCTATTGTTAATGCCCGACGAGTCAAACTTTTTACATAAGATAAAAATAATACCCTTACGTGAAAAATTATATATTTCCAACAAAATACCATTCCACTGTTAACGGATCCTGTCCGTAATATGCGTTTAATCCTAAAAGCTCTCCTAATTATTCTTGCACCTTCAGCAAATTTTCTCTCGAAAAATGAACAGGACATGCTGCGACAAACTTCCCATATCACCTCCGCTTATAAAGCCGTGATATAATCCTGCTAACATGAAGTTAGCTGCTAATGGACCTGTTACTATGACAACAAGTCCCGGAGGAGCGTCGAAGAACCGAACAATCCAGATCATGCAAATTCACCAACAATCGCAGCTAAGTGCGTTAGCAACTGCGAAGAATATGCCCATGGACAATGACATGATTTATAAATGAACTGATTTAAGAAATGAACCGAATTCAGCAAAAATGAATGATTGTCCTGTTATCACTGTAAAGCTGCTTTGAAATAATCTGTATTGTGAAAAGCGCTATATAAATAAAGGTGACTTGAATCGTCTGATCTGTTGAGGTGTCATCTTTACCCCAATCCACGATTATGAACACAAATTACTCTTATAAAAAGAAACTATCCATCTAACCTGCACTTCAGAATCTCACTTAAGGTCAACTGGGTCCTTTTCGCCTACTAAATTCAGAAACACTACTTGGCTTACATTGTTTTGTTTCTTTGCCCAATATACTGCATGGAATAAGACATTTGATCTGTAAGAAAAAAGAGGGAACACTAATAGCAATTATTTTGCCTTAATATAATCTGAGATGGTCAACACCATATTCTAACCAGGCAAAACCAAGACTTGCTGCATCTGATGTGGATAAACGAGTGAATTAAGCAGACATGTAAAACAAAAGGCCACAGACAAATGTTTTTAGATTGGTTTATATTTCAGACATAAAAGTTAATACATTGCAGTTTTAGCGAGACAGAAAAAGCATAAGCATTTCAAACTGCCATCGTTACAGAACTTTCAAAATGACAAAATGAAGCTTTCCATGTGGCAAATCACAACCGTTTCCTTTTTAACCAAGACCAATTATAAGTTTAATACTTGATACCCGCAGTCTAACAACAACTCAGTTAAATTACCGTTCTCAAGTACGCACTATGTTTAGCAGTAGCACAGTGTTCATGGAGATCATTAGAGGATATGACGTAGTGTCTACAGTGTAGAAATTTCCAACAAAGTCTTGATCTGATACTAGGCACTGGTAGATCTGTAGTCTAAATACAATACTGGGACTGTAAAATGGATAAAACGCCGCCGGCCTCCTCTAACAGACGGACTAAAACAGAGAGAGATCTGCCCTTCAGATTATTCAGATCCAGTAGTGAAAATATGCTTAAACAGAGCCATTATATGCATTAACTAGGTTTGTTTCTCATACAGTTAAACAAAATAAACTCTCCAACATGGGAACCGATAAAGTGTTTTCTTCAGCTGTCCTCTAGTAAAATAGTTCCTTCAATATTACTGCAATCTCTGACTCTTACACGTACACACGATTAAAACCCCCTCCCTTTAAGAAAAGAAATAGAGAAAAAAATCTTGTTAGTGTGAGCAAATTGAAATCCATGACTTGTACGTTTAACTTTTGGCAATAATTCAGTTTTTCTACAAAAATGCAGATTGTAAACAAAATGTATACGGGCTCACAAAGATGGAGAAACAGAGATTGAAAGGTGTATTTAGTTTCTTAACATGAAAACGAGGGGGAAATGAAGATCATTAGAAGGCAGCAGGAATTTCTTAGTGTACGAGGGGAAACGGCTATGATGCTGCTCCCATCTCTCCGGCGTCTGACAGCTAGTTAGTGGCGTGATTCTAATTACAATGCGAGAGAGAGAAATATCGGTATGCGTATACTGTGCAGACTGTTTCTTCTTCCCCCATGATCCCTGCTTCCATTGTTGTCCTCCGGTGAGCTCAGATTGCAGCTGGTGCGGTGTGTGCAGTCAGTTCAGAGGACAAAACACCTCCTCTTTTTCTTCTTCACCGGCGGCGGGCACAGGACCGCACGGATGGCTTCGTCGAACACCGTCTTAAGGCCGCGCTGTGTTAAGGCCGAGCACTCCAGGTACTTCACAGCTCCTGTGGCCAAAACAAAACACGTAAAGTGGATCCAGACCGCGGAAACGGTGCAATGTATTTAGCGTACGCACTGTTTTCAAAGCGTACTCAAGTTTTTTTTATACTCTATTCACATGACATTTACTCGGAAGGATAGGAGAAGTAGGGGATTCCACCATTGCATGCAAACAAGAACCGAAAACTATGGCGGACATGTTGCTTTGTAACGCACTCTTCTTCAACTAGTGCACAATAGGGGTATAACGGTTCAGATTTCGATCACAAAACATATGACGAATATGTAAAATACTCCATATACAGTAATACCTCGGTTTACGAGTTTAATTCGTTCTAGAGCTCGCAACCCAAAATGCTCGTACACCAAAACAATTTTCCCCATAAGAATGCAATAAAAATCACTTGATTCGTTCGACACGACCATAAATGCCCATTTTAAATATTTAGTTTTACCCCATTAATTACAGTTAAAATTACAACCATTAAGGTCTCATAAATACTAATTGATAATTGACAATTAAACTTTAAAAATACTTGACAACTTACTGAACACGCGCACATTACCTGTCGCTGCTGGCGTGAAGGAGACGAGGGGGGGGGGGGGGGGGGGTGTAGATCATTGTGTCAAATGATTAGATTATTATTAGATTATCCGCATTACACCACATTAAAGAGTGGTGTTTATCATTTGAAGCACACAGCTTATCGCAATTGCCGGATGGTAGACGCGCTACAAATCACATTTACTGAAGATTGTTCATGACGCTGACAACAGCATAGAGCAAAACATTAAATATCTGAAATTAAGAGTCGATATCAGTTCATCAAAATGAAGATGAAATAAAACTGATTCAGCGATATTGGAAACCCAGCCGTGTGTGTAAAGGCCAGTGGAAAAAGAAAGAAGAGCATTGAAGTGCTGACCTATTTCTTTGGCCATAGCGAGGCCTTGAGGGTAGGTGATGGGAGTGAGCTTCTTCTCTTTCAACTTTTCAATGGTGTCCTTGTCGTCTCTCAGATCAAGCTTCGTCCCAACAAGAATTATGGGAGTGCTGGGGCAATGATGTCTGACCTCTGGATACCACTGTTGAAGGAATCAAAACTTCTGTTGAATGCAAACTCACGCATTGCTAAAGAAACTGCACACAATACTCTAGAGACACTAATAGCATGTTGGCGCTACATTTCCAAGCCTAACCCATCTTTCACCTCTACCAACAACAACTAATGTCACTGGATCCTTTGAAACGGGCCTCACTGGACATTTCACAGACAAAGCAGATTAAAACAGGGTGGCTGCACATTTCCTAAAGTTTAAGGCTTTAGAAGACCTAAAGAAATGAAATACTGTTCATTAGGGTTGTGCAATATTAGTAAAGATATTTTTTTTGTAAGAGTTTCATGATAATTTTATATTTTGAGTGTGTATTTGTTTAGGCCTGTTGTGGACAACTAACTCACAAAGACATTCATATTATTCATAGTACATGTGGTGTTCAGCTCACAGCAGTGACAGAAATTAACTATTAAAAAGGACAATATTTGCAACCTATATGGGTGATTCTCACAAAAACATGGTTTTAAAAATGTAAGACATGACAAATTAAAAAATGCTTGAATTAACAAAAAATTCTTTCAGACATTTGAACCAAAGTATGAATTATTTGTGCACATTATTTTAAAGACATTTACTTAGTTTAAGATACTTAATTTCCAAAACAAGTCCTAAAAATTCTCATTACCGCAACAGTCTGAAAATGTTGTTAGAAAAGCTAATACATTTTAATTTTTTTTTTAATTGGATTATTAAGAATCATGCACAGTTATTTGAAATAATGTTTATTTTTAAATTAACAGGATTTTTATTTTAAATGCTTTTTCTCATTACCGCCTTCCACACCTTCCACAATTTACAACCTATTTTTTAAGTTAAAAAACTTAGTTTTTAAGACTATTTACAACTTAAGACTACTTACTCTTCACCTTTTGTCAAATAAAATTCAGTTAGATTAATAACATTATAGGACGGATCAAATTAAATCAATCAACAAAATCCATCTTTGCAGTGCAAAGAAGTGACATTAATATAATTCCTGCATTTACAAATACAAACAATGCCATGAGCTTCCTTCGTTAATTCAATACTTAATATGAAACGACCCCTAACTTTATCTTTCATTCAGAAACTAAGCAAAAGACAGTCTTTACCGAATGGATCATTAATTAAATCATTTGTTCAAAACAGGGATTCATTTAGCTGGCAAAGTCAAGGAAAAACCAAGCAATACTGACAATATTGTGTCAAATCTAAACGCACAATGTCAACTTCTTGATTTAACTGCTGTACAAATATATCATGATAAGACAAAAACTCACTAGGGCAAAGATGTTTGTGCATCTTGAATTTTCATAAACAAATAATTTGCATTGATGACAATTAAACTATACATGTCGCACAAAGACTTAAATGACCATTTTCTACTACTTTTCCTTTAATTAGCAGAAGACTGTTCATAATATGCGGTCGCAAGCGCCATGAATCGTCACGTGAACAAGCAAATCCACAAACAAAGAATAATAACCTATTTGATTAATTATTCAATAAAGTTTTAATGTGGTGAAGTATTTAGATATGTCTTAGTGTACTCTAAAATTTAAGACCTCACGTAAAAAGACTAAGCCTTTTTTTGCCCTAAATTAAAAAAAAAAAAGTATGTAATACTTTAAGACCGAACATTGTTAAAATGTCCATCTGTCTGCTTCACTACCGCAACAGGCTATTTTGAGGTTTCGAAACCACATTTGCTCAATCTATCAATCCAGACAGACTATTCTTAGAGATTCTTCCTTTTTTTCATTCAGTGCCATGATTTCTAAAGTCGTCTACAAAACACCCAAAAGCTCGCTTACCTTCGCGCGGACGTTCTCAAACGAGGCTGGACTCACAAGAGAGAAACAGATCAAGAACACATCCTAGAAGAAACGAAAAACACAAATCAGACAATTTCAACCCTCCTTTCATGCTGAACTATTTTCCTTTAGAATTATCCAACTATCTGCATTGACTAGACTGTTGTGTTAATGAACTGGGAATTGACTCCACTTGTGTCCCGAGTGAAAAAGGCAAACAATTGAGCCATTCACTCTCACTGAGACACAACACAGAGCTGCATTAATGCTCTGAGCAACATAGAAACAAATCACTTTGGCCTACCGGGAATCAAGACCTGGGCTATTTTTAAACATTTCACCATCCTAAGGCTTAGCGTTTATTACACTTCCTAAGCAGTATGTCATCAAAATAGTTTCAAGATCCTTCTAGGTCTCATGACTTAAGTTAAAACGCTCCCAGAAAACTCCTCCATAATGACATTTCACAGGGTTCACTGATAAAACCTCAAACAAACATCTAATTATTTTTTGAGTTTATCATGACAGTACCGTCTGAGGGTAGGAAAGCGGTCGAAGCCTGTCGTAATCCTCCTGTCCTGCTGTATCCCACAGTCCCAGATTCACCGGCTTTCCATCCACCATTACATTGGCAGAATAATTATCAAACCTAAATGAAAGTTAACAGCATGTGGTTCAGTCATACTGCAAATATTACAATTATTGTGAAATGCAGCTCGCTATTCATTGTACTTTTGAAATCTGACATTTGAGTAAAATTAGTAAACTATTCAATGGGGAAAAATATATTTTAACCATTGGAAGCGACTACCAGGTTAATAAATAAAAAAAACTTTTAGAGGGTGAGTTAGTAATTACATTTTGATGAAAGATTACAAGCCTTTTAGAATAACATGGTCAAAACTGCCACAATAAGACCAGGAATGTGCATTTAAAAAGTAAATGTCAGCAATTCTGATGTTTGTTTGTATGCACACACACACACACAAACACATACATGTTATTCATATTTACTTAATAAATCCACATTGTGATAACATAATGATTGGCTGAGCGATCCCTATAGGAATGGCAGGAGTGAGGTCGGCTTACACAGTGGGAATGTACTCCCCAGGAAAAGCATTGGTGGTGTAGCTGATCAGAAGGCATGTTTTTCCCACAGCCCTGATGGAGAAGGAAAGAAAAAACATTTTCAAATAAACGGACGTCATCTCCCAATTGCTTTTTCAGCTAAACTATGACTTATTTCCTTATTTGCCTCGTTTCATTTAAAACACACATTATGTTATAATACATTTGAAGGATAAAAGTAGGTTTGATTGCTGTATTTCGTGACTCTGGCACTTCCCACACATCGCCTCAGGTTTACTGTACAGGGATGACGTCACACTTAAAGGAAATTCAGGGAAGGGCAAGTCTAGCAACAATGACAAACACTAATGAAACTGAGGCTACAAAACACACGTTCAGTCAAAAAAAGTCTAGTCAATCAGTCTATTTTACTGCCACAAAATTAAAAAGAAATATATACATGTATATCATTAAATGTTTTCCACTTTATTTTGAGATTTGAGTTCTGTCTCGCGCTGTATGTGAGTGTGTACACACATATACACACGAGCGCGCACGGTTTTATTTATATATAAAGCTCATTAAATCGGCTTTCTACTTTATTTTGGGACAGCGAATATATATATGGGAACTTATGTTCGCTTTTAAAATTTCTGTGAGTTACAAAGACCCACAGAAGTTCCCAAATCAAAGGCCCTGAAGTTACATAAAGTCAGCACACAGACTCACCCGTCTCCGACCACCACACACTTTATGGCCTGCATCTGTCCTGTGAGCGCGCTCCCGCTAGCGACCAGTACACGCGCCCTCGAAGCTCAACACGAGCGGAGTCGACGAAAAGATGAAGGAAAGTGTGCGATTTCGCTTAAACTCGACGGCGTAAAGTTAGCAAACCGACCGCATTCCAGCGCATTTGCTGCTCCAGCTCCAGTTCAACAAACAGCCACCACCCTAAAAGTCAAAGTCAAAGTCAGCTTTATTGTCAATTCTGCAATATATACAGCACATACATACAGAGAATTGAAATTCTGTAACTCTCAGACCCAAGGTGCAACCAGGTTACATTAACAGTAACAACAGCAACAAAATATATATATATATCAACAACACCAAAAATATATATATAAAAATAAATAAATAATAATAGATAAAATAAAGTAAAATAGATTAAGGAAATAAAGAGATAAAGTCGCGATGGAAAAGACAGTGCAAACAATAGTGGGTGGGGGGGGGGGGGGGGTCAGGTGCATGGGGCAAAAGAGAGGAAAAGGGGCAGAGACGGGAGGGAGTTCAATGCCCTGACAGCTTGGGGAATGAAGCTGTTCTTCAGTCGGCAGGTCCTTGCCTGGAGACTGCGTAGTCTCCTCCCTGATGGTAGCAGACTGAAGAGGCTCTGGGATGGGTGGGAGGGGTCTCTCGCAATGATGAGGGCTTTGCGGGAGAGGCGGGAGTTATACATATCCTGGAGGGGTGGGAGAGAGACACCAACGATCTTCTCAGCTGCTCTCACTATGCGCTGAAGTGCTTTTCGGCAGGATGCGTTGCATGCGCCATACCACACAGTGATGCAGCTGGTCAGAATGCTCTCGATGGTGCCTCTGTAGAAGGTGTGCATGATGGGGGCTGGGACTCCGGCTCTTCTCAGCCTGCGGAGAAAGTAGAGTCGCTGCTGTGCTTTCTTGGTCAGTGCTGTGGTGTTGGTGGTCCAGGAGAGGTCTTCTGTGATATGCACACCCGGAAATTTGGTGCTCCTCACTCTTTCCACGGTCGCACCGTTGATGGTCAGAGGAGGGTGCTGGGTGTGCATTCTCCTGAAGTCAACAACAATCTCCTTCGTCTTCTCCACGTTCAGAGAGAGATTGTTGTCGCCGCACCACCTGACCAGGTGGCTCACCTCACTCCTGAAGTTTGTCTCATCGCCGTTGGTGATGAGACCAACTACAGTCGTGTCATCCGCAAACTTGATGAAGAGATTGCTGTTGTGTATGGGTGTGCAGTCATGGGTCAGCAGAGTGAAGAGGAGGGGGCTCAACACACAACCCTGAGGGGCTCCAGTGTTCATAATGATGGTGCTGGAAGTGTTGCTGCCGACCCGTACTGCCTGAGGTCTTCCCGTCAGGAAGTCCAGCAACCAGTTGCACAGCGAAGTGCTGAGTCCCAGCTGAGACAGTTTTTGGGTGAGCTGTTGAGGGATGATTGTATTGAAAGCTGAACTAAAATCAATGAACAGCATTCTGACATACGTGTCTTTTTTGTCCAGATGAGTGAGTGCTGAATGGACAGCAGTGGCAATGGCGTCATCGGTCGAGCGTTTTGACCGGTATGCAAATTGGTGGGGGTCCAGGGAGGGGGGGAGGACAGATTTAATGTGGTGCATGACTAGCCGCTCAAAGCACTTCATAAGGATGGGGGTAAGTGCGACTGGGCGGTAGTCATTGAAGCAGGATAGAAATATTAAAAAAAGACATTTTTAATGTAAATCAATGAGATCTTTATAATAGCATACGTATATAGAATACATACAAATATCAGTAACACTGTACAATAAGGTTTCATTTTTGTTTTTTACATTAGCATGATCTAGCCATGAGCAAAACATTTGTTCCTGTACAGTATTTGTAAATCTTTGTTCACTGTAGTTAATATAAAATACAGGCGTTAATTGATTGTTCATGTTACTTCACAGTGCAATACACACTTGATTTTAATTATGTATTAGTAAATAATGACATTAACAAAGATTAATAAATGCTGTTGAAGTGCAGTTCATTAATTCATGTTAACTAACGAAACCTTAAGTGCAGTGTTACCGAAAGAACAGTTGTCACCATATTTCCAATAATAGGTCTTGGTAAGATATTAAAATGCTCAGCTTTATGATCAAAGCTCTGTAGTTTTAATTGCAGGGGGGCAAAACAATGCAAGGAATTCAATGAGGATTAAAATAAAAATTTCTCAGAATTCTGATAATTTAACTGCATTTAAAATGTTACTTTATAATAAAAAATGTATTGGTAGTCAAATAAACCATGATTTCTTTCAATCCAGTAAATCTCCATCTTGAGATAATATATTCTGGATTATGTGGTTTAAAAAAAAAAAGTTCTTCTTTAGGTTAGGGTTTTTTTTGAGTAAAAGTGCTTTTTCCACTTATAACACCAAAAGCCCTTTGACCTGTTAATTGATATACATGTACACAAACGATCAATGAGACAACAAAGCATGTTGCAGAACCAAGTGTCGCTTGTGGAAGTGCAGCAGATAATCCTTGTAAAAAAAATAAAAAGTCAGGCCTATAATTATTCTTTTAATATCTAAAAAAAACAAACCAGTGCAAACGAACAAGACTATTTAGTTTTCATTTTGCGTTGGGTGGCCATCTTCACGCTGGTTGTAGACGATTGTGTACAAAAAGGTTCAGCAAAGACAATCATGCTCATAATTATTGAGTAGTTATTAATTCAGATATCAAATATGATACAATAGACTTTATTGGGTTAACTTTGGGAATAAATTTAGTGGAGAATGAAGAAAGTTGAAGGATGATTTTAACATTGAATTTGAAGTAGATCATATCTGAAAGTGTCCAATCCATTCAAGCCCTGTTGGTGCAGATCTACCGTCTAAAGCACTTGACCTTGTTCAACTTAAGATTGATTACGAATAAAAACAAATGCTGCACACATTAAGTCAAACACATTCGCAAATTATTTCTTTTGTTGATCAGACGGTAGTGAAGTATATAAGGCACAAGAATAAATGCTCCCAATCCTTTTTTAAAATAATAAAAAAAAATAGAATTTTATTTGAGAAGCCAACCTATGAAAATCACATGGCAATTACAAAATCCTTTGCATAAAGATCATGAAAAGCATTTACAAAAAATACTCAATTCAAACTCACCTATATCAACTTAAATACACAAAAATAAATAGTTATTTTTCTCTAGCATTCTTAAATAGGGCACATATCAGCTAGCAAAAACAGACAAACGCACAAAACCAAAGAACTTCATTTACAAATTATATGTCTAAAATACATTCGTCACTTGCTTGTATAATTTGTCATGCATTTTCTGCATCGTTCAAGGGATATAATAATCTCCAAAAGAAAAAAAAAAAAAAAAGGCAAAAAGAAGCATAACCCTGTTGACAGACAAGTGGAAACAGTGTGATTCATCAGATTGAGTCGAGTGCAAGTGTGTCCGGCCCTGAGGCCCAGCAGTACATGTACCAGCATGCAGTCGTACAGAAACGGTGTAGCTCTCTGGCACATTATTTGTTTCTCAAGAGTGACTCCATTCCTCTTCCTTTCAGTGCATGAGTGACAAGTCGTCAGGAGTTCATAAGATCAAGTGCTTGCAAGTCATTCATCAGCCAGCTTCCCATGCACCCGGAAACGGTACACACAAGTGTATTCAGGATGACCCCAGTTAGACAGCACTCTCATCTCAATCATCTGAAAAGCTCTCGTCACCTCCTCCTTCAGGAAGATAAAGAATTACAGGTTTAGGCAAGAGTCATAAAATAAAATGTACAAATAACATTTAACATCAGAAAAAGTTAAATAAAAACAAGAATTTTCTTTAAATAACACGAAGGCACATGAATCATTTATATACTGCAAAGACTCAAAAACAAAAAGTAATTCTAATTTCACAGTGTATTTGGAGATTTTTTGTTTGTTAGTCACTTACATTTTGATTTCATTTTTTTGAAGCAACAGGCTGATTAAATGTCTCCAATAACAGAAAAAGTAAACAAGAGGAAATTGTGTGATGCTTACAGAGACCGAGAAGGTCTGGAGAGAATCTCCATCATCGTCGTAGACAAACTGTCCGAGCAACTGCCCCTCTTCCTGCTGCTCATCATCAAGACCCTTTAATAGAGCAGACAGGGGGATATACGGAAAACTTTAACCAAGCTAAAAGTCAGCCTTTATCCATCTGTTAAAAGTTAGTCAGTGCTGTAGCAACTGATGTAAACTTAATCTGGATTCTGTTATCAGGTTCCAAAATTAAATACTTGATTGGTTCCTTTTTTAGTTCCTCTCAAAAGTTGTGGAGCTGCAAGGAGACTAGAATTCCATGGTAAGTTGAGGCCACAGTGTAAAGTTGTACAGTAACACCTCGGTTTACGAGTTTAATTCGATCTAAGAGCTCGTAACTCAATTCTCGTACACCAAAACAATTTTCCCCATAAGAATGCATTAAAAATCAATTGATTCGTTCCTCACTACCATAAATGCCCATTTTAAATACTTATTTGGTTTTACCCTATTAATTACAGTTAAAAATTATAACCATTAAGATCTCATATAATTACCAATAATGTCAATTATTTTTAGAGTTTAATTGACAATTTACTGTAACGCACACTTTATCTTTGAGTAGCGTCGCTGCTGGCGAGAAGGAGACGAGAGGAGGGTTTTACTGCTTACAGGGAGAATTTCATCTCTTCTTTCTTCCTCATCTTGAGGTCATTGTATTTATGCTGTAAGTATATATTTCACTACGTGAACAATAGCGATCACAATTAATGTTAACACGCGGTAAAACCGCTGTAAATCACTTATAAAAGTATCACTGTAGTGAATGATGCAACCAAACCGAACGACGCTGAGAGAATGAACGAGTGAAGGGGTGATGGGCTTTATGAGAGGCTGTCGTTAGGATATTTCCAGTAAAAATGCGTGCGAATATGCTGAGTGTTAGAACTTTTCCATAAAAAAAACTAAGTGTGGGCGAGGGAAAAATTCTCGCACTCCAATACAATGCTTGTACACGATTTGTTTGTATACAAAGTCACTCGTAAACCGAGGTATTACTGTATCTTTATTTTTTGTTATTTAGAGTTTCATGAATCTATAACCCCTCTACAGAACCTAATGTAACGTTTAATGCGCTTAATTTATCTTTACCTTTGTATATTTACATTGATTTAAATGATATAAAATGTAATAAACAACTTAGGTTAAATGTAATCAAAAAGTAGTCCGATTACACTATAAAAAATTTTAGTTAAGGTAATACATTTTGTGTAATGTATTCAGTCATGGACTACAATTTGAAAAATTAGAAAACATCATGAAACTTTAGAAGTGTTAACTTCTAGGTTTAGAGAAATTACAGACATTAATTTCTATAGTGGTTACACAAAACAGTCTACATTAGTCACAAAATCAAATAAATGCAGCTTATTTCAAAAACAAAATAAATCCAAACAATTAACCAGTAGTGTATATTATTCTAGTTCTGCTCTACTGTACAATATTTGAATTTTTTAAACCTTATTAATTCAAATCCATATTAATTGGAGACATGTAGAATCCCTGATATTTGAATTACATGTGGACTTACATATACATTGAAGTCTCGCGGGGCACTGCTAATGTTGCCGGTGGGCGACAGGGATTTGGGCACATGATCCAGAGAAAAGGCTGTAGGCACAATCTTCATGGACAGGCCGATCACCAGATAACCATATGAACCTTTAAATGCCCAGCAGTTCCCAGGATGCACGTCTGGCTGTAGGGAAAAAAAAAATGGATGAAGAGAAACAGACATAAAGACAGAAGGGGAAGCGACCATTGGAAATCAAATCAAAGAAACGCACATGAAGTCAGAACTCTTAAAGGTTTCAGACCTGTATAACTACACGCGGTGACTGGGAGAAGTACCAGAGCGGGAGGCCAAACAGACTCAGCAGTGCCGTTTTGGTGTTGAAGGACTCGGAGCAACGAGTGCTTATGATGCTGCCTCCTACAGACAAAGAAATCAAAACAGATGTGGTCATGCTTAGGCTACTCTCGGCCTCAGAGGTCACGCTCACGGACTGCTGGCTGAACATCTGACGCTTACGGCACAGGAAATGTTTGAGAGTTGGGAAGTCATGTGATTGGTTGCAAGTGTGAAGCGTTGTGAAGACGAAAGCTTTCGTGTTTACAACTGAAACAACGAGCGCTTATCAGGATCAACTAAACCCAGGATTTTAAGTTCCCACCACTGTTGTTGCAGTGAACTTGCACCGTTATTGTGAGGACATAGACTTCACAATTTCAAGCCACTAAACAACACTGAAGCAAGCACACTGAGATTGGTTGCTTTATTTGTAGGCAAAATGTCCCATGGAGCCTACATGAAACCTTGAGTGGTGTAGTGCAGTGAATTGTAAGCCGGACAAGCTTACCCGAGACGTAGCACATCAAACTATTCTCAAAACGCACTACGCTGATCATCTAACACCTCACCCTCACAATTCAGTTACTAAAGGACCTTCCCGATACACACCTCACTTGGCAGCTAACGCCTCACCCTCACGTTTGAATCTCTGTTTGCCCTCATTTAAATCTCATTTAAAATCCATGCAACGTTAAGAGTGTGTCATAAGTGACTAAATGTTTGGTACCGTTTGAAAGGTATCAGTGTGACTGGCACAAAGGTCTTATTGCCACAGAAGTAAACCAGGTTGAAGAGTTTAGAGATGTTTTGCTTAAGGTGGTGGGTGTGACTCTCCAAGGGTCTTTCAGGCAAATTACCTTCTGTTCTCAGTAACCAAATTCCCATTGTTAGCTCATGTTTCCATTTGAAAGAGGTTTCTCTCCTGGTCTGAGTATTTGAAAAAAAAAAAAAAAAAAAGTCTCAGTGCAATTTGTAATCAGCCCGTAATGCTGAACGCCTTTCAGACACTCTGCATTATGCATTTTTCTAAGGTCAGGTCATCTTTTATTCCATTTCTGAGCATTCAATGTATTGTAGAGATTATCTTTTGAATTGATGACGTAATTGGCATGATACATTAACCGGAGTAATAATAAATTGTCACATTTGACTCTATTCTGACTTACTCTAAAATGATTAACTTTAGTAGATTATGCTGCATCCACTGTTACCGCAAATCCGCGTTCAGGGTTAAGTACATACTGGACCTCAGCTTAGGTGGAGCATGAAGCACATCAGCTGAGACTCTAGACTCCCAACTAACTGCTAGACTTTGTTATGTAGTCGCATTCACTATAGGGGGCTGGATAAAAACACTACGGAGATAATAGCAAGCATCGGCACGGCTCAATGGTTCTGGCTTAACCTCTGGTTTCTGCTTTAGCTATTCCAGTTATATTAAGTTATATTATTATGCAAGTTACTCTTACAATAATAGCAAGCATTGGAGCAGGATTATTTAATATTTCCAGCCATAACCTCGGAGTAATTAACTAGAGCTTTGACTAAGCAGTTATAAAGGGGGCTATAAATGACAGTCGGGGGCTAAAAAAGGAACGGTTATTTAATCATGACAAGCATAGGCGGTTTATTAAGCAACTCTAGCCATAACTTCTGACTAATAATCAGACTGGAGAGTTTGTGACCGCGGGAGTGTCTCTGTTGATAGCTTCTCCAAGGCTGAACTTGGCTCAGGCTCCAACTGTGTGTGTGTGTGTGTGTGTGTGTGTGTGTGTGTGTGTGTTAATATGGTCTGTATTGGTGAGGTGATTAACTGGTACCATAAGGAGACGGAATGACCCGTCAACCATGCGATCAACAAAGATATGCTTCAGACTGTCTGCTCTTGTGTGGAAAATTACTAGTTTTATTTATCTTTCTTTCTTTCTTTCTTTGCCAATCAGAATAATTTAACCGTCATCATTGACGTAGTTAGCACCCTCTGTTAGAGTATAATTGCTGTAACAATGTTATTGTATGTGGGGCGGCCTACGAACTCCCTGTAAACGTTAATAAAATGTCTTCTATTGACTGCACTTCTGACTCCTGGTCTTCATTCAACATATCTAGACCTCGGCTCTAAACGGTAATTCCTCTACATAGCCAAATTATTATACAAATGACCAATTGGAATTCTAAGCCAAAATTCAAGATTTGACTCCATATTTATGATGAAAAATAAATGAGAATTTGCCACTCTGAAAAGACCGAACCGGCAGTGATTCTTCACCCGCTTCTCGGAAACCGTCACTGGACTGATTGAGCGGGCCTTACAGCAAGTCAAGATAATAATTTACATTTACATATGGCCGGGTAATAGAGTCAGATAATCATCTTCACCAATCAAATGAAAATGCTTTTCAGTCAAACAATTTTTTGCTTGCTACAAATTAGATCCAGTTT
Source organism: Rhodeus uyekii (assembly GCA_037043235.1). NCBI lineage: Eukaryota > Metazoa > Chordata > Actinopteri > Cypriniformes > Acheilognathidae > Rhodeus > Rhodeus uyekii. The sequence goes on from JAWRVZ010000160.1 coordinate 595,392, forward strand.
GATAAAAGTCAAGAGTTACACTGCTTTTCATTAAATGTACAAACAATACTGAATCATTTATATTTACCGTATTTTCCCGCATATATCCCGCGGATTATACCAGATTTTACAAACCACGCAGGGGGGGTGCGGGATATATAAGGGTGCGGACTATATCACCATTTTTTTACACGTAATAATATTTCAATATAAAAAAAAATTGCGGTATTTTCTTTGTTTTTCTTTCATGCACGGGTTGTCTGGCCTCTGTACTGTCAGTCTTACAGCTGGCGCTGATAGGCTGTCTGACCTGTCTATCATGAAAGAAGACGTGATTGGCTGTCTATCAATCTGATAGCTGGCTCTGATAGGCTTTCTGACCTGTCAATCATGCAAGACGACGTGATTGGCTGTGCTGCCATGATAGCGTGCTCTTCTCATCCGATCAACACGCTTTCAGGGGGACGAGCACAGCGCAGCGCAGAGAGGGAGAGGGAGAGACTATTTTGGAGAGAGGGAGAGACTATTTTGGAGAGAGGGAGAGACTGCTCTTTCTTTTTCTTCTGATTTTGACTTGTTTGTTTTCTTATTGTGTGAATTTCATGCACAAGCACTGTGTACCGAGCCTGAACAGTTCAAAATTCGAATCGTGAACTTGCACAAAAAAATTCACCATGGGTGCGGGATATCTGAGGGTGCGGATTATACCAACAATTTTTTACACAAACCCCCAAAACCCGCGGGATATATGAGGGTGCGGATTATCTGCGTCTGCGGATCATATGCGGGAAAATACGGTAAATAGAACCAATGTCAATGCAATAATTTCATGTATACACTAACTGTTTTTGCCATGTAGGGAGACATGAGCCTTGACTGAACCAATTACTGAATCAAACAGAATAATTAACAAAATGAATTATGGCAAAAGAAAACTAGCATACTATAAAATGTTACACAGTGAAGCAAGGGAAAGTGTTTGAGCAGCCATCTTATGATTCCCTAATGACAGAGGAATCATTGTGACACAATATAGATGTTCATCAGAGGTTGGGAACTAATGGGAACTTTAATTTTACATCCTTAGCCTGGGTGTTAAAAATAACCATGTAAATACTAAGCAAACGTGGATCTTTTTTGGTCCAGACCTCTTTGGAATACATTTTGCAGCACGTTTTAGATCTAAACTATGCACTCGGTTGTCATAGCTTCCATTTCATAGTGGATGATTGGTAGATTGTTTATCATTACATATTACATTTAGGTCTCATCTAATACCCATACTGCTACAGGTAATGCATGCATCCTCAAAAGCAAAATGAAAATAATTACCGTACCTCCAGATTCCAATGCGTAGTCCACCAGACCAGTGCGGTCTTCAGTGTAGAGTTTCATTGCATTGTTGACAATCAACTGTACATGCTGTGGAAAAAAAAAAAGCAAAAAAAAAAAAGCAGCATTACATATAATCGGACTACAACAGCCTAGTTATTACAAACTTAAAAAAAGTAATATAAACTTGAAAAAGACAAGTTCTCAAAAGCTTACTTCCTCAGAGAGGCCTGCCTCCCCTGTGGCTTGTAATACAGTCTGGGTGACTGTCTCTTTAGAAGGCGACTGGCCCTCAGCCTGAAGGGACAGATTACCCAGAATGCTGCTCTCCAGCTCACTGAGTGAAGCTTGCAGTTCAGCGGTGCTCACAAAGTGATCAGAGAGCCACTGCAGGAGAGATTCAGGAAGCTCTAGTTCTGCTGCTCTGTCATTGCCATAAAACAGAAACTTGATTTCCCTTTCCACCTGCTCAGACACCTGCAAGGGAACAGATCCAGGAGTTATGATGCCATTTAAGACTTTGATCAAATGGTCAAAAAGGTAAACTCATGATCTCATGATTGTTTTGACAAAGTTGTCATCTTTCTGCAGAAAGGAAAACGTTTCCGTTTTTAGAACGTCATCGTTGTGTAAGCTTACCTTAACTGTTCAGGGAGCTCTTTCCTAATGAGCTGGAGATCTGAAATCAGGTGTGTTAAACAAGGGAAACAAGTCTAGAGAGGAGAGTTCCCAGGACGACGAAAAAAAAAAAAACATTACTTTAAAGTGAGGAATCTCTTTGAGACTCAAAGGGTACATTTAGAAGGTTTAAAAAAAGTGTTTCCCTTTGCTTTCTCAAGTACAGACGACAACTTTGTCAAAATCCCCGTTCACAAAACACTAGTGGTTTACATATTGTGTTGGACAATGAATGTCTCCTTTAATTTTTTTTTTACAAAGGCTACATTTAAATAACCATCAGGTTGATAAGGATGGAAAAGCGTATATCTGGAACTGAAAACTGAATATAATTTTACCTTGGATCTTGCATGCATCCGTTTACACTCATGGTGAGTTCAGAAAAACAACCACTCAGAAGAGTAGTAAGGAGATTTTGAAACTATAGAAAACCTGTCGATTTTCTTTTATATCTTGTCAAACTAGTACGGTGATCCCTCGTTTATTGTAAATGTGGACTGGAGCCCCCCCGATAGGTGAAAATCCACGAAGTAGGCTCAGCCAATCAGCTCACGTGATACATGGGAACCAGTCTTGTCTGAGTGCCGTGGGTGTGTACAAAGCCTCAGAGAGTTTCTCTCTTTGTCTGGCATCCTGGGAAACTTTCTCGTGCATCACGATAAAACAATGCTGCTTTCTGCAATATGGCAGTATTTTTGAATTTTTATTTTTCATTGATTATTTTTGAAAAATCCACAATGCACTGAGACCGCGAAATTTGAACCGCGAAGTGGCGAGGGATTATTGTACACAATTAAGCTTTCTTATTAGTGTACACTACTAATTAAAATTAATTTACTTTTAATTTAAATTAGTATTAAAATTTCTGTTTGAAAAGTTGCGAATTAGTCGTTGCACACATCCTTAATAAAAAAAAAAGACACTACAAACACATATGAAAACAGATGGCACAGTGCACTTACTGAGCTTGAAAAGGAGGCCAGCTGCTCGCATTGGTCTCTGCATCCCATCAGGCCGTGCACATCATCTCTGATGCGCTCCAAAGCCTCCTCTAGCCGCCTCACCTCTGCCAGCAAAACCTCACTTGAGCTGCTCTCATCCTCCTTGCTGAAAATTACATTAACATTCTAGGTACTTTGTGTAAACTGATTTAGTACTTTAAAATGTCAACAACGAGGTCCGTCAACCATTAAACCAAACCAAATATAATAACCTGTGAGGATCAGTGGTGGATGCCTCAGCCTCAGGAATATTTCTAAATGTGGGATCTTGTTTTCTCTGCAGCTCCTAAATTGAATTTAAAAAAAAAAAAACACACACAAACCCTGCTGAAACCATTGAATGTCATTATGATGTCATTATATCACTCAAAAAGTAACTATACTTTAATATGACAGTTTAGTGTAACTTTGGACCAGTGGTTTAGAGCAGTCCACAACAAAAAATAAATCCTGCATGCTGATATAAACCGCCTTGTGTGTTTCTGGTACAATTTGAACCACACCTCAGTTTTACGTGCCAATGTCTGGAGCAGAGCCTCGGCTTCGGCGAGTCGAGTGTTCTCTGACTGACGGTCTTCTGTATGCTTTTCCTGACGCTGCAGACACAGGCAAAAGAATCAGGAACTAAATAGTTTGCAAAACAAGGACTTAAGCTTTCTTCAATTAACTGAAAATAAATAGTTCCCCGTTTAACAGCACTTAAGATGTTAATGTTAAGATGTTCATTAGTCCTCTCTGAGCAGGGAGTGAGTTCGGCTCACCAATTTACTCTTAGGATGAACTTCATAAAACTATTGAGAAATATTAAGGTCATAACACACTACAACAGAAGTTTGCTGTCAGATTTTTTTTTTAATGTTTGAAGGATGTTTCTTACACTGGGTCTAAACCAGACACAATGTGATAAGATTCCAGTAACGTGTAATTTTTCTGCGACTACAAGACACACACACACACACACACAAAAAGAAAAAGCCAATCAGAAGAGTTTGTGGGTGGTCTCTCTCGGCAAGTGAAGCACAAACTACTAACAGCCTGCTGCAGTGCAAACCCTCTTTTGGCCTCTTTTTGTATTTATTAAAGACACTAGCTATGAAAAGGCACAGACAGTCAATCTTGAAGCTCACCTAATCATTGCATATGTAGGGGGAAAAAACGGGAGGAAAGCATTTCAATGAATCATGCAAGGTGTTCTACTAAGGTTTGCGCTTCTCAATTTACTAGTATTTTTGCCATTTACCACATAAGCAATCTAATGCAATGGTATACAAAAATATTCCTCAAAAAACAGATATTAGATACATTTCATTACGATGCATAAATCAAGCAAACTCAAGTTGTTTCACTCTCGCAAGTGCTCAACTCGAAATATAACAATATAAAATTCTATTAATAAATAAAACAATTAATTTAAAAACTGTAAAAGTGTACCATGACCGACAATGTTCGACATTTTTACAATAATAATAAAAAAACCTTTTGCTTGCAAAAAGCATAAACTCGTATCAACCAGATGAACAGCAATATTTTGATTAAGCTGATAATTTGGAGATCTGATAAACGTATAAACGCAGTAGACTTTATTGGATAAAGTGTGATGTCACCTGCTGCGTGTTCTTGGCCTCTTTCTGCACTTCTCCCTTCAGCAGACTGAATCTCTCCTCCAGCAGGTCTCCGATCCACTGGCCCAGGCTCTCTCGGTCTGTGTGTCTGTGCAGATCGGATCGCAGTGTGTTGTACAGACTGAGCACTTCAGTGTGCTGCTCTTCCTGCCGGAGCAAACCCCCTGCCACTCGATCCCACAGCTGAGACAAGCTCTCCTCCAAATGCATCAGCCTCTCTGCCTCCACTGACACTGACAACGGCACAGAGGGGATCTGGAAGGAGGAGTGAGACATGGCAGGCAAAAAACATGAGGATGTGAGGCTAAATTGTTTAAAAAGTTTAGCATCATCATGATGGATGTATAAGAGCGTTACTAAAAGGAAATAAACATTTGCTCATTTACGAGAGAACAAAATGCAAAATTATTCAAACAGCCCACATTACCCTAATACTGGCTTGAGAAGCCCCCTATCTGGGGAAGGAAGACCCACAACTCAACTTTTACACTTTTGATATTCTTATTAATAAAAATAAAATGACAAAATAGGCGTCATTTAATGTTAAAGGGGAAAGCAACATTTTTAAAGTTTGTCAATTCAATTCTCATTTATTTGTATAGCTCTTTTCACAACACATATCGTTTCAAACAAACATCACAGAAAATGTTTTGAAATCACCAGTTCTCCGTTTCATAAACATGCAACCAATCCCATCAGCATGCGGCTGGGTTTTAGCATATTAACCATGCTGTGAAGCAGGGTAGACTCAAGAGAAGCCAGGTTATCCCAGTATATTTTTCTGATTATAAGTTCCAAAATATTAAGTTGACTGACTGGTAAAGTCCATTTAATCCCCTACAATACACTAGTAATATCGTGAAAGCTAAAAACTACCTGGTTGTCTGTGTCAGTTTGTGCCTTCTCAGAGTCGCCCACGGTGGGAGGAGTGAGAAAGAACGCTTCCCTCCACTCCATCACATTAGCAGAAGGCAGCAGAGCAAACAGTCCAGAGGGCCCCCAGTAGCACAGAGCTATCAGGAACAGCACAGAAGAAACATGGGGAAAATGAGGATGCAGGATCTCATTTTAATTTAGACAAACAGCCAGTCACGGACAGTATGGTATGCTCACCAAAGAACAGGAGGAAAGGTACAAGAAAAAGGACTTTTGAAAGCATAGGAAGAGACCTGGAAGAGAAGGACAGGGTTAGTTTTGTTAGTCACGTTATAGTTATAGAAAATAATTTGATAAGCTGAATTGGTTCATTAAAATGTTGAATAACCATTATATAAAACCACACTGGATGTGCATTTGACAATAGCCGTTTCCATCCACATTTTGGAATTTTGAAAAACTGAAAGAAAAACACTTACACAAGTGTTTAAACACTTTTCTTTTTTTTACCCGAGACCACATGCTCAAATGACAATGGAAACATTTACTGAATAAATCCCTTGACACTCAACAAATCTCATGTGACAGCTTCAGAGGATGTGATAAGTGGACTAAGTCAATAAATGGACAATTGCATTGCAAAAGTTGCTTTGATTATTCTGAAATGCTGGAGCCATATTCAAGTCAGACAAATGTATTTGGTTTAAGCATTTCACATGACTGCGTTTCCAAACATCAGGTCTCCGAAAAAGATAAAAATGACTTGAGTTAAATTCTCAACTTTGGATGGAAACAGCTATTGATGGGTATAGATGTGCGTGTATATACAAAACCAGAACAAACCTTACTTTGCAAAGAAATTGACAAGCCACAATAAGCTTTCTGAGGTTGTCCTCCCTGGAAAAAGACACAGAGTAAAACATGAGTAAAAAATGTATGTGTCATTCTAGAACACAGAGTGGGGATAGGGTGAACAGCAAGAAAACAGAAGACTGGGGGAATAAAGCTGACAAACTGCACAGAATTTGCACTTAGTATTTATCCTGTAAAAAGACAGGCCGCCTAAAATTAGAGGGAACATACAGTAAAGCCCAGATATCCGAGACTAGTGAAAGCTTGCACTTCGAGTTCATTGTACTATGAAAATACTGGAAAACGTTCACCCCACATCCATTTATTGAAATCAGGCTGCTAAAATGTTTTGCTCTAAAGAAAAAAAAAGATGGGGCATTTCTAAACGAAGAAACCAAACTCACTGCAAATGCAGCATTTCACATGCAAAGAGGATGTTTACATAAAGGACAGACAGGGTGGGAAACTGCCATGTGACAAACAAAAAAGAAGGGAAGCAAAAGAGAATCTTGTACTTCAAATGAAGAGAATCCCACATTTGCTCCACTAAAACTGCTTATATTGGAGTAGCAATAGCATTTTGAATATCTCTGAATGTTTTAATGGTTTTAAACAAACTTTCCAGACGTAAAGTGGGCCATTCTTTTGCCATGTCAGATTTTTAGACCCCACTGCATCTGTAAACAAGAACACTACCGCACATACATTTTTGACCTGTGTTGTATTGAATAAGCCTGAAAAAAAAAAAGTGCTTAAGACACTTAAGACACTCCACCTAAAAACAGCAAAGGGGTTACAGCAACTAAATGAATCTTCCTAAGAGCAAAACTGAAAAGGAATGTTAAAATAAAACAGAGTGGTCATGTATGAGACTCCCAGATGGAATCAGAGCATTAGTGCCATAAAAAATAAAAATGAAAGCAAAAGCAGCCATGCAAGGATGTGCGAAAGCTCTCCACCAGGACAAACCCACAAGTGCTGGGGGACAAAATGCCCAGACCACAACCTGAACATCAATTAGGGGAAGGAGCTCACACAGCAACCGGCTTGTCAAACATTTCCGCACCAGAAGCTAGAGGGTAAGAATGAGCATGTAACCTGTAAAAACTATGAGCCACCATAAGGTCCCTACAGGCTTCTGCTCCTGGGAAGACTCAGCGTCCATTGCAAAATGCTGCTTCCTTTTGCAGTCATCACCTGTTAGGATCAGTGTATGGTTGAACATGAATAACCGGTCTGCTAAAGGTTCTACTCCAACATTGGATGAAGACAGCAGCACAACAAATGAAGTCCGCCACTGTAGATACAGTGGAGTTCGTTTATCTCGACTCATGGTTAACTCGCCAACCCTATTATGTCGACGTTTTTGAAGTGGAACCGCCAAACTTCCTATTTGTCTAAGCATTTTCTTGTGGGTTATGTCGATTCTGTCATGTTGCCAAAATCTAATATAAAAAGGGTTGTCCCCACTTCACATGGTTATTTCGTGACTAATTTGCGTATCTAGTTCACTGCGCATGCGCTGAGTTTGCCTTGCACGTGGATCGCGGTCCGCTCACGGTTCACTCCCTGTCGTTGATCTCGTCTGAACGATAACACGCTGTAGCATCCCGCACGTTTTTTGTGATTTTGTGAGCAATCTTTGTGTTTGCATTGTTGGAGAATATAATTAAAGGTTTGTATCAAGAGTCGAAGGTCTCTTGTAGTCAAATGCCTTTTGTTGTTACCAAACATATACACAGTAGGCCTACAATGCCACTTCAAACAAATCGCGGCAACACTGTTGTGTAAAAAGACAACAAAAACATGAGCATGTACAGTCTCATTTAATAACTCACATCATGAACATCAATAAATGTTCATTTTTCTTTCTTGCGAGGGTTGTTGTCTTTGGCGCTTCCACTATCACTCTGACAGCTGCGCTGATAGGCTGTCTGACCTGTCAATCATGCAAGACGTGATTGGCTGTGCTGCCATGATGGTGGGCTCTTCTCATCTCATCCAATGATCAACAACACGCTTCTTAAAGGGACGAGCGCAGCGGGAGAAACTGCTTTTTTTCTTTTTCTTCTGATTCTGACTTGTGTATTCTTACTGTTTGAATTTCGCGCACAAGCACCGTGTGAACAGCCTGAACAGTTATGATAACTGACATCATGCGAGCAACATTTGAAATGTGATGCATGTTATATGGCTTATCTCGGTAAATGGCTCTCTATGAAATCTTTTTTGCAACCCCCGAGGCCGTCGACATAACCGAACTCCACTGTATTTGAAACAGAGGTTGTGTTGAGTGTGCAAACAATGAGCCTGTGAGATCTACATTCATTTATGAATCATACAACCATTACACGAGAAATGGCTCGGCTACACAACCTAGTGAACCCATCTTCTAAGGTAGCATTTAAACTAATCAGTTTTACCCGTGACCAATGTAGATGCACAGAAAGTGTGGCTTTCTGAAGGCTGATTAAACCATCTACACTGGGAAAATCACTACCATGCAAATCGGATCCCTTACCCTGGTCAATAAATCAAAAATCACCAACTGTAACTGAACTGGAATCACATAAGAGGCAGATAAAAACAAAGCATAGGCATTTTGATGCACTGATTACATAAAATCAACACATCTATCGTGTTGTCGAACTCGATAAATGCAATATTGCCTTGTTTGGCCAAAGGAAAGTCTTCTAAATAGAAAGCATAATTCTCACAATCAAGCTTCTCCCATTCCCCTGACTCCTAAGAGAAGTAAAAAATATCTGAAAGACAAAAGTGTACTTACACAGTACGCCGCTGAACTTTGGCCGTTCCTTTTGCAGTGCTATCTCCTTGACACTCATGCTGCTATAGTATTTCTCATTGCCTATAATAGATCAGAAAGAGAACAAATATCAGGCAAGACCAAGAGTTCTGTTCCAGTCTCTCGCCATCCCTCCAATCATAGCTCTGCACAGACAGACTCAAACAGAAAGAGATTTGCATGTAACCAAGGCAGTGCTCATAGTGGAGAGGCACATTTGTTTATGCACAGAGAAGTCATGCTTCACAGAACATCTGCAAGGAAAGAAAAGTTTAAGGTTATAGTGGATCTAAGAGGTCAAACACCATGGAAAAGATGTGGTGACTAAAAACGCCTGTTAAATGAGAGAGAGGGTGAGAAAGGTATATCAGGAAATGGCTGCTTGGCATGGCAAGACACCATGGGATAAAACGAGTTGCAGCCCACAACTACCTGAAACTATAGTAGTGACCATCAAAAAGTTAGATGCTACGAGATTGGCAGCATTACCTTTACCAATTATGTGAAAGAGATAGATTTATAGACATTGTGTGTGCATATACATGCATACAAAAACACTTTATACACTAGACACAAGTTATATCAATAGTGTACTAATAAAAGGACACAGATCCCTTATATTTTTTGTATAGGTTGCTAAGAATATCTAAAAATTGAAAAGTGGCCGTTTATGTACCCATGGGTATAAAAATGGGCTCTGTGGTGTTCGGTATACAGTAATACCTCGAGATACAAGCATAATCTATTCCAGGGCAGAGCTCGTAACTAGAATTGCTCGAATCATGTTTTCCCATGTAAAAATAAAAATAAAGCTCATGACTGCGGAGAGCCGCATAAAAGATTGTTTGGATTTGTTCACACATGTATATTGATCAAAAGATTGAAAGGTACATTGATGGGGGGGGGGGGGGGGGGGGACCCACCAGTCCTGCACTATACCACACATTTTATTTGTTTATACATAACATTCTTATACATAGCACACCCATAAGCTATATGAGGGTGCAAAATGTATGCCTCTGCGGATTATATATGCGGTTAAAAACGATATACATCATCTCATTGACGGTGACCGGAAGTAGAAAAAGTATGCAGCGAATAAGGTTTTGTAATGTAGTGATCTGTTGGAAAACGCTATTTATACCGTCTGTCTGGCAGATCCGCATCACACTAAGATTGGCCAGTTGTCAACTGGTGTTATCCTATAAGGTTTCAGAAATGACGTGAAGGGGAGGCGTTCCCAAATGCATTTCATTGCAACATCTCGTTCCCACTCTCAAAAGGGTACGCGCTTCTGCGCGCCTCTATTTGAATTCTGTAAAAACATAACATCCATGTAAGCGGCGGCTAATCTTGGCAGGAAACACGTAAATTTATGCATTTTTTTCCGTAGACAAAGGTCTCCGCGGGCCGGATGAGAGGGGACCCCTGATGTGGAGACTGAAGAGCTGCAAAAGAGCAGTCAAAGAGCCGCATGCGGCTCGCGAGCCACGGGTTGGCCACCCCTGGTATAGACACACACGCAATTATAGTACATGTGTACAGTATAAGGATTTGTGTGATATCAAATAAAATGTGGTTTTAATTATACATTTTTACAAACAGTAGATGTACAAACAGGTGTGGAGGAGGGGGTTGGTACGTCGACATTTGATTCCGTATCGTACCTTACACGAACACTACGTAACTTATGTAAACTTAAATTAACATAACTGAATGTCTTAGTGAATGTCATAGTCTTACGTATTTTTTTTGTAGCTTTTCTATTTTATAGTTTTGCTTTGTTTGTTTTCTTCCCTTTTTTCGCCTGACTACCCTCACTTTCACTTGGCGCAGACCTTTTAACGGAATACCTATTGAGGGAGATTTGCTTTAAAAATAAGTAAGGCACACGTCGTCAAAAAGCACCGAAGCACGACCAGAACACAATTTATCAGGGTGTTTCTTTTCAATGCTGAGCTCTTGCAACACCTGCGTATCGTCTGCAGCTCGATCAACTGATGCTCCTGATCACTCACGCGGCACCACTCCCATATTTATCGTCAATTTCATGCACATTTCCATGGTCATCATGCGTTTCTTCTCCTCACTACCATCCTTACTACTCACTTTCTTACAGCTCATAGCTGTAATGAACAAAACAGAGAGAAAATCAGCTACTCTCGGTCGACGTGTACAAGTCAGTGAACACTGAAGTGAAAGTGTGTCGGCGTCAGTACGCTTGCTTGTATCTCGAAAATGTACTCTTATCTAGAAGCAAAAAATCTGCCCGAAGGCTTGCTCGTATCTTGGAATACTCGTATGTAGAGACTCGTTTGCTCGTATCTCGAGGTATTACTGTATTTGGAAACCATTTTTGAAGTTCAGTTCAATGCCGCAAGTGACACCTCACCTTTAGGATGACTTAAACATTGTGTTTAAACATGAGACCACTGGGATAAAAACCACTTACTAACCTGGGTTACGCACGGTTATAGCCATTATCACAACTTCAATTTCAAGACGACGGAAAGCTGATAAACGCGATAAGCTTTGCAGGATGCCTGCAAGCATACCAGATACTCAGTTACATTTGTTTTGAAGGCCAGATTTAAAACAAAAAAATTGAAGGTATTCATGTATTTTTACTGTCTCAAACAAGCCCCGATCCACCAGTTCAGGATTTAGAAGAGTTCCTGTAATAACCGTTTGCCTCAAATAAAATTCAATCACCAGTCAAAAGAACCACTTCGCAACATTTCATGAAACCTTTCATTTTCAAAGAAAATGGACCCAAAAGGCGCTAAATGAATAGTTTTCTCTTGAAGTTAATTGTTGTGGCAATGTGAGCAAAACATGTCACCTTTAAGAGTGAGGAGAATGACTAATACTTCACAACGTGCAAAGTTTGGTTAAGTGGACAACCAGCCACCAGAAGATCTGAAGGAAATCAATACCTCCATTAGCATAGCCATTGCTGGCTCTCTTCTTCACTGACTGCAGCGTCTTCTTCAGTACAGTGGCTATGGAGCGAGCAACTCCATTACGCACCCGCACAAACCAGCGGTACACAGATAACAGCAGGCCTGGAGAAACATGGACTTATATTAAAACTACAAGGTTTGCTGGTCAAAGATATCTGGAACTGATAAAGCTGACCCGAGAGACTGATTTGAGGGACAGTTTATATCAACAAGGTTTAGGGGCTTATACCATTCTTAATCACTTATTTCCCTCTGATTTTGGGGATAAGTTATGAGTAGGGGTGGGGATAAGGGTTAGGAAAAGAAGGGTCCAGGTTGTGCCTTACTCTGCAATAACCAATGACTGAACAAATATAGAGTGATTGACAGTGGTTGTGTAGAACGTCGCTCCCCAATACTTCATGCATGCATAAAGAGTGTAGCTCAGTACAGTATATAGTGCATGTCTAAGTCCCAAAAGCAAGCATCTAGATCAGGGGTGGGCAAACTACGGCCCGCGGGCCATATCCGGCCCGTTGGGCTTTTTAATCCGGCCCGCCGAACTTGCCGAACCTATATTAAACCTTCATTTTACATTTCCCTGTAATGTCACTTTGTCGCGGCTGCAAGCGGCAGTGGCGCTGAAAGTGTGGTGGAGAGTAGGCGTGTGTCGCAAACCCCTCTACACCCCCCTTTATAGCGTTAATTCCGTGCTAAAAAGGAACGAGCGCAAGAGCTACACGCGTAAATACGGGTACCCGCGAGCTCATTATAATCACTCACGCGCGCGTGACATCTAATCTGCGCACGCGCGAACATTCGCCCGCTCTCAACTGCTGTTTTTGCTCGCGCGAGCATTTTTATTTTTGTCAGTCGTGGGCGGAGCTTGCTCTTGTAACATCAAACGTCATTGTTTAGGTCCCTTTTTCCAGAGGTCAGTTGTGATTGGACGCCTGTGATTGTCAATCTAGAGCTGAGGCAAAGATATGATTCAGTCACATTGCATATTATGTTTTTTCTGTCGATTAAATTATATTAATATTGTTTTGTTGTAATTTCACGTGTCCCAGTCGAGTGATTTAAGACCAAACTATACTTTATACAAGTTTTTTAGGATTTATTATAAGTAAATGCACAGGTACGACCTTCTGAAAAGTTGTATGCTGTCAACGTTATGTTGTTATTTGCTGCATTCAAGAACATGACCTGCAAATACAAGAGGAAATATAGTGTACGTTAGCATAAAATGTACATGACACTTAAAGCTCATACACCAGTTTTGAAGTCAATAAATATTTTAAATTGAGGGAAGTATATCCTGCCTTTGCTCTGGTCATGTCCCTATATATATTTCCCTCAGTTATTTTCATGCTTCTGTTGTCATATTTTATCTTTCATTTAATAAAACAGTATGTATTTAGTGTTCCTTCATCAGGGCTCAGAAGAACAAACACAGTAGTGTTTTTTAGGTAGAACCAGAAATTACTCTCAGCTAATTTGATTAAAATAATCAAATGTAAAATAGCTTTGAATTGTCTTCACTATATATTAAAAATATCTGAATTTATTAAAGTTACAAAAGTCAAGAGCAGTGAGTTATTTTTATTGTTTTTTATTTTTGAGCTTGCGTACCCGTGTAGCTCCGTTTTCCGCTCGCGGATGTAATTTACGCGCACACAAATATCAGTTTTGCGCTCGTATATTAAAGTCATGGATTTGCCCCAAAACCCCCCCCCCCGTCAACAATCCCGGGCCCTCTGTCAATTTTAAGAAACCAATGTGGCCCGCGAGACAAATAGTTTGCCCACCCCTGATCTAGATCATAGGTGTCAAACTCAATGCCCGCGGGCCACATCTGGCCCGGAGTGTAATTATGTCCGGCCCGCGAGAGCATTTTATTAATGGCCCGCGAGATGTCCCGCGCTCCAGCTGACTCGCCGAACACTTCCTGTATTAAACCGGAAGTGGCTAATGATGCTTCGCGCTCGCGCTAGTACCGCGCGATTGTTATTGTCAATTATCCATAACTGTTCAGGCTCGGTACACAGTGCTTGTGCGCGAAATTCAGGTGTTGATCATCGGATGAGAAGAGCCCGCCCTCATGGCAGAACGTCTTCTTGCATGATTGACAGGTCAGACAGCATATCAGCGCCAGCTGTCAGAGTGATAGTACAAGCGACAGAAAGAAAATACAGCGCAAAAAACATTACGTCCTTAGGGACGTAACAAATATATTGAAAGATTATTACGTGTAAAAAAAATTGTGATATAGTTTGTAAAATCTGCTATAACCCATGGGTTTTATGCGGGAAAATACGGTATATGTTTACTGACATACTGCCGGTATACCCGTGTGTCTCATTTGCGGAGATGTGGCAGTAATTAAATAATTTAATAAGACGGCACTATAAGACAAATGACATAAGAGCAAATTCAACTGAATGATTTGATTTGTTATTGCTGAAAAGCAAAAATTGTATTTAGATTTCCAGGTTTTGTTATGCAGCATGTCCATATTTTGAATTTGTATAATTTTGACAGGATATATTTTTATGGAGAGCAAAATCTTTTATATATAAATCTTTTTAAGTTTGATATAAAATGACATGAGTAAAGAAATTTGAATGTTTGTTCTTTTAACTTTTACTTTACTTGTTTACTTTATTTCTAACTTGTATAATTTAGACAGGATATATTTTAAAAAAATTAAGTATTTTAAAAATATTTTTATATTTTTAAGTTAAGGTATAAGTTGATTTATTCCAGAATAATATTTCTGTCTGTTTTTATTCACATCTAATTTAAAAAAGGTAAGTTTTAAAAGTTTAGTTTTAGTGTTTTCAATAAATGTTTATCTTGTTTGGCCCGCGGCCTAAAGTTTTTTGGGATTTTGGCCCCCTGTGCAATTGAGTTTGACACCCCTGATCTAGATAGAAGGCTTTGAGGTTTGTAGGTTTTGCAGACTTCATGTTCCATAAAATGAAAGTCTTTTTGGCCTTGGCCATCTTTCTGGCCTAAGATTCAGGATTCAGTTCTTTAGTAATTTTTATACTGCACATTGTTCAAAACTCAAGTCTTTATGATGCTACCATTTACTCAGAACGGCATTAAATCATGAGGAAAATGGGCTATACATGCTGCTAGGCAATGGTCTTTATAATGGTGACGAGTATCTACACTTGGCCCTAAAAAAAAGAGAAAGTGTGCACAGTGTAAAGACTAGAGTCGAGTTTCCCATCCTCTTGATAGATGCAGAGATCACCCCTATTAAAGTGAAGAAACTAGTGAAAACCGCTAAAGGAGCACTATGCCGAAATTCAGCAACTGTTCGTAAACATTCAAACTCGAACCCTCCTCTTGGGCAAAACACACAAGCCCTGCCTGACATGCATCAGTCCAAAAACACACAGCTCACCTCACTGAAGATTACCTGTGAGAAGATGAGGCATTTTTTCAAAAAAGGTCTTAAATGTTGTGTGGATCATGCATAAATGGTATTATTGTGCGTGTATAGGAATTAAACGTTACACTACGTTAAGTGACTGGGTTCAATTTCAGAGCAGGTTTAGCCATCTTCAGTCTAGCTCGCCAATAAACAATTATGGGTCATCATGAAGACGTAATTACAATGACTTATCTGTAACTCAACTGATTAGTAGACAAAAGGCAATAGCAACATTGGCAAATAATTTTGTCGAGACAGTAGAACTTAACAGAGGTTCCTGAGCTTCATACGCAGACAAAATCCCATCCTCACTTGTATCATGCTTTGTAACTGGCTGAGGCTACACAGCCACTGGAAAACAACACAAAAAACACATACACAGGGCAGTGTCTCCAAGCTCAAAACACTTCTAGAAGATCATAAGAACTTTCTGGAAATTCGGCATAGTGCAGCTTTAAGTACTCCGTTTTCTAACAGGTGAAAGACTCCCAAAACCATCCCGTGAGAAACACCAGAGACTGAAAGGCTGATACCTTTGAGTAGAACCATTTGCATCAGGAGTGTGCATGTATACACTACAAACGCAGCAATTCTCCTGCTGCCATGACGGCACATCTCAGACAACATCCCCAGCACCCCTGCAGACACAAAGTCAAGCCTGCTCGTTTCCTTCGATAACACTCATAACAGACATCTTAAAGCAGCATCCAAAGAACAGAAGCACTCGTGAGGGCCCATTTCAGAGCACCAGGAAAAATCTGACAAAAACAACATGAATACTGCATCCCCACAATGTAATGTGGTTAACCTAACAACAATAAAATGAAAATGGGAGACTTGCACTGTAATCTTGCACTGCAGCTGTGTAAAATGCCTTTTCAAACTCTCACCTGGTTTGCGTCTGCGACTCTTGTCCCTGCAGTACAATTTAGTGTTCGGAAAGGAAGCTGTGTTGGGTATCTCTGTAAAAGACGCCTGATGCCCAGTGGCATTATGAAAGGAAGTGTTGTTTTTGAAGGGAAAAGTGACGGGGCAGTCGTCGCAGATGTAGCCATTCTGTGCGGTAGAAGTCTGTGTTTTGGCCTCCACTGTGCTGTGGTGTGCAACGATAGTTTGGTCTAAAATAAAAGAGACAATTAAACAAAACAAGCACCCTTAAGGTAAAAATCATAACATTTCATCTCTATCCATCAGTCCATTCATGCATCCTTCCCACTAGCTTTCTTTCCACATACCAATCAAGAACATTACTAAAACATCCAATGAACTCATGGTAAGTCGGTCGTACATATGCACATGCATACAAACACACACTAACTTTGGAACCAAGATGTTATGACTGAAGAGTATGCGTTCAGCTGGATCACACACACTTACCCTTGATATCACAGTCGTCATCCAAACCTAATATTAAACAAAGAAATTACATTAAAAAAATGCATCAGCAGTTCATCGATCTCAGTTCATTTAAATTGAGAGTATAACATCAGGACGATCAAAGCTGTGCTGGCACTGACCCCAGAAGCTGTGCATAGTGCGTTCCTGTATGGAGGACTCGTCCAGTAGAGAGGACAGCAGTGAGGCGTCACTTGGTGCGCAGCTGTTGAGGGTGCTGTTCTGGGCCTGCAGAATCGAAGTTGAGGCAGACCTCGGCGTTTGAACAATCTGTGTTGACCCTAAAACAGAGTGATGAGATCTTCTGCTCTTCAGAGTCCTATAATAGAAAGAAACAGATTTTGGGGAGAGAATGGAGGAAGAGGGGGGGAGGGGGAACAAAAAAAAAAGTTTGAAATAAGTGCACAATTTTCATATGCTCACAGAACCTAAATGACTTTACACAAGTGATCAACCGAGAGACTTTTTTTGGATGGCCAACAAAGCTGATGTGCGTTATTACAACCTGCATGAAGTCGGCCCCCCACCCACCGCAAAATGTAAGCTAAATAGTTTAGTTCGTTTGTGCTACAAAAATTCTCATTTGTGCAGTTTTGTTTTTTTAGATATTAAAAGAATAATTATAGGTCAATCTAGGTCACTCAGCCAGCTCCCTGTCACCATATAACTCCAATAAATCTCTTCATTGGGAAGTGTGGTTGTCTCCTCTCTGCTGCCATCTTGTGAGTCCAAGGTTAGGACAACTCTGCAGCACACTTAACTTAGCTAGTCTAAACACTTGAGACTATGAAAACACACACTTAAGTCTCGGGATAAGGGTAAAATTACAACATCTTCAGAATTGACGCTCAAGAATGAAGTTTCACCCCCCAAGCAGCTTTATACAAACAACCCCTGGTAGTGCCAATTTCACATTCAGCACACAGTGAACAACACAGGACATAGCGGCCAACTAAACCAAACTGCATGGTTTGAAATGTCTGCATTCAATTTGCACAGATGGAGCTTCAGAGTGAGTACACACAATTCTATGCAGAATACAAAATGCACACTTTAAAAGACCAAATCTGGATGAGATATTTAAAGACTTTTAAATTGTGTAGATGTGCATTTGCTGAATGACAACAGTACATATAGAAGGCGTTACAGTTTGCCTCTGTTAATATTTTTTTTTTTTTTTGGACAATTATTTATTTTTTTACAAAGTCCCGGTGCAGCCAAAATTGTTTAGAATTTTGGGAAAAGCAAATTAATTCACTACATGACTTAACCCAGTCTGACTGAGTGAGTCTACAGATTTCGGGCACTCAGCGTTGATATTTCACAGAAATATTGCATGACTCACACATACTACAGTAATACCTTGAGATATGAGCATAATCTGTTCCAGGACCGATCTCATAACTCGAATTTCTCATATGCCTCAGAACCTCATATTTATTATTTTTGAACACACATAAGTTGTACTGCTCCCAGCTTAATACTGGTGAATCACTCATAGCCGCCGTTAACCCCCGTTGTAAAACCAAGGTGGCCTCTAGTGGAGATCATATGCAATTACCCCATAAATAAGGCGGCTTGAGCTGCTGCGAGTGCTCGACCATCCAGCATTGGCGTCTGTAAGCTGCTTGTACCTCAAAGCAAAATATTGCTTGGAGGCTTGCTCGCATCTCAAGGTATTACTGTACATTTTAAACTTCAGACTATGACTTCATCCAGTTAGAGAAAATCAAATGTTTGATATTCTGAGCCCATTTCAGAAGACGCGTCACACACACACACCTTTCTTATCTTACATCCAACTGTAATCCACACAAACCATTCTGATCAAGACTGCACCCAAATGCACTTGGCTTGTTGTTTTTTGTAGTTTACTAAATAAATCAACAACTTTAGCTCCTGTACACAGCCTACATGTTTGTTTTCATCGGTCATACATCTGCTAGCAAGAGTAACTTGTATCTTCGAGAGTTTGTAGTGTGTAGAAAGGAGTCAATTATTATGCGATACCAGTTTTCACCCAAGTAACTACTAACAAAATTGGGAAGACAATGATTCCTACTTTCCCTAACGTTTAAGGCATGTTATGAATTCCAGCCTTTAAATTCTTACACAAATAAACGTAGTTTTAGTTGTCTGAAATACAAATAGAAAAATTCCACACACCTACAATTTAATCTAGTCTAAACTTATGTGTAAAAAAAAAATAAAAAATAGGAGTCACAAACTGTACTCACTTATCACGACTGAAGGTGGCGCTGTGGTGGAGGGAAGCATCGAGTAGATGGTCGTCTCCATAGTGACTCACGTTGGTGTGCAGACGAAGACTGCGTCGGGACATCCTGGGAGACTCGTAGACGGGCTCAATCCAGAGTTCCCGCTCAAAGTCTAGTGCCGAAGAGGAGTAGCTAGAACTAAAAAACGAAAATAAATAGCTACTACAGAACAGACTAACACTTACATCATTGGGCTGTGTAATATGAAGTGTCAGAAGTGTGTTATTTTTCAGTAAACTCACAGCTACGATATAGTTCTAGGTCTATCACCTGCCCTACAATTGCAACTTAAATTAATGCAGTCATTTCAAAAGGTCCATGTAAAACAAAAATACGCCAAGCAAACATTTGACGACATGATAAAAAGGCTGAAACATCCGTTTTCCCAGAAAATCCTTTAATAAATGGAATTTTCACATTTTATTTCCCATGAACACTTAACAGCTGCGTCGTCACACCAAAAAGGATTATTACAACAGAAGCACAAAGCTTTCTTTATAAAAAGGTTGCAATTAAAGTCAAAAACATGGAAAAACTCGCGGTACACGAGACCATAAATCGGTTATTTGCTACGAATACTTTGTGATCTGCATACATAATTTTCCACAAATTGAACACCATTCCATGAGTTATTCCACTGGACATTTCTTCTTTTTGCAGGGGAATAAACATTTCTTTTCATTATTAAATGCACATCCTTTACTTTAGTACTGTAGAAAAGATACATGCAAATTTTAATTTAACAATCTGTGCTTGGTAAGGCACGTGAAGTTTATTAAAGAAAATGCATTTTCCAAATGCCGGTATTTACATTTTACTCTTACTGGCAACGCAACAAGTATATCCTAAATATAGTGAGTCAACAATTTTTTCTTCAGACCTTTTACAACAAGTGTCATTTTGAATTGTAGGGTAATAAAACAAGTTCAACGAACAATGAAAGAGCTGAATTTGCAATCAGATTTAATATGCTTTAAAAAAAAAAAAAAGGTCCATAATCTATAGTGTAAAGACTACACAAATACAGTATATTTCACACTACTGTAGCAGCATTGTGCAAAATATGGTGTAATCAGACTTTAGGCATGAACTCGTAAGTAGTAACAGAAATGAATACAAATGTCAGGGGATATTAAAACACCTCCAGGGCCCCGAAAAAAACAACCACAACAACAACAACTAAGACTGCATAGATTTAAAACTCCTATTCTGATTAGAACAACAGCTGATGAACAAACCAGCTAAAGCCAGAACAAAACCCCTAACCGGTATACAAAACACACAGCAATAAAAAGTAATACACTAAAAGTTAAATACACAATGGATCTGGTCATTTTCCACAAGCCGTGGCCAGTCATCAGCTCTAAATGCCCAAACAGACAGTGCCAATGGTTCATGGGCAGCAACAACTGCCATCTCTTTAGGAACAATCCCAGCATTCATGTCTGTGAACTTTGGTCTGCTTGCTTGAGGTCCGACAAAGGACATTCAGACAGCAGCTGCGGAGCCAAACACATGCTAAACAGTAACTGGACGACGGAAAATTAACTACAGCTTACCACTGATAAAGTTACAGCCTTTAATTGACAAAAATAAGATGAATAATTAGTCCTAGCATTCAGGCTAACGCTTCTCAATATTCAAATGCCAGGAAAGGGAAAAAAATAAATACACACAGCACAGTCCAGCCCCAGCTCTCCAGATCCCACGTGTCGTCAGTGGTCATCCCATGGAAAAACGCACTCACAGGCACAAGGAGCTCTGGAGGGATCAAGAGAATTAAGGCTTGCTCTACTTCCTGTGTTTAGCTCCTGTAAACGTGACATGTGAGCCATTAGACATTCCCCGTCCCTCCCTCAAGACTGGTCGCTATCTATCCATTTTAAAGGTGCATCGCTGTACTTTGAACATGGGATGAATTGTAACTGTAAAACTGCAAAAAAGTAGGAGGGAATTAAGAGTCAAACCATCTTTACACCTGGTTTAATCTCTGGTCATACAATCACATGTTATCAGCTGAGACGCATCACGGTTTATTTAACACAGTGGTTCTCAAATAGTGGGGCGCGCCCCCCCAGGGGAGCGATGCCAGGGGGGGCGTGCGTGACCGTGGGGAAAATGCTTTTTTTGTCAGGGAGTAGGTTCTTGCACTGAGTGTTTTTGCAGAAACACTTGCAGCTCAATATTTTAAGTTCATAAACATCTCTCTGGGTTTTAAAGAATATTTTTATTAACCTTTACTAAACTATGTTGTCAAAGCACTACAAATAAACTGGCTTTATGCCTTCATTCTTCATTAAAACTGATAGAAACAGATCCTACCCTAATCAAACACACCTGAACAACCCAATGTCTTCAGGATTACTAAAGTTACAGTGAGGAGAGCAGATTTTATGAGCTGGTTTGGTGACTCCAGGTACAACTAACCCACTTTAGTCATAAGGCCACCCCACCCATTTAAAAGGCTTTGCTCATGTATACTAGCCAACAACTTTGTCCCGTTTCATGCAATTTGAAGCATGCCAAGTGTCTAAAAAGCACATTTAAATTGACGCAATGGCATGACAACAGTATTCAAGTTATCAAGAAACCTTTCACAGGTGTACATCTGCTAGGTCTTGAGATTAAAATTATTTTAAAGCGACACTTCCTGCTGCTAATAAGGGACACTATGACTTTGACGTGTCGCATCCATGAGATTACCTCCAACAAAGAACACAATTAAACTTAAAATCCATCAACAGGCAGAACTTGTAACGCTACTAAACGATTCCTACTTGTCAAGTTAAGCTTGAGCATGTTAAAGGCCTAAGGTGCCCAAAAAGTTAATCAAAAAAACACTGCAAGCTTATACAAAAGCAAAAATGATACAGTTTTATCATTCAATTTATCCATGTTATATAAAAATACATTTCTTATAGAGTGAAATGACTATGACTAAGCATTACTGCAAAAATGAGCTGAAATTAACTTCCTGAACATAAGTAATCAAAATTAGCCTCATTGCAAGCATTTTAGGAATCTGATCCAGATTACATGAATCTAAATACAGTGCAATCCAGTTATCTCGACGGCCTCGGGGGTTGCAAAAAGCATCGAGTACCAACAGCCAATATGGCGATCAGCATGCTATAAAAATGTACATACACTGTACCGTATTTTCCCGCATATATCCCGCGGATTATACCAGATTTTACAAACCCCGCAGGAGGGGGTGCGGGATATATAAGGGTGCGGACTATATCGCCATTTTTTTACACGTAATAATATTTCAATAAAAAAAATTGCGGTATTTTCTTTCATGCACGGGTTGTCTGGCCTCTGTACTCACAGTCTTACAGCTGGCGCTGATAGGCTGTCTGACCTGTCAATCATGCAATAAGACGTGATTAGCTGTCTATCACTCTGATATCTGGCTCTGATAGGCTTTCTGACCTGTCAATCATGCAAGACGACGTGATTGGCTGTGCTGCCATGATAGCGTGCTCTTCTCATCCAATCAACACGCTTTCAGGGGGACGAGCAAAGGGACGAGCACAGCGCAGCGCGGAGAGGGAGAGAGGGCGAGAGGGCTTTGGAGAGAGACTACTTTGCTCTTTCTTTTTCTTCTGATTTTGACTTGTTTGTTTTCTTATTGTGTGAATTTCACGCACAAGCACTGTGTACCGAGCCTGAACAGTTATAATAATTGACATCATGCGAGCAACATTCGAAATTCGAATCGTGAACTTCACAAAAAAATTTGTCATGGGTGCGGGATATCTGAGGGTGCGGATTATACCAACAATTTTTTACACAAACCCCCAAAACCCGCGGGATATATGAGGGTGCGGATTATCTGCGTCTGCGGATTATATGCGGGAAAATACGGTATATGTTTGCTAACAACAAAAGGCATATGTGCACCAACTAACAGCAGAGATTTACCAGTATACAATAAAAACACCTTCCATTCTCCATACAAACCTTTAATTATATTCTCCAACATTGCAAACACAATGATCGCTCAAAGTGTAAACAATCACAACACAAACACATTCGCTCATAACAGTCATTTCGCTCGGACACAGTTCTGACAGTATTGCACACACAGTTACTATGGTTTCTTTACAAACTCTAAAATGCTTTGCTACTTTTTGCCTTTAACGGTCTGCTTGAAAACAAAGATGTTGTTACTGATAGAAGCATTTGTCGATGTCAATGTAATCTGGGAATTCCTGGACCTCCACTTCCAAGATAGCATCTAGAAGGCTTGATTTTTCCACCACTTCGCGGCACTATACGTGCAACGCAAACTCAGCACATGCAAGTGAACTAGATACAATCATGAGTCACGAGATAACCATGTGAAGTGTCGAATTTGTCCCTCTTTTGTGCTCGAGATATTAGGGTTCAACGACAAAAGAATGGACATAACCGATAAGAAAATGCTAAGACAAATAGGGATTTTGGCGGTTCCACTTCAAAAACGTCAACATAATAAGGTTGGCTAGTTAACCGAGGTCAAGATAAGTGATCTCCATTGTATTTAGATGGACAGAATTAGTACAAAAGCATTTTGGAGGCATTCAAGTTTACAGCCTTCATGCTGGGAATGCAGGTAGAATATAACTGAACTTGACCAGAATGCAACTGCTATTATCTATAAATAAAAACACATGCATGTGTTCACATTACACCAAACAAAAGAGGAGAAAAAAAATACATACAATGACTCAAATGCATTCAAAATACATGTATGCTTTCTTATAACCAGCTAAACCAAGAACAGACAGATCTAGTTTAACTAATTACCAAAGAAAAAAAATTCTACCAATAATAATGAAGTTTAGACAAAGCGAGAGACAAGACAAGCAACGACAAACAGCTCTAACTTATAAATGATTCGGAACATCATATAAAAGAAAATTACAAAATGTATTATAACAGAAGTTAATGTCTTATTTGGACTTGAAGGACTACACATTTATCAGAGGCGTTTATGCAAAGCTACTCGCATTGCATTCAAGACACATTGACACTCGAATCAGTTCTTGCTTTAACTAGGAATCGAACCCATGACCTTGGCGTTGCAAGCGCCACTCTACTGTTTGAGCTATACTTGTAATACACACACACACACACAAAACAAGAGTGTACGTCTTTGCTAGTGTGTGGAGAGGAGAGTGTGTGTACAGTGACAAACACGATCCATCATGTACTACCTACGGCTGTGAAAACGCAGTAAACCATGTTTTTCACTGTGTAGTGTGTGATATCAGCTACACAAACACGACAAAAATACACACAATGATCACTACTTTGAGCACCTGTGCGGTCCGTTATACTGTTACCCCAGCAGAGTCTCTCATGAACGCAGAGTCCTCGCTTCATCTGCGCAGACACAGGAGACCCACTCAAACGGGTCTGGGTACAATCTCAGCCTTCAACCCACGAAACATCATCATCATCATCATCATCATCATCATCCTCATCATCCTCATCATCCTCATCATCCTCCTCACGCGACCAAACAGCGCGACTGAAGGAACCAATCGAGACGAGCATCGGCTTCCCGCCGCCAAATACAAACACTGACAGACTACATCCACCTGCATTAAACACCGCATATCACAAACACTACAGGAACAAAACCATCAAACCACACAATAAACGTACCGAACGAAACGCAGACTTTTCCACAAAACGAAGCACTAGTGACGTTTAACAGAGTTTTAGGTGAATGTTGAATCAACAGCAACGCTCGGGTTTGACTAGCCGGTTAGCGGCTCAAACAGAAATAAAAGTCATTTACCTGAGCTCAATTTCGTTTTTCGTTTTTCTGCTCTCGGATGAAACACAAAGTTATGGGAAACGGACTGACCGCTTGTGCGTTACATCGTCATCATCACGCCTCAGGTGATGTTTAAATAACACGTCACGCACTTGAGCTGGACAAGTGACGTCATATCCGTCAAGCTCTACCCCAAATACGTACTCTAATATTGATGAAACCTGCTCTGTTTGTGGTTTTGCTGAAGAAACGTCTGCCAATACATTTTGGACCGAATTAAGTTCTTATGTCTTTCGCCCTATTAATGTTAGTCAGACTTTCGTCCTCAGAGAGCTCATCTTTTATTGTGAAAACCAAAAGTTGCTGTACCTTGAAAATGTTAATTTCTTTGTTTTGTATGCAACATTCTTTATTCACAAACAAAAGCGGCTTAATTCTCCTTTATGCTTTCCTGTTTCTTGCTGACCTCAACTCATTTCATACATTAAACTTATTAATAATAAAAAGTGCAAACATTTAAAGAGATGATTTAACCCTATTATTATTGTGCTTTTCTTTTTCTATGCTATTGCAGATTTAATGTACGCAAACCATTTTTGTTCTCTGTTTTTGTAGTTAAGATTGTTCAATATGAGAGACACAATCGAGCTTATTTTCCCTTACTTCGTATTGCATATATGTAGAAGTCCTGCAATGAAAAAAAAACCACAAGTGGAGACTCAATGCCTTATAAATAATAAACAAGCCATTATTACATTGTTTTACTTTTTAATGAACTTGTAATTAATAATGTTTCCTGTAATACATTTAATATAACGTTTTATTTATACATCGCCTTTAGTTTTAATTTGATATATTTACATTTACATTTATGCATTTGGCTGATGCTTTTATCCAAAGCACCTTACATAGTATTCCAGATACACATTGACATTCTGATATATATGATATATTATGATATATTATCCAATTATATATTAAGATCCACTTGGTTTTTTTCACCCCCAGCATTTCCCTTAAGTCAAGTTTTTTACAACACAAATTGTTTCAAAGCAGCTTTACAGTGGTCACAGGAAAACAATAAAAATACAGTTTGTTTGGCTGGTTTTCCTTCTGGTTTGAGATGGGATTAATGGAGGGTCCTTTAGAAGGGCTTGTACAGTAAAATCGAACTCCTACAGGTTCTAAATTGAAGTTTTGGCCTGATAAGGTCTGTAAAGTAAAGTCAGCATTCACAAGCAAAAGCAACCATACAGTTCCTCAGTGGTTTTGCACACTCAACACACAACCTTTGATGAAATTCGGTCCTTCCAAACTGGTGATAATGGACATTGTCTAAGTCCTTTGAGTAAAGCTGAATAAGACGACTGTGTGATTGGTCTTGTTAAACACACACTCAGTACACATCAATAAGCTGAAGTGCTTTGGCTTGTGTTCACTTAATCAAGACCAAAGCCTATAAACAATGCATTCACTACACTGAAGAGAAGGTACTGCGGACTCAGGATCAAATTTTGCAGTGAGGGTGTGAGGCACCATTACACGTCAATAGTAGGAAGTTTTCATTTTTACTAAGGATGGAGAAGTGTCTAACAAAGATCTTTGGATGAAATCACCCAAAATATGAATGACATGGAATGTGTCCAGTCGAGTACAAGAGAAAGAAAATTGTAGCTCAAATCCTGTAGCAAATAAATGTATTAGATGCATTTTAATTTATTTTTCCCTCACTGCTAAAATAACATTTGTGTGCCTTTTGTTAGTTCCAGTTTTATTTTATTTTTTATAGTTTTACAATAATAAGAGTTGTACAGAGATCTCACCACAACATATTCAATTATGGCTAACAATCCAAAGGTAAAGCAAAGGGCATTATGACCAGAATGAACCAAAATCAAGATAAGGCATTCAACAGATTCAAGAAAATTCAAAAGACTTCATGTAAACCAGAAGGTAGATTTTCTTAAAGGTGAATGGGAGGCCACTCTACTTCAACCACATATTAACAGAGTGGACAATAACAAAATACATTCAAGGTGTAAATCAGCTTCACGGTTTAAACAAATTTACCAATAATCTTCTTTCAAGTTTTGTTTTATGAACCTTTGCCCAGTAAGCTTTGATCATAATCAATCCCAGAATACCAATGGACCTCCACATTAAGGAAACTGTTTAAATTCCATTTTTATGAATAAAGTCAACTGAACATTGTAACATTTTTCATTGTTAAAGTGTCAATATATTAAAGAGAAGTTTGAGAACAAATTAACAACTTGAACATGTCTTTATTTAACAATTTTATATTTTTAAACCAATACATTTTAAAATGATCCAAGAGTATAATACAATAAGAGATATTCCACAAAGGAAAACACACCATGGTTTGTGTACAAGTCTTTCCAAACAGTGAAACCTGAACCAAAAAGAAATCATAATGAAATTTAATAAGTGCAAACAGTGATTAATTATAAATACCTAAACAACCACATTAAAAGTGAACAACCACAAAACGAACACTGTATTGATGATCTGTATGAACCAGTTCTGTTAATGGCTCAAAAAACAACAAAGTTGAATTCCTCCTGCACTCAATTGAAGGGTTTGATGATTTTCATGGAGATGTAGTTCTGAAAAAAACAAAACCATAATGAATTATCACTGAACACAGCCTGAACATAGCCTTTGTGAAAGGATCGATGAAGTGTGTTCTTACTGGTAATGAATACAGCAAGATCCCAAGGAATAATAGCACTAAGACTAGAAAAATCAGGCCGATGAACAGCCACTTAAATCGTCGCCACACTATAAACTTGAAAGTCTTGCATGGACTGGAGAACCAAAAGAACGATGTGTCGGGTCGCCTGAGAGGTTTAAAAGAGAAACAAATCCTGTGATCATCTTGTTAACACGCAGAACAATACATGTTTAAAGTGAGAACTCAATTACTTGGGAGGATCGAGTTTCGGATTCATATTGGGCTCATCTCTGCCTTTTCCAGCAGGTCTCTCATCCGCTTCCTTCTCATTCACAATCTCCAAAGTCAACTCCACCTTTCCCTGAAACAACATATAAACCAGACCCAGTTAAATCAAGCAATTTCATCTAACTCCAAATGAAACATTTGGGATTTCAAAATCAAAGTTGCCAGCCTAGTAAGCAATAGAAAGGCCTTTTGGCAAATCTGTAAAAAAAGAAAACTTCAACATCCATAATGCACTGCCTTTCAAAGCCATTCCCAGCCTGCTCCTATAGAATAGGAGTCCAATACTGCCTTGCTCGAGTAGGAAATAATTCCTGGCAAACTTTTAGGTCATTGACTTGTATTGCCAGGTGCAAGAATTCAGAGTCAATGTTTAATGAGGGACTTATTTTTTATTTCCAGTGAAGGATCGAGAGCATTAAAGGCAGCAAAGAATCAAACAGGATGACCATGAAACTGCAGCAGCTCCTAATTTGGAAGGAACAGTGAACATTCTGCCCAATCTCTGAAATAAAAACACTGTTGACAGGGGTCCATTTTACCATAATGCTGTATAAAGAGAAGACAAAGTGCGATATTGCCATTTCTTGCAAAAAACGTTTTGTTAATATAACTTTTCATGCGAAGAGGATTTAATATCCATTGGGACTTGACTGGACCATGAAAAACTTGTCATACTACACAACACAGAAGAAAAAAAACAAGACTCTTTGCTTTAGCGCTACTTACACCAAGCTCTCTCTTCCCGTCTTTATCCATGTAACATGGCCACCATCCTCTTACAGACTTCTGGTCAAAAAGAGACTTGAATTGGTCTGGTTTTTGATGCGTACTTTCATCCGGCACCATGCTAAGACTGCACTTCTCTGCTGATTTGGAAGGGTTGATGAGGTGGTGCAGATCAAGTTCGATAGCACCTGTAACACAAGTGAGTTAATACACAAGAGGACCCAAAAATGTAATGAAAAATTAAATTCACAAAAGAGCTGCACACAGACATCTCACCTAGGTAATCATCCAGGGAGAATTTGTCGTTATCCCATATTTGAACAATCAGTTTGGGTGGGATTCTAAACTCGGATTTGTCAAGGTTCCAGAAATGTTCCTTTTAAATGTAAAAGAAAAATAACGTTTTAATACTTTCAAGTGCTCTTCATAACGCATATGAAAATGCTGATCTATATTACCTTTTTAGAAACAAGACATAACTGCTCCGCAGGCAGGTATTCAAATCCAAAGACAAATCTCCAGTTGAAATTTCCATCGCCATCCAAAGAGCGATAATGGACATCTGTTTTCTGCTTATCTTCGTCCATACCTGGCATCCAACTAAATCAAAAGACACAAATGCATGCATTACCACAAAAATTATCCACAGAAATTATCCACTGTCTTTTTTCATATATTCTTTTCCTTTTTCTTATTTGAATGATTTGTAAAGAGTGATTTATAATCAAGTTAGGGATTTTTATTAGTTAAAGCCTTTCTTTAGTTTTCCATAGAACAGTGATGAATATTGTCGTCAAGCACTTCTTACCAGACAGAACATGTTATCAGAATGTTTTGGGTGGCGTTTCTGTTTATAGTTGGAGTCTGAGCAGAGTTCAGCCTTGGAGAAGCTGTGTGTGTGTGTGTGTGTGTGTGTGTGTGTGTGAATATGGTCTGTATTGGTGAGGTGATTAACTGGCACCATAAGGAGACTGAATCATTTCTTGTTCTCAATGAGCCATGTGAAAGGTCACTGACCCGTCAACCATGTGATCAACGGAGATATGCTTCAGACTGACTGCTGTTGTGTGTAAAATTACTAGTTCTCTCTTAGACAATCAGAATCATTTAAAGCATTCATTAGCGTGCCAAAGTAGAGTTGTAATGAGATCAGGCATGCACTCAATATGTCTGTGATCAGCTACAACGCTCATCACCACAACCTTTCAAGCCACGATCTAAAGATAAAGCAATAAAATCACAACACCTTTCACGGTTAGTTCATCTTGACAGCTGCAATAGTAAAAACGTGCTAAAGGTTTGAGAGAGTTCAACATGACAATTTGTGACATGCTTTAAAATGCGCAAATCATACAAACTAGTAAGGGCACCACAGGAAACATTATGAAACAATGCAAGTCATGAACAAGGATCTTTTACGTACCTCTTTACATAGATGTCACTCATATTTTCACCAGTAATGCTGGTTTCATCCAACATTACGTCACTCGTGTTCCAAACGATGACACGCAGAAAGTGTCTGATGAAAAGAATCAATGTGAGCATCACTGATAAACAAAAGAACAGCTGAATATACCGATTTTCTCACTTTTTTGCTTTGCGTGGAGATATATCAAAAGGAGGTCCAGGAGGCCCAAGGCTTTTGGGGAAAATGTCAACCCACATCTGGAGTTTTCCCTATAAAACAGATAAAGCAGTGCTTTCAAAAAGAGAAAAAGGCATCTATAAAGTATTTCATAGGAAGAACCAGCCCCACACCTGCGGGAGAGTCGGTTGGAAGCTACTGTAAAGAGTTCTGGTTTCTACATGCTCCGGAACCAGGCCTTGAGTTCTGAGGACGTGCAGAGCGATCCGTTCACTTGGAGGACCCAAGTGTTCGTGAAGCTCCTTGTTTGCTTCTACAATGCATACATATACACATGTATACATGCACACTATGCACAGCAAGTATAACTAGATAACTTTGAAACCGCTTTTATAATAGAATACATTAACAGTTTGTCAAGCCACCAGGACAAATAGCTCTTAAACTCACCAAAATCAGAGAGGGAATACAATTGGCCACCAAAGGATAAAGTGTTTCCATTGTCTTCACTCCTGGGTGGACTCAATCCTTTCCAACGGGCATTATGTTCAAGAATCTGAGATGGTTTGAGCTGATCGCGCCACTGGTTTGGTCCAGAACTATTTAATGAATAATGTGTTAGGAGTTTCTTTGAGGACAGCAATAAAGATGCTAGTTAACCAAGTTTACATTCAAAAAAATTGTATGGGTCTCACATGCAGTATGTCTGGGGTAAACCACAGTAGGAACCGAAGCGAGAAAGTAAGCGGTTTTCCAAGTCAATCACAGTCTCCCCAACTTTCTCATCACGGGTGAGAAGGTCAAAGTCATAGACGCCGATTTTCAGGTCTTTGTCTTGCGGGAGGAAGCATGTCGTTTCAAACATTCTGTTGAGAGAACAAAAAATGGTTATCGGTCCATCCTCCGTCAGTTTGAAAAACTCAATAACTCTATGGGATTACCTGCCAAACACCGGGTTGAGTGTATACGGTACATAGTGGTCTCTGTCATCAATAGAGTTTTTCCCCAAAGAGATTTTGATGTATGGATCACACTGAAAAAGAAAAAGGAGCTTTGCTTTTTCACTTCTGATAAGGGTATTCAATAAATAGAGTATCTGAAACTCAAAACTAGTTTTCTAAAATGATAAACGAAAGTACTTTGCCATTGTTGTCTTTGGGTTGCAGGTCGATGCCTTGAACCACGTAGATTCGAACCACACACTCCTGAGAGACGCTGTCAGGCAGCTCCCTGAACTGACGCGGAGGCGCAGACATCCCTGGATCATCTGGCAATGGGTAGACCTTAAAGGAGCCCTGAAACAAATCAATTGGACTGATTTATGAAGGGTCATGCGACACTGATAACTTGAGTAATGGCTGCTGAAAATTCAGCTTAGCCATCACAGGAATAAATTACTTTAAATATAAAAAGGTCTTTTTAAATGCACAATATTACTCATTTTACCTTTAAAAGATTTTTCAAAAAGATTTTTCTACCCAAATTACTTCTATGAGACAATTCCAAATGATAAAGGAAAAAAAGGGTGCAAGCACCAACAACTTAAAACATCGTGCCTTGAATTCTCCAACTATAGCGGGATCTTCATTGTCATCTTCCCTTTTCC
Organism: Rhodeus uyekii; assembly: GCA_037043235.1. NCBI lineage: Eukaryota > Metazoa > Chordata > Actinopteri > Cypriniformes > Acheilognathidae > Rhodeus > Rhodeus uyekii. The sequence goes on from JAWRVZ010000160.1 coordinate 627,269, forward strand.
CACGTTGCAATTTGAAGGTTTTGCAGAAATCAGTAAGACCCATGAATTGCTTTACACTTTCAAGCTCCTGGTCATACACCTACGAAAACCGACAGAAAAGAACATGGTTACAATTACCGAATACAAGAATCCACAAAGACTCATTTTCATTGGAGTTTTCTGAAGTCACACAATAGCTTTGTGTGAGGAACACGCTACAAAAAGTCATTTTTCATTGAAAATATTTTCAACAGAGTTGTTAACCGCTCATCCAAACCAGTGAACTGAATACTGGAACACAATACATGACTTTTGCCCCGACAAGTTGACGCCAGTTGAAAAAAGGCAGCAATTTGAAGCTAAAAAAAATAAGATCAGAGTCTGTTACCATCACATACTACACGATTTTTTTTGTAAATCTGTCAACTCAAAGGCTGACTCCATCCAGTCGGAGGAAATCAAAAATGTTTGATATTTTGAGCTGATTTTAGAACAGTTTTAATTTGTCATGCGTCTCTAGCAACAAGACACTTTTCTGCGCAAGTTTGTGGTGTTTGTTATGACTTGAATATTTGCTAGAGTGAGGTCCTCAATCTTTCAATGTATGAGGAATCAAAATGTACAGCTTCAGAGGATTTACATGAGTTGTATGGAAAACATTTGTGACACTTGAAAGCCTTAGTCTATGCAGTAGCATTACTAAATATAACGTATTTATTAAATAAATGCTAATATATACTTTAGTTGTTCGAGATAGAACTCACTTCCAATGTGTCATAACCTTTGTCAAGGTATGGGCGGCATTTCTCACTCTGTCCAACCGAAGCATAAAACTTACTCCACCAATCAACAGTCTCCTTCTCCTGTAAGGCAAGCAAAATTGACAGTTTCATTGTCATAACAGAGCTAATATAGAGACATGATGATACATTAATAAGAGTATTATCTAAGACCAAACTGAAGTGGAAAGTGTGTTATCACAGAACTCACCTTCTCACGCTTTTGAAACACCAGGAAGTGCACGCACAGACACACAAGAAAAAAAAGTTAGAATATTATCAGGCTTGTAAATTCTTTTACACATTTAAAATGTATCAGTGTAACAAGAATTTAAAGAAATATTTTTGAATGTAACTTATGTTTGTGTAACATTTGTGAAATGTAAATTTCACAAAGCAAATTGACATTTAATACTTTCCTCCAATATTAAATGTCTATAGCATACAGAAGTTCATTTTACAGTGGAATCCGGTTATGTCGACGGCCTCGGGGGTGGCAAAAAAGCATCGAGATAACCAACAGCCAATATGGTGATTTATTTGATGAAGCGATCGGCATGCTATAAAAATATACATACACTGTACATGTTTGCTAACAACAAAAGGCATATGTGCACCAACTAACAGCAGAGATTTACCAGTATACAAAAAAAAAAAAACACCTTCCATTCTCAATACAAACCTTTAATTATATTCTCCAACATTGCAAACAATTTCGCTCACAGCGTAAACACAAAAAAACATTCACTCATAACAGTTGAAAGTATTGCACACGCAGTTACTACGGTTTCTTTACAAACTCTAAAATGCTTTGTTGCTTTTTGCCTTTAACGTCTGCTTGAAAACAAATGCTTCTATCAGTAACGACGTCTTTGTCGATGTCAATGTAATCTGGGAATTCCTGGACAGTGAAGGCAAACTCCTGCGCCTCTTCCAAGATAGCATCTAAAAGGCTTGTTTTTTCCGTCACTGTACGTGCAACGCAAACTCCGCGCATGCGCAGTGAACTAGGTACGATCATTAGTCACGAGATAACCATGTGAAGTGGTGAATTTGCCCCTCGGCGACATAAAATAATCAACATAACCAATAAGAAAATAATTAGACAAATAGGGAGTTTGGCAGTTCCACTTCAAAAACGTCGACATAATAGGGTTGGCAAGTTAACTGAGGTCAAGATAAGTGAACTCCACTGTAAATTAACCAATAGGATATAGTTAAAAGAAAAGTTTATTTGCTTATGAATGCAGAAAGTCAAATGTTGGATTCAGAAAGGCAGCAGAGAAACTAAGTGTGTAAACATTTCAAAGCAATTTGGTATGATTTTATATCGAGACGGTCATCTGTACAAAAAAAACAAATCCACCAGAACAGGAAATGAGATTGATCATTCTGGCCACAACATATTGATTAGATATTCCCGCAATTTAACCCATTTCTAACTACAGCAGTAGAAGATTTCACAGAGCGTATCAGCCAGAGCGTTAGGAATGTGTGCAATTTCACTGCCTCAAGTGGCACCAAACAGAATGGCAATCTGTGTTTTGATCCACTTGACTGGGCATAACCACACTGGGTCAACCACAACAGTATTTGTTTGGTACTGTTAGCGCTAAAGTTGAAATTACGCATGTCACACACTTTGGCTGAATTTTGTAATCAAAATGTAATTTAGTTATTTTGATTCAAGTGCCTTTTTACTATACATACTTGACGTTGACTAGCAGTGCCCATTTTGTCAACAGCAGCTGAGATGCCATACATATACTGAAATTCACAAAGTTAAAAATGGATTCATACAGATGCGCGCACCACTATTACATAATCTCTCTCACAAGGTGGTGAGACTTAAGTTCCTAAACCTACAAAGCCAAGTGACTTTGCATCAGTACCTGAGCTTCTAGAAGTTGCTGTCGGTCGTCGTCAATGTTTACATGGAGGTCTCTTGGACCAGCTGACATCAAAGACACTGCAGGAAAAGGGCGGAGAGAAAAAAAAGAAAACTTGCATTTTTATTTTACAAAAGTTAATGTTTACATACCAACCCACATTTTATATACACACACACGCAGTGAAAATGTAAATATATATGAGTGTATACAGACAAAAAGGGATGTACCTTTTGAAGACATGGCAACTTCAGGTACTACAGCATAAGGGTCACATCGAAACTCTTCCAGGGAACTTATAGTGCATTGACCCACCACAGGTTTCCGTCCAAAGGGTCTGTGATCGATGATTTTCAGCACTATAGGGGGAGCATACATCTCTTCTTTGGGTAGAAGCTAAGGACACAAACCAAAACGCTGATGGCATATGTTCTATGGCCTCAAAATGCGTTAAATTAAAATAAATGCTCTTTGCATTAGACACTAAAGAAACATTTTAATGTAGTTTAAAGAATCATCATGCCTTTTCCAAACAGGTAGATATGGATTTTAATAAGCACTCACCACTTTTAATAAGAGAACATTTCCTTGGAAATTCGGGCACTTCTTCATGTTTTTGATGACAGCTGACAGAACCCTTTCTCCTCCACATTCCACCACCAGACTGGGGGATGTAACTGGAGCCAGCTGATACGTCTTCATGTTGCGCAATCCCCATGCGAGAACCTGCAAATATCAAGCGCTTGCGTAAATTTTGCTGTTTGTGTGCTTGTTTTTAGTCAATAAATGGTCCATTTTGGAGAGGAAGATTTAATAGTATACTATCGCAACAGATTAAGGAAATTGATTCAGCATGATATGAGCCCTTTAAAAACATAGCAAATTGGAGATTAAACTGACCTCTATGGCAGTGAGCTGCACCACCGGTCGCACCCCTTGAGGAACCATATAGAGTTTCTCTCCTCGTTTAGGAGGATCAAGGGGAAGTTCAGTGTCATTTCCCTAGAGTACACAACATAGGAACGATCAAGCAGAATTTTATTTGAATCATAGAGTGAATGAAAATGGTCATTTACTCAACCTAAAGTGGTTCAAAACTTATGAGTTTCTTCTGCTGAACACAAAATATGATATTTTGAAAAATTTTGGCAACCAGACAGTTGACAATAGCCATTGACTCCCATAACAGGAAATAAAATAAAATTATACTATGGAAGACAATGGCTACAGTCAACAGGTTACCAACATTCTTCAAAATATCATCTTTTGTGTTCAGCAGAAGAGAGACTCGTACAGGTTTTGAAAAACTTTAGGGTGAGTAAACGGCAAAATTTAAAAAAATGGCCCAAATTCCATGAAGAACCATACCTTGGTCTTCAAAATGAGCTCTGCAGCCACTAGAACCTCTCCAGCCGGAGCATTTTTGTACATTACAGGTTCCCAGAGAAGTTTAGGTGATCCATCCATGCCTGAAGTCAACTTCACCAAAGGTATACATATACTCCTACCAAGAATTTCATCTTTACCCTAACAGAATGAACAAACAGCAAATCATTCACACTGTGGGGGTACTTGCATACTAAAAGCATATAGAATGGCTAATATTTGTCTGGTATCCCAGTAAACTACAAATTATTTTTATACAAGTTGACCATTTTTTATTCATTTTGATTAATTCTTCAAAAAATGTGTTTTGTCATAAATAGTTAGATTTTATTTGATTTAATAGGCATCCTGAGACACCTTGAGAAGCCAATTTTGTCAAATGAGTGTAGTACTAACCACTTGATCGCGGTCAAAGATTTCCATAACCACTCTGGGTGGATTTAGGGCGAGAGACTGGGGATCACCATAGAGCTCCACATTTTTAAATATAAGAGTCTGATCCCATGTCGGGTTCAAGGTGCTTTGGATTGTCTCTGTTGTTTGGCTGTGATGCAAGAATGACACATGGATGTATGGATCTGCAATTTAAACCAATATGATATTAGTTATAATAAAAGCCAGGTCACGTTTTCAGATTATTCCAATTTAAAAACAAATCAGCAATATCAAAACTGCTAAGAGACCGGAGAAGCTGTCTTTGTCCAGAGCAGAAAGGTTTTTGGCCTGGTAAACGTAGACTCTCAAGTGGTACGCATTGGATCCTGCAAGAAAATAAAATGTAAAGTTAATCAAATGAATATTCTGTGGGGTGGGGCTTTCTGGACTCTCTGTCCTTGATGAACTCACGATCAAATGTGCATGACACAGTTGGTCTGTTAGCCCCAAACTGCTGAACTGATGCGTCTACTTTGGCCCCTTTTTCGTCACCTTTAGATTCCATGTCAACTCCCTATAAATAAACCGCGAAGAACTCATTATGTGGGCATTTAAAAAAAAAAAAAGGATATTATTAGGACAAGAAAGGGGAAGCTTTGACTAACCAGAGACCCCTCCAGTCTGAAAATGGCAGAGGCTCCAACTCGACCAGCGGGTGCCATCTTTCGTCTCCAGCGCCGCCGCCGGAAAGTGTCAGAGGATCGCTGCTGCCGGCGGAATTTCCAGCCAATGAGTGAAGCGTATTCCCATCCGTCTGCATCTCCTGTATCCTTCTTCTGCATGTCAGACAGTCAGATTTTTTATTTATTATGAAAGCCACAAAGTAAAAAAAACAAAAAACTACTTGCATCAGTGGCTGTTCTGACACCAGGGATCCTTTTGCGAGGTCGAATCATTCTTCTGCGACGATGAACATGGTACATCTTCTCAGCTGCCACCCAAGATTTGGGCTTCTCATCAGGTGGAATGGTGACACCATATTCCCAGCCTAAACTCACAAATACACATAATTTATTTTTGTTAATTATAATTTTGTTAATTTTGTAAATTATTTTTTCATAAACATAATTTTTTGCTGTCATTTCAAACCCATATGACTTTCTATTGTGTATGCAATGTTTGATGCAGCACATTACTTTCACAATGAAAACTAATGGTAGCTTGGCAGCCCTTGGTTATCTTAAATAGTCATTTGATTGAAGTGTTCTGAGGCCATATGAGAGCTTTGTGTTTTGAACATACCCAAACGTCTGATTATGTACTGAATGCTTTCATATAATTTGTTTGCCTACGTTCAAAACTCACACGGTGGAGGGTTTCGGAGAAACCCTGATAGTGTGCAGCAGCACCAGTTTACAGAAAACACTGTAACAGACTATTTAAATGTTGAGAAAATTGTATTGTTGTATCTGCAGAGTCAGAAATTAGCTATAGAGAAATGCAGAATTTTAAGAGACTAGAAAATTAAGTGCAAGGCCTTTTCTTAAAGCCATGATTCAGAGTCATTGGGTGTACTTAGTGCTCTTATAGTTTGTTTTTTACTCTCAATTTCTAGAGATAGCCCCTGGCCACTAAATGTTCACTGCTGGAAAACACAGCAAAATTTTGACTTCCAAAGAAGAAATTCAGTCATACAGGTCTGGAATGACATGCTCAGTGGGCAGGAGTCAATATTCTAAACAAAAAGCAAAGATGGGCTAACCTTTTTCATCGACGGCCCGATTGCCGTCAAAAGTCCAGTTATCCTCCCATTTCCAGCCAGGTGGGCATTCAATCTCTGTAGGGCCCTGAAGTTTGTCTCCATTCTATGAATACCAAAAGGATAATGAGGGAATTCACTCTCAATTTAAAAGTAATTACAATCCTTTCTTTCACTAAGATGTGTACTAATGCAAAAAAAAAAAATGAATGTCCTGATTAAACATCTGATATGAAGCTAAAGTTTACCACATCAGTGTAAGGCTCTGCTGCAAGCTTCCATTCTCCTCCTGGGAATCGAGTCTCATTCTCATAGACCTCATCCACAAACTCTGTGTGTCCAGCATCAGCCTCAGTCAGCAGACTAACCATCCACCCAAGAAAAAGACAGATGAGGTGAATGAACATTCAAATTCACTCTCTGATAATAGGTGGTACTTATAGAAAAAACATTTACCCTAGATACTAACGGTATTCAAAGCCTTCGACAATAAGTTCCCTTTAATGCATTAAATAACGTTGACTGACAATGAGCAATACATTTGTTGCAGCACTTATTCATCTTTGTTATAAGAGGTTAAATCGTTAGTTCGTGTCAAGTCTGGTCTAAAATCTACCAACTTTTGATTTTAATAATGTAAATGTTAAGTAAATACAGAAACCACTCATTTTGGTACTTGAGAAGAGGTTTAAGAGACGGCTTTATGCAAGCACGCTTTTGGTCTGAGCATGAAACCTGCATGAATTAGTAAAATCATGCACTATACAAACACTATTCAACTGGAGCAAATGAGACAAGCGAGTGAGCATATCAATGCTGCAGAAAAGGTGAATTGGAACCGTTTCAGATATTTCAGTATCGATATGCACCGAAAAAGAAATATTTTTTACATTAGTTAGTAGATTGTTCAAATGTCTACCACTAATTAGGAGTAATATTACTTAGAAGCAGCAAATAATAATTTGGACTCACGTTCTCTCTGGATCAACACGCCAATCCCCTTCCCACTCCCAGCCGACAGGGGGCATGAAGGACTCATGCTTCAGCTTAACTTTGCCTGTGACATCAGAGAACTTACTGCGATTTAACAGAGCGGTGGTGCCCCATTTTCCCATAACCTGAGCCTGGTTCTCATACTGTAAATGAAACAATTGAAATCAGCTCCAAACTCACGACTGCATCTCTCCAGACCTCAAAGCATTACTTAAAAAAAAAAAAAAAATCTTTACCAGTTCTGCAAATACATTGAACGTCCCCTCTGCATACTGGTTGAACTTCTTTTCCTCTGTTGCCAGCCCAAGCCACATGTTCACACGTATCTGGACGGGAATCTTCAAACCTTTTTTGTCGTCCATGGGATACTGTTACGAAAACACATTTCATAAAAGCAAAGCTTAAATAAGTTTTATGCCTTGTGTTTGAACAGCAGCATGGTACAAACTCTCAATACCTTCATAAAGACAGCCTGAGTCCTCCCGCAGTATTGGCCACAGGCCTGCTCAGAGTAGGAAGAATGGAGCACTTGATAGGCTGGGATGCGGGCGTACGCTACCCTCTTCTCTCCTCTCAACATCCAGATGATCACATCAGGCATACTGTTCTGAGGCTTTCGAAACAAATTATGTTAAATGTGATTAGACATGCAAGCGAGATCACGGCAAAAGTGCAAAAAATACGGTGAACAAGCAACTGAATATGTAATATTGGTATTTTTTCTCAATAGACTAAACCGTATTGTTAGTAAAAAAACAAAACGCATTCCATGCATATACCCAATTGTAGCTCCATTCCTACACAAAATATAAACATACCTCCTCCGCAAGTTGCATGAGTTTGTCAAGCCAGCTTTCAATGATGCTCAAGCATTTATTAACATCTGTGGCCTCCTCAAACAAGCGTTTGGCTCCCTCCATGATGCTTTCCAGAGCACTGTCCCGCAACTTCTTTATCTGAATATCCAGGGCTGTGAGATTGGGCTTCCCCTCCAGGTCAGGAATTTTGCAACTGAGGACATAGTTTGTGTTAGTTAAGAAATGCATGAAACATAAAACACTTTCTCTTTGTCCTACATACAAGAAAGTCAATCATATTTCAACAGATCATGCACGTAGTGACATCTTGACTGTGGGTCTAAAGTGGAAAATACCTGCCAATATCTTCCATTAACTGACTGATGAGTTTCAGCCAGATTTCTACTAGCCTTGCATCTGGGGCTTTGGATAGTACTGCACACGTCAACATATTGAGGTTTGTTTGCTGCAAAAGGAGGAATTGTTTTAAAAGGTTTGCAGCACAAAGAATTAAAATTATAAAGTTTGGGGTCAGCAAGATTTTGTGCTGGATTTATTTGATCAAAACTAGTTAACTAATCATGTGAAATTACAATTTAAAATAAATTAATTTTTACATTTAGAAATCAATCTAATATGTGGATTTGGTGCTCAAGAAACATTACTAATATCAATGTTAAACAGTTGTGCCAAACTGTGAGGCATTTTATCAAGCATTCTTTGATGGATAGAAATTATTCAATCTTTTGTAACATTATAATGGTTGTCTTTACAGTCACGTTTGATCAATTTAATGCATTCTTAAAATATTAATTTCTGAAGTAAAAATTCTTACTGACCCCAAAAGGTTTGGACTGCAGCATACCGCATGTCCAATGAAATCAAAACTTGATTAGCAATGTAAAATCTATGCTGTGAAACAAAACAGGTTGAACCCCATTGGTTATAAGAAGGGTGCTAAAGTGAACGTAGTAATTTACAATAATATACTTTTTTTTTCCCCCTCATGATTTTAAATCGCAATTCTTTTGATGTTAAGACTATTTTCCAAGTCACAGAGTAGCATTGCTAAACAAATTTCCCCATTTAAATGCCCCATTTTTTCCAAATCCAAACTAACAAAATATGTAATAAAAAAAAAATTCTTCCTATTTTATGTTTATTAAAAATAAGAACAAAGACACATATAATTACAGAGTACGCCATATGATGCCAAAAAACTATGCTTGAATATCAGCTACAAGTACGTGTTTTTAACAGCAGCATTCAAGTAAAAAATGAATAAAATAATGAAACCAATAAAATTAAAATGTAAAAAAAAAAAGACTACATTTTCACAGTTTTGGTTCCATGCCACTGTTGCCTATGGCTTGGTCAGTTGGGGAAACTTAACACTTAAAATTCATCAATTTTATTGTTTCGCCTGCTCGTTTAAAGCTGCTGTTCAGCCAAACAAACTTTGTTTACATTGTTTTTCCTGTGACCACTGTAAAGCTGCTTTGAAACAATCTACATTGTAAAAAGCGCTATATAAAGGTGACTTGACTACACAAGTAATTGACAGTGGTTAACATTAACAAGCAGCAGCAGGTTTATTAGGCTACAGTCACCTTTACTTTCACTAAAGACATAACTGACTGCATTCATGTAAACCTTGTATCCTTGAGTAAGTGAGTTTACTCATGCGCTGTTTGGAAGGCTTCGTATACATGCACTTTCTGTATGTGCTCAGAAAAGTGGACATCAGAACAGTGTGTGAATAAAACATTTGACTGGCAAGGCTTTAAAATGCATGCAAATGATCAAATTTAGTTATTGAAAAGAACTGCATTGTCACATGAGTGTAACCCTACTGTTGCTAAACGGGAATTTACATTGCGCCAACAAACAACAAAATTTCATGAAAAGGCAGTGAACCTTTATGAAAAGGTTGTGGGTGAAGCAATGGTTACTGAGACATGAAAGGCATTCATTTAATGCAGAGGACTACAGTTGATCTGGTATTTTTTCATTTGTAAGTACTCCAGCTTCAATATTTGTTCACCGTTTTTGATAAAAACCTGTTGCAATGACTCATTTGTTCATTCATGTCTGGATTACAAAATCCGTATCTTCTGATCTTTTCAATAGAACAACATTCATTCAGTCAGACCTGCTGCGGTTTACTTGTGTTCACATAGCTGCACAAAACAGCATCCATTAGGGCTTTTAGAAACACATACATTTAGGCTACATAAACTTACTTAATATTTCTTAGACAGAATCACCACTTTCTATACATCCACTAATTTATACAATCGGAGGCTTCCTGTGCTTTCACTTCCAGAGAAATGTTTCTACACAAAACAAAGCTAATAAACAATTATGATATGATTTTCAAAGTTTTGGGGTATAAAAGGACACTTGCATTAGGAGTGCGTCAGAGTTAGTTGGGACATCACACTGCTCAGACATTCCAAGACCCAACAAGTACCGATTGAACATGTTCAGTCGGGTGAAAACAAACCCCGACCAATGGCAACACACACACACAGGGGTAAAGCACTGATCTGACAAATCCTGACGAACGTGTCTGTGCGGTGTGAATGTGCACTGTAGCGACAATCTCTCTTCAAAAGCAGATGGGAGTCATTTTAAACATTCACAATCTAAAAACAAGATCTACAATCAATTGTTACACAAAACATTGACTTACCAAACGGTTCGCTATATACAGAATGATGTTGAGTGAATCTAACCGGTGACTGATATCCTCCCAAAAGGATGTGATGGAAATCACAGGCTTGGTGTCACCCCATGGAAGATAGTAGTAATTATTACCTGGAAGGAACAAGGAAAACTCAATACCACATACTAGTCTTAAAAAAAAAACAAATACTGTGGAGTTCGATTATGTCGACGACATCGGGGGTTGCAAAAAAGCGTTGAGATAACCGTCTAGCGAGATAACCGGCAGCACTCGCTGCTTGTTGAGAAGTGCAAGAACGATGTGCTTTCACTTCAGAGAGTCTCCAAAAGTCTCCAATAAATCCAGATAAAGTCATTAGATTTGTCCCTAGTCGCTTTTTTATTTAAATTTGTGCTAGAGTGGTCTGAAAACTCGCTAAATATATCAACAAAGGCGCCAAGTTGGCAACACAGTCACGAGATAACCATGTGAAGTGGCGTATATGTTCCTCTTTTTTGCTCGAGATATTAGATTTCGGCGATGTAAAACAATCGACATAAACCACAACAAAAAGCTTAGACAAATAGGGAGTTTGGTGGTTCCACTTAAATGTCGACATGATAGTATTGGCGAGTTAACCATGACTCGAGATAAGTGAACTCCACTGTACTTCAAAATGTGCATCACCATCAAAAACAGCACAGCTGTACTGCGTGGTTGAAGCCAGCGGTTTGCACGTTTGATCCATCGTGTTGCCGTAGTTCCCAATGCTAACTTCAAACTGAATGGGCTCCCCAGGTTCCTGGATCATAGTCGCCGTGTGAAACACTGCACACAGACAATACTTCCTCCTGCGCTGGTATTTCTATTAAAAGAAAAGAACACAAAGATGTAAATAAAGGCTTCAAGTGAAACGCTACTCTATGGAAACAACAAAGAGCCACACCTGAACCACCAAGATATCGTCGCTTGATATTTCTTCCACAGACTTCTCAGGCTTTCCATCAAGTTTAGTAGAGAGTTCAACAAGAACTCTCCCTCGATAAGCCGCCCCTTCTCCCTGAAAAGATTCACAAATCCTTCAGCATATTTGAAAAGTATTTTTGTTGCAAATAAATTCTTTACTTGGGAATAGGAACATAAAATGAATCATCGGCACTTGCCTTTCCTAAATTAAGGTCGTCATACGGGTCAGGCAAGCCTGAGAACTCTCTCGGACTGCCATACAGACATATATAGCAAGGCCCAAAAGTAGGCAGGAAGCCCATCTCAGATTCCCCAGTCTCTCCTGTGGAATAACACAATCAATTAAACGTTTACAGTGACATGATACTGGTTAGATACTAGAGTGAGGTTTGTTAAAGCATGCAACTGCTCTTTAAATTAGCATTATTAATTATAACAAACCATTTCAAATGCCATTTTAATTATAAAAATGTATTAAATTCATGCTGTGGTTTTAACTTCATGGATAAACATGTTAGTGATGGACGTCAACACAATGATTATTCATTAAATTATTTTCACAATAACAGACGTGCAATACTGGCCAAGTTTGGAATAAATAAGCTCTTATGCTCACCAATGCTGCATTTAATAAATAATAGTATTGGGAAATATTCCAACTAAATGTTCAATTAATTTTTCTAATATACTTCCAAATGTAATTTTATCCTGTGATAGAAAAGTTGAGTCTTTGTGGAATACAGACACAAAAAATAACTCAAATGTTTAACAATGAAGACCAAGATTGCAGAAAATTCAGCTTTGCAAAAAAAAAAAAAAAAAAAAAAAAAAAAAAATGTTACCGCAAGTGAAATATTTTCACAATATTACTTGTTTTTTTTACTATAAATAAATACAATTGCAGACTCGGTAAGCATACAAGAACAACTTTTCAGAATTATTCCAAACTAAAGCAAGCAATTTACTTAATTATGCCATGCTATTTTATTAAGGGTAACGTAAACTGCATTGTTTAACTTTGTCATGTTGCATAACATGACAAAAAAGTGCTCAGTCAATTTAAAAGCATGCGTAGGCATTTATAAAGCGCAAATGAACTGCAACCCCTTGGGTATCACATCCTTCCACACCAATATGAATAAAAATAGTTGGTTTGAGAGAATAACCCATTTAACAAAACGTTCTTTAAGGCTTATATTGTGTGTTTGGACGCAAGGGATTGCAAATCTGGAATCAGCGCGGATATTCAACCTTTATTCGGTGAAAACTCATCTCCTGGATGATACTCTATCACAAAGAAAACAAAAATGAGTAAAATATGTTTTGAACTAAAAAGTTCAAACTCAAATTCAGGATATGAAGGCTTAATGTGTAAAAAAAAAGGTTTGACAGTGTGTTCTGCATTTCATACCTTCAACTTCACCACCAGAGGATGCTATTTTGGACAAATCCAAATACGTGGTGCCAATGGCATCATTCCTATTAAGGCGATCCCTGAGAAAGAGGGGGAGTCAGCTTAAATGTTTCAGTGTGACATTGAATCAGTCCAGCTAGGGGAGTTATCAGTTTTTCCACTGTTTTCCCCCAAGCAGCTGTAGTCTGGTTTATGGGGAAAAATGCATTGTGGGAGAGGGTGGGACAGTTCTGCCATGACTCACACTGCCTGCCCGTGTCCTCCCAGCTGAAAACACTGACCAAACTTTGACTCCCAGCTAACATTCCAACACCAACACAGGGGATTCTCTCAACACAGATTTAAAATGTTCATATCCACTGTGGCCATACAACTTTACCACATTGCTGAGATGCTCACCAGTCAAACACAGTCAGCTTGATTCTTTCACACATGGACGGGAACTGTAAAACAAGTCAAAAGTGTTTCTAAGTAGAAACTTCAGTGAATTACAGAGCAAAAACAAAACTTTGCCAGTCCAGACAAATACCTTGACCTGCAGATTGAGTTGCTGGTTCCACTCTGGGTTTGCATTCCTCTCAATTATTTGTGTACGGAGCTGAAATAACTGTAGTTCAGACAAAAGGCAGAAAAAAAAAATACATGCATGTACAGTATGTCTGGGTGGAACGTACCTTTTTGCCAGCAAACCAAGCCTCAACAAATGGATCCACTAGATTTTTCTTGTCGCCTTGACCCCCAAATGCTGCTTTTATAGTCTGGGTGATGGAGTCATCCACTGAAAACAATAAGCATTTCAATGTTACAGCTTACATGCATTTTAAAGTGGGTTCACTCTTTCAGTCTAAGAAAAGTTATTACAGTAAATACAACATATATAAATATTGCCAGCTATATTTACTTTAAAGATAGTTAAGTTAACTAACAGGAAGTATAGTTAAGACAGACATTATTAAAATAAAAAAGCCACTTAGAGTGGAGTTCAAGCTAGTTAACCAGCAAGTAAATTTGATTTACAGCTTATCCAAATATTTTCAACTATGGCCAGATTTCACAGACAGTACTTAGATTAAGCTAGGATCAGCCTTAATTCAAATAGTACACTTAAGTAGCTTTTTTTTCGTGCCTTTACATTACTGCAGTGCATCTTGAGACAAAACAATGGCACTGGCATATTTTAAGCAATGTCAGTGCAAGTTGCTTTCCGTTATAACGGCTCAAACATGCATTTTACTCTGGGACTAGGCTTAAGCCTGGTCTGTGAAACCAGAGGTTTATCTACTAGTTAAGCCATACTCAAACATTCTGTACGATTGGAAATTATCAAAATAAAATACCAGCTTCCAATCATTAGCTTAACAGACATTTGAGAATCAGTGAAAGTGTTAACAGTCCCAGTGACTCAACAGTTAATGACAAGGAACAGTTTCATCTAAGCTTGTGCAATCAGGAAGTGACTCAAAGCACCAGCTCTGCGAATAAAATATCCCCAATGTGGTCTTTTCCTAGACTAACAATAGAATCCAAATCCTATCAACCATCTGATGTGCTACTCCAGAACACAACGCATAAGGAATAGCGGTCATACTCTGGGGCACGTCCTCAGCCCGAAACACTTTGAGTTTAAGTGTAACCCATCGGAGAGCGACGCCAGCGGGCAGCAGCAAGTTACTCTCCACATCATCGTTATCACTGTCCTCCTTCTTTTCCACCTGCCAAAGAGACATTACCCAATAAGATCAGTTAATCCAGCTTGCACTGCATCATCTTACAAATTTTAGTTAGACATGTTTTGGGTCAACATATTTTGTGGATCCTGGAACAACATTCCGGACCTAAAATTTAAATCTTAACCATTTTCCTTCCCATCAACATAACTTATGAGCCCTAAAATCAGAGGTAAATAATAGATGATTAACACTGATGTAGAAGCACCAAACCCGGAAGCACTCAAATCTGAAAGGTTGACAAAAATGTGTTGACAGAAACATGTTGTATTGGGTGAAATCAGACTCTGCGACAATAGTGCAAAATTGCAAATATAAATGATCTTCAGGGAACTAACCGGCGGTTCATCTCCTGTTCCCACAACAAACATGCTGACTTTGATATAACCCTTCGCTCCTGAGCTCGAGTCATCTGGGTCACTCAGAAGAACCCATTTCTTCATGATACAGTGAGCTAGGGTTTAAAAAAACAATGAATTATCAGTTCAACTACTGGTACTAATAAAATTGAATTAATATATTGTGATAAGAATTTACCTGGTTCATCATAGACGTAGCCAATGTCAAGCTACAGAAAGAGAAATTAATTCATAAGATCATCTTGCATCTAGAATAATAAACGCATACTTTGGATTTTACTGAATTACCTTGAATTCACCCATAAGAGAGTCTGACCTAAAAGAAGAAGCATTATAGACCTGCAGAAAAAAAAGAAAAGAATCACAGACAATGACTCTACATCAGATTACAAAAGAAAGGAAAACTGGTCAGAACAATGGCTTCTTTCTTACCCGGAAGCTGATAACCTCATCGAAGAGTTCAGAGGGCAACATGTTGATGTTAAAAAAGAATATCTGCAAAGAGTGACAAAGTATTTATAGACATATTTAGATTTTAGAAAGTTGCAGCTTTTCAAATAATCAGGAATTGAGTCTAAGGCGATGTTCAGGTGGCCGATTTTTTCGCTAATCTCGGTTTCATAATGTGGACTGCACAAATGAAAATGAGATTTATTTGATTGAGGCCATTTCTATATATATTCAGATGTTTTGCAATGCAACCACAATCTAAACAGCTGTGATGGATGGAACTTTTCACAGTGAAAGATCTATGCAAGCAAAACTTGGAGGAAAATGTTTTTTTTTTTAAACCTAAAGATTCTTTGTTCTCCTCCTCATCTCCTGCATATAATCTTATAAATGAACGCGTAATTACTAATTCTAGTGTCCTCCGTATTTATAGTGCTGTACTGTACTGTTTTGTTATTGTTTTTTGGTGCATACGGGTCAGTGATCAGATTGAATCTGATATTGACCCAAAAAAAGATTTGTGAACAGCCAAACAAAATTATACTGGAAAAATAATACACAAGAGGGGGAAAAAAAGTGTGAATGTCAATTGTGTACCTCATCAAAGTAAGGGTTATTTCCTTTCCTGATCCTAGTTCTGTGCGTCTCTCCACACACATGCACTTTAACCACAGGTTTAATGTTATTTCCAGGCAACTGACGTCCCTCAAACACCCGCACGCGGATCTTTGGAAAAAAGAAATATTTAAAATGACCATTAAAGCTTATGCAGTCAGCTTTTAAAACGGAATAAACATTTGTAAAGAAGCTGCTGTACTTGAAAATCTTGAGGTTTGTTGGCCAAATTATGACGTTTCCTCGTCCTAGACAGAAGCTTCTGGCCAGGTTCACCAGGGGACGTGACGGCGCCTGGCACTCCAGCATCCGTGACGTCACCCTCTCCACCCTCCGCTGACAAAAACATCCACAACGCAGCATGTCATGGGCCAGTCAAACATACAGGCAATACACATATTCAAAGCTGAAGCATTTCATAAAAGGATCTTATATAACCATATATCGGATATATGCATTTATTTATTCGTCATACTTCATTTCACATACCATCAAGCACATCATCTGCATAACCCTCCATTACAAGAGCAAACAGAAGCGCACAGAGCCACACACTCATCTAACCTGTGTTTCCGCCCATGCTGCCATCTTGTTGGTCCGTCGCAGCGCCAGCAGGTGGCTCATAGCCAATCGTCATGCTGATGGTCCCCTGCAAACGGATGCAGCCAATTATCTCATAACGATCTATCAAATAGACTACATAAATACTTAAAGTGCCACGAATGTGTCAATATTGACAGTGATGCATCATCACATATTTAATCACAAAACTATATTCGATTTTTGTTTGTTAAGGGTTGTTTAAATATGCAACATGTGATGGCTTAATTAAAATCAGCCAGTCAATTAAGCTTGAAAATTTGGACCAAATGTTTTAAATTGAGCTAAAATTTCAGTAGCCATGTATACGCATGCCGTGTGAAATCTGCGTACAAATGTTTTCATAAATAAATCGTTATTAGTCAATAACTTTCCTTGTAAAATTAATTTAAAAAACATTTAGGAACCACTTTCACATACACTTGGTGGCCTTGATGAAATTTCGTATAAAGATATAAGTAGATCTTAAATACACTTCATCATATACAGGTACGTTCATAAGTACGAGAACTTGTCTTTAGAGAGCTTTTTATTTGTCGAAAGGTAAGGGTATATGGTTTGGATTTATTTTATGCAAATTATTGACCTCAGACATGCTGTTGCTCATTTAGAATGTAATAACATTAAAACGAGGTTAAGAAAAAATTAGTGTGTAAGCACCTGTTGTGAATCAGGTGGAAAATTGTCCTGTGCTTATAAATGCTAATAACCCACACAATTATTACTGAATGGAGACCAAATATTATTTATTTGGTAGCTGAAAGTACTTAAGCATTTAATAAAAGAAAATGCATGAGATGAGAATGTAAAAAAGACATACCAACTTATATTTCAAGTATATTATTATAATATTTATTTAAACTTATACTTAATATTATTTAATATTATATAATATTTAAACTTATACTTAAAGTACCAACTTATATATTTTAAATATAATTCCTTCTATTAAAATGGTGTCATTTGAAATAAAAATTGGAGGAAAAAAAACACTCACTCCTATGTTCTTTCCATTTTCATCCACTAGAGCCATGTTTTTCACCGGGAGAGATTTAACTTGGCTACTGGCAAGGTCTTTTAAAGAGACTTTTGCTGAGCCAATTAACCTAAAGCAAAAAAACAAGGTCATTAAAATAAAGCATGTTATCTGACATCCCATATTTCAGCAGAAAATAATATGTCTCAAACAGCGTTTCAAATACTGCGTGTGAATTGTGTGACCTTTCATTTACATTTGAAAACAGACAAGGAAATGTGCAGTGAACCATGACATCCAAACTTATTTTCATAATTCATGTCCCTGTCCTTCTTGTGAATTATTCATCGGTTAATATTAATCAAAAAGAAACCAAGAACTAACAAAAAAAGTGTCTTTATAATCTTATGCTCCACCTTATGCACACCTATGCTCTTGTAATAATGTTTTGTAATCTCATGAATTCCTCTTATTTTACAAACCTTCCTCACCATAATTTATTTTTAAAGGAAATATATCTGATTATGGAAGCAAAATTAAATTGCAAAAATCATTTAAAGTACTTTTTCTGTAAGTCCTTCAAATGCTACATAATAAAAAAGAGGTGGTATACAATGCATAAATATTATAAATGGCAGAAAAGTTCACAAGAGAGATATCTAACAAAATGAATAATGCCACCCAGAGTAATACCGTGAATGGGACGCTTAGTAGATGAGCATCCAGGAACACCCTTAAAGACCGTTTTCCAAAAGAGTAGTTAAGGTAAATATTTGCGATTATTAATTTTGTAGCCACAAACAACAGCACACTCAGTGCTTGCCTTCTGACAAGCTACCTCTACAAATTTGATTAGTGGGTTGGTATTGTATCATTTCACAATAATAACAATAACATCTGTCCACAAACATTAGACCCGGAGCCTGTGCCATGAGGTTAGGTTAGGTTGCTAGCCAGGTAATTTTCCAGGTAAGAGATCTCAAACCAAAATTGGACCAAACAGCTGAGTAAAGTGACATGTTTGACGCAAGAAAGTCACTCCCTCAATTTCGCTTGCTCCAAATTAAAGGTTACTACATAGTAAAATATTTGTTTAGAGTACGTTTACACGACAACAATGTACTAAAAGCAGAATTTTTTTACTTAGCATTTATTGCATACAGTTGTTTGTTGTCAAAATTATCTCCGTTCACACAAATCCGCTTAAAAACGCTGCGTTATGCAAGGCAAGCCAGTAGTTGGCGATGCCCCTTTGTAAAGAAACCTATATTTATATTGATGCATTTTTATCCAAAGCAACTTACATTGCATTCAAGGAACACATTGACATTAATAATCAGTTCTTGCTTTCCTGAGAATTGAACCCATGACCTTGACGTTGCAAGCACAACACTCTACCATTTGACCTACAGGAAAGCAATAGATTGAACACATAATATGTATGTTGTAGTTTACACAAAGATGATAACGGCATAGTTTTAAAAAATTTGAAATATACACACAAATATTTTCAGGCCCCCAAAACAGATGTCGCGTAAATGAATGGCCAAAATACACAAGTTATGTCTTGGCTGAAAACGGTTTAGTGTAAACTCGAAAAAAATCATCTGGCTTTCAGAATTGTCATAATTTTTTTTAATGGTTTATATAATTAATATACTCCTAATTAAGTATCTATTAATTAAGTATCATTAAGTATTCCTATTTCTATTTTAAATGAATATGAATATACATAATGTGAGCCTACATGATCAAATGTATATATTTTTATTTTTATTTTATTTTTTATCAACTATAGAAATAAACTTCCTTACTTTTACTTGCATGGATACAACAAGATATTTTCTACTTGCTATGTAGAGACATTTACATACTTCATACTAAGAGATGATTGAATAGTGTTGACTCACTCAACTCAATCACAGTTTTGCAAGTTCCAAGGCACGTGATTGGCTGTTTACTACTGATATCACACTTTCATGTACACAATCTCGATTAACTCAGGGACAAAGCCTGAGTTGACAAAAAAAGTTGATGATCAGTGTTCTGTTATCAACGAAACCTGATTAGATCGGTTTGGTTTAGTCAACAATCAATCATGAAAAACCATTAACGATTTAAGTCTTCAAATTAAAACCATCCATGTATAAAATTCAATCTATATTTACATGAATCAAGCAGTTGAATCAAGTAGAAAACAGATATTACCATAGCGCCACAGATGACTTATTACATTAGGAATTGGATACATTTTTTATAGTATTTTTTTTAAATGTTAGGTTTAAAAAAAAGGAATAAAGATTTTATAAATAAAATGCAAACAGTCTGGCAAATGATACATGAACAAAACAGTCTTTAAAAACCATAAGAATGTAGATAAAACTGTAAAATCTGGTGTATGCAAGCGGTGATTTTTGACTGGTGTAGAAGAAAAAAAAACATTATGTATTGTTGTAATTGAACTCTACCGACACAAATAGATAAGGCCCAATAAAATAAACACTTCTTTCCCCCACGTAATTAAATGCTAAATAGCCCACTTTTTCTTGTCTTGCCTTAAAGTACAACTTACACAAGAATGGTTTTATGAACATCTTACACCTAAATTAATTTTGACTAGTTAAACTTTGCTTATGGAACACATTTAATATATTGCATTTAATTCTATCTGACATTCATGTAATCGGTTTTCAAACAATTTACAAAGACATCAGCTCTGCTTGTGTTTCTTGAATGACGGTATCACAACATTCCATGACAAAAACAATATTTGCATTGAAGAAAAATTCTCAACAGACTCCAAACTAATATTCAAAACCTAAAGATCTTTAGTTTTAAACAAACATGGGAAAGCAAACAACATATGAAGAAAGGCAACCACACCCTCCGACACTCATTCCTCTTTCTTTTATGGAATGCTATTTCTGAGATGCTTAACCTGAGGTGATTCCAAGTATGATTAATATTTACTAACCTCTAAATACCAATGATCAAACACACTCCCTGTACTTTGGATGGAAATATTTAATTGGGAATCCAAAATGCACTCTTCACTACAACTCTGCCCTTGTGGGAAGTGAACTAGATCAGTGTCGTGATGCTCTTCATTTGCCAGACTCTCAAACAGAATTGACTTGAAATGCAACAATGCGACTTCTGTTCCAAAGAGAAAAATACATGTCCACACAAGATTTTGACAAATACGTTACTGGATCAACATCTCAAACTACATTCTCAGACAGTCCAAAATTATAATTTTATAAACCTACTCCAATCCTTAAATTCTGATTAATTCATAAGAATTTTGGTCCAATATTAACAAAGATGTTGATACAAGAACATGTCCTACATGAAAATGCCCAACAAAACCAGTTAAAAGATCCCATGACATTTAAAATATTGAGTTATAAGAGCTTCTAGTTAATGTCTATTAGATTTGTATTGTAGATTATTACATATGTGCAGCGCCAAATTCCTGTTTCGACAAGAATTACATCAACACAGGAAAGAAAACTGTTAGTCCAGCCCTTTCATAGTCATTAAACACACAATACTTTGCCACTGTCTGGGAGATGCTTTAAATCCCACTAGAGGGAAACTGAGCAATAACTGTGGTGTTTTAATCTGATATGTGCTTTACTGCAACTCCTTAAAT
This sequence comes from Rhodeus uyekii, assembly GCA_037043235.1. Taxonomy (NCBI): domain Eukaryota; kingdom Metazoa; phylum Chordata; class Actinopteri; order Cypriniformes; family Acheilognathidae; genus Rhodeus; species Rhodeus uyekii. The sequence continues at coordinate 648,656 of JAWRVZ010000160.1, forward strand.
AGAGCTCTTTCAACACAGCGACAGGTAAACAAAGAAACACCTCAGTATAGTGGAGTTCTTACGAGATCATGAAAATAAGACATGTCAAGGCCCAAAATATTTAGATTTTACTTCCTGTATCTTCAACAATATGCTTATTTTACTTTGGCAACCAATGTATAGCTATCCAAATAATAAAATGAGAGAGAGATAGATTCTTACAATTGTGTATGTACACACACACACACACACACAGTAAAGTCAAGTATGCTGTGTGTGTGTATACATAGCAAGTATAGTCATATATATCTGTGCGTGTGTGAAAAAAACAACAAACTAAGTTTAAAGTTTAGTAAATTGTTTGAAAACCGATTACATGACTGTCATATAGAATTAAATACAATACATTAAATGTGTTCCATAAGCAAAGTTTAACTAGTCAAAATTAATTTAGGTGTAAGATGATCATAAAGCCATTAATGTGTAAGTTGTACTTTAAGGCAAGACAAAAAAGTGGGCTATTTAGCATTTAATTACGCGGGGGAAAGAAGTGTTTATTTTATTGGTCCTTATCTATTTGTGTCGGCAGAGTTCAATTACAACAATACATAGTTTTCTCAAAATGAGTTTCTTTTCTTCTACAAAAATCTCCGCTTACATACACCAGACTTTACAGTTTTATCTACATTCTTAAGGTTTTTAAAGACGGTTTTGTTCATGTATCACACACACACACGTATGCATACATACATATATACACATATACACACACACACACACAGTATAGTCAAGTATGCCATTCCAAATTTCTATGGGGGCTGTTGTTAATTCCCATATAACCCACTTGATACACATAGTATTCTGTTTTAGACATAGTTATGGCAAACTATTTTGTGGATGTCAAAATCTATTTATTTTATCCAAAAGAGGAAGGACTCAATTAACTGATTACACTAACAAAGCATGACAGAATGATTTAAAATGGTTAGAACTAAATTTCTTCATAAAAGACAAAGAAAGTCTTTGAAAATCAAATAGAATAAATGAAAAAGTTATGGAATAAATGACCGACCCACATGACTTCAACAAGACAATTTGCATGAATGTAAATTACAGTGGGAGTTATGTTCCTGTTTTTGTTTGTCACTGGATTTTCTCCAGAGAAAGAACATCTAGAATAACTGGAAAACCATGAAATTTATAACCCAACATTTTTGATAAAAAGCTCTAAGATCCGTCTATTAATGTCTAAGTCATGTCTTTATACGAGAACTGCATTTCAGACCAGTACTTAATTACTTCTTCATTCAGTACTGTGAACCAAACACCTCCGTTCCACCTCTCTCGGCACGGTAGAGCAGGTCTGAACACGGACGTGAGGGTGTGGGAGGTGCATGGCATTACATTGTCAAACTGAGAAAACCAACAACTAACACGATTCTCTTTGAAGAGACAGGCAATAGACGCAAATCTAATCAAGAGATGCAACACTTTCTATTGAACTCTCTCTGCCTTTTAAAGCATTGCAAGTCACTTTAAGTAAAAATATCAACTCCAGGAGGTCAAAACCATTAAATTCTATACGTTTAAACTTCTGTAGTCACACAAGTTGTGTTTGATTAGGGTGTGAGCAAAAGTTCAACACCAAACTGTTTGTCTTACACTGGTTAATATTGAGTGTATGACTCAATTGAACAGCTGAAAAACACTCACTTGTCCTTGCCAAGGGTCTCGTAGTCTTTCACAAGCACATCAATGTAGGAGGAAGAATCAATAGGAACACCTTTTAAGTCAAACTCGAGCGTCTAAAGTGGAAAAGAGCATTGAAAAGTTCAAAAACTCACAGCTACTAGAGAAATATTAAACTGTGCCACACAGAGGGTTAATATGCAAGTCAAATAAATAAAATATGCACATAAACAAATAATAATGATTTAACATAAGGTTAATCCCATTCATTTGTAGCATTAAAGTGTTTAAATAAAAGCTAAACAGACCTCATTCCACACTGGGTTCAGTTCATTGTTAATAGTCTTGGTTTTCTTCTTTTCCTCTGCAATTATACGAAAGCCAACAGTTTAAAACTAACAGTAGGTGCCGTTATTTTTGCGTTTGATGGCTACATGTGAAACAAAAGAGGATTTCTTACCTTTAAACACCACAGAGACGACGGGGTCCGGACTGCCCAGTTTCTTCTTGGGCAGCCCCGCCGCAGACTCAACCGCCACGCGCAACATGACCGTAAACAGCACAGGCTCTCATTCAATGCGCGTTCATAATGACATCTCCGTGCGCGTGCACTGAGCGCCCTCATCCATCTGAGAGTTTGGAAGGGTGTGGACTTACTTCACTGAAAGTGTGACGGACTGCCTACCTGCTCGCTTACACCTGCGGAAGTGATGCTCACATATTGGTTTTAAATGATTAAATAATTAATTATTGATATCATTAAGAATATCATTGCATTGCTTGCCCAAATACAATTAAAATCATTTATCTAACTTTTCAGTTTAAGAGATGAGACACACGCGCCTCCTAGCGGTGGATTGTGCGTATCACATTGAACAATCAAAAGAACACACTACTGGTATTATGTTGTGTGTGTGTGTGATGAGGGTTAAGTAAATGGACATATTTCGGACTGCCTTCAGAGAGCCTGGGTTCAGAAACTGCACTCTTGTCTTGAGTATTTTATATGAGGACTGTTGTCATTCCTGTGTTCAAACCATAGACTGTAAAACCGTAGCTTTCGAGTTCCGGTCTTTGGATTTGATTGGTCGAGCGACGTCCCATATGGGCGGAGCACTTCTTTTACTGTTCGTATCACTCCGCTTGTGCCCGTTTGTACTTTCAGACTTTTCGGAAGTCTTTAAAATACAGTTGCAAGCAATTTTTACCATTTTTCATTTGATAGCCACGTTTCTAGCATCTGTAAAACTGCATTCTTCCATGTTAAAAATATAAGTAAATACAAAGACAAATTAGGCTCTCAAAAACAAATACGGAAAAGTTAGTTCATGCATTCATGAGTTCAAGGCTAGATTAATGTAATGCTCTACTACTGGGTGGTTACCCTGCATGCTTAATAAACAAATTCCAGCTGGTCCAAAATGCAGCAGCTCAAGTTCTTACTAGAACCAGGAAGTATGAGCATATTAGCCCGATTCTGTCAAACCTGCACTGGTTTCCTATTAAACACAGAATACACTTTAAAATCTTGCTAATTACTTACAAAGCATTAAATGGTTTTGCTACCCAGTACTTGAGTGTTTTTTTAACACATTATAGTCCTTCACGTCTATTGTGATCCCAAAATACTGACCAGCTGATAATACCTAGAATATCAAAGTCAACTGCTGGCGGTCGATCCTTTTCCTATTTAGCTCCTAAACTCTGGAACAGTCTTCCTAATACAGTTCGGGAAGCAGACACACTCTGTCAGTTTAAATCTAGACTAAAAACACATCTCTTCAACCTGGCATACACATAATACATTATACATACATTTTTAATCCAAATCATGTAAAATGATTGTTAGGCTGCACAATTTAGGTCAGCCGGAATCGGGAACATTCCCATAACACCTGATGTACTCGATACATCAGAAGAAGAATGGCATCTACGCTGATATTAGTGTCTGTTTATTCCGAGGTTACCGTGGTCAGCCGGATCCGGGCCGTGTCCAGATCAGATGAGGGACCTGCACCTGGACATGAGCACAGCACTGCCCTGAAGCGTCGGTGGAGAACGTGACTCTACTAGACCCTCCCCTGTGACGATCATGAACCCATCTCTAACCGGACCAAATTGGACTTAATATTGGACTTGAATTGTTGTCAATATAATAATCATACACTGTTTGGCTGTTGGCCAGAGGAGAACTGGGGTCTCATTTATAAAGCGTGCGTATGCACAAAACGGGACTGGAAACGTACGGACGCCAGTTTCCACGCAAAGTTTGTGATCTATAAAAAACAAACTTGACGGGAGAATGTGTGCACCTTTAAGCTAACTTTGAGCCGCGTGTACGCACATTCTGGAGACAAAGGGAATTGGTGACACAGATGGTAAGGTTTTATAAATCTGAATATTTTTTGCCGTATGCCATTTTTGCCTTTTGGGTGCACGTAAACTTTTAGTAGGGATCCTCCGTAAAGTTTTATAAATGAGACCCCTGGTCCCCCGACTGAGCCTGGATTCTCCCAAGGTTTTTTCTCCATTCCGTTCTTCATTCATTACGTCACATGCTGGAGTTTTGGTTCCTTGCCGCTGTCGCCTATGGCTTGCTCAGTTGGGGAAACGTAACACTTAATATTCATCAATTGTATTGATTCGCCTGCTCTTTTAGAGTTGCTGTTCAGCCAAAACAAACTTTGTTTATATTGTTTTCCTGTGACCACTGTAAAGCTGCTTTGAAACAATCTGTGTTGTAAAAAGAGCAATATAAATAAAGGTGACTTGACTAGACTTGACGGGCAATATGCAATTAAAATGGGTCAAAGTCATTTGAATTCACATTCACACATTTACTGCAGCAGCTGGTGCCTCTGTGAACCATAACTATAACTGTGAACCACAACAGCCGCATCCATGAGGTCATTGAAATTTAGATAAATTTCATAGCACAGGATGTCATAGGTCACTTTGAAATGAGTTAAATCTTATCATTCAAATGTAGAAAAAGAGAAGGCCTTATAGATTTCTTATCCTTTAATGCAGACAAAAGCACAGCAATGAAATTGTTAAATTTTAAACCATCATAAGAATAACAGAGAGAGAGAGAGAGCGAGAGATTGACGTCATTATGATCGAGTTTTATCATTCAAAAGGACCAGGTCGAGCGTTCTTTTGATGTGACGTCACAAAAGAGAAAGTGACGTGTCGCCTGAGATTGATTAAAAGCGCGAAACTCACTTTCTCATTTTGTCAGTTGATGTTTCTGAGTTTCAGGTTGACAGTGTTATCATGGGACAACAAAGTACACGACCAAAGAAAACAGCTTATGTGGCGCATTAACATGAACAGCAGCCCTGTGTACTTCTCAAATTCAGCACCATCACGGTAGAGGACCCTTATCAACTCGATGCTGAAGAGAGAGAGAAGAAAAGAAGAGGTTTTGGAGATTCCCGCATTTTCACAAAAGAACTGAAAATTACAACCTGGTTGAGGCTGAGGATGTGTATCCGACTGAGACGGGATCAGACGGGAAAATTGTTGATGGTAAAATCACTTATGAGGATAGGAGTATTGATTAATGCTATTGTATAATTATTATTTGTGTTCATGTTATGAATACTCCCCTCTTTACTCCCACACTTCTCTACAGCACATCACAATTGTAGAGAACTTTGATCATCCTGAAGCTCCATCCTCTGAAGCCCTTCAACATCAGGACATCAACGATCCAGTTATTTCAGCAGAGGATGACAGGGTGGAAGAGCTGGACAAGGGTAAGTTCACTGCCATAATCCATAATCCAAAAACATCAAAACACACACAGTTTCGCATTCATAGTTCCTGAGGATTGCTTTATTATGTGTATTTATGTAACAAATGGGACTCACAGGCAGGGATCAAATGCGTGTCTTTATTAAGAATGATCGTACGGGAAGATGGTCAGTACAAACAGAGAGCATACGTAACCGGTAATCCAGGCAGGGACCACAAAGGCGGACAGACAGAATCAGAATCTTAGTTCAGGCGGGTAGTCAGAACAGGCAGATAACAATCACAAGCGATAATCCAAACAAGGGTCGGGGCCAGCAGACAGAATCAGAAACGGGTAACAGCAGAATTGGTAACAGAAACCCAAGACAGGACTATCAACACTCAGAATGATCACATAGCAAATCAAGACTTCGCATAATAGTGAAAGTTTGTGAGTCTTTTATAATTCATGTACTGGGTCACAGCTGGTGCTATAATCAGTCCACTGCACGGGCTTGTGGGAAATGTAGTGTGTGTGTGTGTGTGTGTGTGTGTGTTAGTATAAGTGTGGTAGCTCCCTCTGGTGGCCAGAGGGGGAAGCACAGAGCTCGTCATCATAACAATTTATTACCACATATTTTTTTATTAATATTTTATTACTTTATTATCAAACTGGTCTGTAAGTAGGAATTAGAAAATACATTCATTTACATTACTTAGAGATGTTAATATCTGTCAAGTCACCCTAAATGAAGAACCAACATTTTTATTCATATTATTTATCTGATTTCTTTTGATATGATTGGTATTCCCTACTTTAGATCAGAGTTCTCTTCAACACATTAGAGATCAACACATCATGATCTTGGAGAAGCTCCATCCTCTAAAGTCCTCCATGATGCAGAGGAACAGCTGGAGCAAGACGTCCTTCAACCTCAGGACGCCGACGCTCCAGTTATTTTGGCAGAGGATTACAGCATGGAAGAGCTGGATAATCGTAAGTATAATAAATATCTGAGAAATGGAATGTAATTATAAATGATAAAAATAAATATAATTGTATTTCGTGCTTACTTCAATTGCTTATTGTTTGATAGGCCACATTTGGTGGCAATATGAATTTGTACACAAGCTGGATGAAGGAAGATTTGGCCATGTGCAAGCAGGGTCTCGTTGCATGGATGGCTTTAATGTTTTTTTTCTTTTACTTGGAAAACTTTGCATATCTAATCAGGAAATAATATAAACCCTGTTCACATGCTAATTGTTAATTCTTTGTTTTCCTTAATTAGGTGGCTGTGAAATTTGCAGAAAAGCCTCCAAATACGCCATATATCTTAGTTGCGAGCAAGCTATGTTCTCTGTATTATTGCTTCTGAGTCACTATTTTCAATTTATAACATCTTATATTCATATTAATCTGGGAAAGCACGTCCATCTAACCATCATATGTTCTTTATTTTAGCCTGGCCATCCCAAACGCCTCGCCATGGAGATTGGCCTGACTCATGGCCAATAAGGGTCCCAGTATTCCACGGAAAATGAAACTGCTGGAATGGCAGGACGACCCGAAACACTACATCATGGTCTTGGAGCGCCCCCTGCCTATCATGAACATGTTTAGGTTCATGAAGCTGCAAGGAGGAAGTCTCGATGAGGGTAGAGCACGGCAGGTCATGCAACAGGTCATTCACGCCACTAACATTTGTTGTGAGCGTGGCATCTTCCATCTAGATATAAGACCGGAGAACCTGCTGATAAACCACAACACCTTGGAAGTCAAATTGATTGACTTCAGGAGCGGTGTACTGATGGAGTCTGCCTGCGTGACCTTTAACGGTATGTACAGTGGAATCTGGTTATGTCGACGGCCTCGGGGGTTGCAAAAAAGCGTTGAGATAACCGATTATCGAGATAACCAACAACCAATATGGCGATTTATTTGATGAAGCGATCGGCATGCTATAAAAATGTACATACACTGTATATGTTTGCTAACAACAAAAGGCATATGTGCACCAACTAACAGCAGAGATTTACCAGTATACAATAAAAAACACCTTCGATTCTCCATACAAACCTTTAATTATATTCTCCAACATTGCAAACACAATTTCGCTCACAGCGTAAACGGTTAAAACATATTCGTGAGGTCATCACACTGTACTAGATTGCATACTTTCTTGCGTTCTGCCTGTCTAATGTGCTTTCTCAACAAATTCAGCTTCATCCTGTCTTTGAACAACCGGGTTCTTCAATCCGATCTGAGCAGAGCGCACGTCAGAACAAAAACAGGTGTGTGTGTGTGTTTATCTAAGCCTCATACTGACCAATGAGTTTGAGGCTTAGATAAACACACACACACCTGCTTTTGTTCTGACCCGTGCTCTGCTCAGCGCGTAAGAACGATATGTGCTTTCACTTCAGAGAGTGCTGTGAGAGAAGCGTCACTGACAGAGCGACGTGCAACGCAAACTCAGCACTTGCGCAGTAAACTAGGTACGATCATTAGTCACGAGATAACCATGTGAAGTGGCAAATTTGTCCCTCTTTTGTGCTTGAGATATTAGGGTTCGGTGACATAAAATAATCAACGTTTCTTCTTCTCACTACCATCCTTACACAAAATAGAGAGAAAATCAGCTACTCGCAGGCGATGCGTACAGAAGTCAGCGAACAGTGCTCGTATCTAGAATATTTACTCGTATCTAGAGGCAAAAATCTTCCGAAGGCTTGCTCGTATCTTGGAATACTTGTATGTAGAGACACTTGTATCTCGAGGTATTACTGTAAAGGGTTTATATTCAGAGAAGAATATTGCTAAGTGTTATTTTAAAGTTATTTTAGTACATTTATTTTAAATTCATTCAGGTTCAATTACCAAACATTCCATCTTAATTTAAGCAATGACTTTCTTAGCTATGAGACATTTTATTGTCCTTAATTGAATTTGTTGTCATGGAAACACCGTTCAAGATAGCATATATTTGTTTGAAATTTAGTGTTTTTGGTGTCTTTGTTACATGCTGACCGAGTTTGGTGGCGATTTAAATAATTCCCAGCGAGTAGCACTAAAAAAATCCAAAGACTGAATTTTCAAAAAATCTAAATTCAAACCCAAATAGCAGACTTACTGTTGGTCGGAGCTAATGAGTGTAAATTAGAAAGTTGTCCGGCTAGATTTCTAAGGCTAGATGAAAACAATATGGAGCGGTTTCCTGGACCAAGATTAAATTAAGACAGGAGTAGGCCTTAATCTTGAATAGTTAATCATATCTTAAAAAATGGCTTTCTGAAACACAGATTAAGTACAGATTACTAACACTTGGACTATGGAGTCCTGAACTAAAATACACTCGATTAATTTAATACCACCTGTGCAAATCAGGATTAGCTGGATTGCCTATAAAACATGGAATGAACCAAGAAAAGGTTAAAATTGTATGCAACTGAGAAGCAAATGGCAAAGAAAGTTGAAAAGAGAGTGCGCTCAAATAATTTTTCTGAACATGAGAGAAGTCTTTTATAGCAAACAGTTCCGAGACATCCTGTCATCAACGATAAACTGAACATATTTTAACAAACTTTTATTTGTAATGAATTTATTGCAAATGAACACACATCTACAAGAACAATACAACAACTTCAGGTAAGAATAATTAGTTTTATTATGGATTTTTAAAATCACTGTTATATTTATAATAGTTATTTAATGTAGGTGTTGTGGAAAAATATCAAAATAAACCTCAATAAAGACTATTGCTGAAGCTTTAAGAAAGAGGTTTAAGACTGGTGGAGGATCTGCAAATAAAGACTGTGATGTGTTGGATGTTACTGACAGGAATACTGGAGAATCAGCAGCCTTTGGAGAACATACCAGATGATGAACATCTGGACAGTTCAGATGATGGATCACATGCACCTATGTTAAGTATTTGAATTTGACTTCTATTTGCTTCTGCCATATGATGTGAAACACTTCCCCATTTAATCTGTATTTATCTGTCCATATATGAACTGTTCATGTTTCAAGGAAAAGGTCAAAACGGAACGGAAGAATTGGAAAGCAGCTTACCCTCCACATCCTCAGAAGCAGGGGTGGCAAGGTCTCCCAGTACCGGTAACCAGAAGAAAAAACTCAAATGTCACATCAGTAGATTAATATGAAAAAAAATGAATAAAATGTAAAATAAATATTGTTTTATTAAGAAAAGATGGATGTTGTGGTGGTTTCAGTAACATACCAGACCAAAAAGTTGTACACTTTTTAACTAATATTTATTTTATTATAACGTATCAGATTTGAACAGAGGGTTGAAAGTTAAATAATGTAAAAAGATCTATTTAAAGTGGCACAATGTAAAAGCATTCCTGTAGGTTCTGTGGTTTGTTGTAAATGGTGGCACACCTGGATTGTCATCCTCCTCTATTGGGGGATCTGGGCATCCCTGCATTTTTAGGTGGTTATGAAGAACAGTTGTTGCAATGATGACAGTGCAGCATCTACTTGGTTTGAATCTTTCCTAAGGCACTGAAAACGACTCTTCCAAACATCTAAACTCGACTAAAGCCCTTCTGTGCATCTGAGCCTGGTTGTAGCGCAGTTGTTCAGCTGTTGTTGGGTGCAAGTATGGTGTAAACAACAAATCCCTCTAAGCATACTCACTGTCACCAAGCAAAATTCCATTATGCTCTCTTCTTTCAAATTGAGTAAACAGAGATGAGTTGAGGAAAATTTCCAGAATAATGAGTTGCACCTTTCCACCGTGCAACAATATTTGAAAAGTCTAACTGGGGAGTGCAAAACCTTGGACATTAATGGTGGTAAAAGTGCTGATCATCATTGACATAGTCCAAGTAATCCATGTGTCCTCCAAATGAAATTAATCTGAAGTTTAATTTAAGCCTCAATTTAGTCCTGAAGTTGCTCTAGTCTTCCTCCAGGAAATTAGCCTATTAAATTCTGGACTAGACTAAGTCTTAGACTTTTTTAAACTATGACAGAGAAATCACATTTCTGTTAATCTGATTTAAATACCCATTTTAGTCTACGACTAGGCTTAATCTTGGTACAGGAAACTGCCCCATTCTAGACCTAAACTAAATGTGAACATTTACTAATCTTTTTTTACAAATACATATTCAGTATTCGTCAAAATGAATAAAATCAGTGAAATAGCTACCGTAGAAGCCCCATTGTCATATGTAGCCCCATTTCAAGCACAGGTAATCTGGATAAGTTTGTATCTGGATCCTCCAACCCCATCTCACACTTAGTCTGGATTGTCAGAGACGCACCGTGGCTCCGCCTTCTCTTGTTAGTCAAAATAAGTTTATCAAAGTACTGTAATAAATCTCGGTCGAGAATAAGAGGCAGAGAAAGACAGAAAAATAAAAGACGACAAAGCTACATTTGCACTTTATTATACTGAGTTTTCAGTCAGGTGGAATTTGTATAAGACCATTAAAGAAATGTCCAATAGAGAGAAGAAATTCTTAAGTGCTTTGCTACAGCACCACGTATTAGTACTACATATAAGTGAGTTTAAACACACAGTTGATTTTTATGCTACGCGGCAGTCTTCTGGCTCCTTTCAATGGCCATGCGCTCCAGTCTCTCTGTGTAAAAGCCATTGAAGTCCAACCTGTTCAAAAAAATCTCATTAAATCAAATGAATTTCAATGAGGATTATATAAACTCTGCAAAAGTAGCAGATTTTAAATCTTGTGTCACCATAAATCAGTAAGCACTAATACTGAGGGAAGATTGACTGAAAGATTCCTTCCACAGCCCACCTGTAGATGATGTTGATCATGCTGTGCTCACAGTCATTGGTGCTGTAAATGCTGAGCTTATCCAAAAGATCCAGCAATAAGGTGCTGAAGTTGCTATCAAACTTGCTGATGGTCCCCTCAAACCCGGAGTCAGACTGGAGGGCTTCCACATGCTCAGCTAAGACCTGAGATGAAGACAAATCGATTATTTTGTGTGTGGTTTACTATCTTTTGGCAGATTATGGAATGAGTGATGACACAGCCTGTTTTTGGAGGTTGTAGTTTGTTTAACCGATTCAATGACAGTGACTCACTTTAGAGGCCAGTCTTTTTTTCTCTGCCTCGTCTGTCTGTTCGGCCTTCAACTCGCTGTCGATCCTCATGCTCTGAGTGAACCGCTGCAAAACAAACAACATTAACTCTCGAAAATGATCCTGACATTAAAGAGAACCTTCATTATTAGTACTTTTTTTGGTTCTTTTAGTTCTCTCTCCATAATGTCTGTATTTTACCTGCATGCAGTTTGTGAACATGACACAGACAGACATGAGCTTGGAGAAGATCCGAAGCAGCTCAGGATTGGTGAGCATACAGTCCTTCAGACAGTTATCCAGGAAACTGGTGTGATGACACAGCACGTCATCAATGTTAGAGGCCTAAAAAAGACAAGACATTTAAGCACACACTGAGAATTAATTGAACCTTTTGTGCTCAGCCTGACCCAACAACAGCCTGATTACCATTACAGAAATGCCTCGAGATACGAGCGTCTCTACATACGAGTATTCCAAAATACGAGCAAGCCTTTCGGCAGATTTTCACTTCAGATTCTAGATACAAGTAAATGTTGGAGATACGAGCATGAGTACTGACGCCGATGCCGACTCATGTTCACTTCACGTGTTAAAAGGTCTGTGTGAGGGTAGTCAGGTGAAAAAAAGGTAAGAAAAGTGATCAAAAGTAAAGAACAAATCGAGAAAACAAAAATCAAAACAATAATATAAAATAGAAACATTTTTTTAAAATACGAAAGCTAAGTTCAGTTATGCCTAGTTCCTGCTATTCAAGAAATTTTCAGTTTTTACTAAACGAAAAAGGTACGAAAAGTGATCAAAAGTAAAGAATAAAAATCGAAAAAAATCTAAACAATAATATAAAATAGAAAAGTAAAAAAAAATACGTAAGCTAAGTAATGTTAATTTAAGTTATGTAGCGTTCATGTAACAAACTTCTCCGCACCAACCCCCTCCCTCCCTCCGCACCTGCCGCTTCTGTCTGTAAAAACTTATTAAAACCACATTTTATTTGATATCACACATGTATCACACTGTATACATGTACTATAATTGTGTGTGTGTGTCTATACCAGTGCTTCTCAATTATTTTCTGTCACGATCATTTTTATAATGATCATGTTCATTGATCTGTGACGCGCGACAGGCGCCGCTGTGTTAGTTTGCGCCGCAGTTCAGAGAATCTGGTCTGATTTACAACACGTCAACTCAGTCCCTTCTTCTGAAATACGTGACAGTAAGTGGCCAGTGAAGTGGGAGAAGAACAGAGTGAAGTTTAGTTACCAATACAATGTGTATCTGATATGAATAAAACAACTTGTCAGTTTATTGATTTAATGGATTGCTATTTCCTCTTTTATAGACATCCGTGTGTATTTTTCTAAGTAATAAATGTATTGTTTTGCCAGTACTTATGAGTACTCTGAGAGCATCTTTTTCTGGATCAGTGCCAGATATCGTGTGAAAACACGTGTGAATTTAGCAGTTGATCACGTGACACATATGAACACCGTGTGATCATACGTGTCAAAGGGTGAAGGGTTTGTTATCTGAACTTCATATTTGCTGGTCTTGTTCAGTGCAAGAAAACCTACTCCCTGGCAAAAAAAACAAAAAAAACACATGTTCCCCATGCGTTACTGCTCGTGGTTCCAGTGGCCTTAATCCATGCACAGCTTTCCATAATGTCCCACAATAGTCAATTTCAACATGAAAACTACAGCTAGACAAGTAAAGAAAAGTGAAAATGATTCAAAGCAGCATCTCATTGTATTTTACAGTACCCTCACCAAAACAATTCTAGAAATATTACAACTGAGAATAGAACCACAGGTTCTAACTGTGATGCAGATCAATTCCCTACTCATGCTGACTCAAGCCCTGTGAGGCATATAGTCTATGTTTTATGTCGACAGCACATTGTGTTATTGCCTTTTGCGATCATTTTGTATGAAATATGAAGCCAAATGTACACGTGCCTCAGTCAGAATAAGGATTATATCCATAGAAAGCTTGAAATGTGAAATGAACCTATTCAAATCGCAATTCTGTAATCCATATGAAATCAACGAGAGGTACATTGATAATTTGCTGAAACATAGATAATGTGTATGAGAGCTTCCCAATGAAGGAAAGACACGCTTTTTTTTATGTTCCATTGGTGTTTCATTAAAGTTTATATTTATTCTATAAATGTTACAATGACAGCTGCACAAAACACCCGCTGTGTGTGTGTATGTGAGTGTATATGGATTTTTATCTCATTGACTCACAGACTTCAGGTTGTTCTCCATGATGTGCCACGTTGGCTCCATAACCTCAAACATCATGTAGTACTGAATGTTCTGAACAAAGTTGAGCATCCGTTGTCTTAATGCAAAGGCAGCAGCAAACCTACGAACAACAAGAGCTACTTAATAGGATGCTCACTTGAAGACACAGTTCAGGGTCAAAAACTAAATGCATGCGGTCTCACCACTTAGCAGAGTGAAGTGAATATTGCTTAGCTGTTTTATTGCTGATCCACACATTACAGAGAAGCCTTTCCACATGCTTGCAGTAGAACATGTGCCTGAAGAGCATCTGGTATCTTGTCAGGGCTTTCCTGTAAAACAGAACATTGTGTTAAAGGAGTAGATCATTTTAAAGGTGCAGTCACATTAGTGGATTTTGTACAAAAAGGTCCACAGATTATTGCCAATAGTGTTGCGATGTATGAATCACAGCTTACACAGAAGTCACTTTCAAAACAAGAAACTTTCTGTTGGTCAGCACAGCAAATTCACGTGAATTACTCACCGTCACAGGTTAAATGTGCATGTGCATTTCAGATTTTCCCCCCCGGATTGTATAGTGTGTAACTTGCGACATTTACAATCCTGTGAATTCTTATCAAAATGACTTGATTTCCCCCAGTGAAAACTCACAGAACAACTTGAGTTGCATGGAGTACAGCACGTTTGGAACAACATATGAAGGGTACATGATGACAAAACGGTTTAAGAGAAACTAGACAGCTACAATCAAAAGCTTTACGTTGCTTGAAATGAAAGCTATACAGCCATATAAATCTGAGTAGGATGCTACCTGTTGATTATGAGTGAAAGTGGCCACTTGACGATGTAGTCAAAGGAGAAAGCCTCCAGACCGCTCAGTGACACCTCTGTGGGCTCTGCATTAATGAGGGCTTTCTCTTGCTTGGTATCTATAGCAAGGACACGTAACAGCTGGGTGATTACATCATGGGGCATCAGGTCAATCTGGAAGAGAACAATTACCTTAAATAATTATAATTACAATAAATAATTATTATTACAAAGTTAAAATATAAAATAATACAATATTAATTTTGTAATATTTCACTCATAGTAAGAAAAAAAGAAAGGGTTTTTACGAAAAATAATAAAGTGACTCAAATTCATAAGAGATGCAGTTTGTGTGAAGAAGCATTTACTCTCTTAAACACTACAAACACCAGCAGACAATGAGCTACTCATGTATAAGAACACAGTGCCACGCTTCACTCTAAAACATGCAACGCATTTACATTTAATTTAACTAAAAAGCAGACTTTGCAATTTGACAATTATTCCAAGTCATATCAGGATTGTGCGCCATTTGCCCACATTTATTGTTCTGGAATCTTGTTGCATCACATCTGCTTTGGACTTTTGATTTGAGGATAATTGCCACATTGGTCAGCGCACCAAGCACATCTTTAAATTGAACTACAATTTGGGTGTTTATTTGGGTTTCCACAGCAAAAGCAAAAGTCGCTCATCAACTTAAATCTACACCGTTACGTAGAATGCGCAAACTGATAAATATATACATTACAAAGTGCTACTTTTTAAGTAATTGTTGATAACACAGACAAACAATCAACCTTTAAATCGTCTTTGAAGGGGTCTGTGTTGGCAGTGCTCATCCTCAGCGCCAGCTCCAGCAGAGCCTCCAACCTCGGAGGAATGATGTCATCAACCTGCTTCTTCAGTTCCTCCTCCGTCAGGTCCATAAAGTGCACGAAAAAGTCTCCTTTATCCATTAAGAAGTAATGCTTGATTGACCTGCACCGCAAATGAAAGAAATGGGGTGATATTTAGATTCAGTTCACAACCGTTAAACAATACCAAATAATTGGTTTCTCGTATTACGTCCAAAGTATACTTTGGTTTTTGCGCGAGTTTCTCAACCGGTGGGTCATGACCCAAAAGTGAGTTGCAAGACCGTTTTGAGAAGAGAAGACCTATGCACCAAATCGAAACAATAGTTTAGATAGCATGAGCTGACTAGTAGCCTACATTCTGTGTTTCACAGTAATGTGATTTATGTGGATTATTTTTACTGTCTTTAAAAAAAAAATGTTTTAATTGTCAAAATTTTGGTTACATGGACTTTCAATGTTTGAAGATTAACAAAAGTCTTATGCAATTGGAATGACATGAGGATGAGTAAATGATGACAGAATTTTCATTTTTGGGAAAACTATCCCTTTAAGTCTGATTTAAGTCACTATTTCCAGAAAAATTAACATTTATTGATGTACATGATGCGAGTTATTAAATGAGAATGTACATGCTCGAGTTTTTGGTGTCTTTTTACACAACAGTGTTGCCACGATTTGTTTGATGAAGCGATCGGCATCCATCTAAAAAATTTACATATACACAGTACAATAAAAACACATTCGATTCTTGATACAAACCTTTAATTATATTCTCCAACAATGCAAACACAAAGATTGCTCACAAAAAACCTGCGGGATGTTACAGCGTTTTATCCCTCAGACGAGATCAACGGCAGGGAGTGAACCGTGAGCGGACCGCGATCCACGTGCAACGCAAACTCAGCGCATGCGCAGTGAACTAGGTATGCAAATTAGTCACGAGATAACCATGTAAAGTGGCGAATTTGTCGCTTTTTTTGTGCTCGAGATATTAGATTTCGGCAACATAACAGAATCGACTTAACCCACAAGAAAAATAATAAGACAAATAGGGAGATTGGCGGTTCCACTTCAAAAACATCGACATGATAGTATTGTCGAGTTAACTGTGACTCAAGATAAGTGAACTCCACTGTATTTGCTTACAAAGCTCTGTAGTTCTATAACATAAAATATCACGATCACAACCTTTACCTCCGTACCGAAATCTCAGTTGGATGATTATGTCTCAATATAAAAAAGGGCCAAGAACCATTACCATGCTACAAGCACTTTTCTGAAAGCAAACTGTTTTGTTATTATATTCAATGTGTTATAGTTCTCTCCCTCCCAACATAATCATTTTGACAACCTAAATCTCATTTCCTGTGTCACTAGGATCTAAAGACACATTTTCAATAAAACTACCTTGAAATGATATTTGCGTTGTTAAAAGTGTTACACTGAACAAATACACTTTACTTTATTTGATAAGACTGTAGGAAAAACTGTAAAAAACCCCCAAAAAAACAATTTCAAACCTTCATGTTTTACCTCAGACGTGAAACAAGCTCCTTTTCCTCCATCAGGAAGTCAAGCAGAACCTTGCTGGCATAGTAATATGATTTTTCGATCTGCTCCACATATGCTCTCTCTTTAAGTGTGTAGAGAACCTCTTTGGCATCTGGACAGGTTACGTCACGGCCGCACTCTCGCACAACATTCAGATACTTCCCTGAAATCAGAAACCGAAAGAACTTGCATTTCTCAAACAAAATGCATTTACTCAGCTGGGCATTGCAATCATTGGAAACTGTTTTTGACATTGCAGAAACTCCAGAACTGCTTAAATCTTATGCTGTACACCATCTACATAAACGCCTGCCTTCTATTAATGTCTAGTTAAGTTCTGGAACTGAGATAATGCTTTGTTTATGAATGAAAAATGCCTCACCTGTGTTTAATATCTTATCTGCCATTTTCTGAAGGAATGATGGGATTCTGTGCTGGACGATAGTGTATCTCTGATCCCAGTATTTGTCATTATAATCCTCCTGAATCTTCTCTTTTTGCAGCTCATGCTCCTCAACCATGAATTCACTATAAAAATAAAAAACAGTGTATGATGAAGTTTATTTCACTCAACTCTAATGTGGTCCACTCAAATGTTTTTTCATGGTCAGCAAAATTCAAAATCATGAGTGATCATAATTTGTTAAGAACAAAATTGTGACAACAGTCAATGGAAACCAAAATCATCAACACACCAAGGGCTGGATTTAAAATCATACCAAAAATCAATGTAAATAAACTGAAGTTATTGGTTGATCCAAATTGCATGAAGTTCATCACAGCAACTCATAATGTCAACGTGCCTGTATACACTCACAAAATTGTCTGGTCATGCTCCTGATGAGCATCCTGCAGGATCTACTTCCTGACCTGGATCAGGGCATCAGTGAGCTCCTACTTGGTGGCTTTGGATACTCCAATACATAATGTTCCAGAGGTTCTCAATTGGATTCAGGTCTGGGGAACATGAGGGCCAGTCAATGGCCTACACACTCCAGCCACATGAGGCCGGGCATCATCTCGCACCAGGAGGAACCCAGGGCCGCTGCACCAGCATAAGGTCTGACAATTATTGAGGATTTCATCCCAGTACCTCACAACAGTGAGGGAACCATTAGCTTGACCAACACAGACCACATGGTGAGCACAAGTGGATGTATCCCGTGAGCTGATTGGCTGATCCTACTTCGCGGATTTTCACCTATCGCGGGGGGTTCCGGTCCACGTTAACCGAGAGATCACTGTATAACGTTTACTGGTAATTCAATCTAACAAGTAAAATGTATAAACCACAACTTACGCATTCAATTCAAAATGCAATTTGAATTCTGCATCCCTTGCTACCTCCATTCAAATTCAGAAACTTGTCATTTAAAAAGGTAGATAGAGTTGCCCTGTTGGTCAGGGGTCACATTGTACCTGTATGGGTCCTTAATGATGCCCCTATAGATCCACTTCTCAAGTATTTCGAAGTAGGGGACACTGGCTGCTTTGGTAAGATAGAGACAGAGCTCTTGAGCCTGGCTGTCTCCGGTGTAATTGAATGTACGATCGTGAAGTAGGCTGAGGGTCGAGCCACCCATACATTCACCCTTGTCAACAGAAGTGGCTGCATGAAAGAGACCAGAGAGAAAGCGCATTAGTATGTGCACAAGCATGTCAACAATGTAGCAATCTAGCTAGCTAGCAAGCTATCTGTCTTTCCCTCTGCTAACATAATTCCCTCAGTGCGCCTAACATAAAATTAATTAATCTTTCTGAAACATGCTAAGAACATGCTAAAATATGCTAGCAATTTATTAACAATCTGGTATTTACGTGCTAAATCAAGTTACTGAAACATTTTAGCACATGCAAGAAAAATGTTAAATCATGCTAGCAATTTACTAAATCATGCTAGGAACATTCTAGCAACATCCTAAAAAAAAAAAGTTACCACCATGCTAAAAAACATGTTAAATCATGCTAACAATGTATTAAAACATGCTAGCACAATGTTAAAACATGCTAGAAACATGCTAGAAACATCCTAGTCCTGAATGCTGTAGCAAAAGGTAATGAATTAAGAATGAATATACAGTGGAGTTCACTTATCTCGACCTCGGTTAACTCGCCAATCCTATTATGTCGACGTTATTGAAGTGGAACCGCCAACTCCCTATTTATCTTAGCATTTTCTGTTCGGTAATGTCGATTCTTTTATGTCGCCGAACCCTAATATCTCGAGCACAAAAGAGGGACAAAGTCACCACTTCACATGGTTATCTCGTGACTAATAATCGTACCGAGATCACTGTGCATGCGCTGAGTTTGCGTTGCACGTTCAGTGTTGCGCAGCCGCAGAAGAACTCGCGAAAGTCTAAAGCCTTCTAGATGCTATCTTGGAAGAGGAGGCGCAGGAGTTGAGCTGAGTCGAGCATGTCTGCGAGTCGAGTGTGTGTTTACATTCCCAGATTACATTGACGTCGACAAAGACGTCGTTACTGATAGAAGCATTTGTTTTCAAGCTGACGTTAAAGGAAAAAAGAAAGAAAGCATTTTAGATTTTGTAAAGAAACCATAGTAACCGCGTGTGCAATACTGTCAGAACTGTGTCCGAGCGAAATGACTGTGTTATGAGCGAATGTGTTTATGTGTATAGTGTAAACATGAATATGTTTACACTGTGAGCGAAATTGTGTTTGCAATGTTGGAGAATGTGATTAAAGGTTTGTATGGAGAATGGAAGGTGTTTTTTATTGTATACTGGTAAATCTCTGCTGTTAGTTGGTGCACATATGCCTTTTGTTGTTAGCAAACATATACAGTGTATGTACATTTTTATAGCATGCCGATCGCTTCATCAAATAAATCGCCATATTGGTTATCTCGATCATCAGTTACGGTTATACATATTTGCAACCCCCGAGGCCGACGACATAAATGGGTTCCACTTTATTACTCAAGTACAATTGACACGAGGAAGAAAAAACTTAAAGTGTAAAAGTGAACTCAATACTCCTGTCGACATCCTGAGTGTTGAACAGTAAGCACATTTTGAGAGCTTTACCAATGGAGGCCAGGATTTCCATGGTGCGCATGGTGGGCTGTATGTAGAACCAGAGCTTCTGCAGGGAGAGCGTGCCCTGTCTGTGGAGATGCTCCAGTTGCGTCACAAGGATGAGGTATTCCTTCATCAGAGTCCTCATGGCTGCAGTCAGAGCGTGATTCACCTGACCGTACTCAAACGATGACTTCTCCTCTGTGAAGCTGGACATGGATTAAGCAAATTAATAGTGTGAGCAAGCCATGCAAATCTGACGTTATGATTACTGTAAACGCATGACAAATATAACTATTAAATGCAATATCGTTCCCCAATGATTACTGTAAACGCATGACTAACATAACTATTAAATGCAATATAGTTCACCGACGATTACTGTAAACGCATGACTAACATAACTATTAAATGCAATATAGTTCACCGACGATTACTGTAAACGCATGACTAACATAACTATTAAATGCAATATAGTTCACCGACGATTACTGTAAACGCATGACTAACATAACTATTAAATGCAATATCGTTCCCCAACGATTACTGTAAACGCATGACTAACATAACTATTAAATGCAATATAGTTCACCGACGATTACTGTAAACACATGACTAACATAACTATTAAATGCAATATAGTTCACCGACGATTACTGTAAACGCATGACTAACATAACTATTAAATGCAATATAGTTCACCGACGATTACTGTAAACGCATGACTAACATAACTATTAAATGCAATATCGTTCACCGACGATTACTGTAAACGCATGACTAACATAACTATTAAATGCAATATCGTTCACCGACGATTACTGTAAACGCATGTCTAACATAACTATTAAATGAAATATCGTTCACCGACGATTACTGTAAACGCATGTCTAACATAACTATTAAATGCAATATCGTTCACCGACGATTACTGTAAACGCATGACTAACATAACTATTAAATGCAATATCGTTCACCGACGATTACTGTAAACGCATGACTAACATAACTATTAAATGCAATATCGTTCACCGACGATTACTGTAAACGCATGACTAACATAACTATTAAATGCAATATCGTTCACCGACGATTACTGTAAACGCATGACTAACATAACTATTAAATGCAATATCGTTCACCGACGATTACTGTAAACGCATGACTAACATAACTATTAAATGCAATATCGTTCACCGACGATTACTGTAAACGCATGACTAACATAACTATTAAATGAAATATCGTTCACCGACGATTACTGTAAACGCATGACTAACATAACTATTAAATGAAATATCGTTCACCGACGATTACTGTAAACGCATGACTAACATAACTATTAAATGAAATATCGTTCACCGACGATTACTGTAAACGCATGACTAACATAACTATTAAATGTAATATCTTTCACCGACGATTACTGTAAACGCATGACTAACATAACTATTAAATGAAATATCGTTCACCGACGATTACTGTAAACGCATGACTAACATAACTATTAAATTAAATATCGTTCACCGACGATTACTGTAAACGCATGACTAACATAACTATTAAATGAAATATCGTTCACCGACGATTACTGTAAACGCATGACTAACATAACTATTAAATGAAATATCGTTCACCGACGATTACTGTAAACGCATGACTAACATAACTATTAAATGTAATATCGTTCACCGACGATTACTGTAAACGCATGACTAACATAACTATTAAATGAAATATCGTTCACCGACGATTACTGTAAACGCATGACTAATATAACTATTAAATGCAATATCGTTCACCGACGATTACTGTAAACGCATGACTAACATAACTATTAAATGAAATATCGTTCACCGACGATTACTGTAAACGCATGACTAACATAACTATTAAATGAAATATCGTTCACCGACGATTACTGTAAACGCATGACTAACATAACTATTAAATGAAATATCGTTCACCGACGATTACTGTAAACGCATGACTAACATAACTATTAAATGTAATATCTTTCACCGACGATTACTGTAAACGCATGACTAACATAACTATTAAATGTAATATCTTTCACCGACGATTACTGTAAACGCATGACTAACATAACTATTAAATGAAATATCGTTCACCGACGATTACTGTAAACGCATGACTAACATAACTATTAAATGAAATATCGTTCACCGACGATTACTGTAAACGCATGACTAACATAACTATTAAATGAAATATCGTTCACCGACGATTACTGTAAACGCATGACTAACATAACTATTAAATGTAATATCGTTCACCGACGATTACTGTAAACGCATGACTATTATAACTATTAAATGAAATATCGTTCACCGACGATTACTGTAAACGCATGACTAATATAACTATTAAATGAAATATCGTTCACCGACGATTACTGTAAACGCATGACTAATATAACTATTAAATGCAATATCGTTCACCGACGATTACTGTAAACGCATGACTAACATAACTATTAAATGAAATATCGTTCACCGACGATTACTGTAAACGCATGACTAACATAACTATTAAATGAAATATCGTTCACCGACGATTACTGTAAACGCATGACTAACATAACTATTAAATGAAATATCGTTCACCGACGATTACTGTAAACGCATGACTAACATAACTATTAAATGTAATATCTTTCACCGACGATTACTGTAAACGCATGACTAACATAACTATTAAATGAAATATCGTTCACCGACGATTACTGTAAACGCATGACTAACATAACTATTAAATTAAATATCGTTCACCGACGATTACTGTAAACGCATGACTAACATAACTATTAAATGAAATATCGTTCACCGACGATTACTGTAAACGCATGACTAACATAACTATTAAATGAAATATCGTTCACCGACGATTACTGTAAACGCATGACTAACATAACTATTAAATGTAATATCGTTCACCGACGATTACTGTAAACGCATGACTAACATAACTATTAAATGAAATATCGTTCACCGACGATTACTGTAAACGCATGACTAATATAACTATTAAATGCAATATCGTTCACCGACGATTACTGTAAACGCATGACTAACATAACTATTAAATGAAATATCGTTCACCGACGATTACTGTAAACGCATGACTAACATAACTATTAAATGAAATATCGTTCACCGACGATTACTGTAAACGCATGACTAACATAACTATTAAATGAAATATCGTTCACCGACGATTACTGTAAACGCATGACTAACATAACTATTAAATGTAATATCTTTCACCGACGATTACTGTAAACGCATGACTAACATAACTATTAAATGTAATATCTTTCACCGACGATTACTGTAAACGCATGACTAACATAACTATTAAATGAAATATCGTTCACCGACGATTACTGTAAACGCATGACTAACATAACTATTAAATGAAATATCGTTCACCGACGATTACTGTAAACGCATGACTAACATAACTATTAAATGAAATATCGTTCACCGACGATTACTGTAAACGCATGACTAACATAACTATTAAATGTAATATCGTTCACCGACGATTACTGTAAACGCATGACTATTATAACTATTAAATGAAATATCGTTCACCGACGATTACTGTAAACGCATGACTAATATAACTATTAAATGAAATATCGTTCACCGACGATTACTGTAAACGCATGACTAATATAACTATTAAATGCAATATCGTTCACCGACGATTACTGTAAACGCATGACTAACATAACTATTAAATGAAATATCGTTCACCGACGATTACTGTAAACGCATGACTAACATAACTATTAAATGAAATATCGTTCACCGACGATTACTGTAAACGCATGACTATTATAACTATTAAATGCAATATTGTTCACCTACCGTGTGATGGTGGAGTAACAAGATGCGACTGGCAATATCCGGTTGACCAGCTCTTTGACAGACATGTCGAGGGAAGGATCTACAATGAAAGAGCGGCTCTGTCTGCCAAGCACAGGTTGAGCTGTGATGTCTCTCCCATCCACACCAATCAACACGAAAAGCAGGTCCTCAACCAGAGCTTGCTCCTGTGCAGCCAGCGGCATTGTACCTGTAATTAAACTTGTTCAAGTCATCATGAAATCCATTTAGAAAGACAATTCAATAACACTTTCCAATTCTCACCATTAGCATGCATATTACTAGTATATTGGCCGTTTATTAGTATTCTAACGCACATGTTAAAGCCTTATTATGAATTATCATATTCTACATCCCTAAATCCTACCCATACCTAAACTAAACTACCTTACTAGCTATTAATAAGCAGTAATTAGGTGTCTATAAAAAATAAACGTAAATATGTGCACACCGTACAGACACTCTAGACTGCGCGTACAAACACTTTTACTGGAGTAAATCAAATTATTTAAACTGTTTTACATCTGATATACAAGTTTAGATTAAATATACCACTCTAATTAATGGAGTTAAGCACTGAAGTTTCACAAACTCATTAACCTGAAGTTACAACATTTTTTATTTCATATTTTTAGTGGACGCGCTGCTTTTGAACACTTTTCCTGTGGCACGTAGTGTTTTAATGTTTTAACTACAGCGAGGATTTCTTAGAGCATGACATTCCGCAAAATATGAAAAATAATAATAATAATAATAAAGTATACTGAATTTAAATTTCTCTCCAACTTTCAATTTGGCAATATCAATATGGCAATATCTCCAACTTTCAATTTCTCTCCAAATATTTTAAATTTCTTTATGTGACTCAAATAAATACAAAAATAATTTTTGGTTGATTATAATGTTATTGAGTGTGTTATGCTGCTGTATATGAATTTGCACTGTGTCTACAAAACAAGCTGCCCTCAAGAACAATAAAGAAATCACAGCACTAAGCAAACAAAAACGATCCAATCCAATTGCAGACGGACAAAAAAAAGAAGTAATTTTTTTGCCATTTCTCTTGGATAATCATCACAATGGGAAAGACAAAACAATCAAAACTTCAGTTTCATGCCGTCTTTAACAACTCAGTCGTATCTATAACCAGATTTGGCATTTACACTTGAAGTACAAGTAATCCCTCGTTTATCGTGGTTAATGTGGACAGAAACTTCCCACGATAGGTGAAAATCTGTGAAGTAGGATCAACCAATCAGCTGACGGGATACATCCACTCGTGCTCTCATTGGTCGATCTCGCGCCGGGAACCAATCACGTGTCTTGTCTGAGTGCTGTGAGCGTGTACAAAGCCTCTGAGAGAGTTTCTCTCTTTGTCTGCATCCTGGGAAACCGTTTCTCTCGCATCACGATGAAGCAACGCTGCTTTCCACAATACGGCTGCTGATATGGCGGTATTTTTTATTTTTTTTTAGATAAATATTTTTGAAAAATCACGAACCGCAAAGTGGCGAGGGATTAATGTATAAGTGAAATCAAAAGTATCCATATTTATCCATAATCTCTCATCAAATTGAACTGGCTCCACTTCTGTAACAATTCCCTATTTATCTAGGGCTCTAATTTCAGAAAGGCACGTCACCTACCAATAGCCACCACGGGATCTCCCACAGGGGTGGGGCTAGTGATGAAATCCCCGATCAGTGCAGGCCGGTCATACACCCAGTTTGGAAACACAGGGTTCGGCTGAGTGGGGTTCTTCTTATTATGTCTGTCTCTCAGCATTTTACGGATTACTTCCGAAGACTGCGCAAGAAAACAAAGCCATTGTTAACTGATACGATGTACAGAATGAACGGATCATCTTTGCATTTCCCCATAGTACCTGCGGCACACTGGAGCTGGCGGTGACATTTCCCAGCTTTTTCCGCAATTCCTCGAGTTCTTGCATGGACATTTTGCTGCTGGTTGCGGGAATGCTGTAGGATGTGGTGGTGCTGGATGCTGCATTTGAAGACATCTCGGATCTTTCCTTGGCATTCTGCTGCAGGAACTTCAAAGTCTGAAGAGTAGAAGCAGAAAGAAAGATCGGGTTATTGCAGAAATCAAAACAAAATGCCCAGAATTACGAGTACATTGCATTTTCATCTTAAATAAGCATGCATTAAAAATAGATTATCATGAGTAATAAAATAATATACCACATTTTAATAGTATTAATGTAATACCAATTTGATCATTGATATGAGAATAGTGTAAACAATAGAAAATAAATCTTCTTGCTAAATATTCTCACATTTACATTTATTCATTGACAAGCAGACGTTTTTATCTTTTATCTAAAGTGATTTACAACATGAGGAATGGGGTGATTCATCCTGAAGATGCAAAAGTACACTAAAGTCTCACAATACAACGTTTCGAACAATTAGTATAAGCCTGGAGAATGGAGAGACTAAAAGGAAGGTTAAAGAAAGGAATTTTTTTATTTTTTATTTTTTTATTAAGGTGGATTAATTGCATTCAAGAAACACTTTGACATTCCAATCAGGTCTTGATTTCCCTGGGAATCAAACCCATGACCTTTGCGTTGCAAGCGCCATGCTTTACTGTTCGAGTTACAGTAAAGCCCAGACATATTCTTGACAGGTTTTGGAAGATTCATATATTATCATTTAGAACTGAATAATGAGTTTCATTAGACATACCTCTTTATCCTCAGAGAGTTTGGAGAGCAGATACACCAGAGGATCGAGGTTGCGAGCATTCTTTGACTTCAGCTCGTCATATTTCCTCAAGAAGTCTTCAGGTGTTTTGGAGTGCTCTGCCATTTTGACCTGTAAGATCAGGTGAATTAGTGTCTGAGTGCATTCAGAAAGCGTGTAGCGGCGGATGAGACGCATTCACCTTCGCACTGTGTGCGGACACTGTCGTGGTCACATATGCAGTCCTGTTCTTCTGCAACAAATCGATGTAAACCTCAGCACCATCTCCTCCGCGCACACCGAGCAGCCCGAGCAGCTCATTAACATCATGATGAATCCTGAATTCACTCATGATTTCACATGGAATCAGAACCTGAAATCAGAAATACACACGACTGAGAAACGAGAGCAAGCTCCATGAATGAATACATCAGTTACACAAACAACACTAGATCTACTTCATCGAATTTGCTGATGCTATTTATTTACAGCCAGCCATACGCTCATAAAGAAGCCTTTTGTTTACGTATAGTAATTTCCTTTGTTATTATACCTTGTAGGGATCTAATTAGGCCTTCTGAACAACGCGTACGCATCTGTTGATTAAATAATAACGAAACTGCTAAGACCATAATAATAGGAAGTCAGAAACGGTGAATTTGTAAAATTCCGCCAAAAGGCTTTATTTTTCAAAATAAAAGTTATTTTCTTGTAACCGTTCTGATCAAATAAAACAGAATCTAATTTTTGTCATATACAAATAAATATATACAATCGCCATAACTTTTTTTTTTTTTTTTTTTTTTTACAATGTTTTAATATTTTATTTAAATTATTTTAAAATATCCACGTAGAAATTTCTTGTTTCTTAATTTGTAATATGTGTTTTGTTAGATTTGTTTGATTTACAGAATGGATTAAATAATGCACATGATAAAACATTTCTGATGATGATTATTATTTTCTGTAATAATAACATAATATAATAAATTATACATTTTATACATTTTATAAATATTAGTAATATAATAATAATAATAATAATAATAATAATAATAATAATAATAATAATAATTATTATTATTATTATTATTATTATTATTAAATCATTATTATTATTATTTTATTATTATTATTATTATATACCTCCAAAGAAAGATATTAGCCATATATAGTCACACACACTTCCAATACTGAAAGATTTTCTCAATTTCCCAATTGTAAGAACGCAAAGAATACACTTGCGTTCTTGTGAGGACAAAGAAGGCATCTTTGAGCACTGAACCTTTTTTTGTAAGTTCTACTTAGAAAACTTTCATGTGATAACATCTATAAACTGTTTTTTATTAAATAAAGGATTTAAGATTTCTGATTATAACTGAATTCAACCAACCTGAAAAACAAAGTTTCACTGAAGCATAACTGTCAGTAGAAATAACCTGATTTCTCAAGCAAGGTAAAATTACTTATGTTTGATGTAATATTTTTTGTCATATACATATATAAATGATGAAATTCATTTTCCACCTTGATGTAAATGCACTCCAGAATAATTAATTACCCTTACTTAATTTAATTTAAGACATTTTTACATACAATTTATTTTATTTAGTTCAGAATAAATCAGTTTAGTTGGGTCAACACTATTAAGTTTGTTTATGATGGTCCAACCTAATTTTTCAGACAAGTAGTGTCATTCATCATAATAGACAATTACATAAGACTGCAATCTAAGTACAAGCCAAAAAAGGGTAATAAGGACAAATGGTGTCTCATACAGACAAATGGTGGCAATGGCTCTGAAACCCACTTAAGATCTTAAGCTCCCAAAAGATCTTTTGCGAAATGCAGCTCAGTTAGTTATGTCAACAAAAATGATTCATGTAGTTTTAACACAAATTACTTAAGTAAAATATATAATGAAATTATTTTAATTAAATAATTTAATTAAATTTAAATTTTATTTTTAAAATACAGTAATAATTTAATACAATTTGATTTATTTTTTAATTTTCTTTAAAGTCTATTTTATTTTATTAAACTGAACAAGAAGTAAAAAAAAAAAATTATAATAATTTGAGTATACAGCAACAGCAAAATGAGAATTTATAGGTAGAATCAGAAATACCACTTTAAAGCAGAAAATTGAGATGTTCAGTGATCTGACCATCTGACCAACATAACATCACAAACAAATGTCATATCCTATTAAAACATTTCTTTTCACATTATTATAGACTTTGTTTTCAAATACTTTTATCGTATTAATTTACCACCCTCGGGTTCTTGTTGTTTGATCTGATTAGTCTGCGTTTGATGCATCCTTAATATCAAAAACACATGCGGGTACTTTCATGCGTTCTCTGTACTTTTATTCTTGAGTATTGAACTTAAACTTCACCGGTTGATGCCGTAAACACAAAGATGCAAGATCACTTAAGAACGCATAGTGATAAACAGCCATTGAACAAGTTAGACACCAGGGATATTTCATTTTACATTATTTTTAATTTATTATAGTTTTATTGCTATTTTGAATTATTACATTTTAACAAGAACTGAAAAAGAGGTACATACTCGTGTCATCAAAAAAAGTTCAGTGCACAAAGATGCTTTCTTTTTCCTCACAAGAACGCAAAAGAGGTACATACATATGCAGGCTTACAAGAGGATAACAAGGCACAGGTGAGACCGATTAAATACTATGGAGACTAATAGTAACTGAGGAAATCCAGACTAAACAGAAGAAGTGAACACAGGCACAGCAAGACAATAAAATAAAATAAAAATAAATGTCCAAGAAAACTAAACAGGACATTGTGACAATTATTTCAGCTTTATTTCAATCAACAGACACATTTTTAACCGTTTTAGTTTTAGTAAATTATTCTAACACTGCTAGACACAGAATTACAAGTTACAGTTTTTCTCAGTCGCTTTGGTAAATTTTTAAATTTAAATTTTTTGGTAAACTACAATTCTCAAAACTACTTGTTCAACCTCAACATCATCTAGTCACTTATGTGTACAATAAAAGCAATTTCATAAAATTCTTAAATATGAAATTATGCAGAATTGTCTGCTGTTTCCTACATTATCAAAGGAAGGTAAGGTTAATAAATAATAATAATAATAATAATTCATTACATTTATATAGCGCTTTATCAAAGACTCTCAAAGCGCTTACATGGACGGGGGAATCTCCTAAACCGCCACTAGAGTGCAGCATCCACCTGGATGATGCGACGGCAGCCATATTGCGCCAGAACGCTCACCACACACCAGCTTATTGGTGGAGAGGAGACAGAGTGATGAAGCCAATCAGAGAAAGGGGATGATTAGGAAGCCATGATGGGCAGATTTGGCCAGGATGCGGGGCTAAACCCCTACTCTTGCGAAGGACATCCTGGGATTTTTAATGACCACAGAGAGTCAGGACCTCGGTTTAACGTCTCATCCGAAAGACGGTGCTTGTTGCAGTACAGTGTCCCCGTCACTATACTGGGGCATTAGGACCCACATAGGCTGCAGTGTGAGCACCCCCTGGCCTCCTAACACCATTTCCTTACAGACCTTACAATGGGTGAGATGGGTCTGAATGTTGGGAGAACAACCGTTTCCTCGATCATTCAAGCATATTTCAACAATGTGCACTGAACTCTAATACTTTACTTACTGAAATATTTCATATCACAGTAGCATATTACATTTGTATTTTACAGTATATAGTAAATACACTTCATACAGATACATACTATTTCACTCAAACATACGCAAAATAATAATAATAAGTTTTATTTATTTAGCGCCTTTCCAGAGCTCAAGGACGCTTTACAATAGACAGTTAACAGGGAAGAGAAAGTACAAGTAGACTAATAGAAACAATAATAGAAGTATACAGAGAAAATAAAGTCAGGTACAAAAATACACACAGGACATAAGAGGCAAAACATTCAGAGAGAAATTATTAGTAAAGTAAAGAAATCAGTTAAACAAATCAGGGGTATAACATTCAGAAAAAAAGGTGAGTTTTGAGTAATGATTCAGTGATATTGTTGATATAACAGAGTAAGAGAATTCCAGAGTTTGGAGCAATAACACTGAATGATCTGCCCCCCATAGAAGAGAGGCGATGCCGAGGGACGACAAGTAGGCCTGAGTCGGAGGAACGTAGTGAACGGGTCGGAGTGTAGGGAACGAGCAAATTACAGAGATAAGGAGGAGCAAAAGAGTGTAAAGATTTGAAAGTAAGCAGAAGAATTTTGAATTTGATACGGTAGGCAACTGGAAGCCAGTGAAGATTGTACAAAATTGGAGTGATGTGAGCAAAGCGCTTGGTGTGGGTGATTATTCTAGCAGCAGAGTTTTGAATGTATTGTAATCTGGAAATGGAGCTTGCAGATAGACCAATGAAATAAGCATTACAGTAGTCAAGGCGTGATGAAACAAATGCATGGATGATGGTTTCAGCGTCTTGGGTACTAATGAAGGGTTAGGCAATGCGACGTAGGTGAAAGAATGCAGATTTAGTTACAGAGGAAATATGAGACTGAAAGGAAAGAGTAGAGTCAATGAGTATACCTACATTTTTAACAGTATTGGATATTTTGATATGAGAACCATCTATTTCACAGGTGAGATTAGCAGAAATATGGCTAGTAAGTGCTAGTAAATACGCATGTATATATCGTTTATATAGTGTATAGTATATTGTACTGTACTATTGTACTTTTGAAATCAATATGCCATATCCCATACGTCATTTCGTTATACTGTACTTGTACATGTGTAATGATAATAAACTCGAATCTAATCTAATCTAATATACAGTACTGTGTCAATTTTTACTGTCAAAATTGCCATATCCCATTCAGAAAAAGTGCAGTCTTGTGCATTTCTAATCATTGTCATCAAAATCATAACCTTAGTTTACATCTGAAAACACTGACAGAGTATACTGTTATTTTGACAACATGGCTGAACATAAATACTTTTGAGATATGAATTTTGTTAAATGCTTTTTTCAGGTGTTTTTGTGCGGTGTTGTTTGTACAAATTGTTTGAGAGATGAACTTACTGGTTTGCAAATGATATGAGAAATGTAACAAAACGACTGAGAAAAACTGTAATCATGGGGAAAAATTTGATTTAAAATTTTCTGATTTGTAATAGAATTTTTATATAAAAGAACAATTAAATGGTGTTAAGTTTTTTAATAACTTTTAAAATGACAAATTATTTAAATAAAATACATGAGCCAGTCAGTGCTATCAATCACAGTATTGATTCTGTTTCAAACAATGTCAGTTTGCTATCATTAAAACCCTGGGGCGATTATCAGGAGACATAGGTGAGGACTATTCCCTTTAAATGAAAAATGTATGCCCATTCCATACAGATCCAGAGGGTTTTGTCTCTCTGGCCTTTCATTTTGCACTCTGGTGTGAATCTAAAGAATCCAGACAATTCAGGCCAGAAGATTACTTTGTCGATGATTCTCTTCTTACCCACTACAGAGCACAGCTTGCCAGGATGATAAACACAATAAATGACTCATCACTAAAGGCACTACCTTGTGAAAGTGCCATCTCACCAGTCTAATCAAAATGTATTCTGGCTCTTTCAAATGGCTCTTTAAAAAAAAAAGATGTGTGAAAGAAGCAGACAGGGAGTGAAAAATAGAGATGGTGACATTCTCAATCTACAAATAATCTAAAAATTGTCGGATGGTGAAAGAACTGAAGTGCTGTTGTTGGTTTATAGTTTGAGTTCACCAGTCTGGAGAATGAGGTCATCTGCAGAGATGAAACCTGAGCACTCAAGACTTATGAAACAGAAAATCACAGCGAAAAGAATGAATGCATTTTAATTTCACATGACCCTTTTGACTGCTGCTGATTGTGCTGCTCTTGAGTAATGGATTCAAGGAGCGATACTCCTACAGTACTTGACATTTAATTAGGTTTTTGACATTGTGTAGCATAAAGATGCATGAAAAATTTGTCTTATTTGTTGTGAGACAGTTCTGCATCCATGGTCAACCTCAATAATCTCAGACTTTTTATGTCATGATAATACACACAATTGCCCTTTTTACTTATCAGTATGCATCTTATTTCAATCATAGATAGATAGATAGATAGATAGATAGATAGATAGATAGATAGATAGATAGATAGATAGATATACCTTTGACATTCTCCAGAGCTCAAACACAAATATGCACAACCTATTTCTAAATCTGTTTCATCAATATATTACAGTGGAATCCGGTTATATCGACGGGCTCGGGGGTTGCAAAAAAGTGTTGAGATAACCAAGAATCGAGATAAGCAACAGCCAATATAGCGATTTATTTGATGAAGCGATTTAAGGACAGCAGTTAAACTGGAGAGAAGGACGTGCCTGGAAAAGCGAGGCATAGCCAGATGCCTGGAAGTCTGTAGCGTGACCAGGGTGATGACTGACCAAGGCAGAGGAAGAGGGACCTCAGCAGATGCTGCTGAGATGGAACTGCTGGGTCGAAAGAACGAGGTGGAGTCCAGGGTCCGTAGGCCCTTGCTGGAGGTGGAGGCAGAGATGGAGACCTGAAACCCAATGCGGATCTGAGCAGCAGGGTGGAGCCAGTAGAGGAGGGGCAGAGGAACTGGACACTGTTGGCAGAGGAGGAGGGAGTGGGAGGCTGGGTAGGACACCATCAGGGACAAAGGAGACTTAGAGCTGAGTGACAAAGGAAATAGGAAACTGGACGGCTCAACGGGGATTGGAAATCCTTTCCAATTTCTCAAATACCTTATTGGAGACATTAATGGTGGGAGGATGGATAGGACTCCACTGCATGCCTTCAAACTACAAACTACACCCTCCATGATGAACGTTGATGCCGACTCTTGCACCTGGTCAGACTCCGCTATAGGCTGAGGTTTTGAGACAAAAATGGCCTGAGGGGTTAAACCCCTGGAAGGGCCAGCCACACACCTGGTCAGACTCTGAAATCCTTGGCTCTGGGCCTATGGTGGGCTCTGGCGTTGGATCCTTGACAGGCTTAGGCACTAGTTTTGTGGCATGCGTGGTCCCTGAGTCTGGGCTTGGGTATAGGGATGTCCTTTGGGTGGATGGGCCC
This sequence comes from Rhodeus uyekii, assembly GCA_037043235.1. Classification (NCBI taxonomy): domain Eukaryota; kingdom Metazoa; phylum Chordata; class Actinopteri; order Cypriniformes; family Acheilognathidae; genus Rhodeus; species Rhodeus uyekii. The sequence goes on from JAWRVZ010000160.1 coordinate 682,409, forward strand.
TGGAATGTGAGGAATGATCCTCATCGACCACACCCACTCTCACAGGGAAACCCACCATCCATAGCACGTAATCAATGTACTGCTGCTGGAGTTCCCCAGTCTTTTGCAATCAAGCTCCAAACAGTAATATGTAAATTTGCACTGTTAAAAAATGATAGAGCCGCCTTGTGTACTCTCAATCACTTACGTTACGATCAAGTTTCAGGCTTTTGCAGGAAATCCACTGTAATGTGGTGCTGTTTGCATGAATAATTGAGTATCACAGTTTTTCTCAATTGCTCTGGGTCAATTCTCAGATGAGACTTTTTTTTCAAAACAATAAGTTTTTGTATAATAAGTTAAAATAATTTCTTCTTCACATCAAATTAGACATTTTTAATTAACCAAATATCATTTGTTTTGGCATATGCATGCAAAAGAGTATGCACAATTGTGTACAATTTACACAATGACTAAACGCAAACAGCTTGTTGATCAAAACTGAAGAGTTAATTCTCAGTGAAATTGCCAAACTCTTCACAACTTCTAAACATTATTTCATCATGTGAGCCATCACATGCAAAACAGTCCATTCAGTGATCAAAATCTGTCAGACATGTTATATTCAATAATTATTTATGACATGGAATGTTTGTAAACGTTTGCTAAATTGGCAAATAGCCAATAGTCGTTGTAATGAAATAATAGGAATCACAATCTTATCAATCAACTAATCCTATTTGGAAACTATTAGTACTGTATAAATACATTTGTAATTTTACATTAGAATTTTTGTTTTGTAGAAATGTGTTATACGTAAACTGAAAATTCTTGTCATTAAAGAGCATTTACAAGCATGATTACAAGCTTCCCCCCCCCCACTCTGGCCACCTGAGGGAGCGCTCTCATATATGTTGACACACACACACTACAATTCCCATGATGCAGTTCATTGGACTGATTACTGTATCAGCTGGACACCATTATATGGACTATAAAAGACTCACACGCATGCACACACATGGTGAAGCTTTGATTTGCTTTCGTGATTAGTCTGAGTGTTATCATCCTGTCCTGTTTGCCTGTAATTATTTCTGCCTTCTGGGTTACCCATTATTGATTCTGATCTGCCTGCCCCGACCTGTGCCTGGATCATCGCTTGTGAATGTTATCTGCCTGTCTTGACTTCCCCACCTGGATTATCGTTTATGTATGCTCTCTGCCTGTCCTGACCATTCGCCTGTATGACCATTCTTATTAAAGACACACATTTGGATCTCTGCCTGTGAGTCCCTTCCGTTACAAATATATGTAAGTAGATATGAATGTGTTAGAGAAAGACATTATGAAGAGGGCAAAAATGAACAACCAACTGACAATTTTTAGTTTACAAGTAACATTTCTGCAAAAATAAATGTACTGTATTCATTTTATTTTTGTGTACTACATTATTGACTATTCACAGTAAATATTTGTATATACTGTCTGAATCTATATTTAAAATGCTGTGTCTCTCTGTGATGGAACCACTCATTAATCGATCGAAGGTTTCTGGTGGGTGTGTAGATTTGTAGTAGCGAGTGGAAGTAGGAGGTGCTGAATCTGTGTTAGCTCTGTAAGCAAGTGTCAGAATTTGATGCGAGCTGCAAGTAGGAGCCAGTGCAGAGAAATAAAGAGAGGAGTGACGTGGGTTCGTTGAAGACCGGACGAGCTGTGGCGTTCTGGATTGGTTGCAGGGGTTTGATTGCACTTGAAGGAAGTCCAGCCAGAAGATCTTTGCAATAATCAAGCCTGGAAATGACCATGGCCTGTACAAGCTGTTGCGTTAGTGGTCCGTTAGGAACAGCCTGATCCTTCTGATGTTGTGAAGTGCAAACCTGCACGATCTAGCCGTCGTTGTGATGTGATCTTTGACAAATATATATGACAAATACTTCCATGGGGAAAAAGATCTAAACCGTTTGACGAGTGTGGCTCAAACAATGAATAAAACACTTTTTATTTTGATGGCTCGGTTTTATTTTGGTAATCAGGTTTTGAAGCATAACTTAAATGCTTTGGGTGAATGACTATGTTTTGCAGACATAGTGTTGTGATGTTCAAGCAGACAGTTGTGACAATTGAACTTACAGTTTAGAGAATATATAGAGAACTGTTTCAAAAAATGTGACGAGAATGTCAGGTTTGGGGAGATGCGAGGACTCAATTGTGCAGGTTAGGGCAGGTTTTATTGAACAATAAAACAAAAACTCAAACCAAAGCCACTCCTTGGGGGAAAAAACAAGACCGACTAACTAAAAAACTAGACAGGACTTAACCAGGCCAGGAACAGGCAGCATGACGACAAGAAATACAATGACGCGACATAGGACAGCAAACACGAAGGGCTTAAATACACACAGGAGGAAGGGTAATTGATCAGGAAACAGCTGGGACAAATCAAACTAATGACAAGGAAACAAGGTGGGTGGGGTTAACAATGACCAGACACAAACACGCAGCCAATGCGGACACGCATCGCCACGTGTTCACATGAACACAAAGACATCGCGCAGCTGGTGAAAACCAAACTGTGCGAGACAGTTGAAAACACGAAAAAACAACATGAAAGCACACGGCCGACACTGCACACAGACAGGAGAAGATGTGGTTCAAGCAAAGCCCAAAACCGCGCCCACTCACATAACGTAGAGCGCGTGAGAACGAGAAACCACTCGTCTCGTGCGCTCATGACAAGCACGAACACACGAGTCATGAATGCCCGAATCCTGACACAAAACCGAAACTGAACCAGACCAAAGTATCGGGACCAGACATCATAACTCGCACACAAGACGTTACACCAGTATTTTAGTAGTTTACATGTCCGGCCCCCTCAAGATTTTCAATTGGTTAAAATGGCGACTGTGAAAACGAAAGTGAAAGCACATATCGCCCGCCGCACAAGACGATCGCGCTGCGCGCACACCCCTCCCCCGTCAACAATCGCGCACGCAACCCCCGCCCAACAATCACGTTCAGTTTGGCCCCCTCATTTTAAGCTGGGCCTCCTCAAAAAAAAAAAAATCTGGCTACGCCCCTGCGTTACACAGACAAGAGTTACACACACAAAACCCGAGACATTTCGGTAGAGTCAGAGCTCTGCCACAACAACAAGAAATGACAAGATCGAATGTGGCAGAACCCTGACAGAGAAATGTACCAAAGTGACTGAGAAAAGCTGTAATCGTTTGATGAAATGCACCTATTGTGAACATGTTTTTATATTGTACATATATTTTAAAATATATATACAACCAAACCTGTCCTAACCTTACCTGTATCCATCCTCAATAGCAGCAAAAGTGTGTTGCAATAAAATATGAACACAATATGTATTCATTATATTTATTTTTAATATAATTATACAGTTAAGGATATCTGATATAAAGTTTGACCAAATGTTAATTTTGTTTTTGTATACTACAGTATTGACTTTTGCTAGTCATTTTTACAAACTGCTGATATCTGCTTCTAGAAAGCTCATTGTGATACGCATTCAGCTATAGACAAACTTTCTTGTATAGAGCAGAAATCAGACAGTATTAAATAAAAAGTAGAGAACACGATGACAAAACACTTTATTTTGGTGGAATTCGTCAATTTACTGACACTTTAACTAGGTTTTGAAGTATGAATAAATTGTTCTGGGTGAGTAACTATACATTTGGCAGATGATCAATAGAGTGCTGATGTTGGACCAAAAAGTTTTGACAACTGAATGTATAGTTTATAAAATCTTAAAATGTGGCAATTAAGAAAAACTGTATTAAAAGTTTATGCTGATTCTTGGCCTGTTTGTCTCTAAATTTGATGTTATTCCCTTAAATGCTGCTTTCAATAACAAATATGGAAAAATCACAGGAAACTGCAAAACATGTACAGTAGCGCATAATAAAGCGCTATATAAATGCTTCATTCATTCATTCATTCATTCATTCATTCATTCATTCATTCATTCATTCATTAATTTATTCAACATCAGTTAAATTCTTTTTACAATTAATGTAATTTCGGCAGTGGAAAAGATAAAAACACTATTTGTGAAGGACGACACTTCTATTACTAACAGATAGCAAAAGATAATCACTCTGACCATTAAATGCAATGAGCTTATTGAGTGGAGGACAAACCACACTGCACCACTCCACTACATTTAGATCACGCATTGCTTTGTGATGTTGGGAAAGTAATAAATATGCAATCTAAAAGTATTAGTTCCATCAGATGTAATAAAAATTGTTAGATGAATCTGTTGTGACGCTCAAATCGCATCATTTGCCTTCCTAACTTACTCAAGAGAGGTTTTTTTGGTGTCTGATATGATGAACAAATCATTATTAGTTCTCAAATTAGTCATGTTGTAGGTTGAAACTGACATGTCAGTGATGTGAATGAGTGAATAAAAACACTTTGACAGCAGGCCTGTTATGCAAGTCTGTTCATCACTGCTGCTTGGTGGATTGGAACACAATGTGTTAGTTTTGAGGTGTGTGAAGAAATTATAATGCTTTTTCGTTCATAAATATTAACATAGCAAATGTTAAGGCAAATGTCCATTAATTGTATCATTCATTCAAGTATCAAGAATCAAATGTAATTATGGGCATAAAAACACAATAGAAACAAAAATTTATTTGAGAACATAATGTAATGTTTCCTCAAGTGGCGTATTGCTTTTATAAATGGTGGCAACAGCAATATGATAAAAGCCACAAATATTCAAAAGATAATTACATTTAATCATGACGAAAGATTCTTCTGCCTAGTGAAATAGCTCATTAGCCTCCAACTGTGGCTGTTTAGCAGTGGCTTTGAACAGGACTAATGCAATCGGATATTATATATGGAACTAATAATTTTATAATGCTTTTATACATGCTTATAAATGTGCTGCAAATATCATACCTGCCAGATCAGTGTAAATGACAACAACAAAAAATCAAACCCGATTTGATTCAGGCCATTTTTACACCAATTAAATGAGTCAAAGACAAAACCAATTACTGTCATTTCCATATAGGTTAACTGACAAATCATTATTTAAGACAATATAAAGAAAACTGCTTTCAGTGTGTGAAAACATTTTAATTAAGATAGGTATGTGACGTCTAGAGTAATGTGTGTGCATGACTGAAAATATGTCTTCTTGATCTCTAATTTTGGTGTAACTGTTAGATGTGAGGAAAAAAAAGCGAGAACGATTATTATGTGTGTGTGTGTTCCCACAATTCCTGTGTTAATTTTTGCTTTTCATGGAGGTGTGAAACATATCACAAACTCACAAAAACATATAATGTACTTAATTATCTAAATTATGGCATTTCATTTACTTTTATTGCATTTATACAATACTAATTTCACTTGCTATATAATATTCAAGGTTTTATCACCCTGTCTTCATAATTGTTTTGTTTATTTCATAGTTCACCATGCTCTCCCAGTCTCAATGCAAGTCGCTTTGGATAAACACGTCTGCCAAATGCATAAATGTAAAATGTAAATGTCATCACCTCGTTAGTGGTGATGATCCCCTAATCATCCTCTGTGTATATCAACCCTGTGTTTTCCCTCAGTCTTAGTCTGTTCACGTCAATTCACTACTTCACTGTTCACTACATTGAAGGAATCGCTGTATCTTTATCTAGTTACAAAATAAAGTTTAATGTATCTTCATCATTGTCTTCAAGCCTTCATCCGTCAATAACTTAGTCACAAATAATATTTTTTTGCATATTTATAATTTTGAAAAACATTTGATAGATAGATAGATAGATAGATAGATAGATAGATAGATAGATAGATAGATAGATAGAACGTCAGACAGACAGACAGACAGACAGACAGACAGACAGAAGAGTGAAGTTGTACTCTCCTTACACTCTCATTTAAAAATAAGCATTAAAAATAAGCATTCAACAGCTTATAACAATGTATCTTTTAATTACACGCATCATTATCTGGAATAATGGAATTATGGAATGCTGTTTTTCATTTCTTTCAGTGAATCATTGCTCTTTTATCATATTCCTGAGGGTGGGGGCGTTATGGAGATCCTAAAGAGGAGGATGGTCAGATGAAATGGCACTCAGAGGAAACATGAACACCTCGAGCATTTACAGCACATTCGGACGCTTGTTCTCTAACAACTTTTCTCTTTGGGAGCATCTCCAGAAGAACTGGACAACCCATAATTTGACGCCTTTCTCCATCGACTTTCTGTTTGCGGGACATGAACCGGACACTATAGTTTTAATGGTGATGTATGTGATATCGTTCGTGAGCGGACTGGTGGGGAATATAATGGCTCTGTGGGTCTTGACGCGCCGGAGGAATCGCTTGTCCGGAGCTTCAGCCACCCGGAGACTCTTGGTCAACCTGGCGGTGTGCGACATGATGGTGGTGTGCGTCTGCATGCCGGTTAATTTAGGACTTCAGGTGTACAACGCCTGGGTGTTTGGAGACTTTCTGTGCCGAGCTGTGCCGTTCGTTCAGGCGGTCTCGGTCTCTGCCAGTGTCCTGAGTCTGGCCGTGATCAGTTTGAACAGATACTACAGCGTCCACAGTCCCCTGCACGCCCGGTCCTTCTTCACGGCCCGCAGAATGATCTGCATGATCGCTGTGGTGTGGATCTTATCTTCTGCTCTATGTTTGCCCTTGTTTTTCATGAACACGACCAAGACGCTTTCCCTTGACGGGCTGCACACAGTGACCGTGTGCGTGGAGAGCTGGTCTAAAGTCAAACTGCGCCAAGGATACAACTTTTTGCTCTTCTGCGCGCTGTATGGATTTCCAGTGCTCTTTAATCTGGTCATTTGCTTTTTGACCGGTTGGAAACTGAGCAGAGGAGGCACGTCGTCCACGTCAGATCGCAATCAGCTCGCGCTGACCTCTTCAACGTCGCGGCTGAAAACGCGCAAGAGGATCGCCAAAATGGTCTTTGCGCTCGTGCTGCTGTTCACTTTCTCCTGGCTGCCGCTCTATGTCGTGGACATCTGGATCGACTCCAACATGCCCAGTTCTCCTGATCGAAACGACGAGCTGAGCGACGTTGAACATCGTTGGATTCTCCAGAGCAGACCCTTTGCGCAATGGCTGGGTCTCACCAACTCATCCCTCAATCCTCTTTGCTACTGCTTTGTCGGGAACTTGTACAGATCGGCCAAAAGATTCAGAGAGAGCTACAGAGAGAAGATCTCATCGGTCATGAGTCTGACCAATACGTCCTCAATGAGAAATTCAGCCTCTAAAATCCAGGAGCGCAGCTCTGGATCATCTGAGAGATTTGCTTCAGAAACTAGGAGCTACACTGTTTTCAGATTGACCAGAAGTAAAAGCGTGTCTGCAACGACTGTGTGTGAGAGTATTTGACTGGGTGGGAAGAAGAATGTAATGTGAAAAGGGTGATGCTTTATAATAACTTTCATTGATAAGTCATTAACAAACATCATATGATGCTTAACAGAGCTGTTAGGTTTAGATTTCCAAATGTATATATTTAAATGTTTCTTCGCTTTCTAACTGTTTGAATGTACAATATAGCTAAGAAAAGTCTGATACCTAGTAAAAATTATATTTATTCTTTGCCTTCTTTTATTATTTAAATACTTTTATTAAAACATATTTTCCACATTAGAGTTTAAGCGAAAAGTCAAAGGAGTGACAATAGTTATTGGTCAAAGTTATTCTAAAGTGTTACTGTGAATTATAGGGTGCATCTATCTTGGCTATTTTGTCAGTTTCTTTTGTAATTATTTTCTGTTAAATAAATGAATACCAGATTTGTTCTGAAAACAGTCAATATGAGTGGAAAACTGCAGTCTGATATGGAAGCAAACCCAGAATGTGTGGCTCATGCCAGGATTAATGGTTCCGCTGAGGGGCTTAAGCCCTGACATGTGGTTGTCTGTTATTCCACCTACTCCTCCTGACCATAAATATAAAGAGCCATAAATATTCCTACTGTTTTACATTTTGACTGCACCACATTTACAGTCTTTCTGAACACACAAAATTTAGCTTTATAGCTCTTACTCGGTGGGCAGAACAGTTCAATACTCATAAATGTCAATTTTATTTACTGGCATCTATTGTGCATCCATGCCGTCTTTTCCATACGTTATTTCCCAGCTAACAGGAACATTCTCAGAACTTTGTCTTATGTTCTGGTATTAGTTATTTCAGTTAATGGAACATTCGTATCTGGTGTTTAATCATGTTCTCAAAATGTAATCACAAATTTTTGTTACATTTTTCAAAAGAAACATTCCCATAACGTCTGCGGAATAATAACATTGGCGCAAAAAAACATTTAAAAAACATTCAGAGAAGATTCCGAAATAATGTTTTCTTAACATAATCAAAACGTTCTGGGAATTTTTTTTTAAATGTATTATTCGCAACTGGTTTGATATTCTTTAAAATCTTCTTCAGACTAAGATAAAATGGTTCTTTTGAGAACTGTTCACTCAAAGGTTTTTTGGGGAACCAAAAATGGTTTTTATATGGCATCACTGTGAAAATCCCCTTTTGGAGCCTTTGTTTTCAAGAGTCAATGACAAATTAGAGATCTATAGAGAACCATAATGCTGCTGTTTAAAATGTTTGCTGTCATACAAGTTAAACTTGGCAAGTTAAAATGACTCTGTTGGAGAGAAATGGATTTATTCTTGGTAAGTTCCCTCTTGTATAGCGTGACTTCTATTGCAGTCGTGGTAACCCAAAGGTTGTGGGTTCGATTCTCAATACCGGTCGGAAATGACTAAGTGCCCTTGAGCAAGGCACCTAACCTCCAACTGCTCCCCAGACGCCACAGCAAAATGTCTCTCCGCTGCTTCGGGTGTGTGTGTGTCCACAGCTTTCAGTTTGTATGTGTGTTCACTACTAATGGCTCTTAATGTGTGTGAACTAATTTGGATGGGTTAAATGTAGAGGACAACCGTACTTGTCACATGCCACTTCCACTTTTTCCCTCCACTTTCATTAATTTCACAGGTAATTTGTTGTCACTAAGATGGAGCACAGTGTGTGAATAATAACCCTGTAATCTTGAGAAACTGATCTCTTTCATTTTCGGTGGATTTAAATCAATTTTGACAGATGGCTTTCTAAGATTAAGCGCAAAAGATTTTCTTTGAAGGAATGTGATTTTCTGTGCAAGCATGCTGGCTATATTCAGAAATAACAATTAAGGCAGCGTCACTTCATTAACTGAAAACTGACTGTGCATCATTTGCCTAGAAACCAATTGACAAAATGTCCTTGTTTGAAGCACAGCACACACAAAAATCTATCTGTTTTTGCAACTACTGCTTTTTTCTCTTACACAAGTACTTATTAGCCTTGAATCATCATAATTTACATTTTTCACTGTTTATAGGCAGTGGAAATAGAGGGATAATGACCTCCATTTCACTCTAAAAGATCTCAAGAGTGTCCTATTATTAAATATATTTAAACTAAATGTCTAGCACGAATAGGCCCCCATCAGTCATACAAAACAAATGAGGGCCATAATGGATGCGGTGCCTCTGTTAATAACCTCAAAGAGCTTGTGCCGTCAGCAATTCAGTCCAGTTTCCAAGCAAAACGAATGTTGGTTACTGCAGCTTAACAGTTCACACCTCACAATGTCAACAAACTCATAATGCATATTATAATAAACCTTGTGACTTTGTGTTGGCACCTCTATAATAAAACCTGGAAGACAACCTGCCTTCAGATCTATAAGTAAAGTAGCATTTTTACATTTTCATTAAAGTTACTGTAAAAAAAAAAAAAAAGATTAAAAGAAATGTGGATTATGTGATTAGGGCGATGAACCTCTTCCTTTAAAATTCTATAAACTATTCTACAGATTATAGGCTTGCAAGCAGTTATACTTTCATAAAATATCCAATGAAGCAGTGCTGAAAAGAAATAAGTGAAATCAAAGTGTTTCATATATGAAATGAGTCCAAACCAGTACGTCCAGTGCAAGTACGCTTTGACTACTTCAAATTATTTTAACTATTCGTTATATTTAAGTCGTTTTTGATGGATTTTGGTTTTGTTTGTTGATGTTAAGAGGCTGTT